>CM076576.1:309341796-310057765 GCA_034641835.2 Pinus albicaulis | reverse complement strand
GGAGCGGGTAGACGCAAAATGTCCCTGTGCTCATCATACTGACCTGGAAAAGCATACACGGGTGTACCATCCTGTGCATAGTGCGAAAAGTAAGAGCGGTTGGGATCTTGGGAGGATGGTCCAACGTTGGGGTTCGGCTGTAGCAGGGACAACCGATACTCCTCCGGAGAGATATTCTCCGGTACAACAGTCGCTAGATAAATGTCTTCAGGAGACGACATAGCTCTGGTAGAGGGTGCCGTGACAATGGGTGCAGAGGCGGCCACACAAACAGTGGGCCGAATGGGTACAAAAGTAACGGGCGTCTGAGGAGACACCCCCGGTGAAGGAGCAGCTTGCCTCGGAGAAGGAGCTGACACTCCCATAGAGGTAGCAACGGAAATGATCTGACCCAAAGACCTGTACCCCGGTGGTAATGAGGGACTGGCTGTTGACATAACAGCTGATTCAGAATTGTCTCCCGGAAACAATCTTCGTGGGAAGAGCTGATAGTCTTCACCAGACGTTGGAATTTCCTCACCAAAATCACTCATGGTTGAGCCTGCCGCTAGATCTTGCAGTAGACGGCGAGGACTAGGAGGAAAAATAGCAGCTATAAAAGGCGAACCCGATGTAATAGAAAGGAAATCAGCTCCTAATCTCAATTCAGACACATGGTCCGAAAAGGGCCAATCGAACTCAACTGGTCCCCCAAAGGGTTGCTCAGAAAGAACCGGTCCCCCGTCAGGAAACTCAGAAACAACGGGCTACTGAGGTTCAGCAGAGGATTGGGACACCTCTGATGAATCGTCTGTGTAAGGACTACCAGTAGATGAAACTGAGGGTTCCGCCACTGTGACAAAAACGACAAGAGAAAAGATCAAACACACACACGGGCTGAAAAAGAGTCAAGGCACAAGATCAAACAGTCAACAAGAAAAATCTAACAGGGCGTGTAATCGTGGGTGATTAATTTTTTACCACATTGAAAAATAAGAAACTTCACCGTTTCATGTTTTAAGAGTCGAGAAACGGTAAAAAAGGTGACTCTATCTCTTTCAGATTTGACACAAGCGTGAAAGGACAAGCGCTTGGCGATATTTTCAAATTTAGGGAGTCAGAAAAGATCAAATGACTGCTCAGGAATACTAGGCAAAAGGGTGTACCAAATAACCGTGAACTGCAATATACACCTTGGTTTCAATAATGAAAGAGAAATCAACCAAGGACTTTCCGTACGTGCAGGCAATCTCCCCGAATGCTGTGTCCGGTGTATCACGGGTATAGGGCGGAAGACTCGGCTTCCTATGGATAAAGGATTGAAACCTAGAGGGGTCTCCCTTTATATACGCGACGGTACGGGGAGCACAAGTCCGTACTACCGTTGTCTAAAGCCAAAAGGCGAACGACAGCTACTAGGTTTAAAGACGCCGGAACACGTCTCTAGCCTAGACCTCTAAATGTGTTTCGTTAGATTTCAATGCTGCCTTAGTGTAAATTGAGTAGATTTTAAAGTTGATCTTTAATTACGTTTCAGTTTTCAGGCCCTAACGAATGTGTTGTTTCAAAAAATCTCCTAAATGCAAAGTTACATTCCACAGTACATCATTTCGTTTGATGAAAACTAGCTACAGAAGAGTTGAGAGTTTTTACACAAAAAAATGATCGGAAGACAATCAATGATATCTCTAATGCAACTAATGAAACCAAAAACTTTTCATTCAAATCACTAATTACTAGTAAAATCGAAAAGATTTCAATTTTCACTAATCAACCAAAAGTAAATAGATTTTTTTTTTTTCAATTTTCAATGTTTGATAGCTAGATGCACTAAACAAACCGAAAACAAAAGAGAAGCAATTTGAGAAACGATATTGAGAGAGCAAAACAGACAATTTTCACTCAATGGCACAAACAATCAGATCTCAAATCGACCAAAGTCTCTCAAAACCAATAAAAAGTCTCAAAGGCTCCAATGGACTGTGTGATCTAGGTCCAAAGCAAGACCAAACGAAATTTGAATGAAGAGGAGAACAATCACCCAAAAATCGCAATGAAACGGTGAACAACTACTAAGAGAGTGCGGAAAAGCAATCAGAGAACTGACTGGACTAAAAAAACACCAAAACTCCTAAGGAGGGTTCGATACGCAAAGCCACTAGATGCCCTAGGGCTTAAAACATGAAATCGATGGAGAAAAGCAAACAACCAAAGGACGAAGGCAAACTCCCAGTCAAACAGGACTCCAACATACTCAAGTAGCCGAAAAACCAAAAAGAAAAACACTGACCAGACCTAGAGAGCTCAAAACTGAGCGAACCCTAATGCCTCATAGGAGTGGCGCGACTGTGAGGTTGTAACTGGCGCCAAAAAGAAATTGGCGCGGGAAATACAAAAGCAACATGCGCCAATTGGCGCGACTGTCGAGCTAAAAAGCGCGCCAGCCGAGTTCCTCAGCCAAAAATAAAAAGAACTACTCCAGAAGCAGATCAATGATATCCAAGCAAACCAAGAAGCGAAAAACAGCAAAATAACCCAGCCCAGAAGGCTAACCAAGCAAGGAAAACCACGAAACAATCAACGAGACAATCAAAACTAGACGATCCCCAGTGGAGTCGCCAAATTGTTGAGGAGGTAAATCCCCTCTGCGGACAGAGGCGATCCCTACTAGCCCAGCACGGGTCTAGCAACAATCATCAAATGCTACAACGCAAGTTCCTAATTGCGAATAAACAGACCAACGATGGAGGCCTACCTGGAGTCCAATGCTATGATTCGTAGAAGAGACAGTGTTCCCGTTCCTCAGCCTCGGCAGATCACGATCCCCACGATCTCCGTGAATGGACACCTGCACATGCAAGAAACAATACGAATACAAGCATAAAATCTAGAATACACAACTATATATCAGTCAGAAAGGATATAACTCATCATTATCATAAGTGAAAAACAGAGTGGAACCATAACCAGTAGTCATTCATTAATAAGCAATTGAAAGAGAGTACAACCAATGTTCTGACGCTGAGGTCTCCTTCGGAGGGGTCTCCAGTCATACACGTCTCGCAAAGCCTGCCAGGGATGGGACAAGCCTCTCTTAGAGTCTCTCGACGATAGTCTCCTTGCTTGAGTTTGGCCTTAAGGGAAGAATGAGGGCTCTTGCAGCATTAAGGCCTGGGAATTTGAGAACTCGAGATCTCGTAGCTTGGCACTTCCAACTAGCTTGCAATGGAAATGGGCAAGCTTTTATAGAATGAGGAAGGGGAGTTGGGATCCCTATAATTATGGGATTGGCCCTATCATCAAGGAAGCTTCCATGAGAGGTGGCAAACCACTTCCTCTCTATGGAAATCCGTAGCCAAACCTCCCAACTCAAGATAGAAATCAGTCCAGGAATTTGTTAGGATGAAACTTCTGCCTTCTTATTTTAAAAAACACTCCTTAAATTGGCTGGCGCGACTGCGACTCTGGGACAGAGCGCCAGTTGGCGCGGCCTCTTTGTAGGATTTTCCTCATTGGCGCAAGTGATGAACTGGCTACCCGCGCCAATGCAAAAAGGGATGTTTTATGGTTTTTTGCAAGGAGATGTCTTTAGGGAAATTGAAGCTCATGTTTAGAGGAATGCAATGATAATGGTTTCAAGGCATGACATTGCTCACAGGTCACAGAATGGGCCCTCCAATGTGCGGGACGGGGAAAGGTAGGGACGGTGACAAATTACTGTGTAACAATAGACGTATATAAAGTGAGTTTATATAGTCCAAAAGGGGTTTATCGGGAAATTTATATATATAAAGTGAGTTTATATATATATATATATGGTAAATGGTGCGTGCGGCGGGTTAACTGGGGTTAGGCTATGTAAAGCATGGGTTTTATATAATCGGGAAAGGGAAAAGGCCATATTCTAACTTCGAGTTAAGTTATGTGGGGAAGGATGGTAATTTTTATTTATAAAGGCGTGGGTGATGCTACCTTTACAAAAACTTAGGATAAAATGGGATAAGCGGGGAATGTTTTTGCGCTTAGAAACACATAAGATATGTATAAATAGTCCTTTTGTATTTTTATTTTATTATATAGTTAATTAAACCAAATAGGCTTAACAACTATAGGGGGGCGGGATATTTACATAGTGCTAGTTTAGCCAAAGGGGGTTTATTGTGGGAGTTTATTTGAAACATGTGGGATAATAAACTTTGGCTAAAGATTTAAATAGTGGGTTTTTAGGGGATATTTAAAATACAAGGATTTATAATAATAGGATGAGGTTATGTATATAGGGAATTAATAAATAAGTTAGAGATTAATATGACAAAGAGGAAAATGAATACTCAAAATAAACAATTATAACTAAGGAAAGTGAAAATCAAAGCAAAGCTTTATTATCATAATTTTATCACTTTAACTTAGGATATAATGTCCTTTTGAGGGTTTTTATGCTTTATGAGATGTAGGCAGTTAATCAAATGGGATTTATGTATTATTAAGTAAAAAATGGAGTCTTTACTTATGAATTGCATGGTGATGAATGCATGAATGGTAAATGATGAAAATTTTGGGATTTAACATAGAAATTTAACACTTTCAACTAGCCAGTCATTGAGTCTTGGGTCCGGTCCCAACAGAAGTCAAAGAAATGCTCTGAGCCTATTTCAATGAAAGTTTTAGAATGTCAAATAACTCTCGGGAAGGGGAAATTAGTAATTGTTGCCCGGTGACAAATATTTACAATGATTTTCCCACCTTCTTCTACCCACCCAATCTTTAATCTAACATTTTTTCTTCCATTTGTACAGGTGCATTTGAGCTAGCAACCTTGAACATCTATTTTTTCTTTGAAAACAGTAAAAACTATCTAATTCTACCTTATTTCATCAAAGGACCCAGATTAAACTGTTGTGTTCATTTTTACTCTATACCTATCTACTGAATTATCAGGATTAAACTGTGTGACAACTCTTTATTCTCTATCTAAAACAAGTAAATTGAAACATGACAAGTCAAGATTAAACAGTTCAACTCATCATGGTTTAGGGCATTTATTGACACTCTGCCATAATCAATTGCAAAAAGTAAAAAGTAGTGGCATTTAGACTTGCCCACTTTCATGTTTTATTCATCTTTTTTTCTTTGGGGTATATTATTTTTTCTAAGTCCTTTGATTTTTCTTTTAGGACTTTTTACCCTCTTTTTGATTTTCTATATATATATATATATATATTTTATTTTTATTTTATTTTTACAAAATATGGGAAAACAACTTGCAGAAGGCAAAGTATGTACATATTTACAAGACTATCAAAAGTCAATTCCCAATTATGAATCCTATATTTATAGGACACTAACAGTGTCTTCACATGGGGATGACATTTCCTGGTGAAATGTCAAGAACTCTAAGATCAGTAGCCTTGAATTTTTAACCTTGATGATCCTGTAACTGTCTTCTAATTTCTGCAACAACTCATACTTATGATATTTTACTCTTCAGAGCTTAGGGCCTTCACTCCGGGCTTCAAATTTTTAAAAGAAAACATCCAATCCAATCTACTCACTTGTAATGAATATTTACAATGATGTAAAAAAATGAATCAATCTGGAACTAGCTGTTAGTTAACTCAGAATAATAGTATTGTTTAAGCATCCTACCATTCACTGGTCCTTCTGGAAGGTCTGTTCCATCCAATTTTCAGATAAAAAATGCATTGTTACCCCTGTACCCATAAATTTCATAAGGTTCCTTCCATAAAAAATCAAATTTTCCATGTTTGCCCTTTTCCTCTCTCCTGGAATCCCATTTTAACACTTTATCTCCTATGTAAAAATCATCCTCCTTACTCCTTTTATCAAAAATATTTTTGATATTATCATGAATTACTTGAGATTTTTCATATACTTCCTCCCTTTTCTGCTGTAAATGAATGGTTTGATTTATTCTTCGTTGAATATCATTAATCTCAACTTGTGATTCTTGAATAATATTCATCACTGGAACTCCCAACGATGAAGGAAAAACTGCATCCATTCCATAAAATAGCTGGTAAGGTGAAGTACCAATTGAATTCTTGGTGGTAAGTCTATCTTCCCATAGGGCATAGATCAGCTTTTTGTTCCAAGTCTTTTTGTTTTCTTGAAGTAAATTTTTGATGATGTTTACCAGGATTTTATTAGAGGATTATGCTACGCCATTACCTTGAGGGTAATAAGCAGTAGAGTGGCCTAGGGTAATGTGATACTTGTGGAAAAAGGAAATCATTTTCTTGGATTTAAATGCAACTGCATTATCAGTAATAATTTTGTGTGGGCATCCCATTGTGTCCCAGATGCAGGTGACATGCTTGACACGGGCAGATAGCAAAGCCCACCGCACGTGGACTACAGAGATCCCCAAAGCAATTAACCACCTGCTGCGGATCCAATCACAGTTATCGCCTAGCACGATCCTCGCAAAAACAACGCTCATGCAGACTGGCCATGCTTGATGTATTATAAACAGGTCCATCACCTCACCCTCACCTCCATTAATGACCATGCGACATAATCAGTACTGCAGCAGTGCTAATCTATCTACATCTGCCCACCAGTTGAAGCCCCACACGCATATCACTCATAGACTCTCTGACATGCCCCTTCCGCATTCCTATATATCATCACATTCTTGGCCCCTTCCCCCCATCACCTACTCTCTGCAGCATTTCGCTCCCCTGATTTGGATGCTCGCTGATAACAATCAGCTGCAAAGTCCAAGTCCTGGTACGAAACTGCGCAACCCCCCTTTGCTTGGTGTATTGCACACTGCACACCTGCCAAGTGCGCAATGGAACCCAGGCTGCGCCAATGCACAATTTGTGGAGGTTAATGAGGAGATATCCCAGGTCGCTACCATCGCGGCGAGGACAATCGACTAGAATGGCTCGAGGGCTCCTCATCACATTCCCCTGCCAGCCACCCTTCTGTTCTTGAGCAGCACACAGTCTGCGCCAGAAGATCGATGTAAAGAGGAAGAAATGGTACGCAAGGGTCCTCCTCCTTCTCTAGGGCTCCTTCACCGCAGTGCATTCATACCCCACCGAATAGCCCTTGCACAGGCAGACGAAGACGCAGATATTTGGATAATTGATTATGACGACATCTGGAAGAGGGTTCCGGATGGAGTAAATCCGGACTCCCCCATCCTCTGCGCTCCGTCAAATCTCCCCATTCGCACTGCTGCTGAAGTGGAAGCTGTTAGGGAAGTGGCCATCGCGCAGGCCCCTTCCTGCTCCATTATTGAGGAAGCCCCCAGCCGCAATGATGATGAGGACACGTAATGTTTGTGTTCATGTTCAGTCCTATTTTGTTTTTTTTCTTTTGTGCCCGCAGGCTACACTGTCATGTCCTCCACTCATGCTCCTAAATGTATCAGTGCCTTTGCGCACACAATAATTTTTGCTCGCAAGTTTTGTCTGGGCCAGCCCCCTCCTCCACGATAGCCCAAAAACAATGTATCAAATGCATGGACTGGTCAAGCGCAGCTTACCAACCTTGCCTGTAAACTATGTACATATATGTTTTTGAAGTAATAGAATTAGCACATCTTACCAAAAAAAAAGGTCCCATTATGAATTTTTTGTGATTCCACTAGGTCATCATTCAAAAATTTGGTCACTGAAGGTAGCACTATGTCAAAAAAAACTCACTATTTCCTAAATTTCATTACTTGCTGGCTCATTTGCATACTTTCCTGAGTGTACATAAGTCATGAGTTTTCATCGTCATATCAGTCATGTCATCATAAAGTCCATTCAGTCAAGGTGTCCATTAGGTCTTATGGTTTTCAAGGTCCATTAAATCACCATTTGAGTGCATAAAAGACCAGCAAGTAAGAGGGTTACCAATAAATTCACTTTACCATGTAAAGATGACTTGTCATATATATTTTTTATTCCAATATTTAATTTTTATTTCATTATGTAATTTTATGTTCTCTCATATGTTATAAGTTCATGGTTCTAAGTAGCTGCAACACTCAAAGTTCCATTAGCAAAATGAGTCAAGTTCCAAAGAGTTCCTAGTCCATCAAATGATCAATTTCCAAATAGTAAAGTCAAAGTGAAAGGTATAGTTTCGAAAATTTAAGGCGAAAGTGAGAAAGAAAAGTGGGTCCCAAAGCTCAAAACATCCAATCCATCAAACATAAATCCCATCCAAAGATAAAAAAATACATTCATTTTCTCTCTATGCCATCGAGCCATCACTAACCCAGCTCAAAAATAGAATTTTAAAGGCGAAAGGTCCAGTTTCTGGGAGGCACTGCGCACTTGGGACAAGCGCTACGCATAGACCAAAGGTGTTGCGCACTTGGTAGACAGGCGTTGCGCACGCACCAAAGGCATTGCACACTTGTCCAATTTCATTTGCAAGCTCCAAAACATTGTGCAAGTGTGCCAAACCTCCAACAAAGGATTTCTCCACCTCCTAGCAAGTAAGTAAGGCCTCATCACACCTTGCTTGCATTTCTTAAGTGCAAATTTCATGGTGTTAAGTTTCTTGTGTGAAATTTGGAGTTTTCAAAGCTTGCAAACCCTATTTTCATTCCCACCTCCAAATCTATTTCGAAGACCCTACTACCCTTCCCACATCACATTAAATCCTATTCATATCCCTACATCATTAAATCCTTGTCCCCAAGTTCATTTTTTCCCTGAACCCTAAGTCCGAGGCATCTCAATTTTCCTAGGCAACCCTATCAACCCTGTGATAAAATTCTAATTCACAATCCCTTAAAAATTTTGATCCCCTATCACCTCCCTAAGTTCCCTAAACCCTTCCCCTACTTCCCCAATTTTTCCTACCCCATTCCCACTCCCCTAACCTATCTCCCACTCCTATTTCCTCATCCCTAGGGTTTCATTACTAAAAAAATCATGGAGGAGGAAGATAGAGATTTCATGGACGAAGACAAAGAATAAATAAGGCCACAAAAGGGAGGAAGAATTCTAAGGTTTGAGCCTTACCCACACCAGAGAATTAATGGCCTCACCCATGGCAGTCACTTGCTTCAAACATGTGGGATGCTTTGATTTATGTGAATTGGTCTAGAACTACAAACCCTAATCAAGAAAAAAGAGAAGGGTAAGTTGGATTTTCTCATTGATGCATCCATGATAGCATAGCATACCATATCAAGTCTCCATGAAGTAAGTTTGAAGCAATTTTGAATAAATTTGAAGAAAATTTGGGGAAATTTGAAAAACTCTTCGAATGCACATTTTCCAGAAATGTCATGTTTGGTGACCTTTCTGCAGAACATATTGTGGCAAAAAAAAAAAAAAAAAAAATGGGAAATTTGAGGATGTTTTTGTTCCTAAGATATCAAAGTACAAAATACTATCTCACTTTTTACATAGGTATTACAGAATGAAAGATCCATTCACATCTTCACAACCTATTTTTCTGCCTGTGCAAAATCCTGTTTGAGACACCTTTTTGCAGAGATGATTGTTGCAAACAAAAACATGAATTTTGAGAAAATGGAGGAATTTTTTGTTCACAATATTCCAAAGAACAAAAACCTCTATTAGTTTTGAAAAACACCTCATTTATATCGAGACATCTCTCCATCTTGGAGGCCAACTTTTCCAGAAAATTCGAATTTTTTTACACAGTTTGACTGTCATGTGCGCACCACCCTAGGCGATGCGTGCACTGTAGAGGCCTCAAAATGAAAAAAAAATACCACCGTTGGATTCATAACAGAGAAAACATGTAAGAAAACCACTTTTATATCCTTGTTTGGTCAAACTGACAGGTGAAAAAGTAAAATTATATTCAAAAAATCACAGTTCTACCTCCTTTTTCACCTTGGCACTGCGCACCTAAGCAGTCTTGGGAGAATCACATTTTGGGAGCTCAAATCAAGTCAACTCTACAAAAAATAATAGATTTGGAAAGTAGACTGGATAAGTTTTCCAATGAGCGATCCTGAGCTCAGTTGGGACACTTGCAACCCATTCAAAACTCAGCTGCAAGATGGAGGGCGCACCTGACACTGGTGCTACGCACCTGAAAGTGGCACTCCACACCTGACACTGGTGTTGCACACCTAACACTGGCGCTGTGCACCTGACACTAGCACTGCACACCTGACTAGTGTATGATTTTTTTGAGTTTTCTCTGCAATTTTTATTTTCACCTTGAGAAATCGTGTTTTTACTTATGTAATTGATGGAATTAAATGTAATTATGGTGTTTTTACACTTACCTAGGATAAATACATTAGGTAAAAGTTTTGATGACATGTAATGAATCATTTTGAAAAAATTGAGGGATGAGTCAGTTTTACCTCCCTACACTATAGGTATTCAGCTTAGTTTTTGGTGGAAATTCTCCTCCTCTCATGGATTCCACCCCTGAGGTTGGGAGAGGTTGTTTGAGGCCTATATCATGTACCTTTTGAATCATTACACAGGTTGGATGTTGGTGCATTGATCAGAGACTCTAGTGTAATAATTTTTGGTTGGAAATTAATGAAAAGGTTGCAACTATTTCTTTGGGATACCTGCAGTATGAGACTTTAGCATTTTTTTTAATTATGTCTCATTATGTATGAATGTTTTGTTTCATGATCCATTTAATTTCTATGATATGCTGGTTTTTAAGTTGATAAACAAAATACATCTCTCATGCTCTGTTTTGGGAAAACCTTCATAGTTTTTCCATCTTCTTCAGTTCAGAAAGAATTCATGTTTAGCCTTTCTCTTTCTATCTCCTCACCTGTGTGATCCATCCCACTCAAGAAACCCTAAAGTGTTAGGTTTTCTACCTACCTTTCCCCATTGAATCTCTGAAACCCTTATCCTATTTGCTCTGATCTAGCCTCTTTGACCTAATTCACCCATCTAACAACCCAATTCAGAAAAATAAGCCCCTATACTCATACCTAGACTAAAACCCTAATTTATCCAACCCTCTTGGTTTTGATTTGTGGAGAGAGCCCTGTCCGGCTTGGTAGGGCTAGCTACTAAGCTAAAATATTGGTTTGTGGTTACCTCTATTGGGATTTATTCTTCAGCCTTAGATATATGGTGAGTGATAACATATTGGCGCCGCTGTTGGGGAGGCAAAAAGAAAAATCTTCCCTAGCAAATAACGACAAAGATAAGATCTGATTGTTGATGGTGAACACCGATCAGGAAGAGGAAGGCTGTGCATTATTCACCTAGAAACTCCAGTGTTGAAAAATCCAAAGGTTCAGAATTTTCATGGCAACCTTGGTGAAGAGTTTTAATGATTCATATTTGATTGCTGATAGTGAACATTGATCAGATGCACATAAGAAGGATGAATCATTCACCTTTTGGTGACTCCAATCGACTTGATTTGAAGACTCCACTAGAAAATTGACCTTGCCAGCAAGAATATGGATGGATCATATGAAAAATTCAAGTACTCAAAATGGAATTATATTCATGATATAATCTGCTTTCTTGTAAAATACTTCTTTTATTTTCCTAAAACTATCCTAAAATTTTTCAAGAGTTTGTTGTATGGAAAATATGATCAAAGTCTTGATTTTTCCTATTTGAAGAGTGTAAATACCGAGTTTCCCTTTGATTTTGAACAAGATCAAGATCTCTTACCTAAAACTTGTGCATATCCTTTTCAAGCTGATGACCCTAAAGAGACTGAAATTGATCCTATAGTTGTTGTACATACTCTAACACCTTCTACAGTCACAGATAGATATAAACCTCTGATTTTACTTCCTATACTCCATGATTTCCGTGAAAGTCATTACTTATATCTGCCGAGGTTTGATGGTGAATGTGACAACATCACTGTTGAGAGACATATGCAATTTTTGGAGACTTTCCTTGACCTTTTTGAAGTTGACAAAGAGGATGTCAGTATTAGGTTGTTTGCTCTTTCTTTGCAAGCAAAAGTCAAGATTTGGTTCAAAAACCTTCCTACTGCGAGCATCTCAGATTTCCCGAAGCTCGTCAAAATTTTCCTCGACAAGTGGGTGGTCAAAGAAAACTCTTTCCTAATTCTAGAAGAGTATGAACAACTGAAAAGACAGCTAGGGGAGACAGTACAAAATTTTTATGCCAGAGTCAATCATGTCTATTGTTCGATACCTGCTAATATAATACCTCCTCCGGACTAAGCTCTCTTACATTACCTGGATGCCTTTGATCCATAAATGGAGTTTCAGCTAGGAGAAAGGAACCTTGCAACAATTAAAGAGATGCTGAATAGAGCAGTAGGTGTAGAGGCTAATCTGTTGATCAGAAGGGCAAAGTTGAAGGAAGGAGAGAGGGAGAACATTTAAGAGCAGTTGACATATTCAAAGGTAAAGCTCGATATTTTGGTAAGTACAATGGAAGAAATGATGCAAAAGATCACCATGAGAGATGAATTTTCCATTCAAGATCAGCATGTATCATTTATTGTAGAAGAAGAAGAAGTTTCTGGCCTTAAATACTTTCCTGCTAATCCCAGCTACCATAGATCAGAAAAATATTTTTGTTTATATTCATTTATGAACAATCATGAAAATGGATTTGTAGATCAGTCTGTGGAGAAACAATCTGATGATATAATGTGTATGTTTGATGACATTCTTCCTTTTGATGATTTGCCAAAGTTTGATCAGTATGACGATGATTATGTTCTCCAAATTGAAGCTAATTCTCTAGAGCAATAAACAACTGGTTTATGGGAGAAAAAAGCTCAGTTTCAACAACTAAAATGCAGTGATCAACCGATGCATATCTGTGATGACAACGACGAGGAAAATGCAGAAAATTTTGAAATAAGTGAAGGATATTTGCCTTTATGTTTTGCTTCATTTCAATTTCTGAGAGAAATTTTTTCCAAGACTAGAAATCAGCAGTCTTTTAGTTTTGATGTTTAGGTTGAGGAAGACAATGAACTTCTTGAGCAAGCTGTTAATGAAAAACCTTCTCTTGAAATGGTTCAGGAAATAATTTTCGACATAGAAGCCTCCTGAACCCTAGATTTTTAGCCACCAAGTTCCATTGAATTTCAAATTGCAGATGAAGCCTTGGAAGTTGAAACATATGATCAAATGATGCAAGATGATTCTATACCACTATGTTTTGAAGCATTTAAGTTTTTGAAGGAAAATTTTCATAATGTCTCTAAAGAAAAGGATGAGCAGACTGTAGAAAGTCATGCGGTCTCATTAGAACTAATGGAAAATAGTTTGCAATAGTATTTTCATGACCCAATCGCTGATGTGTTGGATAATATCTGCAGTGTTGGATAATTGGTTATGAGCTTCAAAGTGGAGATGATAAAACTTCGATTTGATAGTTGGCTTCATTGTCTTGTTCATCAGGAGTCTCATTACAAAGCTCATACAAAGATTTTCAGTCATATCAGGAGAATAATGAAGAAGATTCTTGTTTTGTTGTTGATCATCAGGAAAAATTAGTTATTCACGAGTTTCAAGATCCTTTTGTTAACTTGCTGCAGTCATCAAAGGAAGAAACCACAGATGTTAGGAAAATTTTAAAATCAAGGTATGAAGACTACCTAGAGCAGAGAAGTAATGTATTAGATGGGCTAGAAATTAATATGTATTCCTATGAAGGTACTTTTGAAACATTCTGAGGTCAGTTAGTGGGCTCATGCTTTGTAATTTCATTAAGATTGAATCTGATTACAAGTTTTCATGGGAGTTTCCTTTCAGTAGTTCTCTCTTCTTTCTCATAAGCAAGAACTTGCAGAGAATTCAAATAGCGACCATAACGCTTACATGGTTTCATTGTTGTTCCATTTTACTTGATCAGGTGATGAATGGATTCATTAGAGTAGGTTTTGTTGAATAAGCTCAATTATGAGCATATTTTTTCAATTATTTTTTAGTTAGTTTTGAGTCATTCTTGAGTAAGTTTATTGAGTCAGGTTTTCAATATTCAGTTAGTCTTTAGCTTTTGACTCCATGCCCAATGGATAGGCACTTGGTCTACGGTGTTCTTGGAACCTCTAAGGAGCTACCATCCCCAACTGTAGCCAATGTTAGTGTCATTATTTGCATCCTGCCATCACTGATAAACAATTCTCTTTCATATCATATTAAGGTACCATTCTGAAATTTTTGTCATTCCACTAGGTCATCATTCAAAAAATTGGTTACTAAAGTCAGGACTATGTCAAAAAAATTTCAATATTTCCTAAATTTCATTACTTGCTGGCTCATTTCGATACTTTCGTGAGTGTACATCAGTGATGATTTTTCATCATCATATCAGTCATGTCATCATGAAGTCCATTCAGTCAAGGTTTCCATTAGGTCTTAGGGTTTTCAAGGTCCATTAAATCACCATTTGCATGCATACAAGACCAACAAGTAAGAGGGTGACCAATAAATTCACTTTACCATGTAAAGATGACTTGTCATATGTATTTTTGATTCCAATTTGTAATTTTTATTTCAATATGTAATTTTATGTTCTGTCATATGTAATAAGTTCATGGTTCTAAGTAGTTGCAACACTCAAAGTTCCATCAACAAAATGAATCAAGTTCCAAAGAGTTCCTAGTCCATCAAATGATCAATTTCCAAAGAACAAAGTCAAAGTGAAAGTTATAGTTTCGAAAATTTAAGGTGAAAGTGAGAAGGAAAAGTGGGTCCCAAAGCTTAAAACATCCAATCCATCAAGCATAAATCCCATCCAAAGATAAAAAAAATACATTAATTTTCTCTCTATGCCATCGAGCCATCACTCACACAGCTCAAAAATCAAATTTAAAAGGCGAAAGGTCGAGTTTTTGGGAGGCGTTGCGCACCTAAAACAAGGTGTTGTGCACCTGGGACAAGCACCGTGCATAGACCAAAGGCATTGTGCACCTAGAAGACATGCATTGCGCACACACCAAAGGCGCTGCACATGCACCAAAGGCGCTGCACACGCACCAAGGGCGATGCACACACACCAAAGGCGCTGCGCACATGTCCAATTTATTTTGCAAGATCCAAAACCTTGTGAAAGTGTTCCAAACCTTCAGTAAAGGATTTCGCCACCTCCTAGCAAGTAAGTGAGGCCTCATCACACCCTCCTTGCATTTCTTTAGTGAAAATTTCATGGTGTTAATTTGCTTGTGTGAAATTTGGAGTTTTCAAAGCTTGCAAACCCTAGTTTCATTCCCACACCTCAAAATATGTTCCTAAGACCCTACTACCCTTCCCAAATCACAGTAAATCCTATTCCTATCCTTACATCATTAAATCCCTGTCCCCAAGTTCATTTTCACCTAAACGCTAAGTCCTAGGCATCTCAATTTCCTAGGCAGCCCTATCAACCCTGATAAAATTCTAATTACCAATCCTTAAACATTTTGATCCCCTATCACCTCCCTAAGTTCCCTAAACCCTTACCCTACTTCCCCAATTTTTCCTACCCCATTCCCACTCCCCTAACCTATCTCCCACTCCTATTTCCTCATCCCTAGGGTTTCAAGACTAAAAAAATCATGGAGGAGGAAGATAAAGAAGAAAGAAGGCCACACAAGGGAGGAATAATTCTGAGGTTTGAGCCTACCCACACCAGAGAATTAATGGCCTAACCCATGGCAGTCACTTTCTTCAAACATGTGGGCTGCTTTGATTTATGTGAATTGGTCCAGAACTTCTAACCCTAATCAAGCAGAAAGAGAAGGGTAAGTTGGATTTGCTCATTAATGCATCCATGATAGAATAACATAACATGTCAGGTCTCCATGAAGTAAGTATGAAGAAATTTTGAGGAAATTTGAAGAAAATTTGGGAAAATTTGAAAAATTCTTCGAAGGAACATTTTCCAAAAATGTCCTGTTTGGTCACCTTTTTGCAGAACATATTGTGGCCAAACAAAAATGAATTTTAGGAAAATGGAGGTGGTTTTTGTTCCTAATATATCAAAGTACAAAAAACTATATCACTTTTTACACAGGTATTATATAATTAGAGATCCATTCACATCGTCACAACCTATTTTTCTTCCTGTAAAAAATCTTGTTTGAGACATATTTTTACAAATAATATTGTGGAAAAAAAATAAGAATTTTGATAAACTCAAGGAGGTTTGTGTTAAAAACATGCCAAGAAACAAAAAAAACTCTCAGTGTTTCAAAAAAACTCATGTATAGTGAGATGTTGCTCCATCTTGGAGGCCCATTTTTCCAGAAAATTCATAACTTTTACATAGTTTGACTGTCCTGTGCGCAACACCCTCGTTGTTGCGCATCTTCTAGAGGCCTCCAAATGAAAAACCAAAACCTCCATCAGATTTAAAACAGAGAAAAAATGCTAGAAAACCACTTTTCTAGCCTTTCTTGGTCAAACTGGCAGGTGAAAAAGTAAAAAAACATTAAAAATAATCACAGTTTTGCCTCCTTTTTCACCTTGGCGCCGCACACCTGAGAAGTATTGGCAGAATCACTTTTTGTGAGGTAAAATAAAGTCAAATCTACAAACCAAGCACACATTTGGAAATTAGACTGGATAAGCTTTCCAATGATCTATCTTGAGCTCAATTTGGACACTTGCAACCCATCCAAATCTCAGATGCAAGATGGAGGGCATACCTGACACTTTTGCTGCACACCTGACCAATGTCTGATTTTTCTGAGTTTTCTTTGCAATTTTGATTTTTACCTTGATAAATCATGTTTTTACTTATGTAATTTATGGAAGTAAATGTAATTATGGTATTTTTACACTTACCTAGGGTAAATACATTAGGTGAAAAGTTTTTATGACATGTAATGAATTAATTTGCAAAAAGTGAGGGATGAGTCAGTTTGACCTCCCTACACTCTAGGTATTCAGCTTAGTTTTTGGTGGAACTATTCCTATCATGGATTCGACCCCTGAGGTTGGGATAGGTTTTTTGAGGTCTATATCATTTACTTTTTGATTCATTTCACAGGTTGGATGTTGATGCATTGATTAGAGACACTAGCGTAATAATTTTTTGCAGGAAATTAATGAAAAGGTTGCAGCTATTTCTTTGGGATACCTGTGGTATGAGAATTTAGCATTGTTTTTCTTATGTCTCATTATGTATGAATGTTTTGCTTCATGATACATTTAATTTCTATGATATGCTAGTTTGTAAGTTGATAAACATAATACATCTCTCATGCTTTGTTTTGGGAAAACCTTCATAGTTTGTCCATCTTCTTCAGTTTAGAAAAAAATCGTGTTTAGCCTTTCTCTTTCTAGCTTGTCACCTATCTGATCCATCCCACTCAAGAAACCCTAAAGTGTTAGGTTTTATACCTACCTTTTCCCATTGAATCTCTGCAACCCTCATCCTATTTTCCCTGACCTAGCCTCTTTGATCTAATTCACCCATCTAGCAACCCAATTCAGTCAAACAAACCCCTGTACTCATACTTAGCCTAAAACCCTAATTTATCCAGCCCTCTTGGCTGTGATTTGTGGAGAGAGCCCTCTCCGGCTTGGAAGGGCTAGCTATCAAGCTAAAATATTGGTCTGTGGTTACCTTTGTTAGGATTTCTTCTTTGACCTTAGAGATCTAGCAGAGTGATAACACAAGCTACAAAAACTAACATCTTTATCTTGCATATTTTTTTCTTTTTATAGTTGATAGTTGGTTCTATTTGGTAATACATTGATCTTCGTACTTCTTATTAGCATGTCATATTGTGTCATTACATAATAAGAGCCTCTCATGAGGTTGGTATGTATTTCTTTTTGTTTGAATGTCTCAATAACCTCGGTGTCTATCATTTTTCTTAGGAATTAAACTATGAGTGACATGTTATATTCTCACTTGGTATTTCGTTCAACTTATGCTTAGGTTGAGCCTAGATGAGGGTCACTCATTGATTATCCTCGAGTGTTGTGTCTGAAAGGTGGGTGGTGTTGGAGAGAAAATACGATGAATCTCAAGTCATATCATTGTCTTGTCTCTTCAGTTTGCATTGAGTCACTCTTAAGTCAGTTGCCCCCATCCCCCGCATCCAACACTAGGGAAATGGTGCCATATATCTTAATTTTCTTGTTGATCACTTCATGTTGATGAAAAGGAATAAAATATTACCTTTCTTTTCAATAAGTTTCCCCGCATCGACTTTGACACTTTCTATGGGGTCACGGGTGTAGCCCAAAAGTTGAGTTCCTTGGTGCTCGTTAGACTCATTGCTTGTTAGCCTCATTATGGGACACCTCGCATCTAAAAAGGCCACTCATCATTGCACCTTAATCAAATGATATTTTCTAGTGTTTGAATCCAACACATTTTTCATGCTAGCAAGTTATTCACGTACTTTAGGGCCCATTAGCCTCATTGGGTTTATTCGTCCCTACAAGGGGCTTCCAGTATAGGTATCTAACTAGGTAGTTCTCTACCAGGTGTCAACTTCATCAAATCATCCACTGGGATCAACATATAAATTATGTAGTAGCAGGTTGCAGTTTAGGATGGGAATGTATGTATGGATGGGACCCCATTTTATATGATTAGATGGGGATCCATACTTATTGACTTTATTTCCCACTATATAGGCACAATTGGCCAGGGATAATTCTTTATATACAGTCCTCATGATACAGGAACAAGTTATTATCTGCATATTGGAAAACACATGTTGTCATTCATGGATACAGTTTACAAGGTCACCAGTGATCCGAAAATATATGACTTATTTAAAAATTTAACTTAAGTGTGAATGAAATTAAATCACTTAAGAATATTTGCGAGAAAATGAATGACTGAAAATGAAGAAATAATAGCAAATAAACAGAGAGAGACAAGAAATAATTTTGACAACAAAGTTCACCCCATGTTTAGGCTATGTCTATGGGTCCTACTTCCAACCAAGTGACTGATTTTATTAAGATATAACATGCAATTACATCCATTGTCTCCCCAAATAACTTACAATTTTTTTTCACTCTGCAACAGAGATAGTGGTATTGATCAAAACCACTTTTCACCTCTCAAAACTGCCCAAAACAAGGCCAAAATTCATTATTTTCTGCAATACATAAACTCAACTCAACTCAAAATAAAAATGGCTACATAATCCTATCACGAATTATACCAAAGCATAGTTGGTAAAAGTTTTTTATTTTAAATATAGGTCACATGTTTAATTCCCAATTTAGTTATGATATTTTAGGGTTTACAAATGTTTACTAGATGTTTACATATAAAATTTTTATCGCCTACCAAACAAGGCATATGGTTATGGTGTAATGGTAAAATTGGGCATTTATTGTTGTGGAGGTGGTGGGTTCAACGCTAAGACCTTCCAAATTTTCCATTTAGTTAACTTTCAAGGTTTAAAATAAGAAGCTTCAACCTTGTTTATAACGTTGATGATTTGGCGTGTTGGTAAATTAGTTTATTGATGTCAGTGGAGGGCATAGGGTCGATTCACATCGATGCCATTCTAATACAATGGTTGTTTTAATTTAATTAAAATAAAATTTCCATGTCATTCTTTACAATGGCCATTATTTGGTGAAACGATAAATCCATTGGTCAGCTCCATTGAGGTTGCAAGTTCAAACCTTCCGCCGACCTTTCTACAACCTTTTGGTTGAACCTTATTCACCATTTAGAGGTTTCCATTTGACGGCCTATGATTGGTCCACGTTGCATGACCTACCAACCAATACTACATCATCTTCTGATTTGGATGCCACATAGATGCCACTTCATCTTTCCACACCAATCGCTTATGCGATGTGTCACCTTTTGATAGGGCTAGTTGTCATGCACCATACTACCACGTCAACATTGTACTTCCACGTGTCCATCACTAGTGCTGCCATATGGCACCCTGCGAACTCTATTTTTTGTATGTTTTCTGAAAACACTAGAATGTGATAACTTTTCCATACATAATCCATTTGACCCTATTCAAGCAACATTGGAGATCTCTCGTCGAGATCTTCAACATGGAGACCATTTTAGCCAAATTTGGGGCCATGAATTTTGAATTTAAGAAGATCCTCCAAGATGATTCTGTTGAAAAATCATGAGACTTATATATTATAGATGATTTCCTTAACTTGATAATTACTTGTGGTATATGTTGGCCTTTTATTACTTTATTAGTTCTTGGTCATAAAAAAATTACCAAAACAATGAAGATCACAACAAGAAAAAGTACACAAGAAATAGGCTCCAAGCTAGGGAAAAACCCCTCCAAGGGGAAAACCCATAAATAATGCTTCTCTTCTTATAGAATATTCTTAAAATGAGACTTCCAAGGCATCAAGACCAAAGCCCAAAAATCCTCCCAAGCACCAAGTCAACCCACAAGTAATATCTTCTTTAAGACAACTTCAACATTTCAACCTTCTACAACTTCTCTCTAGAATTTTGACCTTGCAGCTCCACTTCAGAATTTTGGACCTACAATTTCAACCTCCTGCAACTGGCAGTTGTGAAAATTTTTAAATACAGAAACCCTACTGCAGTATATTGATTTACTTCCCCTACTTGTTTTATTTAATTAATAATTTATTTAACTGAAGTATTCAGAAAAACATCAAAGTAAACACAACCGCAGCCTACACATACATACATATAATTAATGAAACATAGTGCACATATGACAAAGGATACACATGATTTTTTGAAAAAATTTCCCCGGAAAATTCCAATGTTGGAAAAACGGTGCAACATCTCTTTGAGGGTTTTATTATTAAGCAGAATTTGAATACATCAAGGGCAACATTAGTGGTTTTCCCGACAGATAATTTCAGGACAAATGTACCTTATCACTCAGAGACAGAAAATATGGTTGATTCAAACCCTCAAAGGGAATTACTGAATACAAGCACTTTCTGGACCACTGGAAGCCCCAACGTTGTCATTCTAGCCTCTTCGTCAGCCTCTCCTGCCCAACATAGTCTCTGTGCAGCACAGGCTTCCCCTGCATCACCCTTCTGGGCTCAGCGCTGGCTCTACGTCACCCTGAAGCCCCTACGTCAGCCCCTGCGATGTCATTGCGTCAACCTGGCTGGGTTGCGTCCCTCCTGCTGGCCTCTGCACTACCTGGTATGGATCTGCCTCTCTGATTATGTATTCTCGGCCTCAGATCAGTAAATCCCTTGCCAATCTGCCCCTCACCAGCACTGCAATCTCACTCGAAAATTCTCAGCAAACCACGCCCCAAAATTTTGACTTAGCTCAAGTGCTACTGCAATGTGTGTGTCTCTCCATCTGACCCCAAGCCTTCATTTAATACTTTTCTCATTGAGAAATCAACGATCGTGATATAATCTCTAATCAATGGCTCAAATTAGAAAAGACTTGATCCACGTCACTTAGAACATTCTCACCCACACGTGTAAATTAATTCACTTTAACTTTTTAATTTCCCTAAGTTAGACTTAGGTTCCTCATTAAAAAATTTAATTATTTTAATAACTTTTACACCGGGTGGAACTTATCCAAATTATTTCTGGGTCTTGGAGATCTCATGTGTTCTAGCCCCTCCACAAAGTTTTGGAGCTAGAACACATCTGATGCTACCCAAAATCTCAACACTCCCTCTTAGTGAGGAATGTTCTCTAGCAACACTTCACTCTAGAAGCGTTACTCTGATCTTTGGCATCAGTCCCCTGCGCTTCTGATGCTTGGCCTGGTACCCTCCATCCACTGCGCTGTTGCTTTTTGTAGTACTGCCCATGTCATTGCCACTAACACTACCACATATGTACTAAAGCTCCCTCTCAAATTTCTGCATCATGCTGCCTATAGCATTGCCACTGCTAACTGCTGCACTGAAACGCAGTTGCTGAGAAGTAAGCAACTGAAGGAAAATCACCCAACAACTGATAGAAAAGTCAGTCTGGCCGCATCTTATCACTAAAGAACCCTCTGATACTGCTCTGTGCTGACCCCCTGATGCTTTATGCTGTCTGTTGCTCTGCACTGCTGAAATCCCATCAGCCTCTATGATGTTGCTTCCACGCTGTTGCTGCCTCTCCTCTGTGCTGCTCCAGTCTTTAGCATTTAAGCATTGCCTCGTGCCTTTCCATGAACCTCTACATCCACTGAATTCAGTCATCCTGACACTGTCTTAAGGCTCCCATAGCTCGTATGTGATCCAAGAGTTTGGGCACCTTAAGGATCCAACCATCACCATATGTAGCTCAATCTACAGATCTATGTCGCCCCACCTCTTCTCTCAAGGTACATGAGAAATCATGGCCACATCATCATTGCTTCCATCATCCCCTTTCATTGTTCATTGGAATCCAAATCTTCCTTGCCCTTATTCTTAGGAAAACTATTGGCGAAGTGTCCCAATTTGCCACATATGAAGAACCAGACCTTGGATAGGTCCTTCTTCTTGTTCCCTTGCTACCACTATCCCTTAGATGCTAGGGCTACACCTTCTTCCTCCTCTTTCTAAATTTTTCTCCTCCGCTACTGAAATCCCTCTTTGTTATCCTTTTGTTCTCCTCCTGATGAAGGATTTCCCACATGTCCCCCCAATTTGGGAGTTTTGCTCTGCCCAAGATACTTTGGACAAAGGTATCCCACTCATTTTTGACTGTATTCAGGACAATCCTCACCATGATTCTGTCATCCGGAGTTGCTCCCATGGAAATTAGATGGTCTCATATAGTCTGCAATCTCAAGAGGAAGGGATTGATCTCCTCTCCCTTGTGCATCTCGAACATCCACATATGATTCTGTATAAGCATATTCCTTTGGACAGAGCTACCTTTATACAATGTGGTTAGTTTTTTCCACACTTTGTTTGCTGTATTCTTCTCGGTTATATGTGGAGCCACGTGATCTTTCACTCCCTCCGTGATCAAGCGTTTAGCCAATGCTTGACTTTCATTGAACTTCTTCATAGCATCAAGATCGGTCGACACATCTAGGATGTTATCTATATGATCTATGATTCCATACTCCTCAAGGAATGTTAGGATTATGGCTTCCTGGATAGAAAAATTAGACACACTGTCTAACCTATCCTGATATCTCAGTCCATACGGGGCCATATATGCTTAAACAATTCGAAGCAAGTACTCTTCTCCCTTCTGTTGCTGCTATACTCAACAAAAGACCAGATCTAGGTTTCTTGGCGATAGAAACCATCTAGAGTATATGCTCCCTTTGACAAATGACTTCCTCCCGAAAATCCTCTGCCAATTCTGTTGAATGAGCCCTCTATGATCACTCCTCTTGATCAAATCTCAAATTTCTTGGCAAGAAAATCTGCTAAGAGATTGTTTCCCATTACTTTGTCAACTTTTCTAGACATTGTTCTGCACCGATAGAATCGATGACCTACCAAAAACTTTGAAGATTAGGAACTGCAATTCCAGCCACAAAAATCGGCACAATTTCACTCCCTCTTGGACTGTGTCACCCTGTAGGGCCCGCGTCAGCCACTGCATCAACCCAGCGTGAGCTTGACAGGATCTGCATCACCCCTATGGGAATGTGTCAGCCTCTCTGTTAGCTCTGCGTGAGAAGTCAGGATATGTGTCACCCCTACAGGGCCTGCATTGTCCCTCTAGTGTTGCACTGTCTTTTACTAATTCTGTGCAGCTTAAGCTACCCTCCTGCAGCAAAAATATCTTCCGCCCTATGCTAATGGCTTTAGCTTGATCTGTAATCGCTTTGATACCATGTGAAAATTTCTGAATACAGAAACGCTATTGCAGTATATTGATTTACTTCTCCTACTTGTTTTATTTAATTAACAAGTTATTTAACCAAATTATTCACAAAAAAATCAAAGCAAACACAACTGCAACCTACACATACATATAGATCATTTACTGAAACATAATGCACATCTAAAAAAAGACACACATGATTTTTCGGACAAATTTCCCATGAAAAACCTAATGCAAGAAAACTAGTGCAACAACTCTTTGATGGTTTTATTATTAAGCAGAATCTGAATACATCAAGGGCACCACTAGTGGTTTGCCTGACAAAGAATTTCACGGAAAATGTACCTTATCACTCGGATATAGAAAATATGGCTGATTCAAACCCTCAAGGGAATTACTGAATATGAGCCCTTTCTGGCCCACTGTAACCCCGAACATTGTCCCTCCAGCCTTTGTGTCAACCTCTCTTGCACAATGTAGCCTCTGCGTAACACAGGATTCCCATGCGTCACCCTTCTAGGCTCAAATTTGCCTCTGCGTCACCTTGAAGGACCTGCGTCAGCCCCTGTGTTGTCTCTGCATTAGCCTAGCTAGGCTGTGTCCCTCCCGCTGGTCTCTACGCTATGTGGTACGGTTATTCCTCTCGGATTATGTATTCTCGGCCTCAGATCAATATATCCCTTGCCAATCTTCCCATCACTAGCATGGCAAGCTCACTCGAAAATTCTCAGCAAACTGCGCCCCAGAATTTCGACTTAGCTCAAGTGCTACTGCAATGTGTGTGTCTCTCCAAGTCACCCCAAGCCTTCCTTTAATACTTTTCTCGTTGAGAAATCAACAATTATGATCTAATCTCTAATCAACAGGTCAGATTAGAAAAGGCTTGATCTACATCACTTAGAACATTCTCACCCACATGTGTAAATTAATTCACTTTAATATTTTAATTTCCATAAGTTACACTTAGGGTCCTCATTAAAAAAATTAATTATTTGAATAAATTTTACACCTGGTGGAATTTATCCAAACGATTTCTGGGTCTTGGAGATCTCATGTGTTCTAGACCCTCCATAATTTTTCAGAGCTAGATCACATCTGATACCCAAAATCTCAACAGTAGCTACACAAAAACCCTAACTTCGTAGGTGTGGAAAAAGAGAGAGATAATCCCAAGAGACTCTGACTTATTTTCTTCGTCCTTCCAACTCGTTTCTACCTTCAATATTCTAGATCGAATTTTTCTTGGATGTGTTTCTCAAATGAGTCAAGTTCCTTCTATTTATAGCCTTCTTGAGGGATCGAATTCCCTTAGGCCAAATTATATTTGCTTGGGCTGACTTGGTATTGGAGGAATAAATGGCTTTTCCTTGACAAAAATAAATATTTTCCTTTGTTACAATGAGTCCAAATGGGACTATAATACATGACAGAAACTATTTTTTATACTAGAAAGACCTAGAAGCATGAATAACATGCTTTTGAATTAGGCTTGAGCATGAAACCCATGATTTGAATAAAACAAAATTATTTTTCTTTATTTTTCATTCTTTACCCAAAATATACAATGTCATGTTTACAAAAATGTCATTATGAAGATAGAACCTCGTTACAATTTCCAACACTCCCTCTTAACTATGGAGGTATTCACAATCCCATCACATGGTACAAGGAATCTCAACCTTGAAGCATTATCATAAGAAGAGCCGGATTTCTAAGCCATTTGTTAAGCATCTCTATCATAACCAACATTGTCATTGAAGGCCTTAACTATACATCATGCTGGGATGATTTACGTGAGCTACAACACTACCTCTAAGATGCATACCCCATCCAGATGTTCACCAGGTATGTCCTTTTAGGACTATTCTTATCTTGGATTTCCAATTCTAAATTCTCAAATAATATCGGCCCTCTTCGACTAATATTATCTTGGATGACCTACCTCATCCTCAAAGAGTATCAATCTACAATTTCTTTTCTTGGATTATACAATCCATAAGAATTTCCAATATTAGATGCTTATCCAATCTTCTGGACTCCATCCTTTCTTTATGCCCTTGACTAAGACTTACAACTTTTAGTCCTGGTCTAGTGCATGACCCATAAAGACAAGAAGTATCCAACAACACTCCCCCTCAATTATGGAGGAGATTTCTACCAAACCAATCTTACTTCTCAAGTACTTAGGCTTCTTGTTTGGTAACACTTTAGTCAAAATATCTACTACATGTTCATCTGTAGGTAGGTTCCACGACCCCATATCCTACCAAGATTTTGATGAGGTGGTTATTTATATGCTTTGTCCTAGCATGAAACTTCGGGCCTTCATTCAATATTATCCTACTTTCATTATCACAATGTATGTGTGTAGGTAAAAGAAATCCTTCAAACAAATCTGATAATAATTTCCTGAGCCAAAAAACTTCCTAACATACTTCGCTTGCAACAACATACTTAACTTCAACACTACTTAAAGAAAGTGTATCATGGTTCCTACTAATCCATGATACCATGGAAGATCCTACGCTCAAGCATCCACCTATTATGGTTCTTCCATCTGTCTCAATGCCACCCTAATCAAAATATGTATATCCCATCAGTTGAATCTCATTACCATCATAACAAAGGCATTTATGTATAGTTCCACACAAATATCTAAGGATGTGTTTCGCTGAAATCCAATGGTCATGTTTTGGATCTATCTGAAAATGACTGATGACATTTACTACAAAAAAAATATCTAGTCTGGTGCTTACCAAATACATCAAGGACCCAATGAATTATCCTTAGCAAGTAGGATCCACCAGACTGGAATATGAAATCCTCAACTTTTTTAAATTGGTAATCATAGGAGTCATCATAGGCTTGCTATCCATCATGAAAAAATTCTGAAGAATCATGATCACATATTTCCCTTGACCAAGATATATTTCACCCGACCTCTGCCAAACCTCTAGTCCCAAGTAGTAATGCATAATCCCAAGATCCTTCTGTCAAAATTGGCTGCTAATTGCTTCTTTCATTCTTGAATTCAATGCTCTACACCTGTAACAAGTAGACCATCCACATATAAGAGTATGATAACTGGTTCAACCTGATCTATAGGTTAGGATCTGTAGATTTATTGGTAAAACAAAGTCTCAATAGGTATGCATCCATTCTTGCATACCAAATTATAAGTTCTTGCTTTAAGCCATATATATATTTCTTCAGACTGCAGACATGAGTCTCCCTATGATTTATTTCAAATCCTTGAGGATGCTCAATGTAAACATATTCATCAAAATTCCCATTCAGAAAAGTTGTCTTAACATCCATTTGATGGATGTGCCATCCCATAGTAGTAGCCAAAGAAACAAGAAAACTAATTTTTGTATATCTAGTTGTAGGAGCAAAGGTTTCTTCGTAATTAATACCTTATTTCTATGAGAAGCCTATCGCTACAAAATTTGTCTTGTATTTATCAATTCTCCCACCCACATCATGCTTTATATTATATATCCATTTTTAAGTGACTATCGTTTTTTCACTTGGCTTAGGAATTATTTCCCGGACATCATTCTTCATGATTGACTGGAATTCTTCCTGCATCACATTCCTCCACTCTTGATGTTTAGTTGCATGTTCATAGGTGGAAAATTCAACTTCAATGAGATTTTTCATATATGCTGCATATCCAGAATACCTTTTCAGTCTTAACTTTCTCTAAACCTGGTCCCCTTTGCTATGTGTCCTTCTGTTGCTTGTAGAGTATTTCTCAACCAAGAAAGCCTCTTTCGATTTTTAGGAACAATTAATTGCTCCACAAGCTCACTGTGACTTTCAACATCTTCTTGAGTCGGCTCTTGATCATCATTATCCCTCGACATATCCTCAAAAATGGTTATATCCTCTTCATCAAAATAAAATGGAACATATTTTGAATTATTATAGGCTACACTTTCATCAAAGATGACATCCCTTCTTACCTTGATCTGATGATATTCCTTAATACAGATTCTGAAAGCTTTTGAAGAAGCAATATACCCAACAAATATTCCCTTCATACTGGTCATATCCAACTTCTTCCTTTTTTCTTTCAGTATATGAATATAAACATGACATCCAAATATTCAAATATGATCTACATTCGACTTCTTTCCTGTAAATGATTCTTCCAGAGTCATGTTGTTGAGAATCTTGTGAGGACTTGGGTTTTGGATGTAAACAATTATTACACATGCTTCTCCCCATAGGAATTTAGGGAGATCTTGGTCATGTAGCATGGCCCTGACACATTCTTCAATTGTTCTATTTTTCCTTTTGGCCACACCTTTTTGTTCAATATTACAAGGAACAATGAGCTCCCTCTTAATTCTTGCTTCATTTCAAAAAGCTATGAGTTCTTTTGAGGTGTATTCTCCACCAATGTAATAGTCTCGATCTTTATTTTTGTAATATTCTCCACTTCATTCTTGAATTCTTGAAAATTCTCGAATACCTCATCCTTTTTCTTAAGGAGGTAAAGCCAAGTTTTCCTAGAGAAATAATAAATGAAGGTTACATAATATTGATGTCCACCAAGATATTTTACTATCATAGGACCACATACTTCAGAGTGTAGGAAATTTAAAACTTCCTTAGATCTGGTATCACTTCTTGCAAATGGCTTCTTCATGTTCTTACCTAGAGCACAACCCTTATAGGTGTTAAATTATGCAACTAGGCATAATTTCCACTTTTGACAACTCATTTGATGGAGATAATTATTGCATTAAATTCATCTTTCCAAGAGGACAAAAATCGACCTAAATATCACTTGAATCAGACAAGGAGAAGTGTGTTTTTGAATTAAAATTCCCTCACATGTGCAATTGTCAAGGTCGTATTCAACTTCAAGTAGGCTCATGAAGCTCAAACAACATGTACTTTGAACCACATGGTTTCATATAAATATATGAGACATCAAACCTCATTAGGAACTTAATCCACACAACACACATCTTCTCTCTCCTTCTTCTATTGGTTCGTACAACTAAAAAATGAAAGCCTTTTCTGTCTAATGTGAAGTACAAGTGGTTGTCTCTGATTGGGCCGAAATTATAGGGCTGACTACATGATGTTGACCAGAGTTGACTTGGGCATTCTTGGAAGATTTTGACTTCGTTTCTGGGTGAATCTTCTCTGTTTAACAGGATGCAGATATTGGTGTCAAATTTAAGGCAATATACTCTCCTTGAATGAGCCCTAATTTTAGAAGTTTACTGAAGGCTGCTCTTCCATGTTGACCAAAGTTGACTGCTCCAAATTAGACTGTTTTGGTATCCTTTTGTTCTGCTAAAGAGGCCACATTATTTTCTCCAACATTGAGCTCCTTGAATATTATTTTTACTATTGTCTCATTTCTGGTTAGGGCACACTTTGACAACAGTTGATTGTTGTTGACTTGAGCAGACCTTTGGTAGATCAGTTTTGACTAAAATTGACTCCATCTCTCTCTTAAATAATTGCTTGGAATTTTGACATTATTTGGATATTGAATTGACATTGGATTATGTACTGTCTCTGTTGAACATCTGAAGACAATATAATAAGAAGAAGATTTGCAAGGGTTTTCCCCACAGTGGGATTTTCCCAGATCATTGAAAAAATTTGTGTCTCGTGTCTCTTGCCTATCTTTCATTGTGCATTTGTTTAATTGTTCTATATACTATTGCTCTACTGCTATTGGATAATTGAAGAAGTGAAATTATTAAATTGGATGATATTGGATATTATCGAAGTAATAGTTGCAACATATAATAAATGATGACATAGATATTCTAGAAGGTCCTTTTGTACGATGTTATCACCTTAGTAATTTCTCAAGATTGTGGGCTTTTGGTTTTTAGTTTAAGAAAACTAGGGGTTTTTAGTTTAATACAAACCTACTTTGGAAATTTAGGATCTAGCCTTCCTAAATTTCAGAGAGGGCTCTATCTTTATGATTTAACTTTGTTTTGGTTTAATGTTTTAGGCTAGTTATGATAGAGCAATTGATTTTGAATTGGTTTGGTGGGAAAAAATCACTTAAAGGTAAACTAGGGAGGAATCTACTTGACCATTGGGCTAATGGATTATAAGTCTAGATAGCATTACTAGAAGGCAAGGCCAAAAGGATAAAAATTTATTCTGGGCAAGATAGATAACCCTCAAAGCTTTGGATAAAAGGTTTTTGATGAAATGGTGAAGTTGGGACAAAAGGGCAATGAAGGATCCTTTGATCTGGACAATAGAGGAAGGAGGCAGAATTCAAATGGGAATAGGAGCAGTTAAGAATTCCCAACACCGGAAATTAGTTGAAAACATTTAAATGGTAACTTAGTTAAGACAGGGAGCCATAAGCTAGTCTTGAAGTAATATTCCTAGTTACTCATTAAGAAAGAACAAACACATAATGAAATGAATGGAACTTCAAAAAATAAACAATGACAAGATAGATGCACTTTACTCTTTAACTTATCACGAGAATCCTGAATTATGATGTCCTATTAGCTTTGTCCAGTTTGCTACTTTCGAAATCAACACATGTAGGCCTCCAATGTATCAGCAAAAATCTATAGTAATCCTAGAAATTTTATTCCACACTAAACACTTCACAAACTGAAGTATTTATACAAATGTTTATTACAAATATCCTAGAGAGATCTAGGAATAACTCTAGGAAATATAAAATATCTTTACACATTAAGAGGGACAGCTGCATAAAAACTTTAGCAAGCTGTCCTCTTATCTAGAAAATATAGAACTAACTTATCTAACAAAAACTGTTTGTTGAATAACTGTCCATGCTTGCTGGCACATTGAAAAATATCTTTTTGGAAGATAACTTAACTGGTACTCTTTCCACTTATACTCTTTAACACTGTACTTCATCCCTGATGTTCTTTCTCATTGTTTATTTATCATTTTACTACTATAAAAAGGGAAATTACAGCAGTCAAAATCAACTAGCTGTTGCTTTTCTCTCTGATACAATTTGACTCTGTTCTTTCACCCTGATACTCTTTTAACTGATATTTTAACCTTTAACTATTGTAAAAAGAGACTTTTCAGCAGTAAAAAATCAAAATCAAATAACTGCTTTTTTTTCCTTCTCAGATTGACTGTTTCACCTGCACTTTATTTCACTGTTTTGCTTCTTTGCTGTTACAACAAATCTGTAAAACTCTGCCATTGTTCAGCATCTGGTATTTTTACACTTTTGAGTTTCATGTAGTTCTCATCTACATCAGTGTATTTGGAAAAAATTGGTTTGATGACAAACAAATGTTTAATTTCATTTTGAAGGAAAATTAAGTCTTCAATATATTGGAGAAAAACTTTCCCTGTTGGAGAGCACTGTGGCAGTGGCTTGTTGACCTGTTCTTTAGCATGATCCCTTATCTTTTTGTCATATTATTTTTGGTCCATCAACTTCTCATTGAATACATGGATATCTGGAATGCCAGCTTGTCTTAGGATAGTGTACTTTGCTAAAAAGCTGGTAATAGAAAAATTCATGGCATCACATTTTTCTTTCAAATTGTTCATCAGAGTTTTCTTTGTCATTACTTTCTTGATTTGCAATATAGTCTCTGTCCTATCCTGTATCTTCAATTCTTTTATCTCTGTTCTGTTTTTACTGTTCAAGAAGGTGATTAGCTTTAATTCCTGTGCTGGTTTATCTACTAATTCTTCTGTTGTCTTTTGTATTTCCACTTGTGCTGCTAGAAGGAGGTCTCTTTGTTCATATATGATCTGGATTGATGGCCATTGAAGATGTATAGCCTCAATTATATTGGTCCATAGGTAATTTATTATATAAGAAATTTGTGCAGTGAAACTTAAATCTTTTTGAAGGCTTTTTACTTGCTCTTCAAGTCTTTTGGCCCTTTGCTCATAATTGTTGGCATTAATCAATGCTACTTTGTTAGAAACTTCCATATTCTGAATCATTTTCTTCAAACTATTAATTTCATTATTTTTTAGAGACATTTCCTCCATTGCTTTGACTATATTCTTTGCTCTAACAGTATGATGTACCGTGATGTTGAAGATTCTCGTATTGAAGAATGTAGTCGATTGGTAATCGATGACTCCATGAACTTATGCCGTTGGTACTTTGGTGCTAAATTTTCTCCTTGCATAAGGAACAATAGTAATAATAGGTGTGACCGTAGGAATGGTGAAGTCTCGCCTTCCTTCATAGTTTCCTTTTATTTTATAAGTATATCCATTTGACTTTCCATATCTTTGATTTGGGCAGTTAGCTTTATGATCAATTGCATCATATCCTATTTTTCTTTATGTTCTTGAAGCATCTCCTTTCTCTGTGGGTGCTCACTTTGAGGAAGTTTCAATTGTTTCCTTAAGGCAGCAATATCATCATTTTTCTTCTTGATCAATACTTCAGCAGCTTGCAGATTTGATGGGTCAACTCCTATTTGTAAAATCAAATCTTCTAAGGCCTTGATCCTTAGATCTTTTGCATAGAGTGAGGCCTTGTCTAACTTCATCTGATATTGTAAGTTGAAGACTGTATTTTGTAAATTTACCGCACTCATGGTCTTTGTTACTACTGTTGAATAAAGCATTTATGAATTGTGCCTGTGAAATTCAATCTGGTCAAGTTCATGAATACTTTCAGCATATATTTCAAATTCTTTCTTCTTATAATCAGCCACTGTTTTTGGAGTTGAAGTGGTGGGCTGTAAGAAAGACATAATCATCTTGTTGGTGGCATAATCATATGCTTAAAATAACCTGTTCTGATTACCCGACTTCTGTTTTAAGAATTGAGAGTAAATTTCATTGTTTATCTCTTCATTCTTTTGTTTGATTTGTTTATATCTTTCTTTAATGTCCAAGTCTTTTCAATCTGTTATTTTAGAAGAAGAAGAAGCTTACATATTAACCTACTTTTCAATCATTTGGTTGCCTATTTCTTTAGTTGTTTCTTGTTTCCTTTCAATCTCTGTCAAAGTCTCATTAACTATTATTGTGGCCTCATTGTTCACATGTTGATCATTATTTGTTTCTAGGCCATTTGTATCATCAATTTCAATCACTTTATCTTTCCCTATGGAACTGGATTTGAACCTTTTATTGTAGATCAACTTGAATTTAGTCTCTGTGGTTGTTTCTGTTGTGTAGGCTCCCTCATCTCTGCTTCTTTTGTTTAAAGATTCTGGTTGTTTTGATGCTACCATGGCAAGTGTGGTATCCATATTTTGTGTTGGCTCTGAATTGATGACTGTATCTATCAATGTGTTCTCTACCCATTCTATCTAATTTGCAAATTTCTCAATATCAAGCTTGAGTTCATGTATGAAAGGAGGCAGCTTACATTTAACCCTTATACTGCTGAGAAGACCTTGAGGGTCATAATTCCAAGGGAAACTTTTCTGAAATTTTAGCTCTAACAATATTTTGTCTATCTCTTTATTAGCTTCTCTGTTACTCACAATGAAAGGACCAATTTGATTTTTCTTCTTGGAGGCCAAGAAATTGATCACATCAGCATTCAAAACCTGTCTCAGATACTCTAAAGCAAAGACTCTGATAGTCAAAAAATTAGGTAATTTGTATGGAAGAATATTAGTTCCAAAGATTCTCAATTCAATGTGTTTCTCATACAAGTACCAATCTCCCTTTTTTCATTGCTCTCATAGTTGAAATATCCTTTTCATTTCTTCACTTACCCTCGGCTGTTCTGATTTATGTATCAAATTCATAGCTGACCTAATGAAAAAATCTGTAAAATTTGTGTAGCTATATTCACTTCCTTATTTTCTCAATAGTGATGTCCAAAAGACAAATGATAGAGGTTGTCCCTCTACATTCATTTTCTGTAATGCTATTGGAAAGTGATCAGCTTGTGAGAATAAGAACAAGTGAAATAAATATGAAGAATATCTAAATATCCCTTCAGTGGGAAACTTGGTCAACTGATGATGGATAGAATCAGCTATAAACTTGGCATAGTCAAAAATCATAGCAGGAGGTTGACCAGGAGACAAAGTGGATAAAAAACCAAGGATGGATTCATCAGTGAATTCATTAGTGAAGTAACCTAGTATGAAAGATAACATTGAAATCACATGCCTAGAACCCTCAGGAAACTTGGAAGTGGAGTAGGGAGGATTTAGCTTTGGTATATCCACATGAGCTGAGATAAAGCTCTGAAAAATCATAAATCTCTTAGGGAAATCCAATCCTAAATATAACTGAGTCAATGCTTCAATAGATAGGGGAACTTCCCTAGGATCAAACTGTAGTTGCAACATTTAATTTATAGACTTTGCAGTGATAGAAAAAAGAATCTCCCTATCATCATTCACAATTTCTCTTTGGTCTGGAACATAGTACTTTTGGCACATTCTTACCAGGTCTTGACCAGGATGTGTTACTGGGATCACATATTTGGGTAAAGTTGTCTCCCAGATATGCATGTCATCTTTATCTAGGAACTTTTCATAACACTAATTGTGAACTTATAATAGGTTGAATTCTACCACAGGGTCCACAATTTTATAATCCACATCAGTCAAGGGGATGATTTCTTCAGTAGATACTGGTGGCTGAAGGGGATTGATAGACACAGTATTTTTTGCAGTGAGTGCAGGGGTGGATTTTTGGGCTTTTGCTGCTTCAGACTTAGGAGGTTTGGACCCTCCAAGTTTAACAGGCCTAGATCCTCCAACTTTAGGTGTCATTTGTTTCTTTATCATTTTGAGATAACTAAAGCAAGATTACACAGTTTGCAATAGTTAATTTTTCTTAAACAGAGGAATTTGAACAATTCTTGTGCAATTAGGAATATGGGATTTGTTCAACAGGTTTAAGACAGAAAACACGGGTTTTTTGAATGAATAGGGCTGCAAAAGAGATTCTTTTAGGAAATCTGTAGGTTTTAAGACCTTTTCAAGCCGTGGAATGGATTTTCAGGGGTTTAGAACTGAGGATTCGGCTTAAAAAAAGGCTTTTGAGACAATAACAGTTTTTGGGGAACTTTTGTGAGAGTTTGCCCTGATTTTGAGCGTTTTAGGGAAAATTTATATGAATAATTTCTCTTAATTCAAATTTATTTTAGTCATAAGGACTTCAATTTTGGATTTGCAAGCTTGAATAGTTGAAGAATACCTTAACTGCAGGTATTTCGACAGTTGGATGGGCTTTAAAATGCTTTCGTGGTTGAACTTGAGCTTATTTTGAGTTGCTGGAGCCGAGAAGGTGTTAATGGTCTTCAAAGAGGGTTTTCAGCTGCGAAGTCGGAACTTTCAAGCACAAAATTGATACATAGAGGTTTAAAATCAGGCTCGGGAAGCTTAAAAGGGCTTAGCGAAGCTTTTTTAACAGTCAGGATGCAAATACAATAATAAGATTCATTACAAAGGTTTTAATATTTATACATAAATCTTTAACAAATGTCATAAATGTTGGTCAAATCATCGGTGGGAGAGGTTTTAAATTTTTCTTTGAATGAAAAAACCCGGAAGTTTTTTTCGCATTGGACTTGGGTTGTAAGCAGGTTTTGGAAAAATGAACGCGACGCAATAAGAACGCGAGACTTTACAAGAGTGGTTTTCTGAAAACGTCCAATTTCGCGCAGCTTTTGGCTTGGGATCATCGTTTGATTTGTAGGCGCGAAGTGCATCATCCACTGTTAGATTCGGGAGGTGGGAGCGAACGATCGAGATGTGTTGGGAAGATGTGGGGAAAAGGTAAGGTGGGATTGGGCGGCTTATGCTATGGCACATTTGATTAATCAATGTAATAAACTTTATATATATGATTTATAATCAAAGTTCTATTACAAAGAGCCAATGTATTGTGCAGGTTTATGAAATGTTATATAGTTATAACAAAGGTTTTGTGTATAGACGGGGTATGGTCAAAAATGCGAGTGAGGCGGGTTATATGGCTCTAACCATAGGTTAAGCTATGCATAGCGTGAGGCTATTGCATATTTTTAGAAATAATGTTTGGGAAAGACCGATGTGAAATGTGTTATAAACCTTTTAGTTTATTCGAAATAAACCTTGGGTTAAAACGAGATAGGTGATATGGTAAAGCTATTCTTTTTTGAAAGTTTATTTATATTTTTATTATATAGTTTTAGACCATGGAGGGGTTCAATAACCATATGGGGCGGGTTTATTTACATAATGTTAGTTTTATGCCAAAGGAGATATAATTGGGGTTTTTTATTTAAACATGTGGATAATTAACTTTGGCAAAAAAACTTATAATAGTGGGTTTTCGGGGATAATTAGATAAAAGGGGTTATAATAATAGGATAAGGTTTGTTTATAAGGATTTAATAAATAAATTAGAAATTAATATGACAAAGGACAATGAAAAACACCAAAATATAACAATATGACTAAGTAAAGTGATAATGTAAAAGAAAAGCTTTATCATTTATAATTTGACCACTTTGACCTGGAATATAATATTTTTGGAGGGTTTTTTATGTTTTTATGAATGAAGGAGATTAATCAAAAGGGGATTTTATTTTTAATTAAGTAAAAAGGTCTTTACTTATGAAATTGAAGTATAATGGATGAATGTACGGTAAATGATGAAATTAGGGATTAATATAGGAATTCAACACTTTTAACTTAACAATCATTGAGCCTTGGGTCTGGTCCCAATAGAAGTTAGAGAAATTCTCTGAGCCTCTTTGGCTGGAAGTTTAGAATGTAGAATAACTATAGGGGAGGGGAAATTAGTGATCTTTTCCTGGTAACAAATATTACAATGATTTTCCCACCTTTTTCTACCTACCCAACTTTAATCTAACATTTTTTTCTTCCTTTTTACAGGTGCATTTGAGCTAGAAACCTTGAAACATTTTATTCTTTTGAAAGCAATAAAAACTATCTAAATCTACCTTATTTCATCCGAGGGCTCAGTTTAAAATGATGAGCTCCTCATTATTCTCTACCTATCTACTAATTAGTCAGGATTAAACAGTCTGACTAATCTTTATTCACTATCTACAACATGTAAATTGAAACATGACAAGTCAAGATTGAACAGTTCAACTCATCATGGATTATGGCATTTATTGACACCTGCCATAATCATCTAAAAGTAAAAAGTAGTGGCATTTGGATGTGCACAATTTCATGTTTTATTTCTTTTTTCTTTGGGGTAAATTAGTTTTTCTAAGTCCTTTGATTTTTCTTTTAGGACTTTTACCCTCTTTTTGATTTTCTATTTTTTTTTACTTTTTACAAAATATGGGAAAACAACTTGCAGAAAGCAAGGTATGTACATATTTTACAAGTCTATCATAAGTCAATTCCAAATTAAGAATCCTATATTTATAGGACCCTAACACTCGACTGACCGAGAAGGACATCGTTGATGATCCCATGGAGCCTATGTACCCTTTGGATACTCCTCCATGTGACCCCCCTACAAGGAAGAGACAACTTTGGCTCAAGGACACATTACAATATGTTGAGAAACATGCTGCTACTCATGGAGTTTTCAAGGAAAGCAAGAAGCCATGTAGGTACCAAGCATATGTTGTGGCTATCAAAAATATGATTCACTGGCCAAACCTAATACCTTTGAATAAGTTGTGAAGGAAAAAGTATGGAAGGATGTCATGGCCAAGGAATACAATTCTATTATGAATAAATATGTATGGGATATTGTGTCGAGACCGAATGGAATATTTGTCATAACCTCCAAATGGCTCTATAAGATCAATCACGGGGCTGATGGAAGCATTGAAAAGTACAAGGAAAGGTTTTTGTCCCGTGGTTTCACTCAAAAGAGGGAGATGATTACGATGATATATTTTCTCTAGTGGCTAGATAAACAACTGTTTGTTCGATAGTAGCTCTTCTTGCAAGTCAGGGATGGAATCTCCATCAAATGGATGTGAAGACCACATTCTTACATGGTTTTATTTAAGAAAAAATGTACGTTTAACAACCTCCAAGATTTGAAGTTCATGATAGAAAGGCCCATTTATTTTTATTAAAGAAATTTCTCTATGGATTGAAGCAAGCCCCCCATGCTTGGTATGCTCATATCGATAGTTACTTGATAAATATGTGATTCAGAAGGAGAAATGTTGATACAAACATGTACTTAAAAATGGTCCAAGTTATGCCTCTCGTTTTGGTATTATATGTTGATGACTTATTTATGAAAGGTAAAAACCCTCTCACTCTATAATGTAAGAGGAAGTGGCTTCTGAATTCGAGATGAAAGAACTTGGTTTGATGCACTATTTCTTGGGACTAGAAGTATGGAAAAAGTCAGGCGATATTTCCCTTTCAAAAGGAAAATATGTTATGAAAATACTATATATTTGGCATGGTTGAGTGAAAGTCCTTACCTACACGTATGGAGATGAATTTTAAGAAGATGTGTGGAGAAGCCACTGGACCTAACCTAAAAAACCCTTCTGAGCATAAAAAACTAGTTGGTGCTCTGATGTTTCTCGTAAATACTTGCCCCGATATATGGTCTGCAGTTAACACCTTGAGCTAGTTTATGACCAAGCCTCACCATGTAAATTGGGTTTCTGCCAAACATGTATTGATATATCTACATGGGAATATTAACCTTGGACTAAGATATGATGCTAGAGACGTTAGAATACATGGATATACAAATCCAGATTGGGCTGGAAACATTTTCGATAGCAAGAGTACTTTTGGATGTTGTTTTAGTCTGGGATTTGCCATGATATTGTGGATGAGAAGGAAAAAAAATGTATTCCCTAACATTGTTGAGGTCGAGTATATTGCAGCTAGCCTTGTGAGTTGTGAAGCAATTTGGTTGAGGAAGCTCTTTGGAGAGCTATTTGAGCAAATTCTGGACACGATAGACATCTATTGTGACAACAAGTGGGATTCATTTGTCATGGAATCTGGTGTTTCATGACAAGTGCAAGCATATTGAAATCATATATCATTACATCTGTGACATGGTGCAGAGAGGAGCTGTGAGAATCCTCCACATTTTGACAAATGAGAAAATAGCTGATATACTCTCCAAGGCTTTTCCAAAAGGCAAGTTATTGGTCTTCAGATTGCAGCTTGAGCTGGTTGAGATGACTCTTTCGAATAAGGGTCTGGACTGATAAAGAATATTGAGCAGTTCTTTCCCCTACTGATGGATCTCCCATGGTGTGGAATGGAGCTATAGGGCTCTTGGGGATGAGATACCTCTGATCGATAGGATGTTGAGGCTTGAGATCTCCCCTAGTCAGAGTATGCCCCAGTTAGCGTCCTACCCACTTTGTGGGATGACCTCTCCCATATAGATGGGTTGAGGGAATTGGGATATAATGTGATCCCTACCCCTTGTAGTAGGTGGATCTCGCCCAAGTTGGTGGATGCATGCATTCTACCATCTAACTCTTTAGGGTTAAGATGGACGATCAGGGACAATAGGGTAAAGTGTGATCCTTATGTCTGGTAAGTTGATCTCACCTATTGTCAGGGACATTGGGATAGAGTGTGATCTCTATGCTTGGGGTAGGCTGGTATCACCCATTTTCTTTGGATCTGGGTGGTATTTATGTCTCCCCGATGATGATAATGATGATTCTGGATGGTAGAAGAGTCTCCCCAAAGGTGATAGAGGTAGGGGGTAGTTGGATCTCCCCTGCAACATTTCTTCTTCTTGAGATTGGAGAATGTTTAGCATGATATGAGTAGATTTACGTAGATATTGTACATGAATACTAGATGACATGATGGTCAAATATTGGCAGGTGGAATTCTCCCTAGTTGAGAGGGAGTTTTAAATTATGAAACTAGGGCTAAATTCCACTTTGGACAACTCATTTGATGGAGATAATTATTTCATTAAATTCCACTTTTCTAGAGGACAAAATTGACCAAAATATCACTTGAATCAGACAAGGAGAAGTGCGTTTTTGAATTAAAAGGCCCTCACATGTGCAATTTTCAATGTCAGCTTCAAATTCAAGTAGGCTCATGAAGCTCAAACAACATGTCCTTTGAACCACATTGTTTCATATAAATAAATGAGACATAAAACCTCATTAGGAACTTCATCCACACAACACACATCTTCTCTCTCCTTCTTATATTTATTTTTATAGCTTAGAGATGCGAAGTATAGGTGGTTGTCCCTGATTGGGCCAAAATTATGGGGTTGGCTACAAGACGTTGACCATAATTGACTTGGGAATTCTTGGAATTTTTTGACTTTGTTTTTGGGTGAATATTCTTTGTCTTAATAAGATGTAGATATTTGTGTCAAAGTCAATGAAATATGTTCTCCTTGGCCAAAGCCCTAATTTCAAAAGCTGAATGCAGGCTGCTTTTCCACGTTGACTAGATTTAACTGATCCAAATTACACTGTTTTGTGTTCCTTTTGTTCTGCTAAGATGCCACATTATTTGATCTAGCACCGAGCTCCGTGAAGATTATTTTGACTGCTGTCTCATTTCTGGTTAGGGTACACTTTGATAACAATTGACTATTATTGACTTGAGAAGACTTATGGCATATCAATTTTGACTACAATTGACTCCATCTCTCTCTTGAATAATTTCTTAGAATTTTGACATTATTTGGATATTGAATGAACATTTGATGATGTATTATCTCTACTTAACATTTGAATATAATCTAATAAAATAATATTTGCAAGGGTTTTCCCCACAGTGGGTTTTCCTTGACCATTGACCAAATTTTTGTCTCTTGTCTCTTGGTTATCTTTCACTGTGCATTTGTTTAATTGTTCTATCTACTATTTCTCTACTGCTATTAGATAATTGAAGAAGTGAAATTGTTAAATTGGATGCCATTGGATATTCTTGAAGTAATAGTTGCAGCATAGAAAAATTGAAGAAAAATTAACAACAGGTCCCTTCATGTTCTTTCTTTAATTCGGGGATGCCACTGATCATTTTATTTTGAGATGAAAAATCATGCAATGAAGGTGTCCATACCTTCTATGCCATAGTTTCTAAGGTTTCACATCCAAGTGAACTAGGACTTGATAGAGAGGTGTAAAAAGTGTATATAATGTCCAATCACGAATCCCAATAAACCTAACATGATCAATACTAGAACACTTACCCCAAACCAAAACCTTTCCATCAACAAATGAAATTCTATCACCCTTGTCTTCTAGAAAATAAATAAAAAGTAAGTTTTTCTTCAAAACTCTAACAGATAGAATATTTTTGAGGTGAATACTTCCACTGTATTTGAGCTCCAACGAAGTAGATCCAATCCCTTTCATTGGATAACACTTTTTGTCTCCAAGTTCGATCGAGTGAGAGGAGGTTCCTTTTGATAAAGTATGGAGCTGGTTGCATTCTCCTATCATATGTCGAGAGGCACCATTGTTAATGACCCATACATTTTCATCCTTGAAAGTCTCAGACAAAGTGGAAAGTAAACTTCCATCCATTACTTCTAGCTTGGAAATGATCTTCAAGGTGAAACCCTTTATGGATGTATCAAGATTCAAAAAAAACTTGAAACCCTTATTTATAACCCTTGCAATAGTGCCAACTAGGATGTGATCTTCAATATTATTCTTGCACCTTAGCTTTGATACCATGTTGGAAAATCATGAGACTTATATATTATATATGATTTTATTTAACTTGATAATTACTTGTGGTATATGTTAGCCTTTTATTACTTTTTTATTAAATTTCGTTAAGAAATTACCAAAAAAATGAAGATCAGAATAAGATAAAGTACACAAGATATAGGCTCCAAGCTAGGGAAAAACCCCTCCAAGGGGGAAACCTAGAAAGAATGCTTCTCTTCTTATGGAATATTATTACAATGAGACTTCCAAGAACCCAAATACCAAATACAAAAAATCATCCCAAGCACCAAGTCAGCCCACCAACAATATCTTCTTCAAGGCAACTTCAACACTTCGACCTTCTATAACTTTTCTCTACAATTTTGGCCTTGCAACTTCACTTCATAATTCCCCCCCTAAAATTTCGGCCTCTTGCAACTGGAAGCTACACAAAAAACCTAACTTCGCATGTGTGGAAAAAGAGATATATTATCCCAAGAGACTTCGATATCTTTTGTTCGTCCTTCTAGCTATTTTCTTCCTTCACTATTGCAAATCGAACTTGTCTTGTATGTGTGTCTCAAATGAGTCGAGATCCTTTTATTTATAGCCTTCTTGAGGGGTCGAATAAACCTCCCTTAGGATGACTTCTCCTTGCTTGGGACGACTTGGTCTTGGATAAATAAATTATTTTTTCTTGACAAAAAAAAATATGTTCCTTTGTTACAATGAGTCCAAATGGGACTACAATACATGAGAAATTCTTCTTTGTCTTAGAAAGACCTAGAAAGACCTAGAAGCATGAAGTACATTTTTTTAATCTAGAGTTGAGCATGAAACCCATGCTTTGAATAAAATAAAATTCATTTTATTTCTTTATACAAAATATACAATGTCATGTTTACAAAAATGTCATTATGAAGACCAAACATAGTTAAAATTTCCAACAGATTACTCCCCACCGACAGCTTTTGGACCACCAAAAATTTTTCATTCAAAAAAAAGTGAGGGTACTACTTCCTCACTTGTCTTGTATCTGTCCAACATACTCGAAACACTTGGTTCATCACAAAAAACTATATAACAATAATGAAAACTGAAATGAAACTGTTAACATAACCAATCATTCTTGTTCTTTCACAACCATTTGCATTCATCATCTCAACTAATAACCAGAAACCCTAGCCCAAGAAGTTATTTAAGCTTCAAAACCAAGTGTTAGCCAAAGAAACTCAAATTTCTTGGTGTAAATTATCATAAATCAACATCAAATCATTTTTAATGATGTTCCAAGACCACAAACATAAAAATTAGCTGAAGAATAGCTTCAAAACCCTACCACTTGGCTGAAATGACTACAAAACCCCAGAAAAACCTCAAAAAAGGAAGGGAATGGCCAAAAAGGGCTAACAACCAGGGCTCCAAGGTCAATAAGGCTTGCGACTAGGGCTAAAAATTCCTAGAGGGGCAACTGCTAGCCCAATTAGGGCTATTTTTAGGGCTAAAAATCCCTAGAGGGGCAGTTGTTAGCCCAATTAGGGTCGCTACTAGGAGGAAGAGCCCCTTAGGGGTTGCAACCAAGTCCTTAAGGGTTGTCGCTAAAGGGATAAGCCCAAAAATGGTTGTGTTAAAGGAAAAGAGGGGGGTCGAGGCCTCTAAGAGGTTGGACGATTCCCTTCGAAGGAGGTTGAGGTATCACAAATATTGCAACTAGGGTAAACAGGGGGGGAGGGCTTAAGAAGCCATATGGGGCTCATGGCTAAGAGAAAAACAATGAACGACTAGGCCTTAGGGCATAAAAGAAATTTCTGGAACCCTCTAAATGACAATTTCTTTAGAAATTTACTGCAAAATTGTTGGATGGATTCTTCTTCAGGTTGGACCTCTAGCTTGGAGGCTAGATCATGCCTTCTTAGGCCTATATCTGCCTCAAAATACTAGAAAATCCTTTGATCCAATTAGAAAATCACATGCACAAATGAATAAAAAATACCCAAATATATATATAAAAATAAATAAAACCCCAAAATTTTAAACCCCAATTGTTGCAAAACGAAAAGAAATTTGAAATAATTTATAAATAACTTACAAATATACAATGGTAGAAAATTGAATTGATTTTGGAGAAATATTTTTAGAGTAATAGTAGTGGGTGAATGTATTTTTCGAAAAAAACAATTGATTATTGGACAAAAACCCTTCTGCAAAATTAAAATACCATATAGAAATCTTATAGCTCAAACACAATTAGCTTTTCTGTTAATTTTTCTTAGGGCTTAATTGTTCTTTTCTTTAGATAATTCCTTTTCATCAATTTCATATTGAATTTACCCCACAACATCACAACATTATTCTTGAAAGAATAATATCGTCATAAATGCAGTAGAACATAAAGGAACAATAGAAGAAAAACATTCACACAGAGACACCAAGGTTGGTCAGAGACCAGGGAAAAACCCACTACATGGAAAACCCTTTAAAATGCTTCTTCTATTAGATTGTCATAAAATTTTAAGAAGAGAGTAGAATGAGCCAAAATCCACAAATAATAATTCAATTCAAAGTTTGACTTATCTAAGAGAAAAATCAACCGAAATCCAAAATATCAGCTAATAGTCAAATATGGTCAAAGTAAAAGTATCAACAATTATGCACCTTCTGCCTATTTTGTATCCAGTTCGGTACTTACGGTTTTGCACCCAGTTCGATACTTACGATTCTGCACCCAGTTCGGTACTTACAATTCTGCAACCAATTTGGTACATATGATTCTGCAACGAGTTTGGTACTTTCGGTTCTACACCTAGTTCAGTACTTTCAGTTCTACACCTAGTTCAATACTTCTGGTTCTGCACACAGTTCAATACTTTTGGTTATGAATTCAATTCGGTACTTACAGTTCTACAACCAATTCGACACTTGTAGTTCTGCACCCAGTTCGATACTTTTGGTTCTACACTCAATTTGGTACTTATGGTTATGCACCTAGTTCGGTACTTTCAGTTATGAACTAAGTTCGATACTTATGGTTTTGCACTCATTTCATTTCTTTCGGTTCTGCACTCAGTTCAGTACTTATGGTTCTACACTCAGTTTGGTACTTATGATTATGCATCTAGTTCAGTACTTACGGTTCTATGCCCAGTTTAGTACTTTCGATTCTTCACCCAGTTCAGTAATTACCGTTCTGCACCCAATTTGGTACTTTCTATTCTACACTCAGTTCAATTCTTATGATTCTGCACCCATACAATAGAGAGAGAAGTGATGATGTCCAAATGATCTTGAGGTCACTTGTATTTATATCCTTCCAAGGGTTTCCAATTTTCTTTAGGGCAGATCTGATTAAATATGCACATGTGGGCTTTTAATTCAGAAATACACTTGTCCAAATTGAGCGCTTCAATAGTCAAAATTCGTCCTCTTAGAAAGAGGAAAATTGTACCATGGTTGGAATTTATCACTAAGCTGCAAATTAACACTCCCTCTCATCTAGGGATAAATTCCAATCGCATCATGTAATCATTGCAAGTATCATGTCATGAAATCATATCCTGTTGTCATATCACGTTCCATCTCCACTCAACTTTATCTGTTGAAACATTCTTGAATCTAAAGAAGAAGAATCAGGGAAAATTAGCTTCCACCCTCTATAATGTCAGAGAGCACATCTCAATTTGAAAACAATATCAGGGAGCACATCTCAACCTAAAACCACATCAGGGAGCACAACTCAACCCAGAATCTCATGAGGGAGCTAAACATCTACAACCACATATCGAGAAATAGGTGATATAGGGTAGAACATATCAACCCATCCTATTTCCTACCAATATTCCCATATGTTAGCGCTGGAATCAACACTTGGATTGTGACAAGCACCTGACTAGACACATCTTAAGCTCAAGGGATTTCTTATAACTTGATTGAGTTTTTTGGAAAGTGGTTGGAAATCACACACAATGAAAGGGATTTTGAGAAAATAAGAATCTCTCACACATATGAGGGCACTAATGCATAATGAGGTAGCAAGGTTGTGTTTGTAGCTTGATAGTTGGAAGAATAGAAGATAAAAAGTGAATATGTAAAACATAAACCCACTGCTAAGAGGAAAGAGTGACACAAACTCCAGACTTGAAATGTATAGTGAAAGAATGCTTTAAAATACTTACAACAGTCTCACTCTACATTTTAAATTACATGGAATGCTTCCAACTAACATGAACTCATTAATCATGAATGATTGATAAGTCAAGACTGACAAAAACAGATTAATCATGTATGCTAGATCAAAAGACTTATAAGAGTATGAGACATGATTTAATTCAACCTCAAGGAATTATTATGAACTATATTCAATTCATACTGAATCAGGAATGCTTGATAAAACAACACTTACAAAAACATATTAATATGCCATGAAGGTTCACAATACTGATAAAAACATGAGATAGAACTGTGTAAATCATAATCTGGAATGAAACTGTAAATTATGGAAGCACATAAAGAGATAAACAATACACACACCATAAAATTTGCGAGTCCTCAAGAGTGCCTCTTGATATATTATATGTCCGAAAATGTTCAACACAATATGCAATGAAATAGACAACCAACGATCCCTTTCTTTCTTGCCTTACATTCAATTTATCATCATTTAGTGACATTCTTTTGAAACCAGAACCAAAAATAAACCTTTTCTCCTTCTTATACAAAATCCGAAAATAATAGCTACTTTTCTGAAAAGGGTAGATATATCTGAAAATACTGTGTATAAGCCAAAAATGACATGATTCTTCAGATTTTCATGGTTTTGTACATTCAATCATCAGATATCTAGTATAAAAGAAAAAATCCTAATAGCTTATGTCGTGGTGACCCTCTTGTTTGGTTTTCTCTTTTGTACTTTCTTTTTCTGCCGAGTCTTCTTCTTCCTTGGTTCATTTTTTGGGCTTTCATCTATGTTTATTATTTCATCCCTGAGAGTGGGGTTGGCTATGAGTTTTCTTGCTAGTCTTAGCTTTTTCTTTGGTCTGGTGCGAGGCATTTGAAGGTATGGATTTGGAATGTATGAAGGCCTCCTTCTCCCATGTATAACTCTGTTTGACTATCCTTCCTCAAAATCTGACTCACTAAACTATGTTTCACTGCTATCCTCCTCAAAAGATGAATGTGAGTGGATTATAGCTTTCTTCTTCCCTTTGGATGAAGAACTTATAGATGAGTAAAGTTGAGATATAGTAGGTTCTTCTACTGTAGTGGTCTCTGAAACATTGCTTTTCCCCTTTTTGAGTGAGGAAAATACTGTGTAAGTGTAGGCTCTTCTGGTGCTGAAGTAACATTGTTTTCTTGATTCTCCTATCTAGCCTCTATAACAGGGCTAGGTGTTAAGGTTTTAGGGTTGAATTCCACAGAAGGTCCATCTATCAAAATGAGTTTTCTCCTGGATTTACTCTTTGAATAGAAATCTATCTCTTCCTTGCACTTGGACATCGTATTTTTGTCAGGAAGGGTAGCTTTTTGTTTGGGATTGCTTGCATGCTCCTGCCTAAAAGACCCCAAGGTGTGTGGCTCCTTAGGTGGTCTTATAGTGTAAACTTATTTGGCTGGTTGCACTATTGGTATAGGAGTGATGGTTGGTGTAGGAGTGGTGGTTTGAAATCTAGCTCTCCTAGCTAAGTTCCTTGTCTGTCTGCTAGATGGTGTAGAAGATGGACCAGCTTGTGAAGGGGTCGATGTAGGTGTAGGGTTTGAATGATGCTCTTGGGTCTTTGGCCTTCTAGGCCTTCCTCTCCTTCTCCTTGAATTAATACTGCTAAATCTATCATCTTCTATAAACATTTCCCATGTGGTTCCCTTCTTTCTCAGATGGTAAACCACCAGTATTTTGATCAAACCCCTGTGATAGAGATTGTGAAGAGAATAGTATGGGGTTCTCTATATTTTTCGGGACATTGAAAACAAATATTTATGAAGGAAAATGGTTAGATTCATAGTTTTAGAGCCCGATATGTCAGCTAGAAACCTCATCTGGTATTTATGCACATTAGAAAATCTACCCTCACAGGTTATATAACGTTGCACAATGGTAATAAAATCTTGCCACTCAAGCCTAAAATATGAAATATGAATAGTAGGGGTCCAACCAATATTTTCATGTTCAGGCTTTAAATATGGATTCGAATCAGCTTTAAACAGAGTTTTGTTCTTTGCCAGTACTCACCTCTAGCTGATGTTTGGGTAGCCCTTGCAATAATAGTCTCTGTGATCCTGAAGGTCCAAGACCCAAGATTGACCTGTTCTCCATCGAATGTCTCAGAAAATGCCTGAGTCACTGCCACATTTTCACCTGAAAACTTCTTTGAAAACTGATACCACCCTGCTGCTTTGAAATGAGGCTTAACATGATGGTCAACAAAATTGGTATTCGTCGGTTCTGAACAATTCACCTTACCACCCTTGCTCATCTTGCTAATAGTTAACCTAACCACTAATGCACACATGTAAGACAACAACCCTCCATGAAGCCCTAACTTCTGGCACAAGGTAATAAACTGTTTAGTTAGAAGATAAAAATGGTTTGCTATAGCTTTCACGAAGGTAAACGAGAACAAATCTATACATGCCCTACATCACAATGAGAGGGAATGACATGAAACCAACATGATTTAAATTCTGCTGCTAGATCATTCCACCAAAATCTTCAATCCATAACATTATTAACTAATAGTTACTCGTACTTCAAATTTGATACATTTCACTTTAATGAGTAGCATTAGATTTGACAAGTCTTAGTAAATAAATAGCCAACCTTTTTAATGAATCCTCCAATGAGAAATATCCACCTTTCAGGTGAGTAACACATCTTGTTTTAGCAGACCTTCAATATTCAAAAAGCAGTGTTTTTTTCACCTGAGTAATGCTTCTTTTATCTACTTGTACAATTTTTTTAAGTAATAGCTACTTTGTTGAAAAAGGAAACTATTCCAGTGTTGCTTTTAAAACCATATCTTTTGAAGAAAATAGCTATCTCTCTAGGAAAAGTAGTTATTCCTGTGTTATTCCTAATACAACTGATGACTATGTCATTTTGTCTTTAACCTTGGATAGAAATATCATGGTGAATGAATAAGACTTCTCAAGCTAAACCCATGATTTTGACTACTCAAAGTAGTTAAAAGACTTACTGAAAGAAATTTTACCGTAGTAACTCTATGACACAAACAAACTATTGGACTCAAAATTATTTTGGATTTTGGCTAAAAAATGATGAAAACTAATACATTTTAACCCTCTAGGGCTCTCAACCATAGGTTAGGAGACAAGAGAGGATCAAAGACAACTTACTATGATGACCAAACTTTGAAATTTTTTGAAAAATTGCAGCGCTAACAATGGCTCCTATTGGGGATGAAGTCCTCCCTATGAGGCTTCAAGGATTGTAGATTCAGTGCCTTAAACTCGCAGTACTTTTAAATTTCAAAAGCTAATGACAAGAACTAAATTTTATTGATTGAACTAAAAACTGACTCTATTTACAGACACAAATACCATTGCGCATGGAGTTTTACTAAGACAACACTCCGGATATTTACAATGGAAAAAATGACTAACTTATCAAACAAAGAAATTTTTGAGATAATGACCATTGACTGGACCTCTAGCTAATTGATCATCATCTAGATGCTTTAACAGAAATGTGTTATTTTCCAGAACTTGAGAAATTTTGAATGGCCCAAACCAAATGTTGCCAAACTTAACATGCTTTCCATGGTCTTCTATTCTTGCATCCCAACGCAATACGAAATAATCTTCTTAGAATACTTGTTGTTTTTCTCTTTTTTTAAAGACAAATTTTACTTTGGCTTTATACTTCTGTACTTTATCCATCAGGGATTCCCAGATTTGATGAGCTTCTATTAGTTGCAACATCCTTCTCTGAATGGGATTTGAATTATCAAATGAACTAACTGAGTATCCCAATTTCCTTTTTTTTTTGTCATCATATTCTTTATTATTCTTATCGGGATTTTATTTGATGACTTAGCTAACCCATTACCTTGGGGGTAATAAGGTGTATAATGAGTCAAGTCAATGTTATAATTTTGACATAAATTGTTCATCTTGGCAGATTTAAAATCCATTGCATTGTCAGTCACCAAATTTTGAGGAAAGCCAAATCTAGACATAATATTTTCCAATAGAAATTTAATTATTACTATGTTAGTGGCATTTCTGGTTGGAATGGCCTTAATCCACTTGGTGAAATAGTCTGTGGCTGTAATAATCCACCTCTGCTGCCTTAATGATGGTGGATGAATCTCACCAATGAAGTTTAGCCCCCACTGCTAGAAAGGAGCATTTGTTGAAATGGGAATGAGAGGTAGTGGGAGCAGCTTTTGCTTACCGGAAAACTTTTGGCACTCAGTGCAAGATCTGAATTTAGCAAAAACATCAGAGAAAAGAGTTGGCCAATAATAGCCAGTTCTTAGAATTTTATTTGCGATAGCTTTCAAATATAAATGTCCACCACACAACCCTCCATGTATCTTTGACATAATTTTCTAAGCTTCAGATTCATCTACACATCTCAAGAAAACTCCTATAGGGTCTTTCCAACAAAGATGATTTTTCATTATGCAATACTTGACAGCCTTCAGTTTAAAATCTCTTCTCTTTGAATTTTCCATTTCTGGAGGACAACTAAGATTTAATAAAAAGTACACTATATCCTTGTACCAATTAGAATAAAATATTTCAGCATAATCAGATATACCTTCTTTATTTTCTTCTTCAGCTATCTCCATGTTCATATTAAGAGCTTTGCAATTTGATTTTGCCATCAAGCGGGCTAAGCCCTGTCCCTTTATCAACTTAGTGGGTCTGATTTCAATGTCAAACTCTAGAATCTTTGTTAACAATCTTCCCCTCATACCATCTATGTCTGGTTGCAACAATACATCCTTCACAAAAATATTTGTCATAAAAGCAATGACTTTTGAATGCATAACATAAACTCGAAAAGACTTCAAAGCCTTTACTAATGCATATGCATGTTTTTCAATGAGGTTGTACTTTAGGTCAGAATATCTTAATGCACGGCTGAAAAAAGAAATTGGTTGCTCCAAGGCTTCCTTGTTCTTTTTAAGTAAAACTGCTACAATAGTTTCCTTAGAAGCATATGAAAAAGTCAGAAAATCCTTCTCAAAATCAAGGTTGATTAACACTAGGGCTTCAGTTAAAGCGGATTTTATTGCTAAGAAAGGGTTTTTTGCTTCATCTTGCCACCTGAACTCTGGATCTTTCTTCAACAAGACATTTAAATCTTTTATTAATTCTGCAAAGTTTGGAACAAAATGCCCCATAAAATTAATTTTACCCAAAAATGACTGTAACTCTTTCTTATTTCTGGGAAAAACAATTTTCTATATAGCTTCAACTCTCCCTGGGTCAATGCAAATTCCATTTTCTATCACTATATGCCCCAATAATTTTCCTTTTTGAACAACAAAGGATGATTTCTTTGGGTTTAAAGACAAACCAAATTTTATGCACTTATCAAACCCTTGTTGCAAATGTTTTAAATGATCCTGATCAGACTTTGAAAATATTGCTATTTCATCCAAATAAATGACTACAAATATTTCCTTTTCCCCTGTAAAGGTAATGTCCATTTCCCGTTGAAATGTTTCACCTGCATTCATTAAACCGAAAGACAGCTTATTGTACATATAAGTTCCCAGGGTGTAGTGAAAGTTGTTTTCTCCTTGTCTTGTTTGTCAACTGAAATTTGATTGTATCCTAAAAATCCATCTATCATTGACAACCTCTTTGAGCCTACAACCTTATGTAAAATATGATCCATTTTGGGTAAAGGGTAGTTATCCTTCAGCGAACACTGGTTCAAATTGCGAAAACCAACACAAATTATAATTTCACCATTCTTCTTTCGAACCAGACTATATTAGCTACCCAATTGGAAAATCTTAAAGCCATAATTATTCTGGCTTCCCGCATTTTTCTGATTTCGTTTTCAGTGATAGGGAGCAACATAGGATTAATATGTCTTATCTTCTGTGCTACAAGCTTTGCTTCTGATTTAAGAGGGATTTTATGCTCCATTATACTTTTTTCATATGTCTTCAAATCACTACAGGTCCAAGCAAAAATGTCAGCATACTACTTCAACAACTTGACATTTTTAGTTCTAGTTTCTTGAGGAAGAAAATTAAAAACTTTAACATATCTAGACTGATTTTTTGTGCCAATATTGCAGTCAACTGTACTCTCTTCATCTATTTTACTATCAGGATTTAAAAAGACATCATTATTTTCAAACCTCTTCAAATGAACCAAGCCTTTAGGAATGAAGTTTGTTTTTAGCTATAGTCTTTCTGAATGGCTTGTTGTTATGACTTTTAGCTGTCTCTTGTTCATTATCAATCTGAATGTCTGAAAACTCCTCCACCGATTCCAAGAATTTATGAATTTATTTATCATCTTCAAATACTTTCCAGTATTTGATATTGTCAAGAATGGAAGGTCTTTTTTTAATATGAACATCATATGTTGCTTTAACATAAAGAGAAACCTTAAAATTAATAGCAGCAATGTCCAGTGAATCTGCTATTTCATTTTCTTCTCTAGAAACAAAATTCAAATTGAATGCTGAAAAATAATGTTCAATTAAATCCCACACTTCATTTCTGTAATTCTTCAATTTTTCATTTTTCATTTGATAATTATATCTCACCTATTGTACCACCAACTCTTAATCACCAAAAACAATTAACTGTTCAACTCCCAAATCTTTTGTTGCCTTCATTCCCAAGATAAGTGCTTCATACTCAGAAATGTTATTAGTAGTGACAAATTGTTATTTGTATGATAAATTCACTACCTGCTAAGTGGGAGAAATAAGAACTACACCAGCCCCTGATCTCTCTCTTGATGAGGCTCCATCAAAATACAATTTCTAGATCTGCCCTGCTTCTAAATTCTGCTCTTTTGTGACTTGAAAATGTTGCTTTTTACTAATTTCAAGCTGAAAATTGTTGTCATCAGTAGCAAGGTGCAAAATGGATGACCCTAAATCCTTCTCATCTGCATATATAGGATGATTTGAGGGATTTTTCTAATCACTTATGATATAAGCCATTTGTGTTTCTCTATACAATCTCCTAAATTCTCCTCCAAAGACTGGGATAATGTCGTATGTCATATCTATTTGAAGAGTGCCTCCCATCTTTTTGGACCAAGATCTAGAAAGAAGCATTCCAAATCTAGAAGGTATATCTGCGACCACTATGTCCATCACTAGAATTTTCATGGGGAGCTGGGTAAGAGAAATCACTAAGTCTTTTGATCACTCCTAAACACTTGACCCTTTTGGAGTCAAAAGTGTAGAGGTCATGGTAGTGTTTAGTGATTTCCAATCCTAATTCATCCATCACTTTCTTAGGCATCAGATTGTGAGAGGCCTCAGAAAATAATAGGAAATTATGCAACAATTTGTTATGAATGTTGAGTGAAAGGTGGATAATTATCATCATTTTTATCTTGGACATGGTTGCCCAAGTAAATGGTAGGATGTTCATCCTCAAGGTTGACAGAATCAGGAGCAAGAGATGGTTGTAACAGAATTTTAAATGACTCTATGTAGGCTAGATTTTTCAACAATTCAAGGAGCGGAACTAAAATCTTGATTTTATTCAATTCTGACTTGAAACTAAAATTAAGAGGAGCCAAATATTTATTTTCTACGGTAGTTCTGATGATTGGGGCAAGGTTAGGTGATTGAGGAACATCATTAACTTTTCCTTTTTTTTGGCAGCATGTTTTTCAGAATCTTGTTTTTGTTGAGGCTGTTGGACAAACCCTTTTGATCTCAAAGGATAATTTCTTGTCTGATTTTCAAAATTCTTTTTCTCATTTTGAACATGAATATGAGCCTCTTCATCATCTGAAAATAGATTTATCCTAGACTAATCTTCATACTCTTGCAAAGTCAAACAAGTTGATTGTGATGTCTCCCCAACAATATTTATATCTTCATCCTCCTCTTCTTGTTCTTTCTGATTTTCTTTAGCAAAATTATGCAGTGGAGGCTGAACATTTTGATCATCAAGATTTCTTCTTGGGAATTGTAAAATTTGTTGAGGCTAAAAGGGTCTCCTAAAAGGAGCCTGATTTCTATTTCCTTCATGTTGAATGGGTCATTGAGCAACAGGTCTGTTTTCTAACTCCAGTTTTTTCATTTTGGAAGCAAGATCTTTAATCAAATTAGACATTTGATCAAGATTTCTTCAGCTATGAAATTCTTAGAAGAGGAATATGGTTTCTCCTCTTTAATTTTCATTTTATCCTTTTCCCCCTTCCCCTCTTCAATTTTCAACTTGTTCGAGGCCATAAGATTGGACTGCACTCCAATAGCAACCTCCTACATACCTACCAATGTTTGTGGCTTCTCAACTCTCAACCACAATGCAAACTTGGATTCTAAGGCATTGGCAAAGGTTATCATGGATGTGGTTTCAGGAGGTTTGACTTCTACAGGAATATGTTGATATACTTTATTGAATCTCTTTGTAAAGTCTGCCAATGATTCATCAATCTTCTTTTTGAAAGCTCCAAACTCTATAGGGTAATAAAAGTAATCCTTACGATCACTCCATTTCTTTACAAATACTTCCTCCAAAGCATCTATTCCTATTATTGAATTTGGTGGAAAATTTCTGAAACACTTATGAGCTTCTCCGTCCAAGCTATGAACAAAGAGTCTTGACCAAAAATATTCATGTTCAATGTTTTGGTTATCTTCTTAATTGTAAAAGGCAACTAGGTGTTCTTCAGCTGATACTCCTTCTCCCTCCCTTTTTTATTTGGGAAAATATTTCAGATAATCCCCTTGATGAAGAGGATTCAAAGGTTGAGGATGAGCGAGTGGTGCATATCTTGCAGCAAAAATCTATTGCATCCTTGTAGGAGGAGGCTGGGCCATGACTTGCTGAGGTAAAAATAGTGGAAAACTTGATGATGCAGATGTTTGAATGCTAGAAATTACAGTTTGTGGAGTTTGTACTTGTTTTGGAATTGCAGAAGATTGAAATTCTTGGGCTGGTTCTTCATGCTTTGGAGCTGAAAACAATGGATTTTCAAAGAAATTGATAGCAGAAGGATTTATTTCCACCTCTCCAGGAAAATCATATTCAGATGTAAATTCTTGAAGGATTTGTGTAGCTTCAACTTTTCTTTGTTGAGCTAAAAATTCAGAGAGACTAAAAGTCAAGTTTTCAAGAAGGTTACCCTCTCCTTGCTAAGAAGAGGATGAGCCAATAGCCAGGTTTTGAGATAACTGAAAATACTCTTGTTGTGGGCTAAAATAGGATTTTTATTCATAATGAGTTTGAATAAAGCTTAGAATTATTTTAATATCTTCTTCTGTTAAAATAGCCCTATCTAGGAAAGGTGCAATTTCCAATACTTGTTCTAATTCCCATTCTGTCAACACAAAGGCTTCTGACTTTTGGTTTTCTTCACTGACACCTGAAGCTTCTGATTTTTCTTCTTTCATTGGAATAATACTTGTTTTCGATTTACTAAATGATGGCTGAGAGATAATTTTAGCTGAATCTAGGCTAAGATCATCTATTTTTCCTTCTATAGAAGCAATTTCAACTTGAAATATTTCAGAAAATTCTTTGAAAATAAAACTTCTTTAGGTTTTGAGATAGATGATGGTACCTTTTCTTTTGGAATGTACTTTAAATGCACCTTTTTCACTGAATGTGATGTAGCTTCAACTAATTTTTGTTTCCCTCTTGCATCCTTTATGATCTTCTCTGGGTCAGAAAATGGAATCACAGGAGGTGATCTCTGATTTCTTCTTGTTGTAGGTGGTCTTGGAACCCCTTGTCCTCTTTGTGGAGTCTCCAGGTAACCAGTTCCAATAAAAAAGAGTGACTAGTCTTTATTCACATTTAAAAACTAGTACTAAGCATTCATGCAAAAAAATCGGGAGAATACTGAGTTCAGAATCTTCTTCTCCCGAAAGACACACCAAAATATGTTAGCGCTAGAATCAACACTTGGATTGTGACAAGCGCCTAACCAGACACACCTTAAGATCAAGGGCTTTTCTTATAATTTGATTAATTTTTTGGAAAGTGGTTGGAAATCACACACACTGAAAGGGGTTTTGAGAAAATAAGAATCTCTCACAGATATGAGGGCACTGGTGCATAATGTGGTAGCAAGGTTGGGTTTGTATCTTGATGGTTAGAAGAATAGAAGATAAACAATGGATATGGAAAACAGAAACCCACTGCTAAGAAGAAAGAGTGACACAAACTCTAGAATTTAAATGTATAATGAAAGAATGCTTTAAAAGACTTACAAGAGTCTCACTCTACATTTTAAGAATCCCATTACATATAATGATTCCAACTAACATGACATCATTAATCAGGAATAGTTGATAAATCAAGACTGAAAAAAACAAACTAATAATGTATGTTATATCAAAAGACTTATAAGAGTATGAGACAAGATTTAATTCAACCTCAAGGAATGCTTATCAACTATCTTCAATTCATACTGAATTAGGAAAGCTTGGAACAAGACTTACAAAAATAGATTAATATGTCATCAAGGTTCACAATACTGACAAAAACATGAGATATAACTATGTAGTCATCAAGGTTCACAATACTGACAAAAACATGAGATATAACTATGTAAATCATGATCTGGAACTGTAAATTATGGAAACACATAAAGAGATAAAAAATACACACACCATACAATTTGTGAGTCCTCAAGAATGCCTCTGGATATATTATATGTTCAAAAATGTACAACACAATATGCAATGAAATAGACAACCAACGAACCCTTTCTTCCTTGCTTTACATAGTATATATACAAAAAAAGGAGTTATGTTAAAGCCTCCATAAAAATTGCAATTCTATTTTAGAGACTTTATTACAATCCTCTACATATCGTAGAGCTTAGCTTAAACATAACTAAAAAGTAAACTGAAATACCACTGAAGAAAAAACATGACAATATGGAGATCGAAATGGATGAGTTGAGGTGGTTGAGTGCTCCTCGTTTCCTTGAAAAACTACCTCCACAAAAAGTGCAACTTCCAACTGAAAAGGACACCTGGACCCTTATCTGCAAAAGTGTAGGAGTAACCAACTGAAATGACATTTGGAAGATAGCTTGATTGGATGACACTTGGAAAAAAACCATTACCATTGAGGCTACATTCACTTTATCGTCATTTAGTGTCATTATTTTGAAACCATAACCAAAAAACAACCCTTTCTCCTTCTTATACAAAATCCGAAAATAATAGATACTTTTCTGAAAAGGGTAGCTATTTCTGAAAATACTGTGTATAATTAAAAAATGACATGATTCTTTATATTTTCATGGTTTTGTACATTCAATCATCAAAGATATAGTATAGAAGCAAAAATCCTAATATCTTCTACCTTGGTAACCCTCTTGTTTGGCTTTCTCTTATGTACTTGCTTTTTCTTCTGAGTCTTTTTCTTCCTTGGTTCCTTTTCTGGGCTTTCATATATGTTTATTATTTCATCCCTGAGACCAGGGTTGGCTATGAGTTTTCTTGATATTCTGAGCTTTTTCTTTAGTCTAGTGTGAGGCCTTTGAATGTATGGATTTGGAATGTATGAAGGCCTCCTTCTTCCATTCTTAACTTTTCTTGACTGCCCTTCTTCAAACTCTAACTCACTAAACTCTGTTTCGCTACTGTCCTCCTCAAAAGATGAGTATGAGTGGATTATAGCTTTCTTCTTCCCTTTGGCTGAAGAAATGATAGATGAGTAAAGCTGAGCTATAGTAGGTTCTTCTACTGTAGTGGTCTCATAAACTTTGCTTTTCCCCTTTTTGAGTGAGGAAAAGACTTGTGCAAGTGTAGGTTCCTCTGGTGCAGGAGTGGCATTGTTTTCTTGATTCTCCTATCTAGCCTCTATAATAGGGCTTGGTGTCAAGGTTTCAGGGTTTCAACTTGCACTGAAGATCCCTTTGTCAAAATAATTTTTCTCCTGTGTTTACTCTTTGAAGAGGAAGCTACCTCTTCCTTGCTCTTAGACATAGTATTTTTGTCAGGTAGAGTAGATTTTTGTTTGAGTTTGCTTGCATGCTCCTGCCAGAAATACCCCAAGGTTTGTGGCTCCTTAGGTGTTCTTCCTTGGTTGGTTTCACTGTAGGTATAGGAGTGATGGTTGGTGTAAGGGTGGTGGTTTGAACTCTAGCTCTCCTAGCTAAGTTCCTTATATCTCTGCTAGACGGTGTTGAATATTGACCAGTATGTGAAAGGGTCAACGTAGGTGTAGGGCTTGACTGCTGCTCTTGGGTCTTTAGCCTTCTAGGACTTCATACCCTTCTCCTTGAGTTAATACTACTAAATACCTCATCTGCTAAAAACTTTTCCCATGTGGTTCTCTTCTTTTTCAGATGGTAAACTACTAGCATTTTTATTAAACCTCTATGATAAAGTTTTGATTCTCTGTATTTTTCAGGACAATGATAACAGATATTTATGGAGGAAAAATGGTAGATTAATAGGTTTAGAGCTAGAGATGTGAGCTATAAAACTCATCTTGTATTTATACACAGTAGAAAATCTACCCTCACATCTTCTATAACGTTGCACATGGTATAACATGTTGCCACTGAGGCCTAAAATAAAAAATATGAATAGTAGGGGTCCAACCAATATTTTCATGTTCAGGATTTAGATATGGATTCGAATCAACTTTAAGCAGAGTTTTCTTCTTGTACCAAGACTCACCTGTAGTTGTTGTTTGGGTATCCCTTGAAATTATATTCTATGTGATCCTGAAGGTCTGAGACCCCAGCTTGACATGTTCTCCATCAAATATCTCAAAAAATTCCTAAGCCACTACCACATTTTCAACTGAAATATTCTTTAAAAACTGATACCACCCTACTGCTTTGAACTTAGGCTTAGCACGATGGTCAACAAAACAGGTATTGGCCGGTTCTGAATGGTTCACCTTACCACCCTTACCCATCTTGTTAACAATTAACCTAACCACTAATGCTCACATGTAAGACAAGTAATAACAACCCTCCACGAAGCCCTAACTACTGGAACAAGGAAATAAACTATTTTTTTGGAAGATAACAACGATTTTATGTAGCTTTCATGAGGGTAAATGGGAACAGAGCTCTGCATGCCCTAAATAGAGGTGTGAGGGAATGGCATGAAACCAAAATGATTTAAATTCTACTGCCAACTAATTCCACTGAACCTTTCACTCCATCACATTATTAAATAATAGTTAATGGTACTTCAACTTTAATACATTTCACTTTAATGAGTAGCAATAGATTTGACTAGTCTTAGCAAATAAAATAACCAACCTCCTTTTGATGAATCCTCCAATTAGAAATAGCCACCTTTTCAGAGTAATACCTCTTATTTTAGCAGACCTTCAATATTCAAAGAGAAATGTCTTTTCTCCTGAGTAATGCTTCCTTAATCTCCTTGTACAAATTTTGCAGGAAAAAGCTACTTTTTTTAACAAGGCAGTTATTCTTGTGTTGCTTGTAAAACCAGATCTTCTGAAGAAAATAGTTTCCTCTCTAGGAAAGGTAGCTATTCCTTTGTTATTCCTAACACAACTGATGACTCTGACATTTTTTCTTTAACCTTGGATAGAAATATCATGGTAAATGAATAAGACTTCTCAAGCTAAACCCATGACCTTAATTACTCAAAGCAGTTAGAAGACTTATTAAAATAAATGTTACCCTAATAACTCTATGACACAAAGAAAATATTGGACTCAAAATTATTTTTCATTTTGGTTAAAAAATGATAAAAAATAATACATTTTAACCCTCTGGGGCCTTTAACCATAGGTTAGGAGACATGAGAGGATCAAAGACACAACTTACAATGATGACCAGACTTTGAAAAATTTCAGTTCTAACAGAGTCCATACTAGAGGAAGAGGAAGAGGAGGAGGATCCGCTGGTCGAGGAAGGGGACATGTCATTTGCTATAATTGTGGAGATGTTGGTCACTATGCGCACAATTTTCCGAACCCTGCGTGACAATCATGCAGGCACTGTAGGCAGTTTGATCATTTCATAGAAGATTGTCTTGTTTTAATTTCTAAGATGCAAGAGAAAAAGGCGCAGACTCTGATGTAAAACATTCAGATGGTTGGGGCGGAGCTACTTGAAGAAGATCCTAATGTGAATGTTGTCACTAGGAGCGGTGCAGCCACTGATGAAGATAAAGTAAAGAAATCGGATGTTGATATGTGGATTTGAAAGGCACATCAGAAAAATGATGGATTTGATTTACAACGCGAGAAATAAAATTTTGTTGAAGCAAGGAAGGGGTTTGCAGAAGCCAGCGCATCAACATCAGGTATACCTATGAATGAGGCAGGAGTAGACGAAGAAATCAAGAAATTCTTACAAGCTTGCATTAAGTTATTGCGCAACAAGAAGGAAATAAAAAATCTTCAAGCATTGATAGATAACTGAGCAGAAAAGGAACATCCTGAGATAGAAAATAAAGTTTTCAACAAGATCTATAATAAAAATAACAAAAAGAGAACGGGACGAGAGATGTGTTTGACTACTCAGATCGGTGCTTATGAGATGGATCAGGTCACTCTGGATCTGGGGTCTAATATAAATGTCTTACCTAAGAGAACTTGGCAGCGCATGGGAGAACCTAAGCTGGAATGGTCTACTATTCAACTGCGCATGGTGAACCAACAGAAAATAATTCCATTAGGAAGAGTGTCAAAAGTGGTAGTAAATATTGAAGGAGTTAAGATGCTTGTAGATTTCAAAGTCATACAGATCGTGGATGATACTGACCCTTATCCTGCGCTGTTGGGGTTGGATTGGGCTATTGATATGAATGGTATTATAAATCTGAAGAGAAGACGAATGGAATTTTAAAACAATGGAACCAAATTCATAGTTCCCTTAGATCCTGCAGAAGGTGTAAGATACACAGAACCAGTGAGCACTGATGATTACATCCACCATATCTACAACTTGACTGCACGAGATGATGATTGGATCAATCCAGCAGCTAATGGAAGGCTAAATTGGGAAAATGAAAACTCTTACTTCTCAGATTCAGATGAAGAATTGGAGAACTAGCAGAATAGTTTACATGAAGTATCAGTGTTGCGGTGAAATTGAATGACCAGATCTCTTCACTGTATATCACCAGAGGTGTGAAAATTACCATATTGTGATGGTTTAACTAGTCTGAACATTATTTTAGTAGAACTTGAAAGAAATTTTCCAAAAGGACAAAGATTCCATGCATTGGATATAGCATTGCATGCTACTCCAGCACGATGGTGGGAGACTCACAAAGGAAACATGGGAAATTGGGAAGAATGTACTTGAATTATGAGATTGCGCTTTGAATTTCCAACTATCAGAATGGAAGAAGTTTATTCCAAAAAGAGTTATCCACCCAGTAATTTGGCGAAATGGATTGAAGTATGGGGCACTAAGCCAAGACCAGAATGGGTGCACATTTTCATTCACACGTTGGGGAAGGTGCCGACTAATTGGTACCTGGAGACGGAGTTGCGCCGCAAAACCAGTGAATGGTCTGCGCTAATTGAAAGTTTCATTTTTACATTTAGTTTTGAGAGTGTATTTGACTTTTGGGAAAAATTTTGCAAGGTATCCAATAAGTCATATTTGATACTTAAAATCCAACAGTAGAGCACACTTCACCAGCATGGGATGCGTAGATGAGGGATATTTTCAACTGCATAAATTTGATAGTAGAAGAAACGAAAGAAGATCCAAGGAATATCACTGTTCTTGAATCTTAGGAATAACGAGCAATTGCTATGCTTTCAATTAGCTCGCTGGATGTCACAAAGCCTTTGAAGATTCGACAAGTAAACATTAGATCTGAAGAACAAGCATAAATTGAATGAAGAGTTGGATAAAATGTTTATTGCAGGCACTATAGAAATAGTGGAAGAGTCTAATTGGGTGAGTCCTATGGTAGTGCAAGATAAGAAGACAAAAGGAGAGATACAGATTTGTTTGGAAATGCGCAAACTAAATGATGTATGTGAAAATGATCTATTCCCAACTCCGTTTTCTGATGAGATCCTTGATAATGTAGGAGGACAAGAGGCTTACTCATGCTCAGATTTTTTCTCAAGTTATCATCAGATCAGGATTGCGCGAGAGGATAGAAGTAAGACTACCTTTGCAACAGAATGGGGATCTTTTCAATATATAGTCATGCCATTTGGATGAAATAATGTCCCTGCTATCTTCTCGCGTGTAGTAGTAGCTGCATTCAAGGAGTATATCCACAAGTTCCTAGAAGTATACTTTGATGATTGGACTATTTTTGGGCTATTGAAAAATAATGTCTCAAGTTTGCGCCTAATGTTGGATACCTATAGAAAGTATCATATCTCACTGAACTTGAAGAAATGCATATTTTGTGTGCCATTTGGGATATTTTTGGGTCACATTGTCTGCTAGAAAGGGTTGATGGTAGATCCCGCGAAGATCACAATAATTATTAATCTAGAAGTGCCTATGAATTTCAAACAACTGCGCTCAATATTGGGGCATACTAGATATTATTGGAATGCGTAGCACCTGGCTGCCAATGCACTGGTCTGGAATTCTTCTTCTCTGCCCTTTTTGTACTCTTGTCCTGGGATCAAGCCACCCCCCTTGCCAATACTGCCCCTCCCTGCAGCTGAAACACTTATGAAATTCTTAGCAAACCACCCCCTAGAATCTCAGCTTAGCTTTAGTGCTCCGCCAATGTGTGTGTTCTCCAACTGACGCCAAGCCCTTCTCTTATACTTTTCTCGTTGAAACATCAATGGTCATGATCTAATCTCTAATATACGGCTAACATTAGAAGTTTCTTGGTCCGCGTCACTTAATTCATTCTCATCACATGTTTAATTTAATTCACTTTAATCTTTTAATTTTCCTAAGTTAGACTTAGGGTCCTTAATTAAAAATATTAATTATTTAAATATCTCTTAAACCGGATGGAATTCTTCAAAATGATTTATGGGTCTTGGAGATCTCATTTACTCCAGCTCCTCCACAAAATTTCGGAGCTAGAGAACATCCAATGATACCCCAAAATGTTAGCACTCCCTCTTAGCAAGGAATGTGCTCTAACACTATACTTCACCCTGAAGTACTGCTATGATCTCTAGCATTGGTCTCTATGTTGATGCTTGGCCCGCTGCATGGCCACCCCTCATCACTGCGTTGCTACTACTCTATGTATTGTTGCTCATGACTCTACCACCATCATTGCTACATCTGTACTGCAACATTTTGTCTAATTTTTGCATCATGCTGCCAACTACTGATGCAACTCAGTTGCTGAGAGTAAGCAACTGAAGGACCCCTGCCCAATGACAAACATGTTAGTCAGGCTGCATCTCATCACTGAAGCTCCAGAGGCTGCTGCTCTACGCTATCCTCCTGAAGCCTCTACGTTGTTGCAGCTCTGCACTGCGTAAGCATGCCTCCTCTACACTGCTGAAGACACATCAGCCCCTCTGCATTTTTGCCTCTACAATCTTGTTGCCTCTCCACTGCTCTTCTCCCTCTACAACGTACTAGCCTCTGCCTTTACTTCATCCATGATCTATGCACCCACTGCTCCAGTCATTCCTTGCTACCTTAAGGCTCCCATAGCTCGGATGTGATCCAAGAGTTTGGCTACTCAAGGATCCCACCAACACTCTATAACTGCTCTAAAGATAAATATTGCCCTGCCTTTTTGGTTAATGAGCGCTCATGGATACGTCATCATCGAAGAAATCATCTACTACTGCAGCCTTGGAACTATAAGCTTCCTTGTCCTTATTCCTTTGAGGATAATTGTTGACGAAGTTTCCAAGTTCGCCAAATTGGAAAAAATTGATCTGATATAGATCACGCTTCTTTTCCCCTTACTTCTTCTTAGATGACAGGGATGCATCTTCCTCTTCCTCCTTCTTTACCTTGCTCGAACCGGTGTTGTTCTACCTCTTGGTCATTTGGAGAATCTCCTCTTTTTGGAGGATAGCCCACATATCGTCCCAGTTAGGAAGGTCCGCTCTGCCCATAATTCTTTGGACAAATGTTTCCCAGTCCATTTAGAGCAGTCCTCACCATGACATCATCCTCCACCTTGACCCCTATGGCAATCAGTTGATCCCGCATCTACTGCAACCTAAAGAGGAAAGGATTGATTTCCTCTCCCTTGGATATCACACATAACCTTAGTTGGTTCTCTAGAAGCATATTTCTTTGGATTGATTTTCCTTGATACAGTGTGGTTAATTCTTTCCACATCTCATTATTCATATTCTTCTTGGCTATGTGTGCTACCACATGATCTTTAACCTCGTCCATGATGAAGCACTTGGCATGTGTCACTGCTTCATTATGTTTCGCTAGGAGAAGAGCATCTGTTGGTGTAGCCAAGACTTTTTTCTACATGCTCCCTCAAGCCATATGCCTCCAGGACTACCAAGGTTTTGGCCTTCCAGATAGAAAAGTTGGAGAGGTCGTCAAACCTATCCTGATCACGCAATCCATATGGCACCATATGCTCAAAAATATATTGAAATAGATCTTCCTTTCCCCGCTTCTGCTTCTAGAAACTCGGATCTAGGGTCCTTGGTGAGAAAGGAACCCCTTGCTCCCTCTGACAACTTATTTCATCCTTGGAAATCTGCCAAACACAATGAATCAACTCTCTTTGATCACCCTACGATCGATCCTCAGATTTCTTTTGGCAATGAAATATGTTGAGCAATTGTTCTCCTCCCGCTCTTTATCAACTTTTCTTAGGCACGATTCTACATCGGCAGAATCTCCACCCCACCGGAAACTACTGAAGATATTAATCTTTGCTTCCAGAACACGGAAAATCTGCACAACACTCAAACTTGGACTGCATCACCCTGGCTAGTCTCTGCATGAGTAGACTGGCTCAGCACAGCCTCTATGCAGTGCAGGTTCCTCATGTGTCCCTCTAGAAGGCATTGTGTTGTCTCTGCGTCACCCAGCTGGGACTACATTGCCCTCTGCATGGCTCTTGCTCCCTCTGTTTCCTTATGGTTCTATGTTTCCCTCTCTAGATTTTTTGTCGCTTCAACTGCTCTCTGCAGCACAAATTTCTTTAGCTGATTTTCTAGAGATCCAACTTGATCTGTATTTACTCTGATACCATGTGAAAAGTTCTTAATCTAATAAATCTTACTTTTAAATCTCAATTTACTTCTCCTACTTGATTAAATCCATAAGTTATTATTCTAAATATTCAGAAACAACATCAAAGTAAATACATATAAAAACTGACACATACAGATAAAATATTGAATAACATGCTCATAGACAAAATGACACAGGTTTCTGGACAAATTTCCCTGGAAAAACCCAATGCAGGAAATTTGGTGCAGCTAACTCTGGAGGGTTTTCATTGTTATGAAGAATCTAAGTACAAAAATCCTAGGCACCAAACTGGTTCACTTGACAGAGAAGAATAAGGAAAGCAATACCTTGACAGAGAAGAATAAGGAAAGCAATACCTTTATCATCGAAGATAGAAAATATGGATGATTCACACCCTCAAACGGGATTTACAGAACTCAATCCCTTTCTGGCCCACCGAAAACCCTAGTGTTGCTCTAAATCCCTCTGCATCAGCCTGACTGGCCTATGTCAGCCTATGCGCTACTCAGGAAGGGCCTGCATCACCCCTAAATGGCTTACGCTACCCTTGCACTACCCTGACTGGGCCTGTGCCAACCCTGTGTGGCTTCTGCTGCCTCTGCGCTGCCCCTGCTAGGCTCTGGCTGGACTGCATAGCACCTAGCTGTCTCTGCACTAGTCTGGAATGTTGCTTATCTACCCTCGTTGTACTCTTGGCCTGGGATCAAACCATCCCCCTCGCCAATACTACCACTCACTGCAACTGAAACACTTCTGAAATTCTTATCAAACCACGCCCTAGAATTTGAACTTAGGTTCAGTGCTCCACCAATGTGTGTGTTCTCTAACTAAACCCAGGCCCTTCTCTTATACTTTTCTCGTTAAAACATCAACAGAAGTGATATAATCTCTAATCGACGACTAAGATTAGAATTTTTTTTATCCTCGTCACTTCAGTCATTCTTATGACATGTTTAATTTAATTCACTTTAATATTTTAATTTTCCTAAGTTAGACTTAGGGTCCTTAATTAAAAATATTAATTAATTAAATATCTCTTAAAAAAGATGTTATTCTTCAAAACGCTTTCCGGGTCTTGAAGATCTCATGTACTCCATATCCTCCACAAAATTTGGGAGCTAGAGCACATCCGATGCTATCGCAAAATCTTAACACTCCCTTTTAGCGAGGACTGTGCTCTAGCACTATACTTCACCCTAAAGTACCGCTATGATCTTTGGCATCGGTCTTCGCACTGATGCTTGGCCCACTACATGGCCACCCCTCATCATTGCACCGGTGTTGCTCTCTGTACTGATGTTCATGAATCTTCCACCGTCACTACTACATCTGTAATCCAGCTCCTCTCTAATTGTTGCATCGTGCTGCCAACTACTGCACTGCAACTCAGTTGTTGAGGGTAATCAACAGAAGGACCTCCGCCTAATAACAGAAAATTTAGTCGGGTTGCATCTCATCACTGAAGATCTATAGGCTGATGCTCTGTGATTTCCTCTTGAAGCCATTACACTGTTGCAGCTTTGCACTGTGTAAGCATGCCTCTTTTGCGCTGCTGACGACACATTAGCCCCTCTGCGCTATTGCCTCTACGTTGTTGTTGCCTCTGCATTGAACTGCTCCCTTTATAGCATATCAGCCTCTGGCTGTGCTTCTTTCATGTTTTATGCACCCACTGCTCTATTCATTCCTTGCTACTATCTTATGGTTCCCGTAGCTCAGATGTGATCCAAGATTTGGGTTACTCAAGGATCCCGCCACCACTCTATAGTTTCTCTACATATCAATATTGCTCCACCTTCGTGGTTTAGGAGCACTCATGGCTACGTCATCATTGGAGTTATTGTATGCTACCGCAGCCTTGGAGGTAGAAGCTTTCTTGTCCTTCTTCCTTTGAGGACAATTTTTGGCAAAGTGTCCAAGTTCGCCACATTGGAAACATTTGATATTAGATAGATCATGCTTATTTTTCCCTTGTTGCTTCTTAGATTCCAGGGCTGCATCTTCCTCTTCCTCCTTCTTTACCTTACTCGAATCGGTGTTGGTATGCCTCTTGGTCATTCGGTGGATCTCCTCTTGTAGGAGGATATCCCACATATCATCCCAGTTAGGAAGGTCCACTCTGCCCAAAATGATTTGGACAAATGTTTCCCTATCCTCTGTGACTAAATTTAGAGCATTCCTCACCATGAAATCATCCTCCACCTTGACCCCCATGGCAGTGAGTTGATCTCGAATCGACTGCAACTTGAAGAGGAAAGGATCAATTTCCTCTCCCTTGGACATCATAAATAACCTCAGTTGGTTCTCCAGAAGCATCTTTCTCTGGAAGGATTTTCCTTGATACAGTGTGGTTAATGCTTTCCACATCTCATTAGTCATATTCTTTTTGGCTATGTGCGCTACCACATGATTTTTAACCCCTTCCATGATGAAGCTCTTGGCATGTGTCACTGCTTCATTATGCTTCGCCAGGAAAAGGGAATTTGTTGGTGTAGCCAAGAATTTTTCTACATGCTCCCTCAAGCCATATGCCTCCAGGACTACCAGGATTCTGGCCTTCTAGATAGAAAATTTGGACAAGCCATCCAACCTATCCTAAACACGCAATCCCTGTTGCGCCATCTTCTTAGAAATCTATCGGAACAAATCTTCCTTTCCCCGCTTTTCTTCTAGAAACTCGGATCTAGGGTCCTTGGCGAGAAAGGCACCCCCTACTCCCTCTGACAATTGATTTCCTCCTTGGAAATCTGCCAAACACAACGAAACAGCTCTCTTCGATCCCCCTACGATTGATCCTCAGGTTTCTTTTACCAATGAAATCTGTTGAGCAGTTGTTCTCCTCCAGCTCTTTGTCAACTTAGCTTAGGCACGATTCTGCACCAGTAGAATCTCCACCCCGCTAGCAACTACTGAAGATCTGAAGCTTTACTTCCGGAACATGGCAAATATGTACAAAACTCGAGCCGGACTGCCTCACCCTAGCTGGCCTCTGTGTGAGCAGACTGGCTTAGCACAACCTCTGCGTAGTTATTGTGTAGCACGGGTTTCTCATGCGTCCCTCTAGAAGACATTGCATTGTCTCTACATCACCCAGCTGGGACTGCACTGCCCTCTGCATGACTCTTGCTCCCTCTGCGTCCTTCTGGTGTTGTGCTGCCCTCTTCGGATTTCCTGTCACTTCAGCTGCTCTCTGTGGCACAAATTTCTTCAGCCGATTTGCTGGAGATCTAGCTTGATCTGCAATCGCTCTAATACCATGTCAAAATTTCTTAATCTAGGAAATCCTACTGTTAAATCTCGATTTACTTCTCCTACTTGATTAAATCCACAAGTTATTATTCTGAATATTCAGAAACAACATCAAAGTAAATACATATAACAACCTACACATACATATCCAATACTGAATAACATGCTCATAGACAAAGTGACACCCATATTTTCTGAAGAAATGTCCCCAGAAAAACCCAATGCAGGAAAACTGGTGCATCTAGCTCTCGAGGGTTTTCATTATTATGCAGAATCGAAGTACAACAATTCTAGGCACCAAATTGGTTCACCCGACAGATAAGAATATGACAAGCAATACCTTTATCATTGGAGACAAAAAATATGGCTAATTCACACCCTCAAATGGGATTTACATAAATTGAGCCCTTTTTGGACCATCGAAAACCCCAGCACTGCTCTGAACCCCTCTACGTCAGCCTCTGTGCTGCTCAGGAAGGGCCTGTGTCACCCCTGAAGGGATTATGCTGCCCCTACACTGCCCTGACTGGGCATGTGTCAACTCTGCGTGGCTGTTGTTGCCTCTGCGCTGCCCTTGTTGGGCTCTAGTTGGACTGCGTAGCACCTGGATACCTCTGCACTAGTCTGGAATGATGCTTCTCTGCCCTTGTTGTACTCTTGGCCTGGGATCAAACCATCCCCCTTGCCAATACTGCCCCTCGCTGCAGCTCAAACACTTCTGAAATTCTTAGCAAACCACGCCCTAAAATCTCATGTTAGCTTCATGGCTCCCCCAATGTGTGTGTTCTCCAACTGACCCCAAGCCCTTCTCTTATAACTTTCTTGTTGAAACATCAACGACCATGATCTAATCTCTAATAGACGCCTAAGATTATAAGCTTCTTGATCTGCTTCACTTAAGTCATTCTCATCACATTTTTAATTTAATTCACTTTAATCTCTTAATTTTCTTAAAGCGGACTTGTTGACTGTAACAAGATGAGGAGTTTCTCAGTGGCATGAAGTTACCACTAAGTAAACTCAGTGGTACTTTTGGCGTTGAAAGTCTATTTTTGGTTCAGGTCATTTTTAGACATATGGATCATGTTCTATGAGTTGCAGGATGCTATTTTTGGATGGTTGGTCAAGTTGGAAAAAATAGATGGACTTCTATTTTTAGACATACTGGGCGGAATCTATTTTTAGATTGCCAGTCTAAAAATAGATATGTCTAATATTATTAGCTCTTAATAATATTTGGACTCTAAACATTATCTTATCCTCTTGGAGCACTTCAGTTTGATGCCTGGATGTGGCACATGCAGCTGACAGAAGGAACTACGCTATTCCTAGGGTTTAGTGGAGCTATTGCATGGTTGACTTCAGTTAGAACTCATGTGACAGAGTTTGGTGGAGTTGATGAGACAGTTAATGGAGTTGTGTTCAGTTTAACTTAGTTGAGCTAGTTGTATCTAGTCTAACTGATTGATACAATTAGTGAGAGTGGTGTGAATAACACACTAATTCACAATGAGCTAATCATAACCTAACTGGGAAGAATACACGCTAGTCTCTCAAAGGCATGGACAGTCATGGGAGGACCGTTAGTTAGATGTGCAGTAAGAGCAAGTGTGACTATCAGTTGTGACTATACTGTTGCATGATTTGCAACAACTAGTGATTGGAGAAGCCAATGAGGATTGTGCAAAAGAAGGCTCAGGAATTTGAACCTAATCTCATGATTATCCATATTGGATCGTTAAATATGACTCTTCTGTTGAGTACTTGTACCTGTCAGTGTATGATCTGAGCTTGTGTAGTGTGTAACAATTGGAGATTGTACTGAGAGCTTGTGAGGAGTTTGTACAATGATTGTTACATTATCTCTATCATTATAATATGCAGATAGTTGGGGGTTTTTAGCTTTAAGCTTTCCCATAAATACTGTGTTTATATGTGTGATTGTTTATGGTTTTAATGTGCACATGCGATTGTTTATATTTCCGCAAATTGATGATCAATAGTAGAAGAGGTTATGTATTATGCATGAAGCTCAAATAGTGTGATTAGATAATTCAAAAGAATAATTTAACATGGTCTAAATTTTCATAAGACTTAAGGTCCTTAATTAAAAAGATTAATTAATTAAAAAACTATTAAACCGAATGGAATTCTTCAAAATTATTTCTAGGTCTTGGAGATCTCATATACTCCAGCTCCTCCATAAAATTTGGGAGCTAGAGCACATCCGATGCTACCCTAAAATATTAATAGAAATTCTGACCCAAAGAAGTCCCCACTCAAGTAATTGCGCTCGCAGGGCAATGCGAGAAGGGTGTCCAATACAATTGGACACAGTATCTGTGCAAGGAGCTTTTAGAGAATGTGCACGAGGCAGAAGAGGAGGGCAAGAACTTTTACTATGCTTGGCTCTTGCTTTTGATCGTGCTCATTGGTTGGAAGACCCCAGAGGAGACATAGTATCTTGCGATTGAGCAGCAGATGTGTGAAGTCGCGCAGTATGCCACACTTTGGAATTCATCCATCCCTGCGCGCATAACAGAAAACAAGATACCCTGGGTATTTTTTGATACTGCAATATTCCAAGCAAGGCAATCGAAGCCGAGGATGTCTCCAACCTTGTACGAGCAGTACAAGCTAATAGCAGATTTTAAAGAAACATTTCACAATATTCATATCATCATGAAGGGCACCGTGGAGGGTATATGGTACGAGTTACCATACTTAGTTACAGAAGATGATTTGTTGTGCATCACTGCATAGTGGTCACCAGCTTGGCTGGATTCGCGCACCATGGAGGGTGCTTCCACGTCCATCCCAAAGGGCCCACCAAGCCAAGGATAGGAACATAGCCGATAGAAAAATCCACTGGAGCAGAGGCCATGCCGACCACAACTGGAGAGACCATAGACTTGGAGAAATACATTGCGCTGAAGAAGAATGGTACTGGGCCAAAGGAAATAGAGGCTCAGAAAGGTGAGCATATTGAAGCCCAAATTGCCAAAGGGAAAAAGTGTGGTTCTCACACCGCGAGAGGTCCACGAAAGAAGTGCAGTGCATCCAAAGTTTCCGAGAAGGAAGAGTTGGCGCTGACAAAAGATGACCTTAATGAGATAGCTAACATTGTCACGTCTGTGATTGAGGACATGTGGACCAACTTAGAAGAATAGTACAAGGCTGCAGTCAACGAGGTGCAGAGTGGCATCCAGGAGCTCAAAGTTCAAGCGAGCCTGATTCAGGTGAGCATAGCACATGCAAGCGAGATGCAAGCGAGTGTGCCTACGACTAGTGCACAACCATTGAACACAACATTGCCTGCGACAAGGGAGAGTCGGCTCATCCAAATCCCCGAACCTGCAATTCATGTTTATTCGGCGAGCCAGCACGCACAACTTAGCAGTTGTGGTGATATCAATTTTGACCTATATGTTTTGCTCGCAGGAATGTTGCACATGATCTACAATATGATTGTGGACGAGTTATAATTTAAAGAAGCATGAGCTCACCAAACTGCCGCAGAGTCACAACAACAAGTCGTTGAATCTTAGTAAAAACAACTGAACACATAGGAAGCATGCCACGCAGTAGAGGATCGGCACGGTGACTTAGAAGCAAAAATCGATCAAGTTTGCATTGTTGTGCCAACGGTTCCTGCCACAGTCACCCCAGTAGAAAAATTGGAAGGGATGGCCACTACGCTGAAGGCCTCACGCACAGAGATTCAGACTGTTCGTGCAAAATTTGAGCAACAAATCGCAAATCTGCAGGTGAAGCTACAACCAAAGACCCCTCTGGAATTCCAAGCTCAGAGGGCCGCAAAATTGAAAACATCTATTGAGAACATCACTGCTACAGTTACAGAATGTGTCCAACTCTTAGATTAAGCTATGGATGTTTGGACTTTGGTCCAGAACGAACCGATGGTGCAACAGCTACGCAACAAGTTGTGCGTCAAAGAGCAACACTTTGCATATATCCGGACGGCGGTGCCTACCTTAGTCATCGCGCAATGCCTTTCCCGCCTACAAGAGGGCCGGGTGATTCAGACAGAGATGGAGGACCTGCGTTGCTAGGAGCAGTTGCTGGAAGCAAGGATGAAACTGTGGTACGAGGAGGCTATAGTACAGCTGTCACAGACACTTGATGGCACGTTGAAGACCCTTCAACAGACCCAATGAAGCATTGAACTTGCAGCTGAAGGACCGACAATAGAAAAGCTGGTGCATGAGGCATAAGGAGCTGCTGCGTAGAGCGTGGAGGTGATTTTTCCACTGAAGACCTTTGTTGCCGCACTCAAGGAAAAAATGCAAGAGCCTACCACACAGTGACTGGAGATGAGTCACGAGTTTGTGTTGGGGGCCTGTTGGAGCGAGCTGCACGGAAAGGTCAAAGGGGATTTGGGGCGGGTCAAATTCCCTCTTTTATGTAAATTAGTTTCAAGGGAAAACAGTGGGCCTAAAACCATGGTTTGAGACCATAGTATCTACATGTTGAATGGATATAAATATAGATAGATCGAGTATATTAAGATAGTACATATCTAGATGATTAATTCCTATGTAATAGTACTTTGTAAGGTTTTTAGTTTAATGCCTATGTAATAGTACTTTTGGTTATGTGCGCTGCGCGGATAGGTCAAAGGGGATTTGGGGTGGGTCAAAGTTCCTCTTTTATGTAAATTGGTTTTAAGGGAAAACTGTGGGCATCAAACCATGGTTTGAGACCATAGTATCTGCACGTTGAATGGATATAAATATAGATAGATCGATTATATTAAGATAGTACATATCGAGATGATTACTGCCTATGTAATAGTACTTTGTAAGGTTTTCAGTCTAAGTCTGGGTTGGGTAGAAAGGCTCCTGCTAGCTGTGTGTTCGGAGACCTAATCCTGGCTGTGTGCACGGAGACCTAATCCTGGCTGTGTGCGGACTCCTTTGGCTGTGTGCGCAGAAGGGTAATTGTAAGGGAAAGTCTGAATATACTGAACTACTTGGATCTTAATAAAAATACTCTTTTGGCGAACCACATGTGTTATGCATTTTATATCTGAGTTATCTTATTTCTATGAATTTTATTCTGTTTATTGCTTTAAGATCGCTCTACTTCTGTTATGATCAAATGCATCTGCGCGAGCAAATCTTATAGTTTATGCATGAATATATATTGATGGTTAAGTATATGACTATATCTGCTTAAATTATCTCTGTTATTGTGCAAATATATATTTATACTTTGTGTGATACTTAATATCCGATCAGTAACTTAGTTGTTAGCAGCAATATTTTCTGTTTGCTTACTTTAATTGATTATAACTGTTTTTTGGTCTATAATGCGCACATCTTTTTATAATATGCAAGAAGTTATGTTATACATATGTTAGGGCCACCAATTAAATTTCTTCCTCAGGGTGCGGAAAATTGGTTCTAGCATCCCCCATATTGCTTCAGGTGAGACTTTGATATGCGCAAGTAGGTCATTCCCGAAAGGTCCAGTAGTTGGATAGTTTGTTGGTTGTGCAATAAATTTGAACCTGGGTAAGGGCCCCTCAACTAACGAACAGGGGTGCGGGCCCCTCGACTAATCAATAGGGGTGCGGGCCATAACCCCAGCCACCCCTATCGCATCGGTCCACACATATATATATATATATATATATATATATATATATATATAATTAACGGTAGATATATATATATATATATATATATATATATATTTATATAGAGTGCTTTATTGGGTGGGCGGGGTCTGCACCACACAACCTCGACCCAACCCATATGTCGTATGTGGAGCGGGGTTTGCAGGGGTGACAACCCACCCCCCATATATATGTGGAGCGAGGTTGGCGGGGGTGACAACCCGCCCCCCATATATATATGGGCGCGGTTTGTCACCCCTGCAAACCCCACTCCACATACAACATATGGGTTCAGTCAGGGTCGTGTGGTGCGGACCCTACCCACCCAACAAAGCACTCTATATATATATATATTGACCATTGATCAAGACCGGTGGGGCTTGAACTCGCCCAACCCACGTGGTTCATCCCCCACCGGGCGACCCCATGATTAAACCACAACCCACCAACAACGTGGAAATCGTAATATGTGCAACAAACCACCAGTGCCATCACTGTTGATGCCAACATAACCGCTAGCGCCATTACCGCTAAATTTGAAAAATAAAACACGCCATGCTAAGCCAGGGTTTAGGACTGTTGGAACCCCGACCTCCCCGCCTTGGCACCTCTACCTTAACCAACGCGCCAACGAGGATTCATTGATTAATCCCGCCCAGTTCAATATTTAAAAACCAAAACTCACCTCATTTTCCCAGGCAGAGTGGGGCGAACCTTGGAGCAGACAAGCAGAACAACATAGGGGGGAACCATAATCTAGTGGAACGATGAGTAGCCAGGAGGGTCGGAACCATGACCCTATGAATATTTTGATGTTGAAAGATTCCCTTGAGGTTCGGAAATGCCAGTGATGGAATTTAACTTGCTTATAGTCATTTTTGCATGTTTTCTCACCAGGAGCCCAACTGTGCATCCATAATCACCATATGAGCTGTAGAATTGTAGGTGCCCTACAACAAGGAATCTTTGAAGAATCATGAGGAATCTAAGAGATTCCTAAAGGCCCAAAATTTGATGGTGTCAAAATTGGACGAGTTGATAGTCGATTGTACACTACTCGTCGCCAGGAATTTAGTGGTGCAGTCAGTTTCAGTAGCTGAGCCTTGGAGTTTCATTACGAAATCATGTTATGTTTTCTTTTTTATTGCAGAGGATATGTATTATTCTTGAGATCCATGTTTGACACAATGTTGAGGATGCTTGTTGCGAAATTATTGTGACATTGTATTAGCTTCTCATGCTGAAGGAAAACCCATTTTGAGTGAAAGTTCCTATAGGGAGAACGTGTCGTGAAGAGACAAGCCACTCTTGTTTGAGGGTATATGTCCTTGTTATGACAAATAACATGTTATGTACATCATCATCATTAGCCACAATTAATGAAGCAGTCGCCACTATCTTGACATATGGCTCGAAGATGTAGCCCACACTGGGTGAACTCCATTATCAAATGTGTCGTGTTATTAATTTGTTGATCATCATTATGTTTCCTCTTGTTTAAGCATGCACATGTGGTTTTTTTTATGCTTTTTTAAATAAAATTATATTAACACCACATAAGTAAAATATCTTGGATAATTCTTGTAGTTGAAGTAACCCAGATCAATCAGAGTGGTCTACTCCTTCTTCTTTTTTCTTTGCATGTCCCCAACGAGGTCAGGGTATAAGGAGTTAGGGCTCAAACTGGTTGAACCTTTCTAATACTAGCCTCACAAATCCTGATGGCCTCCCATGGAGGAAGGGAGCAGTATATCCTTTCAAAATATTTCTTGAAGAACTCCTCGAGCGCCAAAGGAACGCAATGATGGAAAAAATTTCCCAGATCCTTCGGTGGCTACCCACATATGATGCATCTTCTTCCAACAGTCACTCTAGAAGCGCCACTCCCTTTAAGATAAAAGTCATTCGGGATTGTCTAGTCCCAACCACTCTAAAGGAGCTCCACAACTTTCTGGGTATTTCCAATTTCTACCGTAGGTTTGTGTTGGGGTTCTCTCATATCACTTGAATATTACTTCAAGTCATCAAGGGTGGAGCGAAATAAAATTTCCTTTGGTATAAATCCCAATATAAGGTGTTTCCCGGGTTGAAGCATCACCTCTGCTCTGCACCAATGCTAACATTACCAAACCTACAACAACCATTTGAGATTGAGACAAATGCCTCCAACTATATTATTAGTGCAGTTCTTACTTAGCAAGGGCATCCAGTGGCATATCACAGTGAGACACTTTCAAAGACAGTTTGAAAGTGTTGCACCTATGATAAAGAGATGTATTCCATTATGCAGGCTTGTCGAAGGAAAAATTCATCCACACAGATCATTTACCCCTGCAGTTCATATGGACATAAGGGAAGTTGCACAATTATCGCCATCAAAAATGGTCCACATACATGTAAAAATTCCACTTGAACATTAAGTACAAGAAGGGTAGTACCAATAATGTTGCAAACTGCCTCAGCCGATCGTCAGTCATGACGCTGACCATTATGCTCAACTCTTGTGGACACGAGACTTTTGGGTGGACACATCTTTAAAAGAGTGATCCAAAATTCAAAAGCACATACCAGACGCTCCTAGAAGGCAAGCAAGTTACAAATTTTCACCTCCATGATGCACTATTATGCCACCTGGGACACCTTTGTATTCCTTCAAGCGAGCATGCTAAGATGATTTGGGAGGCGCACTACAATTCGGTCGTTGGAAATTCCGAAGTAGAGAAAACAGTGGAAGTGTTTCAGAAGTATTTTTATTGGTAGAACCTTCAACATGATGTTGGGAAGTACATCATATCCTGCCTTTCCTGCACCGTTTCCAAATTTACCATCAATATTAAAGGTCTATATAGTCCTCTTCCTACCCCTAGTCGACCTTGGAAATCCATCTCGATGGATTACATGTCGGTCCTTCCTTCTACTAAGCATGGGAACGACTGTGTTTTCGTGGTCATCAAAAGATTCTCTAAGACGACCATTCAGGCGGCCTGCAAGAAGAGTGTCACATCATAAGGCACTTCTAATATATTCTTTAAATGAGCATGGTTACACTTTGGGATCCCATAGGATATTATCTCAAATTTGGACAGCAGGTTCCTATGTACATTTCGGTAAAGTCTCAAGTCGATGTTGGATACCAAGCTCACTAAGTTCATGGCTTTCCACCCCCAAACTATTGGTCAAACGTAGGTCATTAATAGGATGATCATACACATTTTGTGCATGTAAAACTCAATTAATCCACGCACATGAGAGGAAAGCCTCCCTTATTTCCAACACAACTATAATAGAGCTCTCCATATGTCAATGGGCCACAACCCCTTTCAGGTGAGGTTGGGATTCCAACCACTATCTGCCATTGATGCGGCCTTACCATTTGCAGCTACTTAGGTAGATTTGTTTCATGTCGAGTCCAAAACTGACTGAGATAAAAAATTCATTGAGCATATTTAACATATCCGCTAGCAGTTCCATGACATATTGGACAGATCAAATGCTAAGTACAAGCACGGACATGATCAACATCGTATTCCACACAAGATCTAGGTGGGCGACAAATTTTGGCTAAACTTGTAGAATGAGAGCCTCACTAGGCCCCACCGCAAGATTCTCCTACTCTAATATGGGCCATACACCATCACCAAGGATGTAGGGGACAATTCCTTCGAGCTCAAAATTCCACTATTCCTTGGCCTGCACTAAGTGCTCAATGTGGGTTGCCTTTAGCCATACTTTCCACCACTATTGCACACATTTGACATTGCAGAACAACTCAAACCAACAAAGTTAAACCCATACTGCATGGAACAAGCCACAACTGATAGAATCATGGGCATGCGGATCAAGAAATCTCACCAATAGAGTATCCACCTATATCGAGTTTCAAATTAGGCTAACTCCTTCACCATGGCAAGTGTTTAACCAAGGCCCAGGTACAACAGAAATTTCCTCACCTCAAGGAGGCTCTACACACAATGGGTACCATTGCTTGCTAGGGAGGGAGGACTGATCTAGGTGGATATTGGTGGCCACTTATCAATTCCACATAGAGCTCCAATCAGTTTCATCAGTTTCCTTTTTTATAACAGTATTTACAATTTTTAGCATTTTTCCCGGTCCTAACCTTCCAGAGAAGTTTTGACTCCCTAAACGACGTTTTTTTGAGGTCCTCAATAGGCCCATATCCATAGGAAATCGTATATAGAAAATATTTTATTACTCGCAGATATATTTCCAATGAGGAATCGTACGCACCAAATGGGGATAATATGACCAGGTTACAACCCTAGGAAGTTGGTTGCCCAACTAACCCCAACATGGCCCACAACTGTTGGAGTTCCATTTCTTGGAGTTAGGGTTTTGGTTGTTAATGGTTTTCCTTTATTGTTCAATAATAAAAAGGCTCTTGAGCGTCATTGTAACATAGTTCAGAGACATGTATCCACCACATATATTCTCAAATATAAGCTACCATTTCCTAAGCTAGTTTATTTCCTTTATGTATGTAAGCATATTTCAGTTCTTTGATATTACTGAAATTAAGTGTTATTTATGCTACATCTTTATATTTATGGTTATATTTCTATTCTGTTGTGTTCCTAATTAAGTTTAGATCAGTGGTATAAGAGCGCTCTGCTCTTTATCTTTTTTTATTTGCATGTCCCCAACGAGGTCAGGGTATAAGGATTTAGGGCTTGAACTGGTTGAAACTTTGCAAGACCAGCCTCACAAACCTGACGAACTCCCATGGAAGAAGAAAAGAAAGATGAGGGAGAAGGAGATGCATTCAAAATATATCTCGAAGAAACCATCAAACGCCATAGGAACGCGACGACAGACAAATTTTCCCAAATCCTTCAGAGGCTACCCACTCGCGATGCATATTATTCATGCAACCACTCTAAAAGTGCCACTCCATTTAAGATACAAGTCATTGGGGATTAGCCAGCCCCAACCACTCTAATAGATCTCTGCAAATTTTTGGGTCTTGTCAATTTCTACTGCAGGTTCATGTTGGGGTTCTCTCATTTCACTTGGCCTTTAAGTCATGTCACCAAGGGTAAAACGAAAGAAAATTTCTTTTGGTTTGAATCCCAACAAAAGTAATTTTCCGAGTTGAATAATCGCCTATGCTCTACACCAGTTCTCACATTACCAGACGTGTAGCAACCATTTGAGATTGAGATAGATGCCTCTGACTATGCTATTGGTGCAATTCCTACTCAACAAGGGCAGCCAGTGGCATATCATAGTGAGACACTTTCAGACATAGTACAAAAGTATTCCACCTATGTTAAAGAGATGTATTACAATGTGTATGCTTTCCAATAATGAAAGCATTACATTATGGGGAAGGAAACGATCATCCACACAGACCACCAACCCCTATAGTTAATATAGACACAAGGAAAGTTGCAGTATGATCGCCATCAGAAATGGTCCACAAACCTACAACAGTTCTATTTGAACATTAAGTATAAGAAGGGTAGCATGAATAATGTTACAGGTTGCCTCAATTGACCATAGTTTATGGCGTCGACCACTGTTATTGACTCTTGTGGGCACGAGACTTCAGGGTGGCGACATCTTTACAAGAGCGATCTAGAATTCAACATCACATACCGGACACTCCTGAAAAGAAAGCAAGTTCCAAAATTTCACCTCCAGGATGCATCGTTATGCCACCTGGGACACCTCTGTGTTCCTTTAAGAGAACATGTCAAGAGGATTTGGGAGGCGCACTACAATCGGGTTGCTTGACATTTCGAAGTAGAGAAAACAATGAAAGTGTTGCAAAAGTATTTTTATTGGTTGAACCTTTGACACAATGTTGGGAAGTACATCAGATCGTGCACTGCTTGTGTCATTTCCAAACCGATTATTAAGAATAAATGCCTACATACCCCTATACCTACTCCTATTCGACCTTGGGAATCCATCTCCATGTATTACATGTCAAGCCTTCCTTCCCCTAAGCATGGCAACCACTGCATTTTTGTGGTCGTCGACAGATTCTCTACGATGGTCATTATGGCAGCCTACAAGAATAGTATCACAACAAAAACCACTGCTAATATCTTCTTTCAATGATTGTGGGTAGGGGATCCCATAGTCCATTATCTCAAATCAGGATAACAGGTTCCTAAGTATATTTTTGTCAATTATTTAGTCGATGTTGGATACGAAGCTGACTAAGTCCATGGCTTTCCACCTCCAAACTGATGGTCAAACATTGGTCGTCAGCAATATGATCGTACAGATTATGCGCATGTACAACTTGAAGCATCCATTTACATGGGGTGAAAGTCTCCCCTATGCTCAACACAGTTACAAAAGAGCTCTCCATAGCTCAACTATCCACAACCCCTTTCAGGTGGGGTTGGGATTCCATCCACTATGTCCCATTGATGTGACCATACCATTTGCATCTACTTAGGTAGATTCAGATCATGTCCAATCTGAAGTTGACAGGGCTAACAGCTTCATTGAACACATTCACCACATCTGCCAACAATTCGATGACATATTGGATAGAGCCAATGCTAAGTACAAACAGCGACATGATCAACATCGAGTGCCACACAAGTTCCAAGTGGGTGAAAAAGTTTAACTATAGTTGTAGGAGTGCCTCGTTGGGCCCCACACCTTCAATGCCTTCAAGATTAGCATTCCACCATTCCTTGGCCTGCACCCAGTGTTAAATGTGGACCACCTTCGGCCATACTTTCCACCATTACTGGACACATCCGACATCGCATAACAACTCACACCAACATAGTTAAACCCAAACTACATGGAACTGGCCACAACTGATCGGATCATGGACACGTAGATCAAGATAACTCGCCAATAGAGGATCCATCTATATCGAGTTGTTAAATCAGACCAACTCCTTCACCACTAAAATTGGTTCACCAATGACCAGGTGCAACTGAAATTTCCTCACCTCATGGAGGATCTGCACGCAATGGGTACCATTGCTTCATAAGGAGAGAGGACTGATCATGGTGGATATTGGTGGCCACCCGCCTATTCCTCCTAGGCCTCCATTCGATTTCGTCAATTTCATTATTTATAACAACATTTACTATTTTTAGCAATTTTGGGTCCTGAACTTTCGGAGTGGTTTTGACCCCCTAAATGTCATTTTTTTGAGGTATGCAGAAAGTCACAAACCCTGTAGTACTCGAAGATATATTTCCAATGAGGTATCCTATGCACCAAACAGGGATAATATGAACAAGTTACGACCATGGGAAGTTGGCTGCCCAACTAACCCCAACAGGGCCCACAAACTCTTGGTGTTCCATCTCTTGGGGTTAGTGTTTTGGTTGTTTATGGTTTTCCCTTGTTTCTCAATAATAAAAAGGCCATTGAGGCTCATTGTAACACAGTTCAAATACATTTAGCTACCACATATTTTCTCATAGATAATCTACCATCACCTAAGCTAGTTTATTTCTTTTTTGTATGTAATCATATTTCAGTTCTTTGATATTAATGAAATGAAGTGTTTTTTATGCTACATCTTTGTATTTATGGTTATATATGTATTTTGTTGCGTTCCTGTTTAAGTTCCCCAGACAAACCAGTAGGGGATATCTGAGCTATGGGAAATTAATCAGCGAGAGGGAGAGACTGCCTAGGAGCTAATGAATAAATTCAAGGATGTGATTGGCAAGTTTATCTACCTGATAGACCAAAATCATCAACGGGACTAGTTCTTTAAAGCATTATTTCCCCTTACCCAAACATTGTTGACTTAGTAGAAAATTATTACTCTGTAAGATTTTTTGGAGTAGACGACTTAGATTGATAGATCTAAGACTTTTGTGATCCATAGTGTAGATAGAAATGTTTTTCGGATTAATCCTATTGATGTGATTAATCCGAAAGACATTTCTATCTAGAATTATATTGAGGCAATGGCATGATTCCCACATGAGTATCAAGGGGGGAAATGCCTCATAAATTGTCCATATTGCGTCTGCAACATCAAATTCTAACCTGACGGAGAAGCTAAAATATCTGCAACTAGCACGACCTGTGTGATTGAATGTATGGTGTACTAATTGTCTTATAGAGGGTCATCTTGCTATGGAGTTCCCAAGGTCGTGGGGCCCAAATTCTACACCTACAGCAATGGGAACATTCGTATCTACACCTATTGTAGGAGTTGCACAAATAGGGATGCAAGGTCTACACACAAGGTGAACCAAATTTCTTTTGTTCCAAGTCAACAGAATTTAGCATCAATTGAGTACTATGAGATATTCAGAGCATATTATAATCTCCCTCGTCTCTTCCTCATCCTAAAAAAGTATTCTAACGTTCCAAACATCACCTTCTGTGAATTTTTCGCTTCACCAACTCACCATATTGATAAGTGTAGAGCATTGGATTCCCTAGCTAATCAGTTGGACTGATCGGCATATCGAATCAATGATAATCCTCAAGGATGAGGACGAGAATGGAAAAGGGGAGGGGGGGCTAACAGGAGGCAAAGGCCTAATTCATTGTTATAATTTTGATCTGGAAGAGCACGTCGCACAATATTTCCCACTACCTGGAAGACCCTAGTGCTCTCAGTGCAGGGTTAACACACATGCAACAGAAGACTGTCCATAGTTGATTTCTAGATGGGAAGAACACAACCTCCAAAGGGGATAAAACTTAATCAATGAAAATTAAAGGTTGCTGGAGACAGCTCCCCTCTCAAACATTAACATAGTCACTCGTGGAGGAAAAAAAAACTAAATTTTACGTGGGAGCAACGGAATAACCCAGGATTGTAATAACAACTTCACCAAACTGTTCATATGACCCTGAACAATAGAAGTAGTACTACAAGGAAGATGCAAAAACTTTTAAAAAATTAACACTATGCGGGGAGCCACAAGAAGAACAACCAAGATCCCTAAAAGATAAGAGCCGAGACCCACCACAATCCAATGCTTGACCCGTAGAAGAATGGTTTAGGCTATTCATGAAAATTTTAAACAATGATCAGATGCGTGGAAAGTTGCAGGAAAGTTTTAAATTTGTTATCAAGGATGTAGTGGCTGATGGAGGGATCATTTATTCCAATGTACCTAAAAGACACTCTAGGAGGGTGTGAAGGAACAAGAAGAGAATGATAAGGGATTTCTGAATCGAAGCTCAGATTGTGGGTTTCTAAATTAAGGATACAATATTGGATTTAGGCTCAGACTTGAGTATTTTTCCAAGGAAGACTTGGGAATCTCTAGGAAGGCCTAAGGTATCATTTTCACCAATTCAACTGCGTATGGAAAATCGATATTATATCCTCCCAGTCGAATGGCTGGAGGATGTAGAAGTTGATATAGTAGGGGTGAAGACTTATGCAGATTTTGAAGTGATAGACATCATGGATTTTGAGAACTACATGATAATTGATTTGAAGAAGGAATTGATGACATTTGAAGTAGAAATAGTTAGAGTGATCCAGCCCCTAGACCCATATCAAGGACCCAAGTTCACGGAGCCGATAAATGACTGGAAAGACCCAGAATTTTTGGATCAACTATATTGACTAACAACGGGAAGAAGGGAGGACTACATCAACCCAACCGCAAAGGGGTATATTAGCTGACAGAGTATTCAGAGTTCGTAGGTTGGCTCAAAGGTCACTTGGGATGATTGGTATCAGGGTGGATACGAAATCAACATAAAGCGTTGCGCCATTATACATCGGATCAACTAGGTCGACACTAAGGTACGAGAATTCCCTACTTTCAATGGTATGGATTCAGTTGATGATTTTATCAATAGAGTTGATGCAACAGTTCTTGAAGAACAAAAGGTACCCCTACTGAATGTTTCCTTATAAGCAACACCAACAAGGTGGTAGGGTTCTGTTGTAGTATTACAACAACTCCCCATTATCTAAGTAAAATATATTAGAAAGGATAGTGGGGACCCTTTAAAAAAAATTCATGTTAATGTTTGTTTTAGAAATAAAAATTTAAGATAGGTTCTATTTTAGAATAAGCTTTATAAAATAATGAAAACACCTAAAAGGAAACCCTCAAACCGAAAAGGCACATAAGCGGGAGGAAAGCATCAGCGAAATCGCGAAAAGAGAATCTTTGAAATAGCACATTGCCAAAATCCAAGCAGCAAGTGTACAATTACGAAACGCTGAAACGGGAAGTAGCGAAGTCGCCACTTAACAAATGAGACATCACAAACCATCATCTGACAGATGTTGATATCACATCCTGTCTCAAAACATCACAATGTCGCACTTCGCGTATCGGAGATAGCTTTGAGCATTATAATTTGCCAATGATCAAAATCGTCGATAAATTAATCTCGATATAATTACATCTGTCAAAATAACACGAACCTATGCTTGTCAATTTAATGTTAATTCAGGTGTTCTATGATCTCGAGGTTTGTAATTGATTTTTAATTATTTCAAATATTAATACCAAGTATTTCCCATTATGCATGAGTTAAGTTGACAGGATAGTTAATATCGTTCTAAGTGATTTCAACTTATCCTCTCTAGTTTTATTTTCAACAGGGTAAATCCAAACACTTTTGCATAAAAGGATGTCAAGGTTGATTAAAGCGCAAATGAAATCCGCCACCCCATCACTGTCAGTCATACAGCAAGAGGAAAACAACGAAATGGCTCCCTTAATCTCAGATACTACATGCAACCCATAAATTGGTTCTTTAAGCTGGGAAGGGATCTATCAGTTGTTCGAGAACGAGAAACCACAAGTAATTCTGGACATAACAACTGTGGTCAATGATACGTTGTCCAATGATTCAGAATCATGGACATACACTGCTAATTCTTTTCTTCACAGAATTGTTGCTCAACCCAAAATGTTGCCATACACTGACTTAGAAAAATGGGTGTTGGACAACGTAGATATCAGAGAGAATTTGTTACTTGAAGCAAAACTGTCATTGGTTCTCTTAGGCCGTCAGCGTTGAAGAATGTGTATAAACTACCAGAACCCTAGAAGAGATATGACACCCAATTTGTTCAAGAGTTCATGCACGATAATGACGATCCTGCAACTGCAATTAAATAATGGAGAAATGATCCTGACCGGCATAAGCACGATGATAAGGGTATGTATTCAGTCATCTCTCTCAAAATCCCATCCTCTCAAATAGCTGCAATGATGTGTCATATCTTTGGATCTGTAAATACGACCAAATTTAAAGAAAATTGGACACCCTTGATAGAAGAAGCCTTTGATGGCTATATTCTAGATTAGGCTATTATTATTTCTAATAATTTGGTCAGATTTATCACAACCTATAAAGAAAATAGAAATTCCCCACCCAATGCAGTCTCTCCTTTTTATATGAGCTCCTATATCTTAGACGCAGTCTTTTTTTCCTTTTAATTTTCATCATTAGGATGGAAATGGACCAGAGAAGTCAAAACCCCCATTTATGTACAGTTAGATTTCTTATGGGAGTCAAAATATCATTCTCACATGTTCAAAATATGCAATGAAATAATGTTCCTAGTCTTCCAAGTCAGTTTCGAAAGAAAAATCACTAGTCACTCCTGAATCCAATAAGAGTCTCAAGTATGTAGGTAGGTGGTTTGGTGAAGAAAATTTTTCATATATCCGGATTTTTGGAAGTTATGCCAATCCTCATGTCCTACCCTTATATATACTAGAGAAATTTTTAGCCAAATAAATTGCTTATCAAACAGTTGGTCATGGTTTGATTAAAATCTTGAAAGATGCCAAAAAGACCGTTTGGCCAATTTTTCCATTTTCCCGAGGTTCGTATGCCCTAGAAAATTTCAAGCATGCCTGCCTTGAAATTGATAGATTAAAACCTTTCAAATTTCCAGTGTTACCTAATATAATTTATGATCCCTATGGTATTGCTAGAGAAATAGTGAATTCAGTTAAGCTGAGAGAATTTTCAAGAGAGCCTGACAGTTTTGATGATATGTTTGAATCAATTCACGAATTTTCAATGGTTCAGGATAAAGCAGATGAAATTATTAGTCCAGAATATTCGCTAAGATTTAAAGTGTATCGGGAAAAGAGAAATTCTCATTTACCAAATTATTTGTTTCACAAACCAGAGCCGAAGGCAGAACATGATATAGTTGCAATAGCTTCTCAAGTACCAGTACTAGTACTAGTACTAGTACCAATTCAAGAAGAAGTAATTGCCAATGTTAAACGGGATGATAGATTCATCCAAAATTGGGAAGAATCATTGAATTTAGAAAAGGAATAGAAAATTACTCAAATGGAGCAAGTTTTCTCTGATGAAAAGCAAAGAATCGAGCAAGAGCTTCAGACAAACATTAATAATATACAACAATATTTTGAAGGTCTCAAACTCAAACTGGAAAGAAAAATTAAAGAAAAGGATCAATTAATTCATCAAATGCAACAAAAAATTGAAAATCTCCAAGAAAAGCCTGAAATCAATCAAGTAAAGAAATAAGAAACTGAGTTGGAAGCATTACTGGCAACACAACAAACAATTTTCTATCAGAAGTATAATCATATTCAAGAGCAAGTTAAGACCAGTGATTAATTCATTACTCATATTTCCAATCTGAGAACTTATTATGAAGAAATTGATGACAAAGTGTTGAAATATATTGATTGGAAAGATACTGCACAGGGTAGAGCAACCGATCTATCTTGTCTTGAAGAATCAATCAAAGATATGATATTTGGAGATTGGGATATTAAAATGAAGAGCGTTGAATTCATTATTATCAGAGCTAAGAATTTATCTTCCAGCATCTCTGAGCATATAAAATATTCTCTTCTACAAGCCAACCTGATTCATGAAGCATCAAAAGACACTCTGCCATAAATCAATTTCCTAAAACAATCCTAGTAAGAGACATCAAACAGAAAAGCCCTTGACATAGAAAATCTGACAGGGTTAAATATGGATATTTACTGATACTTGTTAATTAAGCCTCATAACCAATTGATAATATTGAGGTGCCTCTCCAATGCAGTATTTCAACTTCTTCCGACACTCAACAATGCAATATTCATGGGCCATATGAGAATGCATCCAATTCATCCCCCCCAGCTTGAACATATGATCAAATCATGCCAGCTCAAAGACCAGCTAGAGAATGAATCCAGGAAACAATCATAGACTGTTGCAACTTATGCATTTTATTTTCCTAGTTTATAGTTTTATAGTTTAGAGTAATATTAGAAGACTTATTTTACAAGTATTCTATTTTTGTAATATTAATTAGTATTTAAACCCCTTTCATGCATTTAGAAAGGGGTCTAGAATTTTGAGAAGATTGCTTTTGGAACTCACACTACTATTTGAACAAAACTTACTAATTGAAAATTTGAACCTTGAAGCTATATTTTTCAGATCGAAAGCTATGATGCAATGGGTACTATTAACTGTGTATTCATTGTATGTTTTCTGAGATTGTAGCAAACTTATTCTTTTTATTAGTTTCATTCTGATAAGCATTGAAGTGATATATGTTCTTATTACTATTGATATAATGTATTGAACGATATGTTGTTAGATGTGAGGCTTAGAGATATTTTATGTGATTAATGTTCTTCATCAACTAAATCAATTAAATTGATTTAGTTTCTTAAATGTGCTTATATTCATTAAGTATGCGATGATCTATATTATTTCATGCTTATGAAATCTTATGCCTTAATCATATATTTGAATCCAATCCTGGGAAATAGTTAGGTTACTTTTAAGTTATGTTATCATTAGAATAAATCACCCTGTTAGTGTTGATTTCATTTCTCTTGTTATATAAACTCTCTTTATACAGGAAACAGGTCCCTTTATCCCCATTCAAATGCACCATGTTCAACGGAAAAGGATTTATTTTAAGCTCCCAACCGGGTGGAATCCATAATGTTGAGAAATTCACTTTCCAGCCTTCAACAGGTTCCCACCGCAACCATCTCAGAGAATGGGAGGGGATCAAGATAGTGATGAAAGTCACATTTGGACAATCAGGGGAGTACCTAACAAATTTTGTGAAGTACAAAGGGGTTATGACCCTCGGCAACACCTGCAAGAATGTGAGGCTAGATGGAACAAGGATGGAATTTCAAATTATTTGTGGGTGCATGGATTTGTACACACCCTTAGGACCTTTTTAAAAGCATGGTATGTGAAAGAGGAAACAAGGATACAAACTGGTGATTAGGACTTCCTGGAAAATCAATTCGTCAGAATCTTTTCCTTCTTAGATAGTTATGAAAGGATTACCAATGCTTTGCAGGCCGTTAAGCGAGTCTTGCTTAAAACTAGTCAGCTAATGGAAGGATGCATAGATCAAAACACTCTGGAGCACATATATGAATCAAGATATCACAACGTCATAGCCTGTGGAAGGGTAGACATAAAACCGAACGAGGATGATCTGGAGAAGTTACAACATTTTGAATTCAATGAAATAGATGAGGAACGAGACGTTAATAATGGGCTTGTGATTGATGGCCTACATATACTTCCCCTGAAGTTGCAGAAATACAACATTGGGACTGATGAAAAGCCAAAGTTAGCCTTAATTGGAGACTACTAGGACGATAAAACTACCAAATAGATCTTTGATCTCTTAAAATAATATGAGGACTTGCTCCCTTTATTTGCTACAGAATTGAAGGGGATTAAGGGAGATTTAGGGGAGATGAATATCATGCTTAAACCATATGCAAAACTATTGAAGCATCGAACCTATCAACTGAACCCAAGGGTAAAGGAGAAGGTGAAGAAATAAAAATACAAAATTTTGCTAGCAGGGCTCATATACTCCGCTGATGAAGCAAAGTGGGATAGTCCAATTGTTATACAGAATAAAAAGGATGTTTTTGAAATTTGAGTTTGTGTGAACTATTGCAGTCTGAACAATGCTTGTGTTCATGATCCTTTCCCCACCCCTTTTTATGAAGTTTCAGACAACATGGTGGGTAACGAAGCTTATTCTTTTACAGATGGATTATATAGTTACCATAAAATATGTACTGCTGAGGAAAATAAGAATAAAACCACATTTACCATGGAATGGGGATCCCATGCATACCATATTATGTCGTTTGGACTGAAGAATGCGTCGACAATGTTTTCAAGGATTGTGATTGTTGCATTTAGATATTATATCCACAGGTTCCTAGAGGTCTACATGGATGACTGGACCATTTATATTTTACTAAATAAACACTCTAGTCTTCTCAGAGTCATGGTTGACCGATGTAGACAGTTGAAGATCTCACTAAAACTAAAGAATTGCATATTTTTTGTCCCGTTTATAATGCTATTGGGCCATATTGTATGCAAGGAAGGAGTGTGTGTAGACCCTGCTAAGGTTGTGGCGATCTTGAACATGGACCCGCCAATAAATGTTAAACAATTGATGTCCACCTTAGGCCGCACGGGGTATTATAGGAGGTTCATCCGTAACTATGCCTCAATTATTGCACCAATGGAGAAGTTTTTTAAGGAACGATTCACGTGGTCAGAAGAATGTGACAATGCTCCTAATATATTGTAGGAGAAATTGGCAAGTGCATTGATCCTGTTTCATCTAGATTGGAACAAAAAATTCCATTTTCATATTGATGCTTCAGGTATTTCCTTGGGAGTTGCCCCAAATCAACTGAGGGAGGGTAATCTCGATCACCCTATTTATTTCTCTAGCAGAAAATTATCTACGACAGAGATAAATTATACCACAACTGAGTGTGAGGTACTTGAAATGGTGTACTCGCTTCAAAATTTCTTTTTACTGATCATTCTGCCCTAAATTGTTTAGTGAACAAGCCCATTCTTGAAGGTAGGATTTGCATATGGCTTCTGTTATTCCAGGAATTTACATTTGAAATAATTTTCAAGCCAATTCGACTGAATGTGGGACTCGATCACCTCTCTCAGCTAGAGTCAGGTCAAAGTGGAGGATTCATTAATGATCAACTCTTAGATGTCGATATGTTCTGAGTTTAAGTTGTACCAGACTACTTGGAGGATATCGCATCATTTCTAGCCATAGGTAAATTCCCGGAGGGATACACAACAATGAAACATAGACACATGGTCGTTCATGCTACAGATTATCAATTGATTGCAAGGAAGCTATACAAGTTGGGCCTTGATCAAGTATTGCACAGATTTTTCCTCGACCACAAGAGACATGATGTATTGTGGGAGTGTCATTCAAGGGTTGCGGGAGGTCATGTTGGTAGAAAGGCAACCGCAAGGAAATTATTGTAGACGGGGCTATGGTGGCCCATAGTTTTCTAAGATGAAAAGGAGTATTCCAAAAGGTGTGACGTTTTCCAAAGGGTTGGAAATCCATCACACCGGGATTAACTTCCCTTGCAACCAGTACGAGTGCTGCGGGATTTTGAGAAGTGGGAAATCAATTTTGTAGGACCTATCAATCTGTCGTCATGCCACTCCCACATCAAATATATCATCACCGCCACAGAGTACATTACCAGATGGGTTGAGGTTGCACCAGTTAAATATTGCACTGCAGATACTGGCCAAATTCATTTTTGATAATATCATCACCCGACTGGGGTGCCCCCAGAGCCCCAATGGTGATCAGGGGACCCATTTCATTAATGAAATATTTTCCTCATTACTTTAGGACTTCATGATACAACATCATAGGAGCAACCCATATCACCGTCAAGAAAATGGTACTATGGAGGATTTCAACAAGATCTTAGAAATGGGATTGACCAAGATATGATAGGCCAACAGGGACGATTGGGATGAGTGAGTGCCAACTAATCTATGGGCCTATTTCACAACTTTCAAACACTTACATAAGCATACGCCTTTCTAGGTAGTATATCTACAAGAGGTTGTAGTACATGTCGAGTTCACTATCCCCGTCATCTTCATTTCATAGGCTACTCATATGACGGAGGAAGAGTCGATTCCGACGTGGTTGGAGGAAATTTGGGAAATTGATGAGGCTAGGTTCATGGTATACTTCCATCAAACAGTCGAAAAGCATAGGAAAAATGCATGGCACGATAGGCATATCAAACGGAAATCATTTACAATGGGAGGACATGTTCTACTATACGATAGAAAATTCTTGAAGTTTCTCAGAAATGTGTAGATGCATTGGTTGGGACCTTTTATTGTTGCGAAAGTGAGGGAACTGGATGCTATCTTATTGTCGGGATGGGTGAATGGTGCATGCCTGAAACCCTTCTAGGGATCAAACAATTCCACTCAAAAATGATTTCATCTCCATAAGGAGACCATATGTAGGATTAGGTAGATTCAGTTAGTTATTTTTCATGTATTAATTGTGTCTATTAATTTGATTGGTTAGTTATTTCAGTTGTAGTTGGTCTAGAATAAATCTCTCGTTGGGTCTTTTTCCACAACTGCTTGTGTTCGGGGAGCCACATGTGTCGGGTACTATATTTGTAATAATTAGGAAATAATTCCCTCTGTCATTTCAAATTTGTGTTAAATATTTCCTTTAATACTCAATCAAATTCTAAGTGCCTCCCATCATAGAATCATAATAACCCATCAACTCCACCCTCCTTTTTTAGTTTTGCATCATCCAAGTCAGGTCCAGCTCAGTCGTCATCAGCGTTTACAAGGTTGAGTCCGAGTGGGGGAATTTTTTGTATTAATTAGTTAATTGGTCTAGTTAGAAACGTTGTGCTGAGATTTTCTATTTATCTACATGGCAATGATAAGTCTTTCAAAACCCGGAGCCGAGGTGGTAGAACTTTGAAGTCTGGAGTTTGTTTCCAATTCCCATTTTCCCAATCCCAAGTTCAACTCCCCTATTTTTTGTGTATATCTGTGCCTTCTTAGAACAATTACAAATATTGTAATATTTGTCCCAGAGGTCGAATTCGATGCAAGGATAATGAAGACAGAGACTCTCTATGAGAAATATGATAAAGAAGTGTTGGTTGACAATGACCTCTCAGACCCATTTCAATTTATAGCACTTAAGCGAGAGTTCTACACCGAACCAATAGTCAAGGATGATGTAAGTCAATCCATCAAGGTTACATAGGATTTCAGGAGAATTCAAAGGTAAAAATTATTGAACCTAAGGAGTCTTCCCGTGTTCGGGACGACAGGATCCACCATTTAGTGTACGAAGCTTCTTATCAGTTGGATTCATGGAGGATCAGTATGGCTCAATAAGGAGTATCCAATACACGTGGTTGATCTTTAGAGGCTCACAGGCCTATCTGATGATGGGGCCGTCGTATCCACAGAGCGGGGGAAAGGGTGCTCAAACAAAACCAATCAACACGCCCAATGTCAAATTCTCTTGTTATATTATTTCCGGGAAGCTCATGCGACTATTTTCAAGGAACGAGTGCACACTGGATATCATTTCAATTGCGGAGAACCATGTACAGGGTGCATAGTTGAATTGGTGGAGTTTTCTACTTCAATATTTGTTTAAGGCTTGTGAAGACATATATAAGGGAGCCCCTCATTTCATTTACAGATATATTGTTGTTAAACTGGCCATGTGGAAATTTTTCCCACTAGAGGGTCGAGAATTGGCTCTAATTGCAGTAGATCACCCACTGGCTCTCCGGTATACACCACGGAAAACGTCAGGCGACCCAAGCTACAAATAAATCAACAAGGCCTCCTTTACTGGATGTTACAAGAAGATGTTGGAGGTCGCCAAGGCCACAGAAAGGGTCCCAAAGCTATTATTGGATGATTACTCGTTGGAAATATGGTTCGACGTCAACCATGGAAATTGCTAGATAAGGTTGAAACGTGTCCATCCTGACACGTTTCAAATGAGGGCCCAAAATTTCATCTTGACTTAAGAATATTTCCACATCGAGGTTAGTTCTTGGTCGGGGATCTCTGGAGAAGTTCACGAGGGGAAGCATACATATTTATTTGAATGGATGGTACCACAACCACTACTGGGAGAAACACCTGCAACATCAAGTAAGCAGTTGACTGAGGAAACACTGGAACCAGTCATCAAGTAGATATAAATGCAAACGTAATTTATTTAGGAAACCAGGGTGAGCATTAGAGTCTCGGTAGGTTTTTTCCCCACTTTATCTAAGTTTCAAAGTTAAAGGTTGTATGATTATGTGATTGGTAGTTCCCTCATCACTTTACTCCCTGTAGTGGGCCCCCATTCCCATTCTAAACCTGTAATCCCAAACCCCTAACAGTTGAAGCCTGCAAAAACTTCAACTAGGTCCAAGAGAAAGAACACAACCCCCTCAACCAAAAGTTTTGATGTTATAGATCAAGAACCCTAATCACATACTAAGTCTCCCATTCTCGAAGAACATCCACCTTCCACTTCTATTGCATCACCCCGATCACACAATCCATCACCACACACAACCTCCACATCCGCCACCATCTAAGAAACCTTACCATTTGGAACACTTCTATGAAGATAAACGGAAATGGAGTTCGACTCTGTTATCCAGTTTGTTACTGTAGTTACTCGTACAAAATTTTCTCCAACGTCCATGCTATATTTATTTTTTGAGTCAGATCCAGTCACCATCACATGGCAGACAGTTACCTCTCCCCTTACCACCGCAACCCATACATTACCCTTTTCTTTTCATCCCCTCTCTTCAGTACCATCCCGCTTCACCCCCATTCCCATGAATCCACCGACGGTCGAACCCTCGTAGCAAGAAACCTCTCTCCAAGGAAATTCTGAGAAGTTAGTTTCCAACGAATAGTCGTTGCATAGTTAGTTTCCTAAACCATCAACAATGAGCCCTGACGATCTCCAGGGCTAGTCCTTAGCCCAATTATTTTCTTTTATTCAACTATTTTCACACCAAATAGAGGATTTTCACATCATTCTAGCCATCAAACATGAGCAACAACACCAATAGATCCTTTCCCTCACTACAGAACGCGATCACCTGCTCCAGGAAAATCAGAATCTCTTGGGTCAGCTTGAGGAGATAACTAAAAATTTCTAGGTACTTTGGCCCTCTATATCAGAAACAGTGCCTAATGCCCCAAAGGATTTTTCCTCATGTACCCTTGTTGAATGTTGCGATCACATCCAGGAAGCATGTCATGATCTAGTCTTGACCAATCCTCATCTTAAGCGGAACATTACTTCCACCCAAAGGGAATTTCCAGATCCTACCACCCAATATGAAACCAAGATCAAGCAGAAACTAGCAGATGCAATGGACCTAAAAGCCTCAATCATCAACATTGCAGAAGAAGCTCACACCCTTCTACAGTAGGTTCACAACTGGTTTGGATGTCTAGCAAATAAAAACCAACTTGTCTACCCTCTGCACATTTGTGTCCAACACCTGCTTAATGAGGTCAAGGGTACCCGAGACAAGATCCAGCAAAAGGATGTTCTCGCACAGGTGAATGAGCTCAAGACCTAAATAAAAAATATAGAAGATGAATCAGCTAAGATAAAACAGATACCCTGGGACCTCCAACCACCGATGCCAACTCATTTGGAAACACTGTAGAAACTCAATGAAGAAACATATGCGCAATGGAGTTCTCTATTGATGACACAGAAAACCCAATCTACTTCTAACATTGCAACTCAGTTCCTTGACGAGGCAGCTGCCCTCACAGGTGCTTGGCAGGAAGCGCTCAATGCTTACAATCAGTTCAGAAATACAGCCATCAAATCCATTCCTGAGTTGGATATTTTGTTTGAAGGGACCAACCAAGGGGAAGCAATGCAGGAAGCAATACCAGAAGAATCAATAACACAATTCCAAGCAACAACAGATCTAGGAAAATTAGTAACACCAACAACATTGGTAAGGGATTAACTCAGGGACGAGTCAAAGTACTGTGGTCAGTGTCTGTTGGGTCCTTTGTTTTGCGAGGAACATAGATGAAAAGCTGGAAGTTTGACAACATTATGAGAGGATAGTTGTTGGGAAGCTGCAAAGGGAGACAACCGGAAAGGAGGAAGGAACCTGCTGAGAATTAACCATTGCAGAGGAATAGTAGAAGAAGGTAGCCACATCCGAGCGTAAAATAATACTGACAGCCAATACATATAAGTATCTAAATTAGGAAGAAGGCAGAGCCTTCGAGAGAGAAATGGCAGTCCAAGCAGGTGCATAAATATAAATAAGGAAGATCGGGAAGAAGAGGAGAAATTTATTGAAATGTTGTTGTGAATCTGTTAGAGTCGCATTGTGTCTATTGTCTTAGTCATGTTCTTATGTAATAATATCTTATGTTAGTTTATGATGTTTATGAGGCTCTCGAGTCGGATGTAATGATATATTGTTGCATGGATTAATAAGAAAAGGGAGTTTACCGGGATACATGTATATTGTATGGATGATTATATGGTTTCTTAAAAAAATTTAATATGTTTGTATCTGTATGGTATTTCTTCTCTAAGTGTTCATGACCTTTTGCTATCATACTTCTATTTTTTATAGTGCAGAATCCTTTGACTCCCACATCTCTTGTATGATCCCCCCTGATACTGAGTTTCAACCCTTATCTAACTAAGGTTGCAGCACGCCTCGCGTGAGACTCATTATCTATCCTGGGTAAGGTGAAAATGTCAGCATTGTGCTAGACTACAATGGAACTTTGATGTCCCCATTTCTCGAACCCAGGGTCTCAACCCTGTTACCATTTTTGTTCCAACATGGTTGTCGATTTGAAACTAACCTTTATTATACTACAAAAATTAATTATCCCCACAGACTCAAAGTAATTCATTTACTAACATTCATTCATAAGCATGGTATAATATTTTCATTTATTCTAAAAGTAATTGTGACAAAAACATCAGATTGGAATACTATTCATTCCCTTATCCAAATTAGCCACAAAACACCAAGGTAAGGAATTCTCCTCCCAACCTATGAGACCAGTCACAGACTATGTTTCCCTGTGAGCCATTCCACATCCAAATTAGTTAAGAGTAACACCAAATACTATTTGGTCCCAACCAGACTTAGTCGAGATGTGACACCACCAAGTGTCGTAAATATTTATAAATTACTTTTACTGTTGAGGTTTCAATAATTTTTCTATGTAGTAAAAACTGTTGGAATTTGGAATAGTTTGAAATTGTTAAGTGACAATTTTTTTTAATAAAATAAATGTATATTTTATGAGATGTCTTATCATTTACATAAGAGGCCTTCATAACTCTTTTTACCAAACGAACAATCTCTTACACAATTTGGAAGTTACACACAATTTCAACAAATTATACATAATATTCTTAGTGAATAGAGGTGGTGTGGAAACCCTAGAAAATGGGAGAGGTGATGGAGGACAAACCCTATTTTACTAGGAACCCTAGCAGCATCACACGGTTGCAGGAGCTTTTACCTCACCATGAATCAGCGGTCTGCATCTCGGGTATAGGTTAGTGGTCAATTTTTTATGTATTAACTATTTTCGCAAGTTTTGAAGAACTCCCAGGACTTGAAAATGTTCGTATCATTTGGTTTTTTAAATTTATAGCCCATTTCTACTTGCTGACACAAGGAATTGTCAACCACGTGGGATATTATATCATTTTGCTATAGTCACGATTTATGCAGGTGCTTAGCTCCATTTTTGCCCATCTGAACTAACAGACCGACAGAGGGGCATCATCATATCTCTGGCTAAGCTTCTTTGGACCCCAGCATATGGTGCTCAGCTAATATTACTGAGCTCACCTTGGAACAGAGAAGGTTGACGCAGCAAGGGTTTACATAACTCGAAACAGGTGTTTCTACTGCCCGATGAAGATGAGTGATGATGAGGTGGACTACACTTCGGACGATTTGGACCCATCTCAAATTTGAGTCAATTTAACTCCTCAACGGCCTAGCGGGTTGTCTCATGAGGTGGACCTCACTGGCAAGGAACATGTGGACATGGAAATTGGGGAATCCTCCATGTCACCATTCACTCCGGAGGAAACACATCTGGTATCAGAGGCGGTTTGTTCGGAACCCATTTTGGCGGCACTGGCATCCCTGACATATTCTATTCCTTCGTCGTTTCTCCTTGGGTTTTGGGACCACCAAGAACAAGATACATTGGATGAATTGGGCCCAATAGCGAAAGGACTAGGGGTTGGCATCGAACAAAAGGAAGGATCATTTGGTTTTGAACATCTTGGTAGCAACCACGGTGAGCAGCATATTTCACAAGCAACTGGACATGAGGCGCCCCCCTTTGTTGTGACTTATGGATGTTTAAAAGGAATTACGCACCTGATCCCACCTACGAAGAAGGTTAAATCATATGAATTGGATAATACTCCTGAAGCAGAAGGTAACGGACGAGACAGGACCACTATCAGAACTGGGAAAAAGAAGCACAGGTGCACGAAAAGCAGAGAGCTAAAGAGGGATTTGGTCTTTAGGGAAGGCATTAGAATGGAGAAAATGGAGCACACCTCACATTTTGTGCTGGTTGGGTGGGTTCGAGGAAGGAACTACTCCTCAGCTAAGCTCAAAATCTGGACTGCGAAAATTTGGGGGAATATCCTAGAACAAATTTCAGGGGTACTCACGATGAAAAGGGGTTGGTTCACCCTTATTTTACCCACCCAAACATGGCTGACTGGGTTCTCATCAAATACTGGCATATAGATATGACCCCTATTCTGCTGAAGATATGGACAACCTTATTCGATCCTGACAAGGAGAATTTAGATGCAGGTCCAATATGGGTCAAATTTTCAAGGTTACCATTACAGTTTTGGACTAAAGAGGCTCTTCGTTACATTGGAGAGGACTTGGGGATATATTTGGAACATGATAGGTCCCACCTTGAGACCGGGAATATATTGGTGGCCCATATTCTTGTCCACTTAGATATGAGGGAGGGACTTGTGGAGGCATACAATTACGAAGGGGTCTCGTTTAGGTGGAGACGATGTCATGAGGTCGGACACCTGTACAAGGAGTGCCCACTCATCATTATCGCCACTAAACCAAAAAATATCTCAGTGCATGTGGGGATACAAACAGTTAGTATGGGAGAAGAGGCTAAGGCACAAGCGACAGCTCCAGTCGAACCTCCAATGCGAACTGTTTCAGGTAGCTCCTTGGCTCATCTTGCACTCTCAAATGCTCAGAATTGCAATGTCCATTCCCTGGAGGAGGAAAATACTTCGATCTCGTGTACACACCTTGCTACTTCCCTTGCTCTCAATTATGATTTACATCATATTGTTTCCCCTATTAAATCTATTGTTGCTTCTAAAATTGATGTATTCAATTGTAATTTGGATTCCCTTATCTGCTCTGTTGCAACTGCCCCACCCACTGTTCCTAGGCCCAACCCCCTTACCCTTGTTGGTGAGTCATCCTCTCTATCCTTCCTGGACACTTTGGGTCCATCTGTTGGCCATCGTTATAACCTTAGATCTATCTCCAGGGTTGTTACCTCACAAAACTTTGGTCTTGGTGCTGACATCGGCGAGACTCAACCCAAGGTAGGAAGGGGAAGAACATCCTCCATAACCAAGGCGATCAGAAGGGCTAGTATGGAGCTTCTTGCTAGAATGTAAACCTCTATAGATGAGTTTCTTAGAGAAAATAACATCTGGGGCATTGGTGATCCATGATCTTCCTATCTCTCAACTGTAGTGGTTTGGCCATTCCTGACAAAAAACTATCCCTCAAGAGACTATTAGCCCTTGTTTGTGTGGATGCACTTCTCCTTCAGGAAACTCTGGGTGAAGGATTATGCATTTCCAATTTACTATCCTATTTTCTCCCTGATTGGACTTTTCAGATCCTATATGCTAGGGGGAGATATGGAGGTTGTGTCATGGGGTTAAATAATTGAACCATGCAGGTCAACAATTGGTGGGGTAGGGAAGGTATTCGGTGGGGCAGGAAAGGTATTCTGGGAGCTGACATTACTATTTGCAGCTCTGATCAACCCATTTTCTTGACTAAATTTTATTGCCCTTGTCAAAACAGAGAGGATTTCTAGGACAAGTGGATGAACTACTCTATTATGAAGAGAGACCAAATTATAATGGGCAAGGATCTTAACCTCTCCATTGGCCTGGCTGAATCCTGGGGGCCTTATGCTATCCCTGACCCAAAATCCACTTATTTTGAATGAATGATTGATGAGGCTGATCTTTTGGATCTTTCTATGACAAAGAAGCTCCCCACTTGGAGGAACATGAGAACTGGGGAGGCTGCAATGGATAGAATATTAGACTGATTCCTTATCAAGGCCAACCTGGCTGATATATTTGAAAAATCCAGGCAATGGGTGGGGGTGGGTAGCTCCTCGGACCATTCCCCCATACAATATCTTGAGTTACATATGGGAGACCAAAAGCCCCGCACCCCTTTCAAATTAAATTCTAGTTGGCTAGAGGAGCCTGAGTTCCATTGTTTTGTCAAGAATGTTTGGATTCACTCCGATCAAAGGCTAGATATTCGGCTCGGGTACTGTTCAAAAATTTCTCTTACCTAAAGTCCCTCACCATTAAATGGGCCAGAAGGAAGAGAAAATTGGATGAGGGGACTTCAATGAAAATTGAGACTGAACTTGGGAATATGACAGGTTAGGACGGGCTCGGATTCTTGTCCTCAGATTCCAAGGATAAGCTCATACTTCTAAAATTGGAGAAAGCTAAAATACTTATGAAACATGAGGAAGAGTGGAGGCTCAAAAGCAGGGCCATTTGGCTCCAAGCCGGGGATGATAATTCTAATTTTTTCAACAATGTGCCAAAGGAAGAAGAATCATTAACACCATTTGGGAACTCAAATATCAACATGTAAGGGTGGCTAAAAACCATTCACAACTTGCGGATATGGGAATTAGACTCTTCTACAATCAATATAGGGATCCCAAGACAGCAAATATTTCGGAGATACTTCATATTTCCAGATCAATTAATATATTTGTGGAGGAGGATGACTTGGATGATCTTAATGCCCCAGTCACCTTGGGGGAAGTGGAAGGCATTCTAAAATGGTTTAAAAGGACAAGAACCCAGGGCCAGATGGTTGGCCCATTTAATTCTATATCAAATTTTTTGAATTCATAGGAAAGGATATTCTCCAAGTTATTGAAGCAAGTCGGACCTCCTATCAAGTCTATGATGGTTTCAATGTTACATTCATTGCCCTCATTCCCAAGACTAAAAAGCCCCAATCCTTCAATGACTATCGTCCTATATCCCTCTACAATTGTATTTACAAGATTATCTCCAAGATAATTTCAAATCGTATCAAGCATATATTGTCTTAGCACATAGCCAAGGAGAAATTTTCCTTTCTCAATCAGAGAAAAATTCATGAAGCAGTTGTTACAACACAGGAATTCATGCATTCCATCAAGCTCAAGAGTCTCAAGAACACCATTCTCAAAATTGATTTAGCTAAGGCATTTGATTACGCAAATTGGAGTTACCTTCAACTCATCTTGATTCATATTGGCTTCCCCCACTCTTTCACTAATTGGATTATGAGATTTATTACCAATGCATCTTTCAGCATTATTATCAATGGTGTAGCTTCTGATTTCTTCCATGCAGGTAGAGGACTTCGGAAATAATTCCCAATCTCCCCTTTACTCTTTTTATTAATTATGGAAGGCTTTCCATCCTCCTGGAAAAAGCAAAAGAAAATGGATCCATTAAAGGAGTCAAATTATCATATTTCACACAACTGACTCATATGTTATTTGTGGATGATGTCCTCATCTTTCTTGATGGTACTTGCCATGATAACATTTTTTTCCTGAATTTACTAAATATTTTCTACAAAGCTACAGGTATGGACCCCAATCACAGTAAATCCACTATTATTATGGTTCGTTGTTCTGCTCTTGAATGCAGACATGCCCTTGGACTCTTTCATTTTGAGCGCAAGGATTTGGTGGATGGTATCAAATACCTTGGCTTTCACATAAAACCAAATCACTATCGAATAAATGATTGGAACTGGTTAATTTCTAAGGTGGAGCGAAGAGTCAACATCTGGTAGCAAAGATGGCTCTCAAAAGCAGGCAGACTTGTGTTCATTAAATTTGTTCTGGAAGCCATCCCGGTCTATTGGATGGCACTAGCCTGGATTCCCAAAGGAGTGACATCCAGGATTCAGCAAATTTGCATAAGTTTCCTTTGGAGGGGTAAGCAGGATGGCATGACTTGTGCTTGGATTTATTGGAAGAGGATTGCAAAACCTAAACGTTGGGGGGGTGGGGGGGGACTTAAAGACCTCAACCTTTTTTCCACAGATTTGGCCGCAAAAATGGGATGGCATCTGATCACTACAAGGGGTTTATGGCAAGAGGTCACTTATTACATGTACATTGCTCCTCGGACGGAACTTTGTTAGCTCGTAACCAGGTGATATTTCTGGGCAAGGCAGCAGACTGGATCAGTATCAGCAACAACATTGTCTCCATCTATCATCTCAACCCGAGTGATACTGCAACAGCATAGAACAAAATTATCCCAACCTGAAATTATTGACAGAGCCATCCCGTGGGCCTATTTTGATGGTTCCTCTAACGCGACTGGTTGCGTTGGGGGTGCCATACTTCATATAACTGATTCAAACTGCTACAAACTCAAAATGGGACTTGGCCCAGGAACCAACAACTATGATGAGCTCAACAGCCTTAGACTCCTCATTTTTTCCCGAGAGAAAAGTTGTAATAGGATTCAGATCTTTGGGGTTTCAAAAATTATTATCAACTGGTTTAACAATGATGCTCACTGCCATGTTCATACTCTTAGATCATTTTTGGATGAAGTAATGGCTCTTAAATTTTATTTTGACTTCATATCTGTTACTCACATTTACATGCAAAGGAATCAAGTGTCTGAAAAATTATCCAAAGAATCATTGCAGCTAGCCGCATGGGGTCGATGGGACATTTTTGAACGGGATGGACAACAGTAATATCATTATTATCACAGACCCTTCATTAAGGACATGGAGGATCTAGGGGCAGTCTAGGCAGACTGCACTTTTTTGAAAAAAAAAATGGACTCAATGATATATTTCTGTATTACTGGAAATATCTTTGTCTTACATGTTTTTTTTGTTTTTACAAGACACTTATGTTTTTCGATGATATATGACTCTTTAGAGTTTCTTTTATTTACATGATCTATGCATAGATGATTATGCTGCTGATACAACATGTAATTTTTCTTATACATAATGAAAAATTACGATTTTTTCCTTGGAAAAAAAAAACTCTTTTTACCAAATAATTAATAGTTGGGGGCGGTTACCTCTTGTTTCCTTTTTAATTTACCTGGAGGAAAAGAGAGAGGGGGGGAGAGAGGAGAAGGTGGAATATTGATTAAGAAGGAGGATTCCTTGAGCTAGAACTAAACTAGTGGGAAGAGACTCCAAATTTTACATATTTATTCTGTGAAACATGGGAAATCTAGGCTAGACTAGGAAAGTCTTGATGCGAGTGAACTGATCCATTTCCCAGGGATTGTTATGGTAATAGAGAATCTTAGGGGGAGGAATAGGACTTAATAGCCAATTCCTAATTAGAAGGGTGCTTGCCTCATCTGTAAACTCTGGTCATCGAATAACAGATAAGTCTATGTCTAGTTAAGTACTTGTTTTGAAAAATATTGTAATATTTTATCTATTCAGGAAGAAAATACTTTGTCTGAAAATATTGTAAGTTTTTTATTTGATCAAAAAGGAAAATTTTAATGATAATACTGCAATTATTTATCTGTTCAAAAGGAAATCATTTTCTTTGGAAATATGGTAATATTATATTTTTGTTTTAAAAGAAAATTATGTTTTGTGAAGACATTGTGATCTGATAATTTGTTAGAAAGAAATCGAATGTCCTATACTTTACTGAGTTGTTTTATATAGAGTACATATAGTATTCGAAATGTTATCAAACCCATTATACAAAATTCCCACAACATTACATTAAACAGATGAAGTATAGTACTGGAATTTATTTAATACTACTACGTTGAGGGTTATAGGTTTCCTAAGTAACTGAAACAAAACCTATGAAAACTATAAATGAAAAAATTGTTACAACGAGGTACCAGGTATGTGCAAGGGTACAAAACACCACTGAAATAGAGTTAGAGGAAACCTCGTTGAACAAATACTACATACATTATTGAATTGCAAAAATTTACAAAGATGTCGATCGAAGGCCGTAATGGAAAATATAGTAAACCCTTGCCAAGAAACTAAGGTAATTAATACAGTAAGGAGATTCAAGTGCCAGAAGGGAAAAGAAGAGATAAGGGTTTCTGCGTCCGACAAGAAATTTACTTGATATTGTCATCGTAAATAAAAATTGATACATCGAGCTGAGCCAACCGACCAAAATTAATCAGTCGTGCTCAGCAGTCCTGAAACCAGAGATTTTAAGACAAACATTTAAAGAAGAACCTCTACAGTATATAGAAAAGTGATACATTTAATTGAGAACAAATGAAAACTATAAATACACATTAACATATATATATATATATATATGGAAAATATCATAGTAGCATCAACCGTGAATATTTATATACATGCAAAAGGAAAATATCTTAATAATGACAAAACCCTGAAAATACATACATGCACATGGAAAGTTTAGAACAGTATTAAACCCTTAAGGGATTCAGTACTGGATGCACTGTATATAAAGAGAAAGGGACAAATAACTAACATGCACAATAAATATTCACTACCATTATACAATTCACCCAACGGTTGTGCCTTTCCACTATTTAAAATAAAATTGTTTCATGACAACTATTCTTAGACTTACGTATTGAAAAAAATATGCTAACCTCCAATAGTCAATAATAAGAAGGACCCTAGATTTCTCGAGCCAAAACAGAAGAAAGAACTTGGTGAATTGTTCATGCTGCCATTATAATATCAAACAGTGTGTTCATCTAGGGATGCGCAGGGTAGGTTGAATACCCTTATAACTTGGCAAAGAAAGAGAGTTGACATCGTTTGACTAAGATAACCTGCCAAGAAAGAAAACTCATAATGAAATATACAAGGTTTATTGAAAAAAAAACAAGAATTTAAATTGTGAACCGAAACAAAATTTTACTTGTAGCAGGGTAGCTAAAAACCCTCACTGACTCCTACACAAAAATGCCACAATATACATGCATACGCATATGGTAGTCTCTACAGGTAAATCACATAGGTAAGAATGGAATTTTTCAACATAAATTTCATACAAGAGTTTAATAGGAAAAACTGAGCTAAAAACTCTAACGTCGCAGATCAATTACCTATTAACTCCCAATCCGCCATAAGCAAAATAAATAAGTGAAGCTTGGTAGTCATTGTCGAAAACACGCACATCGTCGTATTACACCATATTTGGCCAAGTGAACCACAGTTTGAGCATGCCTCAAAGAGAGAGAACCCTCAACCTTGCAAATGATGGGATGAAACTGGGGGGAAATTGGGTGGTTACACTCCTTACATACCCAGGCCAACAGGAGCCGTGGATTGAAACCCTCATTGAATCAACGGTGTAACTGTGCTCCAGGTGTTTGAGCCGAAGCCTTGAGAAAGGTATCTTGGAATTCGCGTTGTGGGACAACTGGTGCCCACTCGACACCAACCAAAGTGTAATTGAAACCATATATTTGCATTCATTTCAGGAAAATTATTAAATCCAAATACACATGGGGTTGTGTCATGAAAACCTAAGTCTATACCTTTATGAATGTGATGTAGTACAGGTTCACAAAGAGACTATAGGTTATATCAAAAGTCGTACATCGTAAACTCTATCTATTTAATGGTGCATATTAGCAATTAAATAACCAATTAAATGTTGTGTATGCCAATTATTTTATGTGTTGGAATATGATATAGGTACAATAAAATTAAATAAGTTGGAATATGATATAGCTACAGTGATTTTTTTTTATGTAAGGTTTGTGTTGGATTTATACATGTTATTTTTACATGTTACAAGTGGTATCAGAGCTTTGAGTTACTACACTAAGGCCTGAATGGTTTGGATGAAATAACAAAAATGATTTTGATGCACAGATTAAGAAGTTGGGACACTATGAGAAGGGATTCAGGAATTACACCATCAGGAGGAAAGTCTAGAGGATTTGGACCTACACATTTCCAAGAGGCCAATCCTGAAATGTGGGTTCAATTGGGTGAGTAAAACCAAAATACAAATGCCTTGCTATTGGAAATATTCCAACAACTACAGGTAGAGATGAGGAGCTTAAGGGAAGACAACGAAAGGATGTGTTTGTCGCAAGAAAAGATAATGAAAATCCTTTCTGATAGGAAAAACCAAAGGAATCAGAATCCTAGTCAGGATGAAGGAACTAGGGAGGAAACATATAGACAACAAGAGGCGAATCCAGATTTTGAAGGAGGAAAATTTGTTAATGTAGAAGAATCATACAATTTCTCTCTTGGAAAGAGAGCCAAGAAACAGAAAATCGAACTGCAAGGGGAGTTCAAGAAAATCAAACACCCATTGCTTGATGGGGAGAAGGAAGAAGCAGCAGAAGCATGGTTGGTTAACATGAGAAAATATTTTCAGATATACGAGTATGATGGCATTCTGAAGGCATGTTTGGCATTTTATCAACTATAATGTAAAGGCATCTTATGGTGGGAGGAAATTAAGTCGGTTAGGGGAATCGATGAACAATAGGTTACATGGGAAAAAATTAAGAAACATTTCAAAGACAAGTATCTGACTGAGTGATTCTACGACAAGAAAGAAAAATAGTTTCATGATTTGAAACTAGGACAAAAAACCATGGATGATTTTAAAACCAAGTTTACCTCTATGTTAATATATGTCCCCTACATCTGAAAAGCTCGAATATGTTATCATCAAATGAAGCAAAAGAGTGAAGGTACCCAGGGATGGGTAAGTAAAAAGGGGAAGAAAAATTCACAAACAACAAAAATGTGAGAGCTGCTGGAAACAAAAATGCATACAGAAAATTTTCAAATGGACCCCCTCATAAATATCGACAGAAATTCAGACCCTAAAATTAGAACAAACAAATGGAAGGATCCAGTCATCCAGAACCTAGCCAAAATCAGAAACCTCCCTTGTAGTGTTGGGGCTGCGAAGAACCCCATTATTATAAGAACTATCCCCATCACACCAGGTCTGAATCAACTGTTAACGTTCAGGAGGCCTCTACCATTGGTGAGGTCGCAACGAGCATACCCCAAATTAATGCAACTCTGGAGGATCACCAAGCTGAGTATCAACCAGCCATGGTGGAACTTGAAGGTAAGTTAGCCCGTCATTCTGTTTCCATTTTAATAGATCCTAGTGTGAGTCTGAGATACATTAATCCAAAATTAGTTGAATTGAGTCACAGGAAAAGTGTAAAATTAAAAAACTCGTGGTTGGTACAACTGGCCATAGGGGCAAACAGAAGGGTAAATGTAAAATTATAAGATTGTGTAATTCATGTAGCTAGAAAGCCGATTAAGGTAGATTAAACATATTACCGTTGGGCTATTATGACATATGATAGGTATGGATTGGCTTGAAAAACACTGGAAAATAGTAGATTGTAAGGGGAAATTAATTAATTACCTTACTGATGAGGTTGTTAGACCATAAATTAAGGGAATTTAAAGAGAATTTAAATTATTCCCTATTTCTGCCCATCAGTTGGTCAAATGTATTCGTATAGGTTTTCAAATTTATGCTTTTGTCACTTAGATAGATGAATAAGTGGGCAGGGAGACCCATAAATCTCTTTAGTAGGAATAAAACCACTTCTCATTTGAATGTGGATCATTGTATTAGTCTAATAAAGCACCATGAGGTGTGAACAAGGGCTAAAGCATGTTGACAAGGTTAATGTTGACCAGATCAACAACGATGTTATGGAGATAGTGGAGGATTAATGGAGGACAACGCAGTCATTTAGGAGGAGTGTATGCATGAGAGTAACTCCTTTAATGAGTGGGACCCAAAGTGAGGATGCCCACCAAGCATAAAAGGAAGAGGATGGAAGCCATAGAGGACAGGAATCAGATTATTAATTTTGTGGTCTTCTATCACGATTTGCACGCTTCAGATGTTTAGCTAAGTATGGTGTGTTGTTTAGCACAAGGGTGTTTCCGAGCGGAAATCCCACCCTCGTCCTCAAGGGACTTCAAGTGCCTACTCAGGAGAGATATCTTGAGCTGCATTTCCACCATCCGGCATTTTTCCAAGCTTCAGCCATTATTCTCCTAGCACATTATTTTCCAGGATTGTGTTGTGTTGCAGGGTTGCAGTAGTGGAGGGTTGAGAAACCCAATTTCTAAGCTTTTTTTCTAGTGGAGGGAGCATCCCTTCATCTGGGAGGCTAGTAAGGAAGGTTCTTGAGCATAATTTTGATATATGGCAGTAGGCCAAGTAGCTATCATCAGCTACAGCGCAGTTCCCTTCAGGAATTGCGTTATTTTATTGAGCAGTTGCAGTGGAGGGCTTAGTGCCCTAGTTTGTGAGATAGATTTCCAGTGAGGGGACCATCTCTTTACCTATTGAGTTGATTGGGTGCTATTGCAGCTGATAGATCATTCCTTAAGCCCCATATTAGCAGTCATTCCCAGGGAGTGCGTAAGTCACTCGGCAGGAATGCAGTGGGCAACTCAAAAAGCGCTGAAAATCCAAACTTAAAATCTGGCCAAACCATTTTTGGGTTTTTCTGGGTTTCTCGAGTGTATCCGTGGTTAAAATCCCAGATCATTCTGAGCACTCCAATAGCCTTCTGCGCATGGTTCGTCTTCTTAGTAGCAGTGGTTTCCAACAGCAGTAGCAGTAGCAACACAACATTTCCAGTGCTTGGTTTCTTTAATGTATTTCAACCATCTTATGCCTTCAGTGCATTCCTTTTGGAGCACTATGTACTTTCATTGTTGTTAATGTATAATGATATGGCTCAGCTGTTTCTGCTCATATTTATGATGTTTTGATGTATTCCGACATTTTTCCAGTTCTACATGTTTAATTCTTATTTTACCGTAGTTGGAATTGTGCATATGTTTTATATTCCTGTCTTTTCCATTTTGAAATATTACATATGTGCACACTCGAAAATATTCCAGTCATCCACGAGTTTGTATATGTCTTTCCGGAAGAGATTTTAGGATTACCTCATAAAAGGAATATTGATTTCACTATAGAATTAATCCCTGGAGCTTCCCTAGTGTCCAAAGCCCCTAATAGAATGAGTGTCTGAATTAACATAAATAAAAATGCAGATTCAAGAGTTGTTAGATAAGGTCTATATTCACCCCAGTGTGTCTCTCTGGGGAGAACCAATTTTTTTTGTCACAAGAAAAGATGGAACTCTCTGCATGTGCATAGATTACAGGCAATTGAATAAGTTAACAGTAAAAAACGAGTACCCATTTCCCAGAATTGACGTCATGTTTGATCAAGTCAACGACGTTGCTGTGTTTTCAAAAATTGATCTACGATGTGGATACCATCATATTTGGATAAAATATGAAGATATATGTAATATTTCCTTTAGAACACGCTACAGACACTATGAATTCATTTTTTTGTCGTTTGGGCTCACCAATGCCTCAACTAAATTTATGAGCATGATGAATGGTATTTTCCATCCTTTTATGGATAAATTTGTGCTCATCTTCATTGATGATATATTAATATATTCCTGAACTCTGGAGGAGCACAAGGAATATTTTTGGATTGTACTTCAAACTTTGAGAGAAAACCAGCTCTATGTTAAATTCAGTGAATGTGATTTTTACAAAGATCAGATTCAGTATCTAGGACATGTCATTTCTTCCGAGGGGATAGAAGTAGATCCTAAAAAAAATGAAACTATAATGGAATGGCATTAACCAAAGAACGTAGTTGATATATTCTCCTTTATGAGCCTAGCTAGGTACTATCGTCGATTTATAAAGGGGTTTTCCAAAGTTGCTTATCCTATCACCTCCTTACAAAAGAGAGGGAGAAATTTTAAATGGTAAGAGGAGTGTCAGAAAAGTTTTGAACATATAAAACACTTGCTTGCTATAGCTCATGTGCTGAAGGTGGCAGATACAAAAAAAAAAAAATTACAGTCAGCACAAATGCTTGCCAAGAAGGTGTAGGGGGTGTATTAATGCAGGAAGGGAGAGTGATTGCATATGAATCCCATAAGTTGAAGGAGCATGAGTAGAGATATGTTTCTTATGATTTAGAGTTAACAGCAGGGGTGCATGCCTTAAAATTATGGTGGAATTACTTTCTAGGGAAGAGATTTTTCTTAATGACGGATCACAGTAGCTTATCTAGTTTCTTCAAAAAACCTGAGTTGAATGCACGCCAAGCTAGGTGGACTGCAATTTTGGGGAATTTTATTTTGACATTAAACATATTAATGGTAAAGAAAATTGTGTGGTTTATCTATTAAATAGAAGGTTGCACTATGTATATGTGATTTCATTTAGTCAAGTGAATATAAAATTCTCCAAGCCAATTAAATAATTTACCTTGAAGGATCCGTAATACAAATATATGTGGCAGTGAGCTAAGATTTCACAAAATGTTGGGAAACAAATAGATTATGACATTAATAGTGAGGATTTATTACTTTTTAGAGGTGGAATATACCTTCAAAATCATATGGGGATTAAACAAATGTTATTGGATGAAATCCATAGGAGTCTTTATACCGCTCACCCAGGATATCAAAAGTTGTTTTCTGCAATTAAGAAAAATTATTATTGGTCAGGGATGAGGAAGGACATAGCAGAATATCTAGAAAAATGTCAACAATGTTAGCAGGTTAAGGCAGAGCATCAACACCCTGCTGCTTTTTTTCATCCACTACCCATTCTAGAGTGGAAATGGGATACGATTACTTTAGATTTCATTACCGAATTTCCAAAATCTAAGAGAAAAAATGACTCTATTATGGTGGTGGTGGATAAATTGAGCAAGGTGGCTCAAATTATTCCCATTAAATCCACCTATCAAACATCTCAGTGAGAGAAATATTCAGGTTGCATGGAATGCCTAGAGTTATAATTTATGATCGAGATGTGAAGTAAATCTCTGCATTTTGGAAGGCACTCTTTACATGATTAGGTACTCAAGTTCAATTCAGTACCACTTACCACTCGCAAACCGATGGAAAGACCGAAAGCATGAACCGAGTGGTTGAAGATATGTTACATAAGATTGTAACTAGGTTCGGTATTCATAATTTATATTTATTGTACTTGTCAAAAGAATTGAAGAAAAATAATTTATTTTATTATTAAATGACTTATTAAAGCATGGGTTTCATGCTTGGGTCATATTTAGTATAAGGTCCCAATTGTGGATTTTTAGGTTAGTCATTACATATTTATATTGACCCTTCTTGGGCTTTTGAATCATGTAATTGGGTTTTTTTTTATAGTCAAAAGTGGTCTAGTATCCCTCCACATCAAGTTGGCCTTAAGGAGATCAAGTCAGCCTCAAAGAGAGGAATTCAAACCCATCGAAAGGATATAAATACAAGGAGTTCAAATTTATTCGTTCACTCACTTCTCAAGCAATTTCAAAATTCACTGCAAAAAGTGAATAAGTGTGAAATTGAAGAAGGCGAAAAACGAAGCGCGAGATGGGTCTAGGAGAAAGAGAAAGGAAAAATAGAAATTTTGGTGAAGGGATCATTTTTTTTCATGATCTCTCTTGGGAGATCAAAGTCTTTGAAGTTTGGATGTTGCTGCTGCAAAATATGCGAAGCTGCTATAGGACTGGATGTTGTTGCTACTAGGTCAAATATCTGGAACGCTGACTTGGTGTGGAGGGAAAGTTTGGCTCATGTCTAGGGTGAAGAGTCTCAAAGAATACTATTGAAAGGAAGAATTATCTTGATTGGGTTTTCCCCTCGAAGGGGGTTTTCCCTGGCATAGTGCCTATATCTTGTGTCTCTTGTTTTGATATTCATACTCACATAATATGGTAATTTATTGATGAAAGATAATATAATAAAGAAGCAAAAGAATCCAACACATTCACAAGTAATTATCAAGATCAAAGAATCAAACCCTAATATATATTTGCATTTATTCTTCAATGTGGTATCATAGCTAAGATCAGGAAGGATTGAAGATCACATTGTTGGCATGGAATCTACCTCATTGATGGACTACATAAGGATGGGTATCAAATCCTCTAGGATATGGATCAAGAAGTTATTTAATTATCTATTCACAAGAGTCAAACACTAAGGACTTTTGGATGCCCTTACAGGATCTCTCCATGATGACAATGCATGGATCATTGATAGTGGAGCATCAAGGCACATGACTGGAGAAAGTAAATTAATACATACACTATCAAGAGAACCTTCCTCACATATAGTAGAATTGGGTGAAAATAAAAGCTATTCCGTGAAAGGACTAGGATCAACCTCGCTGGAATTAGAAAGTGGATCGAAGTTGCACCTCAACAACATATTATATGTTCTAGGTTTGAAAAATAATTTACTTTCTATTTCTTGTTTATAAGATAGGTGAAATAATTGATTTTTTTGATGGAAAGGTATTGGTTCAGGGAAAATATTCTAGCATTAACAAAGCTAGATTCATTGGAGTTTGTGAAGGAAGTTTTTATAGGGTTACTACACCATCTCCTCAAGCCTTGGTTCATATGGAAATTAGTCATTTTAAACTATGGCATCGAAGATATGGTCATCTACACTACAGGCTCATTCCCTCTCTTAGTCAACTAATCAATGGCATCCCAAATATAAAGGAAGATCATGAAGGTGTGTGCAAGGGATGCTCTTTGGGAAAACATACAAGAAAACCATTTCTAAATAGTGAATCTAGGGCCAAAGAAATCTTGGAACTTATTCACTCTGATGTGTGTGGGCCCATGTCTGATAAATCTCTTCGAGGTCATCTCTATTATGTGACTTTCATAGATTACCATTCTAGAAATACATGGATCTATCTTCTCAAGAAGAAAGATGAATTATTTGATAAATTCAAGGAATTTCAAGCTAAAGTGGAAAACCTCACTGAAAGAAAGATAAAGACTCTGAGATCTGAAAATGGTGTGGAATACACTTCAAATGAACTAATTGAATATTGTAAGGAAGCAAGAACTAAGAGGGGACTTATTATTCCCTACTATCCCAAAGAAAATGGAGTTGCTGAAAGAAAGAATAGGTCTATTGAAGAAGGCATTAAGAAAATTCTCCTTGATCAAGACCTACAAAAATTCTTATGGGGGGAAGCAACCATGACAACCATGTATATACAAAATAAAAGTCCCCATATAAGTCTCAATAACATAACTCCCGAAGAAGTGTTTACAAGAAAGAAGCTGAGTGTGGATCACCTTTGAATCTTTGGAAGCCTTGCATACATCCATGTTCCAAAGGACACGCGAAATAAGTTGGATTATACAAGTATCAAATAAATATTCGTCGGATATAGTCTCTCCTCAAAGGCATATAAAATCTACATCAAAGAAATAAGACAAATCGAAGTAAGTAGAGATGTGATATTTGATGAGAGCCAAGCCTACAAGAAGTCCAAAGACATTCCTATAGATTCTGATGATGAAGAAGATCTACATCATGAATATTTGACTACAAATCAAGAAGAAGAAGGACCAAGTGAACCCATTCAACCTGTAGTCATCCTGGCTACAAGAAAAATTCCAAATTGTTTAACATCTACTATACAAGATTTCGAAGGACATGAACCTCCTATAGGAACCTTCAGGGAAATTAAAAGACCGAGGAGATACGTTGGCTATGTTGTGTACATGAAAAATCTTATTCAAGTTGAACCATATACATTTGAAGAGGCTTCTCAATAGGATTTCTGGAAGAAGGCGATGCAAGAAGAATACCAATAGATTATGAAGAATGGCATTTGGGAAATTGTTCCTAGACCTAGTGACAAATCATTTGTCACATCCAAATGGATCTACAAAATAAATCATGTTGCTGATGGAAGCATAGAAAAGTACAAATCAAGGTTCGTTTCAAGGGACTTGTCTCAAAAGGAAGGAATAGACTAGGAATAAACCTTTGCATCTACAACAAGGTATACTACCATTACATCTCTGGTTTCATTTGTTACTACAATGGGTTGGAATATCCATCAAATGGATGTGAAGACCGCATTTCTAAATGGGACCATTGATGAAGAAGTATACATCGAACAAATAAAAGGCTTCGAAGTAAATATCAGGGACTGTCACATCTGAAAAATCAATAAAGCTTTATATGGCTTGAAGCAAGCTCTCAGGGCATGGTATGCAAGAATAGATTCATATCTCTTAATGAATGGGTTCGTGAAGTGTATTGCTGATCCAAATATCTACATCAAAGTTATGAATAATGAGTTTGTCATTATTATACTATACGTGGATGATCTATTCATCATTGGTGTGGAGAATATAATTGAAAAATGCAAGAAGATGTTGGCGTTCGAATTTGAAATGAACGATCTAGGACTTATGCATTACTACCTGGGTCTCGAAGTATGGCAAGAACCAGGAGAGATATACTTGGGGAAATTAAAATATATCATCAAGATATTGCAGAAATTTGAGATTATGGACTCCAAGCCCATGACTACTCCTATGATCACAAATTTCAAGAAGTTATAGGGTTACGACTCAAGTATCGTGGATCCAACCTCCTATCGACAACTGGTAGGATCCCTAGTGTATCTGGTAAACATTAGGCCAAATATATTTTTTGCAATAAACATCCTCAGTAAAGTTCAGTTGGAATCTCGTCATGAACATTGGGTAGCTTCCAAACACATATTTTTATATATCTATGGTACTATACATCACTTCCTGAAATATAAAAGTGAGGAAGTGAATCTAATTGGCTTCTCAGATTCTGACTGGGGTCACAGTGAATCTGATGGAAGAAGTACTATTGGTGGATACTTTAGCCTAGGGTTTGTTATGGTATCATGGATGAGAAGAAATCAAGGACTCGTTGTTGTAATTAGTGCTGAAGTTGAATATGTAGCCGCATGTGAAGTAGGAAAGGAGGTTGTATGATTAAGGAATCTTCTATCCTACTTGTTCGAAAGTCCTCTAAGTCATATTATTATCAATTGTGATAATCAAAGTTGCATCAATATGTCTGGAGACCCCGTGTTTCACTCCAAGGTGAAGAAAATAAATAATAAATTCCACTTCATTGGGAACTTGGCACAAGACGGGGTGGTGAAGCTGGTGTATGTCCCGACAGATGAACATGTGGCAGACATACTGACAAAGGCTCTTCCTAACAAGAAGTTTTAATATTTAAGAGACAATCTTGGTCTGATAAATATTGCTAATTGTATTAATATTAATGATCTGGAAAAGATCTGTTGAGGCTTTGCGAGTGAAGCATTTTCTGGAAAGACATCATTGTCGACACTTTATGTTGATGTCTGGTAGGGAGGATGGTATCGGGGGGATGCACCTAGTTCCCTAGGTTGGTGGCTATTAAGTAAGCCAGATGGTACCTATAGAGGTTGAAAGCTTTAGTACACCTTATTCCAAAATGGATAGATTGCCTTGGTTAGGAATCTAGCCCATGGCATTGCAGTGCCTAAAGTGATTACTGACTAAATAAATAGATTTCTCTGGTCAGGAATATAGTCCATGACATTGTGGTGCTTAAAATTATTCATAGTTTCATATAGTTTGAGATATTCTCGTTGTATATTATGAATACCTTCCTAGTTAAGAGGGAGTGTTAAAGATTGTAACTAGGTTCAGTCTTCATAATTTATATTTATTGTACTCATCAAAAGAATTGAAGGAAAAAAATTATATTATCATTTATTTTATTATTAAATGACTTATTAAAGCATGGGTTTCATGCTTTGGTCATATTTAGTATAAGTTCTCAATTGTGAACTTCTCGGTTAGTCATTACATATTTATATTGACCCTTCTTGGGCTTTTGAATCATGTAATTAGGTTTATTTTTTAGTCAAAAGTGATATAGTATCCCTCCACATCAAGTCGGCCTTAAGGAGATTAAGTCGGCCTCAAAGAGAGGAATTCAAACCCATCAAAAGGCTATAAATGCAAGGAGGTTGAATTCATTTGTGCACTCAATTCTCAAGCAAGTTTGAAATTCACTTTAACAAGTGAAAAAGTGTGAAATTGAATAAGGAGGCAAAAGAAGTGCAAGATGGGTCTAGGAGAAAGAGAAAGGAAAATTTGAAATTTTGGTGAAGGAATCTCATTTTGTTTCGTGACCCTTGAGAGATAGAAGTCTCTAAAGTTTGGATGTTGCTGCTACAAAATACGCAAAGCTACTAGAGGATTGGATTTTTTTGTTGCTAGGTCAGAGATCTGAAAGGCTAACTTTGTGTGGAGGGAAATTTTGGCTCATGTCTAGGGTGAAGAGTCTCAACTATTGAAATGAAGAATTATCTTGACTAGGTTTTCCCCTCGATGGAGGTTTTTCCCTAGAATAGTTCCTATATCTTGTGTCTCTTGTTTTGATCTTCATACTCACATAATATGGTCATTTCTTGATGAACGATGAGATAATAAAGAAGTAAAAGAAGCCAACACATTCACAAGTAATTATCAAGATCTAAGAATAAATCCCTACTATATATTTGCATTATTCTTCAACATTACATATGTATATGATGCAACAACCAAGTAAATGGGAGGAATATATACACCTAGTAGAGTTTTCTTATAATAATAGTTACCATGAGTCGTTAAAGATGGGACCTTTTGAAGTGATCTACGTGAAGAAATGAAGAGTACCTGCAAATTGTAATAGCCTTGAGAATAAAATGTTTTTAGGATCCGACATGTTAAAAGAGATGGAAATAAAATTGAGAAAGGTTTGTTAAAATCTGAAAGTTGCCCAAGACAGGAAAAAAGCTTATGCAGATAAAAAAAGAACTTATCGCGAATTCAAGGTAGGTGATCATGTTTGTGTGTGTTTTAAGCTTGAAATAAGTATGCTCTGATGGGGGAGTTGTGAATAATTGGCACCTCGATTTTGTGCACCCTTTCATATCTTAGAAAGGATAGGACCAGTTGCATATATTCTTGCATTGCGCAATCACATTTGGGTCCATAATGTGTTTCACATTTTAATTTTAAAGAAATATCTATATGACTCCAAACACATTATAAATTGGCTAGATATACAGGTAATAAATTCAATGAACTTTGTACATAAAAAATTTTATTTGGTAAATGGAGTAGACTAATGATTGAATTATGATTATGGTAGGTCGAACCGGATGGAGAATTTTTGGTAGAACCTCTATGTATACTCGACCAAACAGAAATAATGTTACCGAAGTGAGCTATCATCCTAGTTAAAGTGAAATGTAAACACTTTAAAACGGAGGAAGCCAACTAGGAAGACAAACAATTCATGCAGTAGGCATATCTCAAGTGGTTTCAAAGGGTAGCAAAGGAGGAAAACATCGGGGACAGTGTTTGGGTCAAGGGGCAAGAAATGTGACACCCCAGGTGTTGTAAATATTTATAAGTTAATTTTACTGTTGAGGTTTCAGTGATTTACTATGTAGTAAAAATTGTTGGAACTTGTAATAGTTTGAAATTGTTAAGTGATGATTTTGTTTGATAAAAAAAATGTATCCTTTATGAGATTTCTTAGAATTAATGGAATAGGCCTTGGTAACTCTTTTTACCAGACAATCAATAGTTGGGGGGGGGGGAGGTTACCTCTTCTTTCCTTATTATTTTCCCTAGAGGAAAAGAGAGAGGGGGGGGAGCAGGAGAAGGCGGAATACTGCTAAAGAGGGAGAATTCCTTGAGCTAGAACTAAACCAGTAGGAAAAGACTCCATATTTGATATTTAGTCTGTGAAATGTGGGAATTATAGGTTGGACTTGGAAAGTCTTGATGCCATTGAATTGATCCATTGCTTAGGGATTGTTCCGATAATAAATAATCTTTGGGGGAGGAATAGTACATAATATCCAAGTCCTCATTGGAAGGGTGGTGGCCTCAACTGTAAACTTTATTCATCGAATAACAGATAAGTCTGTGTCTAGTGAAGTACTTATTTTGAAAAATATTGTAAGAGTTTATCTATTCAGAAATAAAATACTCTGTCTGAAAATACTGCAAGTGTTTTATTTGATCAGAAAGGAAAATTTTATTGATAATACTGGAAGTATTTATCTATTCATGATCTAGGTGGCTCCAGACACACACAACATTGTAATGTTCCAAAATTTTCATGCAGAAAATTGGAACATTAATTTTTTCTAATTACACATAGGTGGAGAATAAATGGGTAAGGAGACCCATGAATAATGAAAAGCATAATAAAATCCCTTATATTTTGATAAGGGGTCACTTTTGTATTTGATTTCACACCTCCATGTGTGAAAGGGGGCTATTTTGCAAAGTGGCTAGGTGGAGTTGACCAATGTCAAACTACACAAGCTATGAGGTGGAAAGCACATTGTGGTACAACGCAATAGAGAAGGAGGGAAGATTCCTTGAGAAGGAAAACCCTAATGAAGTGGGGCCCATGGAGAGGGAGCTCACAATTGTATAAGAGGAGGGAAAGACAACCATTTTTTCTCATGAATAGATTATTGATTTCGTTGTCTTGAGAGACAAGGAGCATACTCCTGCTGTTCAGTAGAGTTGCTGGAGGAATTCATGTTTAGGATTCCCTCCTCTTCATGAAAGGCCTCTTGAGAAATTGATCTTCAGCTTTCTCCACATCTTGGCTCAAGGCCAAAGCATTCTCTTCCATCACAGCGTTATTCTTGCAGCAAGAAGACATTGTGTTGATGGGGTTGCAGTGGAGGCTTCCACCACATCACTCCGAGACTTGATTTGCAGAGAAAGAAGTCTCCATTTAGTGGAGATATCATTGAGGAGTGTTTTGAGCTCATTTGTAGATTTTAGCAGCAGGCCAAGCTTTCTCCCATCTTCATCAGCGCATTCCCTTCCATAGACTGCATTATTTCAGAGTTAGTCTGCAGTGGGGGTTTGCACCATCACATTGGAGGGAGATATTTCCAGTGTCGGGATCAGCCTTGCACTCCAGAAATCCTTTGGAGGAGATTGATTCAGTTTGTAGAGCAGATTCCACCATCTCCTTCTATTTTGGTTATGAGTTGATGCAGCTACCCAACAACTCCTGCATTTTGATAATTTCCCATTCTGGGCATATAGTGTAGCCAATCCTCTTAAGGATTGTTGTATTATTGTTGTATCATTATTTTTATGGGTTGAGAGCACACTCCCCCTCATTTCTGGAGCTATATTGCAATATCATCATATTTCATATTTGTATGCAGCAGTGTCTCCATAAGACTGCGCAGTCACAGCTAGGGTAGTCTATGCAGCAATATATTTCATGCTTTCATGTACTTGTTCTTTGAGGATGATCATTCCCTCACTTGAGTGCTCTTTCCCTCAAAATATTGTACACTTATTTTGCTACTATTAGCTAATACAATGGATATGAGTTATTCTATCATTTTCTGAGATTGAAGCAAGTTTACTCTTCATGTATTTATTTGCATATTGTTGTAGCTCATCCCTTTGAGCAAGATCTTCTGAGGAAGAAGTATTTACATAGCTATAGGTAGAGTCTGAGAAAAGGCCAGATAGCCTCCAGTTCTCATCCTCTCTTTAGAGGTGACATAGCTGGTAAAAGCCGTCTCAGTCAATATCTGACATAGCCTTGTTCATATTTCCGACAAAGAAGTTCTTCAGCAGTGAAAAAGTTGTTGATTTCTATTTCGGAACATTACAGTGGTATCAGAGCAACTTTCTTGGGTCAGCCTGTGAGTCTTCGCCAAGAAGATCAGAGGATTGAAGAAGATGACGCAGAATATGAGTTTGATCTCATCTATTTTCAGAACAGAGAAGAGCCTCCCCAAGGAGGATATGCAGAAAGAAGAGGAAGAGCCCTGCACTTCCTATTCTCATCAAGGAGACAAAGAAATAAGCAGGAGAAAAACTCCATATTTTGGAGAAGAAAAAGAAAAAGGGGATAAGCTTACCCAGCTTCTTCCTAAATCTGTATATATGATTCATGAAGAGTATGAGGAGATCTGAAGAAATTATAGAGAATCTCCTAGAGGGTTTGAGTCAAAAGAGAACTCTAGATTGGAGAAGTGTGAGCATACAACTACACACCATCTTGTACAGCGCAATCACATGCCCAGGGTTGCCGGAAGAGAGATGGAAAGAAGAGAAGAGGTTGCTAGGAGGGAAACCCTTAGTAATTTCTTGGAGGAGTAGGAGTCTCAAACTCAGAAATACCGGGATTATCTCAGTTTTTTAGAGTTTTTCAAGATGAAGGTGACTGGGAAAGAGCAGCAGGATAGATTTCATCTATCTACCTTTGAGGGTTCACCTACATATTCATCCAAAGCTTAGGTGGAGGAGTTAGAGACGTTTTTGCAGCAGCACCAAATCCTTGAAGAGGAAGCCATCAAAGTTTCAGCACTGCATTTGAGAGGTAAGGCTTATGCCTGGTGGATTTTTGAATCCTTTTCTTTGAGAAATGTAAACATTTCATCTTATGCAAATTTCACTAAGGCATTAGTGGAAAAGTTTGATAGAAGGATTCATAAGACACACATGGTGGTTCTAAACAAGAAAACTCAGATAAAACCCTTACATAAGAACGCAGTACCATTTCAGAAAACAATGGGGAAGGCTAAAAACTTGCACCATACTTTGCCGGAGGAGAAACTTTCATCTCACACCTTTGAGAAAATGAGCACATGCTCCAATAAGAGGGATTCTTGCATCCTTGCAGGAAGGTCCCCAGGATCTCATACATGGAGTTCCAAGCACAATCAAAGAACAACATGATTGTGCCATTTTGCAGCTGGAAGAAAGACGAGTGAGAGAGCAGCATCATGTGATGAGAGGCACACACTCTTCTCAATTCCAGAAATTTAAGGCAAAGAGGAGAAAGGCTATACTACGTAGGGAGAGAAAGGGCAAGGTTGCCCAACCATATGTACAATCCACTCTTGGCATTGATGTCTCACTGCATAGGGGCATCCCACCAAGGAGACCACCAAATCTATCATTGATGAGAGGCATCATGTTGTGGGATTCACCACTCTTGGATTTTGGAGAGGTGAAGAGATTGGAGGAAAACTTTGGCATGAGGGATGTCAAAGTAGTAGGCAGTAGCAGGAGGAGAGCTACACATGCCAGATCACCAGCGTTGTCTCTTAGGAGGATTGATCCTTACTGGAGATCTTCACTCTTAGTGGGGCACTCCAAGGATCATGGTGCTTGCAGTATTCTTGATGACCCGGAGAGAGACGACAGATATATGGTAGAGGATATGGTCATCTACTCACATGGCAGACTTCTTGACTAGAGCCTCTAGTCTCAAGGCGAAGATGCTACTTGCAGCACAGGAGGACTTCTTTTCCATGCATCTTGATGCATATCTTTCCTTGGAATAGGAGCTCATTTGGGAGGGCATCCAGCAGGATATATATCAGCATATGGAAAGATGCATAGCCCGAATGATGATGATGAGGATGTCACAGCCACCTTCCTACTCATTGGCAATAAGGGAGCACTTTCAGTTGAGCCGTCCTAGCTCAATGACCAGAGTACCCAGTAGAGGAGGTATACATCTGTATTATTATTTGCCTTCCTTTAATTTATATGATCAGCTTGTGGTATTGAGGAGGATCATCCCTTCTCATGTTTTATATGATGATGTACTTGGAGCCATTTGCAGCATTGAGATTGGCTATCTCATGGGTGGACTGTGGGGGAAGCCACATGATTCTTGGTGGGCACTATTGACACCATATTTTATGTTCATGTTTTCATCTTATGAGATGATTGTGGCAGGCAAACAAGTGGCTGAAAAATCACTTGTTGATTTATGTTTTGATGCAGGCAGTGAGTGCATTGCGCAGGTTCCATAAGTGGAACTATGATCCACTTTCCGATTGTCATATGACAACTTGTTCCTATTTGTTCTTGCTTCCATGTGTTGCTGAGCTTTCTTTTTACATGTGGAGCTTTGTCTGGAAAGTGGGATATGAGTTGGAGATGCCCATTGGGAGTATGATTCTCCCTACTTTTCATGGTGTATGTTTCTAGGTAAACAATGGGCAGCCCATGATTGCCAAGCGTCACCTCTTTCCTTCATGTGGGAGGAGCTATTTAGAGAGATTGAATTTTTGGAGGAGGCATTTCATGGTTCATATGTTTGATGGGGTGGCTTGGGTCTCTCTTGAAGACCATTATATTTCAACCATATATCAGCAGCAGCCCCATATGTATCATGATGAGGGAGGAACTCATTGGGTGGATGTGCTCTTTGGAAGGAGGAACCTCCATTGTTTTTGCAGCTCATGCTCCAAGAGGAGTATGGGAGATGATATGGTCACCAAGTTCAGCCATTTGTTCTTCCATGAGGTGAACCATATGACTGTTTGGATTCCATATGATGATGAATTCCCACTCATCACATATGAGGTGATTTGGGCCAGCTTGATTTGCAGTGTTGGAGGAGAGGTCCTTAGGGATCTAGACTTCATCTTGCCTCTTAAAGGCAACATTATTGCAGCCCGAGTTCAGTTTTCACTCCACATTTATCATGAGTGGAGAAGAGGATAGTGTGGTGTAGGCCATGAATCTTACCATGTTCAGAATTTCAGCCCCACCTATTCTACATGAGCACAAGGTGGAGGATTATTTTCAGGAGTTACCTAGTTGGAAGGTGACTCGTTTTGTATGGCTCATAGCATGGAGATGGAGGATCCACATGAGGAAGATGTTCCTCAAACACATAATAGACCACATGCCTTGAGAGAAGGCCTTCCAATTCTATCCTTGCAGTTTCTTGGGGACAAACAACATTTGGGAGGGGAGGATTGTAATGTTCCAAAATTTTCATGCAGAAAATTGGAACATTAATTTTTGCTAATTACACATAGGTGGAGAATAAATGGGTAAGGAGACCCATGAATAATTAAAAGCACAATAAAATCCCTCACATTTTGATAAGGGATCACTTTTGTATTTGATTTCACACCTCCATGTGTGAAAAGGGGCTATTTTGCAGAATGGCTAGGTGGAGTTGACCAAAGTCAAACTGCGCAGGCTATGAGGTGGAAAGCACATTGTGGTACAATGCAATAGAGAAGGAGGGAATATTCCTTGAGAAGGAAAACCCTAATGAAGTGGGGCCCATGGAGAGGGAGCTCACAATTGTATAAGAGGAGGGCAAGACAACCATTTTTTCTCATGAATAGATTATTGATTTCGTTGTCTTGAGAGACAAGGAGCATACTCCTACTGTTCAGCAGAGTTGCTGGAGGAATTCATGTTTAGGATTCCCTCCTCCTCATGAGAGGCCTCTTGAGGAATTGATCTTCATCTTTATCCACATCTTGGCTCAAGGCCAAAGAATTCTCTTCCATCACAGTGTTATTCTTGCAGCAAGAAGACATTGTGTTGTTGGGGTTGCAGTGGAGGCTTCCACCACATCACTCCGAGACTTGATTTGCAGAGAAATAAGTCTCCATTTAGTGGAGATATCATTGAGGAGTGTTATTGAGCTCATTTGCATATTTTGGCAGCAGGCCAAGCTTTCTCCCATCTTCATCAGCGCAGTCCCTTCCATAGACTGCGTTATTTCAGAGTTAGTCTGCAGTGGGGGTTTGCACCATCACATTGGAGGGAGAGATTTCCAGTGTCGGGATCAGCCTTGCACTCCGGAAATCCTTTGGAGGAGATTGATTCAGTTTGTAGAGCAGATTCCACCATCTCCTTCTATTTTGGTTATGAGTTGCTGCAGCTACCCAGCAACTCTGGCATTTTGGTAATTTCCCATTCTGGGCATATAGTGTAGCCAATCCTCTTAAGGATTTTTATATAATTGTTGTATCATTATTTTTAGGGGTTGAGAGCACACTCCCCCTCATTTCTTGAGCTATATTGCAATATCATCATATTTCATATTTGTATGTAGCAGTGTCTCCATAACACTGCGCAGTCATAGCTAGGGCAGTCTATGCAGCAATATATTTCATGCTTTCATGTACTTGTTCTTTGAGGATGATCATTCCCTCACTTGAGTGCTCTTTCCCTCAAAATATTGTACACTTATTTTGCTGCTATTAGTTAATACAATGGCTATGAGTTCTTCTATCATTTTCTGATATTGAAGCAAGTTTACTCTTCATGTATTTGTTTGCATATTGCTGTAGTTCATCCCTTTGAGAAAGATCTTCTGAGGAAGAAGTATTTACATAGCTATAGGCAGAGTCTGAGAAAATGCCAGATAGCCTCCAGTTCTCATCCTCTCTTTAGAGGTGACATAGCTGGTAAAAGCCCTCTCAGTCAATCTCTGACATAGCCTTGTTCATATTTCCGACAAAGAAGTTCTTCAGTGGTGAAAAAGTCGATGATTTCCATTTCGGAACATTACAAAGACAAAGAGGACTTATGGAAGCTCAAAAATCCATTAGGGGAATTTTGAGGTCTAAAATGGGCCTTCTAAGGAAATAATAAAATAATAGCTAAACCAATAAAATAATATTTATGAATTTTCAATTCACTTTTTGCACCACAATCCATGTAACTATAGTTAAATTCAATCCAAAAGTTGTACCAAAATAAAATTAATAAAAAAATTGTATTGATATGACTATAAATAAGAATGATATTTTCAAGAAAAATTCATTATCATTGAACACCTAATGCATTTTTCCTTTGTACTTAAATAACTTAAAATAAAATATAAATATAAATTTATAAATTCTTAATTATATTATATGTTATTAATTAAAATTTATATTATTTAAATTTCATAATAACATGTAATTAATATATAATATAATATCCCCGGATGCGGGTGATTGAACTGCGTTGTACGTTGGCGTGTGGATAGGCATGGTGGGTTGGCATGTGGACATATACCACCGCCACCCAGCTCCGAGCGAGGCCTTGCATTTATCACCTTGCCAGAGTCTTCAATGCTGCCTTAACGCAGCTCACTCTCCCACGACAATCCGTCTGCATTTTACCATGGCGTCGCACACCAGTTTCATTTCTGCTACTCCTCTGAGCTCGAGCTGTTCCATTGCGGCAGTAGATCCTCGCTCTTGGACTGGTACTGGGAAGCGGTGTGCTCTCGCTCGCTGTATCGAGTTGATGCCGAAAATTCATTTTACTCAGAGCCCTTTCTGTAAACTCTGGTCCAATTCGCTTACTGATTGTGTCTCGGCTCCGCCTGTTTGTGCTCCCCTGTATTCTTCTGTGGGCTGTGTTCCCCACCATCGCACTACCGAGTCTTGCATTGCCTTGCCTGCCCGTTGCACCATGCCTAGATTGCGTCAACGTATGAGGTGCAGGAGAGGCACCAGTCGGGGGCATGTCGCCCGTCAGCCTTCTTCTTCCACCTCTAGCTCGACCTCCCAATCCTCGGAGTACCTCTCTGGCCGCTATCCAACCACCAGGAGTGGTCGAGGCCGTGGGTCTGGGCAGTCCACATTTGCAAGGGGCTCCCACCATATCCCAGTTACACCACTCTCCCCCCCTGTTCAGTCCCACACGGCTCAGCTCCGCATTCCCTGTGCTCTCAGTCAATCCACCATTATAGCCAGGATCAGCATTGAATTTCATGAAGACTCTACGGCTGAGGATGTCCAGATTCCTGGTGCACCTATGGAGAAGAACATCAGCGCAACACATATCACTCCTCCCTCTGACAGCGTGAAGCGTAAGGAGCCCTGTAGCAGCGCGATTCATGACACAAGACATCCTGTTGGCCCAAGCGATCCCAAGCGTGGTGGCTCCAGTGGAAAATTTGAACATCAGGCGGTGGATGAAGACCCCTATGAGTATGGCTGCGGCATCGTCGAAGAAACGCCAACCAACTCTCATGATTCCTGAACACGTCTACTCACTCAGGTTTTTGTCTCACATTCGCTCGTTTGGGCTCGATTCTCTGCGTTTTTGTTTCATCAGTTCACATGCTCAGACCTTTGCTACTATGTATAATAGCCAGTTTCCCCTACGTGGGCGGAATTTTACTATTTGTATGGTTCGGAATAAGATAGCAGTTATAGATTTTGAAATTTTTTGATTAGCCATCAGTTTTATAATTGTCAGAATGCTGCAACTCTGGGAAAGATCTTTTGAGGCTGGGACCTCTTTGTAAAATTTTTGTATCAGTAATAGGAGTAGACATATTCAGAAAAAAAAAATATATATATATATAATATAATAAATGTATAGGGATATGCATTGTTTCTTTCAAAAAATATGAAATGACAATAATATATTTTTATTCAAAAAGTGTGAAATGGCATTTATCATGAGTACTTTAGTTTGATTTTAAAAGTACTTAGAGCACTACCATGGTTAACCATGAGTTTTTATCCACCATTTAGAATGTGACAAGTAAGTACCTTCAACTCAAGCAATGCCACCTCAACCATTAGGGATGATGTCATCTCTAAAATGTGATTGGTTCTCATAAAGTGATTTTTGATTATACGTTTTTCTTAGGAGGCCCATTTTAGACCTCAAAATTCCCCTAATGAAAGTGGTCGGATTGTTTTCAAACCAAGCTCAAGTCGAATATCTCGTCGTTCTAATCGTGGTGATGTGAACAGTTCATCAAACCGAGTTCGTATGTGAAAGTTAGAGCTAGTTAAATTTTCTGGGTTGACTTGGTGATGTGGCAGATTAAGGAGGCAGTGATTTGGAAGTTTTCCGGCGACCAGATTCTGGCTAGTTCCGACCAAACTCTGGGCGAAATTGTGGGACATTTGATTTGTCCCCTTCGGCCTTAAAACTGAATTTCATAAATATGGGGTTTATTATTGAAAATAATATATATATATATATATATATATATATATATATATATATATATATATAATTTTGGAGGGGCGGGCCATTACTCCCTCCCCTACCCAAAATTCGTTGACAAACATATTAAAAATGGTCCGATGGACCGTGACCCCCGCGAACCCCACACAAAACCCGCGCCATGTGGCAATGTTCATGTGGGTGGGCGAGCCACCTCTAGTGGACCCAGCCCACACCACCCCTCCATACCCCATACAAAAAAATGTATATGGTTGGGGCAGGCCGCCTGATATGGGTCCGGCCCCCCCATGGGGGTTTTAAAAATTTAATATGTGTTATGTTAAATCAACGGTTGGGTTGTAAAAAATAATATGCGCCTATTATGGAGGGGTCTGGATTTGACCCCCCGACCTCCCTCCAACAAACCTCAAGAATTTACCATTGCGCCAACCACCTTGATTTGGTTTATTTGCCCAACTTTTATTATATAAACCCTCATTTCTGCAAATGCCCCCAAGGTAGGTTGGAGTGGGCATGAAATTCGAGAAAATATTATTTTATGCAGGTGGAACCATGAGCCAGATGCAGAGGCAGTGGAATCATGATTCAGCGTTATTTCCAGAGGGGCCAAATATTCTCAGTGTCCAAATTGGACAAATTTTATATGGATTTTACACCTCTCGGGGACACGAACCTAATGGCGGTGTCAGTTTCTGCAACAGAGGTCTCAAATTTTTGGCCATATTCCGGCATGGGATTACAGTGTTGAATTTCAACATGTGGATAGTCGATTTCTTGCCATTCGACGCCACGTTTGTGATGATGCATTTCGATCCAGCGATTGAGCAGCCTATTCTTCATACAAGATTAGATTTGAGGTATATGAAGTGTTGTTGCCATGTACTTCATTGATTATTGTTGTAGGATGCTTTATGCAATGTTGATTCCTGCTTGATGTAAGTTGTGGATTCTTCATGTTTATTTGTTGTTGTTGACTCCTGCTGATGTAATATGTGGAATATTTATGTGTATTGATGTGGTATGTATTTATCATGAATGTTGATTTATGTTGTGAGATCCCTTTGTTTCCATGATGTCGGGATATTCTTTGACACCATGTGTGAAGTTGTCATGTTGATAGAAGGTTTGTGATGAGTGAGAGTTCCTTGTAACGGAACGTCTCCTAGAGATACTTTGCCACTTATGTTAGAGGGGAAGGAATTTTCCTTGTATGAAAATTCAACAACATTCATGTACATTACCACCAGTTACAACATTGAATGAAGCGGCCAACACCATCGAGACACCGAGGCCCGGAGACGTAGTCCACAATATACCAACTTCGTTATTAAACCTCTTGCGTTTTTTTTTTGTCGTGTGATTGTTGACATCTTTTCCTATTGATTATATCTGCATGTTTATTAATAATTTGATAAAATGTAATCCTAACACATCAGCCAAAGTAAAAGGTCTTGGTTAAAAGGGTATCATAAATTTACCCGGATCAAGTGGTATCAGAGTGGTCTTCTTGCTGATGTGAACCACAAGCGTGAACCATTGAACGTGTAGCAATAGAAGAGCTGAGACAAGCTCTCATCACCATGATCACACCAGAGACCACCAGGGAAGGTATAACAAGTCTCGATATTCGCATGTTCATTTTGATTATAAGCATGTTGCTAATCATGAACCTAAATCATAGCATAAGAAAACTTGTCGTTTTTGTGCTTTACATAATCATGTCATTGTTAAGTGTTGGGAAAGAATGGCAGCACAAAGGAGGATGAGGTGTGAAAAGCCTTTTCCACAGCAGGGAAAGAAATTGGTTAAGTGGGTCTGGAGGAAGAAGACCTTTTGCAGCCATTGCAACCAAAGTGGCATCACAAAGGAGGATGAGTCGTGAAAAGCCTTTTCCATAGCAGGGAAAGAAATTGGTTAAGTAGGTCTGGAGGAAGAAGACCTTTTGTAGCCATTGCAACCAAAGTGGCAGCACAAAGGAGGATGAGGCGTGAAAAGCCTTTTCCACAGTAGAGAAAGAAATTGGTTAAGTAGGTCTAGAGGAAGAATACCTTTTGCAGCTATTACAACCAAAGTGGCCATCAAAGAGCCACGTGTTCGAGGCTCCATCCATAGCAGCACCTCAAGGACGAAGCGTTGGTGCATGAACCGGTTGAAATAGTTGTTCGACAAGAAAGTGTGCCATAGGGAGATGATCCATTCACTTTGATAAGTGAGAGATGATTTTTCTAGATGTGGTAGTGTGTCATGGTCATGTTTGTAAATCATATGTTTCATTTTTAACTGTAAAAGTGATGATGTGTTTTCCATCGCTTGTTAAGAAACCATGATATTTTGGCCTTGTTTTGTAAATCATGTGATGCATTTCTTTTATGTAGAAGTGATGATGTGTTTGCCATCTCTTCAAAATGCAACAATTATGTTTTGGCCTTATATTGATAACTGGGGTATTATTGATTCCATTTTGATGTATTCTTGACCACCAAGTATGTGTGATAAACTCGTGGCAAGTATGGAAATGTTTGGGTCATATTTGGTCATAATTTGAGCATGTAACTTGCAGGAGATTGTACTACAGGTTTGTAGGGGATGCAGGTGTCGGTTCATCGCTTATTGCTCCGAAGGACAAAGGTGAAGGAAAAGGAAGGGTTTCGGGACACTTGTGGTGCAGAAATTGTACATAGAAGTTGCAGATTATTGTTGATGCTTTTGGAGGAACAAAAGCTCCTCAGTGGGGAGGAATGATCCAGGTGGCTCCAGACACACACACAAGACAAAGAGGGCTTATGAAAGCTCAAAAATAAAAGTGGTTGGATTGTTTTCAAACTAAGCTCTAGTCAAATATCTCATATGTTTTATCGCGGTGATGTGAACAGTTCGTCAAACCGAGTTCGTTTGTGAAAGTTAGAGCTGGTCAAATTTTTTGGGTTGACTTGGTGATGTGGAAAATTAAGGAGGCAGCAATTTGGAAGTTTTCCGGCGACCAGATTCTGGCCAATTCCATCCAAACTCTGGGAGAAATTGTGGGGCGTTTAATTTTTCCCCTTCGACCTTGAAACTGAATTTCATAAATATGGGGTTTGTTATTAAAAATAAAAAATAAAATATAATTTTGGAGGGGTAGGCCATGACCCCCACCCCTCCCCAAAATTCGTTAATAGACATATTAAAAATGTTCCAACGGGTCGTGACCCCTGCGGACCCCACAAAAAACCCACGCCATGTGGTAATGTTCACATGGGTGGGCGGGCCACCTCCGGTGGACCCGACCCACACCACCCCTCCATACCCCATAAAAAACAATGTATACAGTTGGGGCGGGTCGCCCGATATGGGTCCAACCCCCCCATGGGGGTTTTAAAAATCTAATGTGTGCCATGTTAAATCAACGGTTGGGTTGTAAAAAATAAAACACGCCTATTATGGAGGGGTTGGGATTTGACCCCCCGAACTCCCTCCAACAAACCTCCAGAATTTACCATTGCACAAACCACCTTGCTTCGGTTTATCTGCCCAAATTTTATTTTATAAATCCTCATTTCCAAAGATGCGCCCAAGGTAGGTTTGGAATGGGCACGAAATTCAAGACATTATTATTTTATGCAGGTGGAACCATGAGCCAAATGCAGAGGCAGTGGAACCATGATTCAGCCTCATTTCCAGAGGGGCCAAATTTTCCCGGTGTCCAAATTGGACAAATTTTATATGCATTTTACACCTCTCAACGACACGAACCTAATGGGGTGTCAGTTTCTGAAATATAGGTCTCGATTTTTTAGCCATATTCCAGCATGAGATGACGTGTCAGATTCAACATGTGGATAGTCGATTTCTTGCCATTCGATGCCACGTTTGCGATGGTGCATTTAGATCCAACGATTAAGCAGCCTATTCATCAGCCAACATTAAAGTTGAAGCAAATGAAGTGTTTTTGCCATGTACCTATTGATTATTGTTGTAGGATGATTTATGTCATGTCGATTCCTGCTTGACGTATGATGCGTATTCTTCATGTTTATTTGGTGTTGTTGATTTTTGTTGATGTAAGATGTAGAACGTTTATTTTTATTGATGTGGTATATATTTATCATGGATGGTGATTTATGTTGTGAGATCTCTTTGTTTCCATGATGGCGGGATACTCTTTGTCACCATGTGCGAAGTTGTCATGCTGATAGGAGGTTTGTGATGAGTGAGAGTTCCTTGTAACGAAACGTCACGTGGAGAGAATTTGCCACTCATGTTGAGGGCTTTTCCTTGTATGACAAGTCAACAGCATTCATGTACATTACCACCAGCTACAACACTGAATGAAGCGTCCAACACCATCGAGACATCGAGGCCCAGAGACATAGTCCACACTGGACGCACTCTGTTATTAAACCTCTTGCGTTTTTTTTCATCGTGTGATTGTTGACATGTTTTCCTCTTGATTATATCTCCATGTGTTCATTAATGCTTTTGATAAAATGTAATTCTAACACATCAACCGAAGTAAAAGGTCTTGGTTAAAAGGGTATCATAAATTTATCCGGATCAATTCAAAAGGAAAGTATTTGATTTCGAAATACTATAATATTATCTTTTTGTTTTAAAAGAAAATTATGTTGTGTGAAGACACTGCGATTTGATAATCTGTTAGAAAGAAATCGAATGTCCTATACTTTACTGAGTTGTTTTATATAGAGTACATACAGTATTCAAAATGTTATCAAACCCACTATACAGAATTCCTACAACATTACATTAAACAACTAAAGTACAGTACTAGAATTTATTTAATACTACTACGTTGAGGGTTTTGTAGGTTGCCCAAGTAACTTTTTTTTTTCTGAGTAGGACTAATTCTATTAAGTAGACATATAGTACAAGGTGTGATTACAACCAAGATAGGCAAGAAACGGGCTAACCAGAAATGATGAACTATCAAACTCGGTCCTGAAGAGAATAAGAGAAACAAGCTAAAGAGCTATGAAACGTGACATAGAGAACTAGACGAAAAGAGCTCGATTCTATCCAAAATGGGCAGAAGCCTCCCTATGAGGTTTTTTTCCCTTTCTTTTTGATAACTTTTACCCATCTGGCTTGGTGTGGACGAGAAAGAACCACTTGTAGACTGGTGTTGACTGAGGGTGGAGTCTTCTTATCTATATCTGAGGAGGAGGTCTCATGACCGAGTTTCTGAGAGATCGTCGTGTCTGCAGGATCCTCAGGAACGACGGATGACAAATCATTCTTCTATTGTGCATGATCCATGTCTACCTCAACCTCCTCATCCTCTGAACTCGAGGACTCAGAGTCATCCAAGGGAGGTAGACTACATAGTATCCATCTTTTGGATTTGGATTTTGAATTTTTTTCCTTTTTTTTTCCAAGGAATGTGGGGCAAAAATGTTGAAGGTGCCCTATTTGGTGACAATGGTGGCAACGAAAGGCGGTATTCTCATAATCTAGGATTTGCGTCCATACAAAATCCCCTATCTTGAGATTAATTTAGTCTGGTAGACCTTTACTTATGTCTCTTTCCACACATATTATGTAGTATGTGTATAGGCCTTGTGACTCCTGGAAGTGATCTGTAGTCAGATAGCGTCCTAGGGTGTTACCTCTACCTCAGTAGACTGAAAGGTGCCATAAATGGACAGGTAAATTGGGAAGCCTTACCCAGACTAGAGTCCTAGTGATGACTGTTGTTGCTGGGTCGAAGTCAAGAAACCAGGGGGTGATGAATAGCCCCGTTGTTCCCCAAAACCACGGGCCTGCTATTAGGGCCTGATAATAATCCTCGATGTGATCAAATAGTACTATGAAGAAACCCTTTAAGCAGAAGTTGATCTTGCATTTTTGGGTCCAATTGGCGTAGATCCACTCATAGAGTTCCTTTGTGCGAGGCCACAGTCCATTGAATCTGCATATGATAGCGGTTTCTGCAAATTTTTGAAGCTAATCTGCCAGATCTGAATGGGAGATATCAATGGAGGGGACCTCCTCTAATTTATCAACCAGAAAAGGCTCGGGGGCCTCAGGGGTTTGGGAATCTTTCTTGGGTTGTGCATGGACAACGTCCTTTTAGGAGAAGGCTGGAGAAGAAGAGGAATTTCCTATGGCTCCTCCTCTCAAACGAAGGGATAAAACTAAAGTAGCATCTCTTTCAATGTTGTAGAATGAAAGGGGGAAAGAGGCACCAAGTTGTTTACCTTTGTAAAGAAGTCTCTGAAGAGTTGTGAGAATCCCCAGCCTGTACTCAAGGGCGTGCAAGAGCTGTTGAACTCTATCCGTTGAGCGGACCCAAAGCAGCATGGATCAGCGCGAGAGAAGAGAGATCTAGATTTGGAAGGCAAGATAGAGTAGAGCTGAGAAATATTGGCTACCATATATCAAAGTGGAAGTCAGATTGGTGGTTCTTGCCTGGTCTTTGATGTCCTCAACCCGATCTGTTTTCCTATCGAGGAAGGACTTATGCCTGCTAGTGCTGATCAAAGTCAGAGTTTTTCCTACTACATGAGACTCCTCTGCACATCCATAGAGCAGATCCGAGAGGCAAGGCTGCAACGAGGCAAAGGCGGTGACTTCCGCAGCATTGTGGAGGACGTCTTTACAAAACCAGACTGGGATCTCATCCTTGATGTTAACGCTGGCATTCTCTGGTACTAGCGCCGCAGTAGCATGGCTGTCTGTAGCCATATGTTCTTTCCTGTCGGTGGCGGTAGAGCAAAGGGCTCCCTCTTCAATGGGAACAGTTGCAACGCATTGGGGAGTAGTCGACCAAGAAGGGGCCACCTCTTGGTAGAGAGCTGCAGTTGTTGCAGCTACAAGCTCATCCCCGACCTTAACAATGCAGCAGGAGGTGTCTGAAGCTGAAGCTGGAGCTGGAGCTGTAATCTGAGTGTCAACGACGACCGCAACAACAAGGCTGAGAGAAACCCTATTGCAAGCCATCCTCTCAACCTGTTTAGCTATTTTATGAAATCTTAGGTTGCCTAAGTAACTTAAGAAAAACCTATGAAAATAATAAATGAACAAATTGTTAAAATGAGGTACCAGGTACGTGCAAGGGTACAGAACACCACTGAAATGGAGTTGGAGGAAACCTCATTTAACAAACACTACATACATTATCAAATTGCAAAACTTTACAAAGATGTCGACCGAAGGTCACAATGTAAATTATGGTAAACCCTTGCCGAGGAACTAAGGTAATTAATACAGTAACTAGATTCATGTGCCAAAAGGGAAAATAAGAGACAAGATTTTCTGCACCCGACGGGAAATTTACTTGATATTGCCACTATTAAGGAAAACTGATACATCGGATTGAGCCAACCGACCAAAATTAATCATTCGTGCCCAGCAAGGTCCCGAAGCCAGAGATTTTAAGACAAACATTTAAAGAAAAACCTCTGCAGTACATAGAAAAGTGATTCGTTTAACCGAGAACAAATGAAAACTATACATACACATTAAAACTATATATATATATATATACTGAGAGAAAATCTCATAGTAGTATCAACCATGAATACTTATATACATGCAAGGTAGGTTGAATACCCTCAGAAATCAATAGAGAAAGAGAGTTGACATCGTTCAACTGAGATAAACTACCAAGAAAGAAAACTCATAATGAAATATACAAGGTTGATTGAAAAAACACAAGAAGTTAAATTGTGAACCGAAACAAAATTTTACTTGTAACTGGGTAACTAAAAACCCTCATGGACTCTTGCACGAAAATGTCACAACGTGCATGCATACGCATATGGTAGTCTCTACAAGTAAATCATAGGGGTAAGAATGGAATTTTTCAACATAAAGTTTAGAGAAGATTTTAACAAGAAAAACTGAGCTAAAACTCTAACGTCGCAAAGAAATTACCTCTTAACTCCCAATCTGCCAAAAGCAAAAGAAATAAATGAAGCTCGATAGTCACAGTCCAAAACCTTGAAGGAAATTACCCACAGTGTTGGATCTACACCCTCTGTGGCAAAGTGAACCACAGTTTGAGCATGCCTCATAGAGAAAGAACCCTTAACCTCACAAATGGCGAGATGAGACCAGAGGAAAAGTGGGTGGTTACTCTCCTTACCTTCCCAGGCCAACATCACTCGTGGATTGAAACCCTCGTTAGATCGACGGTCTAGTTGTGCTCCAGGTGTCCGAGTTGAAGCCTCGAGAAAGGTATAATGGAAATCGCTTTGTGGGACAACTGGTGTCCACTCGACACCAACTTAAGAGTTTATTGAAACCATATATTCCATGCATTTCAGGCAAACAAGTAAATCCAAATATGCACAGGATTATGTCATGAAAACTTAAGACTGGATCTTTATGAATGTGATGTAGTACTAGTTCACACAGAGACTATAGGTTATAACAACAGTGCTACAACGTAAACTCTATCTATTTAATGGTGTGGATTAGCAATTAAATAACCAATTAAATGTTGTGTATGCAGATTATTTTATGTGTTGAATATGACATAGGTACAATAAAATTAAATATGTTGGAATATGATATAGGAATAGTTTTTTGTTTTATGTTTTTTTGTTTTTTTTTTTTTTAATAAATGTGTAAGGTTTGTGTGGGATTTATAGATCCTATTATGATACATGTTACAAGAGTTCTCAATCTAAGCCAATAGGCCTCAACTAAAAATTCCATTGGCTTAACCAGCTCAGAAATTTCTTATATTAACAAGGTCCTGTCAAAACTTTCAGATTTGCAATCCCTCCTCTGAGTTGCCTTGAGTTCCTCTCTTACCCTTTTGGCTTCCTATTTTCCTTTGAGAAGTTTTATTCCCAAGGAGGAGTTGGGCAAATAACCCCTCACCTATAAGTGCTCTAACTACTTGGAATGTGAACTTCTTCAGCATTACTTATCCAAGGTGCTTTTATGAGTAACTGCATAAACATTTATTCTTTTGATAAATAAAATAACTATTTAGTAATTATTGACCCTTTTACATGGCATATAACATAGCATAATGTCTATTTTACCTACACTAATTAAGTATTTACAGAGATGTTACAATATTAATTTTATAATATAAAAAAATTACACCTCTTCATATTAAAATAACACTTTTAAATATGATATATAAATTTCTATGTTTTAATCATTTAAAAATATTTTTTAATTAATCAAAATATTTATTAATTTAGTATGATCATGTCTAGTGAATAGTGAATAAATCATAACAATTCTATACCTCTCATAAAAATAAAATACAATATAGAATTATAAACTTAAAGTTTTATAATAATATTAATATAAGTCTCAAAAACAGTCATATTCCATATCCCTCATAAAATATAGAATTATAAGCTTGAAGTTTTATAATAATAATATGTCTCAAAAACACTTAGAATTTTATAAAATGAAAAATTTTATTTTTAATTAAAAAAAATATAAACTAAAATTTGTATTAAAAATGTTAAAAAAAATTTATATATATATTTTTAATATATTTTTAAAAAAATAATATTATTATTTTAATATAAAATTAATTTATTATAATTAGATTTATAATATTAATAATTAATTCTTTTTCTTTTATTAATTTAAAAATGTATATTAAATTCAAAATAATTAAATAATTAAAATAATCAAGTCCATAAAACTCATAAACTCATCCATCTAAATCATAAGTATCCAAAATCAACTACTTTCTAATATTTACAAAGTTATGTCCATAAATGTGGCGAGTAATGCGGCTATATTGCGACTAACGAAATGCATTCACGTTGAAACTTCATAAACATATATATCAGAAATATACATGGTTAAATAAATATTTAAACTGTTATGCTTTAAACCAATTTTCTTGTCTTCTTTCTTTGTTTTTTTCAATTTTTTTTGTTTTTTAAATATTTATATCTTTTTCCAATGTTTATAATTTAACTATATAATGAAAATGTGTTTTTTAATTTATAAATTAATTTAATATTTTGAAAACATTAAAATCGGCTAAATTAAATTATACAATTAAAGTTTAATTTTAATAATTTCTTTAAATTTTGAATAAAATTAATTTAAAAAATTAAAAGTGTAAAGGTTTAAAATACACATTATTAAAAATTGAAAAATCAAGATTAATTTTATTGGATTTCAAAGAGGGTTTTTTAATAAAAATGGTGAAGTTCCCAAACTCTTTAACTTTTTAATAGCTGAAAGAGGACACTAAAAAATCCACTTACATTAACTCAAATTAACTCAATGTTGTTAACAATCAATCCAAATTACCATCTTTTAAATCACAAACTAATCACACAATATTAAAGTTACAATGACCCAAGATCTTTTGAAACATAAGATAGCAGTGCAAGAAGATTTTCAAAAACTAAAAAAGGAAAATTCAACAAAAGAAGCCACACTTACATGATTGAGAAAAAAAAATATATATACATACATATATATGATATTTTTTAAAATATATAACGTATTTGGTAGGCGAAATGTTGGTTATTTTGGGAAGAGTGGTGTCGTTGTTGGCGGTCTTTCACAAATTCAACAAACCCTCTAAATGATTATTACATCATGGAATGTAAGAGACCTCAATAGTAGAGGTAAAAAAATATACTTGAAAGACAGGGTCAAAAGAGATAAACCCCGTATCATGGTGATCCAAGAAACTAAGATATCTAAAGCACAGCTAAAGGATACTCTAAAGATTTTTAAACCCCAGTACGAGGTAGTTGTTTAGGATGCCAGGGGTAATGTCGAGGGCCTTTCGATCCTGTGGAACCCTGCGGAAACACTCTTTGAGGGTTGGGTCAGCGTCCCCAGAATTCTCTGAAGTAAATTCTGCCACATTGGAATCAGAGATTGGGCTCTTCTGTCTGGGGCATATGGGCCTCACATTCTAGGAGAAAAAGGAGTCGTTCTCCAAAACCTTGAAACACTGAGGACAGTGTTATCCAAAAAACCTCTAGTCAATAGGAGGAGACTTTTACATAATCTCGTCCTTAGATGAGAAAAAAGGAGAAATTCGACGACCAGTTGCAGACGTGGAGACATTCAAAGAAATAATCTCTAATCTGCATGCATTAGGGGAATTTTGAGGTCTAAAATGGGTCTCCTAAGAAAAATGTACAATCAAAATTCACTTTATAAGAATCAATCACATTTTAGGGGATGACATCATCCCTAATGATTGAGGTGGCATTGCTCGCATTAAAAGTATTTACTTGTCACATTATCAATAGTAGATAAAAACTCATGGGTAACCATGGTAGTGCTCTAAGTACTTTTAAAGGCATAAAGTAAAGTACTCGGAATAAATATCATTTCACACTTTTTGAATAAAATATTATTATTTTCATTTCATATTTTTTTGAAAGAAACAATACATATCCCTACACAATCTTCATGTATTTACACACTTTTCAATAAATATTATATTTGTATATTTTCAAATATTTATTTACAAATCAAATCAATTCAACATGTGATATAAAATTCATACATAAGACAAATATATTATATTATATTATTTTTATATAGTATATTAATTACATGTTATTATATAATTTAAATAATATAAATTTTAATTAATAGTATATTCTATAATTAAGAATTTATGAATTTATATTTGTATTTTATTTTTAATTATTTAAGTTCAAATGACAAATGCATTAGTTGTGTATTGATAATGATTTTTTCTTGAAAATATAATTCTTATTTATAATCACATCAATACAATTTTTTTATTAATTTTATTTTAGTACAATTTTTTAATTGAATTTAACCATGGTTACATGGATTTTGGTGCAAAAAGTGAATTGTAAATTCATAAATATTATTTTATTGATTTAGCTCTTATTTCATTAGTTGTGTATTGATAATTATTTTTTCTTGAAAATATGATTCTTATTTATAGTCACATCGATACAATTTTTTTTATTAATTTTATTTTAGTACAATTTTTAAATTGAATTTAACCATGGTTACATGGATTTTGGTGCAAAAAGTGAATTGTAAATTTATAAATATTATTTTATTGGTTTGGCTCTTATTTTATTATTTCTTTAGAAGGCACAGTGTAGACCTCAAAGTTCCCCTAATGAGTGGGCATGCCAACGAATAACGGAGTCTACACTTGGAATAACAAAAGGGAGGGCACGCATCAGATCGCGTCTCGCTTGGACCATTTTCTTATTTCTGAGTAAGTGATCAACTGTGACATCTTCCTTGAAGCCTCGATTCTTCCATGCATGGGATCAGACCATTAGCCAATCAGAGTAGAGATAGACCTCAAAATCACTCCTAAGAATCTACCCTTCATATTTGAATCCTCCTAGCTTAGGGAGCGCACACTCATTAAGAAGGTGGAAAGCTAGTGGAAGGAGAGTGAAGAGCAAGCAAGAAATCACGTGCATACCTTCCAACTGAAGCTAAAGGAACTTAAGTATAAGATCAAGAAATGGAACCATGAAGAGTTCAGAGACATTATGAAAGACAACGTCAATTGAACAACAAAATGCGGGAAATCCAACAAAATATCATTAGTCAAGGCATATCTGAAGTTCTGGTGGAAGAGGAAGGGCGACGAATCAACAAACTGGAGGAGCGACGAAAATAAGAAGAGATATTATGGAAGAAAAAGCCTAGGTTCAATGGCTTCGCAAAGGGGAAAGAAATACTCGTTTCTTCCACAAATCCATGATCCACATCGCCAACATAACAAGATCTTCTCGCTAAAGGATGAAGCGGGGAATAGATTGGTTCAACATGATGGAGGATCTGGAAGTTAACCATTTCCAATCCCTTCTTTCTGAACCCACTCAGGATAGGTCAGCGCCCATTCAGAGAATTACACAACACATCCCTCGCCGCATCTCAAGGGATCAGAACCTTGCCCTTATGAGGGAAGTCACTTTGGAGGAAATAGAGGATGTTGTCAAAGGCATGGCAAAAAATAAAGCTCCTAGTCTAGATGGCTTCACAGCGGAATTCTACCAAGCGGTCTGGAGCTTTGCAGGGCAATATATCTTGGAGATGGTGGAAGAATCGTGTCGCAACCAAAAGCATGTCCGAGACTAAAAGCTACTTTCATTGTTCTAATACCTAAAACGTTTAGGTTTGAAGATCCCCAAGGGTTCAAGCCTATAACGCTCTGTAATTTCATCTACAAAATCATTGCCACGGTTATTTTTAAATGCCTCAAACCTATGATCCCGAATCTTATCTCCCCAGAACAAACAGGATTTGTAGAAGGCTGACAGATCCTTGATGGCTTTGTCATGTCCCAATAGATTGTTCACTCCTTGAAGCATCTTAAATCCTCGAGCATGATGATAAAACTTGATCTCTCTAAATCTTATGACCGGCGCAACTGGGCTTACCTCACCAGTATCCTAAAATCTTATGGTTTTGACTAGAGATGGATTAATTGGGTCCTCTCCATGGACTCCTCTGTTGTGTTTTTCATTCAGCTTAATGGCTCTCCCACTAGACCTTTCAATCCCTCTCGTGGTCTACGACAAGGTGACCCAATCTCTCCATTCCTTTTTATCCTGGCAGCAGAGGGTTTGGGTAGATATTTGAAGTCTGAAGCTTCGACTTCTTCGATCCATAGTCTGAGGCTGTGGGGAAATGACCTCCCTATTACACACTAGAAATTCATGGATGACATTATGCTCTTCTGCCATGTATTTCTGCAAGAAGCTCAACGAATAAAAGATATTCTTCAGGTTTTTATGGAGGCCTCAGGGACCATGATAAATAATGATAAATCTTGTATCTTATTTTTCAACACCCGATGAACATTCAGTGCTTTTTGGCTCGGGCATTGGACTTCAAAATCAACTCTCTACCCTCCAAATATCTTGGCATGCCGCTATCATTAAACTCATTAAACCTCATGCTAGGAATCTTTGCTCCAAAAGATCCAACTAAAGCCTAGTAGTTGGGCCTTCAAAACCCTCAATCTAGTTGGTTGTATGGTTCTCCTAAAAGTTGTTCTTTAATCCATCCTGATCTAGTAGTGTTCGAGGATAGCGACCCCAAAAACCTTATGTGCAAAGATGATTGAAACCTTCAAAAAAATATTATGGGGAGGGGCTCAACAGTTGAATAAATGGGCATTGGTCTCGTGGCCCAACCTAACTAAGCCTATGATGGAGGGGGGGTTGGATCTTCGGGACCCTCTCACATTAAATCAAGTGATGGGAGCCAAAATCTAGTGGCGTTGGATAAGAGGCTCTAACCTATGGAAACAAATCTGGACTCGAAAATATGGCATGCCAATATCTGCACGGAAGACATTCTTAGATATCGAGACCCTCCCAAAGGCTCAACAATATGGAATCTTGAAGTGCATAACAGTGACCTCATCAAGCAACAATTTTTTTGGGAAATCAGAAATGGAAAAATAACCCTGCTTTAGCAGGACTCTTGGCAACAGAGAGAAAAATGGTTTGGGAGACAAGATCTCAGTGACTTATCCTTGTATACAAATGGCCGAAACTTATACATGATGGATCGATATTGGAAAGACACCTTACCTAATGATGGATGGAGGAAATGGAAAGAGCGCCAGGATTGGCCACAATCCCCTGACGTGGATCAATGGAAGCAGATGGATCGTGAATTAGAATCCAGGAAGCTCACAGTTCAGGACGATGCAAACATCCTTAGATGGGGATACACTATGATGGGTACATTCACTATCAAGGAGTCTTACAATATAAGGGCAAGCTAGGGTCATGGTCACCCTCACCCAATCTGGAAGAAGATCTCAACAGGTGGATTATGGCCAAAAGTAGCTTACTTTCTCTAGCTGGTATGTCAAGGAAGAATCCTCACTTGGGACCAACTCCAAAAGAGGGGTATATACGAACCTTCTTATTATATTCTATGTGGCCAACATAATGAGGATATGGAACACCTTATAAACTCATGTTCTTTTGCAAAGTAAATGTGGAGGAAAACGGAGAACCTCTTTAGACGATTGGACAGAGACCCTCAGAGCATTAGAGAATCTATCATGCTATGGCATACAATTCTCTTTTCAAGCCTGGTCCTCAATCGGGCCTGGGCACTGGCTCTGGGATTTTTACTCTGGCCTATATATAAGGAGAGAAATCGAAGGGCATTTTAAGAGTAGTCATCAATCTCAGAAAGAAGTTTGGATGGGGGTTACCAAGAACATCCGGGAAACAATCCTGGCGAAGAAATGGCAGCCTGATGACTGGTAGGCTTCTCCTCGTGAGGCCATAATCCTCCACAGCCTGAATCTATCTCCATCAGTGATTGTCCCGATTTCCTGGAAACATATAGTGATTCTTGTGGATTCCTTGCAACACTTCACAACTCCCCTGGAGGGGTTCATCAAGTTAAGCTTTTATGGTGCCTCAAAAGGAAACCCGGGCCCCGCGGGTTTTGGGGGCCTCTTAAAAGATTCTTGTGCTAAAACCCGCCTAATATACGCAAACCTTTGTGGCTATGCCATTAATAATGAAGCAGAATTTGCAGTAGTTAAATAAGGTCTTATCATGGCTATTAAGTTGGGATATTAGAAGATAGTGGTGGGAGGAAACTCCAAATTAGTGATAGATACTGCTAAAAAGTTGAGTCAGGGGGATAAATGGGACAAGCTCAGCGACAGTTGGAGAATTTCCACACTGATGCAGGAGGTAGGCGAGCTTCTCCAAAAATTTGACTGTTATCACAACCCATGTCAGAAGAGAGGGAAACATAGCTGCAAACATCTTAGCTAATTGAGGTTGTAACCACCGTAAAGAGCCATTAGAGATGGCTTGGCCTACTCAACCCCTAGAAGGTAATTTAAATCCCCTGAAAGAGATCCTAGAGAGAGATAGGGGGAACAGTGATCAGAGCACCCAAGCTTTTGATTTGATCCCCCAATCGAGGTGTGAGCTGGAGGGAAATTCATAATGGTGATTTAATGGGGGTCTCCTCGGAGTACAAGCCCACCACCCTCCACATGCTCAAGCCATATGGAGCAGTCGCTCCATGCATGCGTGGGATTAAGGTCTTAATTGAAGATGGCAGCGACATTGTTCCCTAGCAATTGGAAAGTTTCTCTATGTGTGAGGTTGGCAGTCGTTTCGTGTTTGTAAGTGGTTTGTTGAGTAGTGGTGTTGGTCTCTGTGGGTTGATGTAGGAGCAGGAGTAGGCGTGGGATTGGTCTTGGCTTCTCCTCGCATAGGTAAATTGGTATGTGTTTTGCCTTTCTTTTTTCTCCTCCATGCATTGGTTGTATTGTTTGATGGAATTGAGCTCGTTTGGTCTTGAATTGTCGAGGTTTCAGAGGAAGAGGGGCATGCCCCTACATGCATCGGTATGGGATTTGAATCAGGTCCAAACGTCTTGTATTGTTTCTATGTCTGTCATTTTTGGGATTTTTTTGTCCAGGATGGGGTTATATCAAGAGTTTGTCTTTAGTGTCTGTCTCTGGGATCACCTCCTGCCTCATCCCAACCTCGAAAGGGCTTGTGATTTTTTTATGTCTAAACTTTGTTTCTAGGTTTTGTCTCGTCGAATTTCCTCAGTAAAGGTTGTGGTTATCCCTTTGGGTGTACTAAAGTAGGTTCAGTCTTTGTGGATTCCGCCTGTGGGCTCTATGGTATCTGGCGTATAACTGTGTCTCACCTTGGGTCTATGAACGAGGTTCATTTCTATGGGTTATGCCTCTGTGGTTCCTCCAAGCCAATTATCATTTGTTCTCTCAGCTGAATCCTTAAAAGGATGAGAGGCACAACTATGTTAACGAGGGTCGTATTGTTTGGGTCGATCGATAATGGATGTCTACAATGGAAAAGGAGGGGGTTGATCCCTTAGGTTTTATACTAGCAATCACTAGTTCATGTTTCCTCTATGGCAGGTATGTGGGGCGGTAGTGTCTCCCTAAATCAGGGTTATTCTGGGCTCGAGCTACCACCTGCGCAGGTAACAAGTCTAGTCACTGACTCCACGACAAGGTGTAGGTGCATGGAAATGGCTCAGTTGGTGGCAGCAAAGGTAAGAAGCCCATCCACGAGGGGGGTCCCCAAGGCCCTGTCAACCCAGTTCCTCTGCAGGCAAAACTCAGGGTCGTAAGTAGTAACACTGTTACCGATGAAATAGGTAACCTGACCTCAAAACGGGAACTCTAGCCCAAAAACGCTCAAAAAACATGAAAAAACACCAAAAAAAAAAAATTTGTGTCTTCCAGAACGCACTTGTTTTTTTTCGAAGGTCAAATTTCAACATTTTCTAAAATTATGCTAAAAACAAAATTGTTTGTTGAAAAAAGGATTGAAAAAACACCCAAAAAAAAAAAAGTGTGTCTTCCAGAACGCACTTGTTTTTTTTTAAGGTCAAATTTCAACATTTTCTAAAATTATGCTAAAAACAAAATTGTTTGTTGCAAAAATATTGAAAAAACACCCTCAAAACAAAACCAGTTGATGCTGGAATAACAAAAAAAAAAAATTGTGTCATAATTTTGACACTTGTGACAATGGAATTAAAGACAACATATTAGGACATTTTTTAAAATCGTAAATTCCTAACATTTTTTATAGATGATGTTAAAGATAAACAAATACATGTCCGGAGGGCTTATAATTTTGAACAATTTTCATCCATGTTGTTAAACATAAAATATCTTGACTTTAAACAACCCCAAATTTGTAATTATTTTCAACCATAACCTTAAAGATAAAGGTAAATCTAAAGTTTTTCAATCTTAAGTGTTTAACATACTTAAACAATGAAATTATGGAGAAAATATAATACTTAACAATTTAAAACAGAAACAAGTAAGAGTAATTTTAATTTTAAAGAATAAAAACTTATCTTTTTTCAAATCTTACCATAAGACAAATTTAAATATAATTTCAACCAAAACCTAAAAATCAAGCATCAAAACAAAGTGTTCTGTTTCAATGATGCATATAATTATTAAAACTTTTAAAAGTATATTATACCAAATGGTAACAATACATAATATCATGGTAATATCACTGCATAATCTAAAAATTCAACATTAGTTTCTATTTTCTATTTTACTTATAATTAAAATATCAACATTGGTACATTTAATATAACATAAATTATTTTTGTAATTCATTGTTACATTGTCGATATTCTAAAGAAATGAATTCTTCATAATTAAAACGTATAATCCAACAAACATAGAAATGTTTCAGAACTTCATGAAAAATGAGATGGAAGTCAAAAATTTTATTTCAAGTTACCATGCAAACATCAATTACAGAAAAGTGTCTTAGATAGTTATTCAAAATCAGCCATAGGTTCTGGCACACCATCATAATCTACATCTTCAGATGAATGGCTCGATGCAGATGAAGATGATCCATATTATTCTCTTTCATCAACTAGTGCTCCATCTGAGTCAACATGCATGCCCACCATTTCAGAGTTCAAAAGTCTTGTAGATCTACGTCTACATTCTGCAGAGTCCCATTTCAACAGTAATTGTTCTGGTAGTAATTTCTTCAAAATATTTATGGTCTGCAACCGAAGAGTTCCTCTCTTTGTCAAATTGAAGTCATACACAAGTATGTCAACATCCTCCAATTTTAAGACATCTGTGCGGCGACGATTTATATTTGCGCCCTTTCTTTTTCTCTTTCTGCCAATTCTTTTTTCCACTCCCATCTCTGGCTTGTACACACCATTGAAAGGGTGGGTACTTGTGGCATACCAATGTACATCAACAGCTGTAATCTCTTCATTTTCATTAATGACCTTTATAACCTTGGCAATCCAGAATGGATAGCCAAGTGGATCTTCATCTGCTAACACTGCTATCATGCAACCCTCCTTAAGATCCTGCACAGAACCCCTGTAAAGGTCTTCCATGGCTTCACGTTGTGCATGTGATCTTCTAGAACCAATATAGATTTCTCTTTCCTCTACCTGTGGGAAATTAATAATAGCTTGAGGCTGTTGTTGTTCAACATTGTGTGTTTCTTGATGTTCATGTTCATTTGGCATATTTTGTGGCCAAAAAAAAGGAGTCTTCAAAAGCGTATCCTCCTTTACTGATCTTGAAATCATATCACTTTGATTCCTGAAAAAAGACTCCCACCAAACTGAATCAGCAACATCGAAGTATTCATATGTATCTCTAATACATCTTTTAATTTCCTCTAGACATTCAAAATAATTTATCTCTCTCTTCCGCCTTCGTGCATTATGGAGTTCGGAAACTGACTGTAATAACAATATCTTTGACGAAAACATTGGACGCTCTGGAATGAAATTCAAAAATTCTAAACCTGATGATGGTCCCCATTCTTCAATAGTTGAATACTTCTTGCCCCATATAAGTGTTATCCCATCTATTTTTTTGATACGAAATTGATGCTGGAAGATAATGTCGTTAAGTTTTTCAATGCATTTCTCCTCACCATGCGATCCAAAAATAAACCTTCGCATGTCAATAGTTTCTTCTAACACATGAAAAATAGGCTCTGGAATGTACGATTTCTTAATACATTCAATTAATGATGGCAGGCTCCCAACACCTTTCCTCCTCAATGTTACTAAAAAACGACTGAACATTTGATCAATATGATCATGAGTATGCCCAACAAGAAGGAAACCAACCTTTATCTTTTTAAAAATCCCCAATTCAACAAGCATGTTTAGATACCCAAAAAGAACTTGATTTTTGTTCTCACGACTTGTGTTGTGTAATTGTAAATACAAAACTTCAGGAATAATCCCAGACCAATGAATAACCACATCATGGATTATAGTTATGGTCAGATTTGCATCATTGTGAATATTTGGAGTTGTGAAGAAAACTCTTGGAAACATCTTCTCATTAAATACCATACAACCAACCAAGTGAAACTAAATGAAATTTTCCTCCTGTAATTTTTTTGGCGTGTGGACAAAATGTGGAAGAAGTGTTTTCTTTTGGTCCATACCATCAATTATCAATCCCAGATATTTATTTGGATGATCATAACACTTCTTTCGATGTTTATACAACTTTTGTCTTTCACTTGTTTGTTGATTGCGATGGTCTTGAAGTTCTTTGACAACAGAATTTGTACATAAAATAAAAGAAACATATGAATAAATATATTTTCATAGTTGATAAGTATCAAATTTTAAAAAACAATGTTTTGAACACATACCTCTTTCTGCCCCATGACATTTATCTCTTTTTGCTTTAAGAGAAGCACATGTGCTGCAAATCCCCATCCTTGTCTTCTTAGGAATACGAACATTGTTGAATTCAGTTTTCCATATCCTTGTAAAATAAGAATATGTAATAAAATTACCAATTCCTTCAACAGCTTCTGCATAATCTTTGTATAACATGAATATTGCTCGTCTCGAGAAATTATCTGGAATATGTATTGTGTCTTTATTTGGCATACACTCTCTATGATTTGAAAATAATTCTTTCATCCATGTCTTAGCAGTATTTGCAAACGGCCCCACCTCCCGTTTATGACGTGCTTCTGAATAATATGTGGGATCCTTTTCCAATCTATCCTGGATTCTTGACAAACGACAATTACCAATTGAATACAACATTTTGAACGCCTTTCTGCAAAGCAATACATTCTCAATATGATAATCATAACCTGCTAGTGTAGATTGCATGCAACCCACTAAATATGAATTTTGCATGCTTTTATTCATTGACATATATGTTTTCCTTTTCTCCAAAGCAAAGTTGAAATCCATATTTTTCAAGCAATCCCTTTGACAACATGCACTTGAAATCAAATGAACGACAGAACTTTTTGTCGTGAGATATTTTGTCCTCACCCTTGTATAACTGGAATGCTTTGGATTGATATGAAAAGGTCTACTCCTACTTCTAGTTGCAATATTTGCTTGCAACGGCTTCATCATTTCATCATCCTTTGTAAAAGTAGTTTCATCACCATTAGAAGGAATATTATCCCCACTATCATCATCCTCAACATAGTTAAGAAATTCATCAACATCATTGCATGGAAAATTTTCTTTACCATCATCAGTTGAAGAAAACATTTCACAAGAATCATCGACACTTTTGTAACCCTGACTCAAAAGAAACTCTTCACCATCTTGACCCATGCTTTCAAATTCTTCCCTGGGAGGATTCAATTCTTCATCACCATGAGTGTCTTTGAAATGGTCACTTGGAGAAAATGCAATATTCAGATCTGTGCCTTTAAAATTATCATTTGCAAGAAACTCTTCATCCTCCCCTTCCTCAGTGGCGCTCTCATAATCCTTGGGATTGGAAGAACGCCAAGGAAATAGATAAAACCGATTTCTCATGGTATCTTGAACACAGTGAAATGGAGGTTGATATACACATCTATCTGATTTGTGGTATGATTGACTTAAATGAGAAATATGAGGTGATGGGCAGAGTACGAGACATATGTATGGTCTCGAATACAAACACTATTTATGTTCTTCTAAGGGAGGCTCAGAAACGTGAGAAGGTTAGATATCGTCTATCAATCGTCAAGTACGACACAGATGAAATAACTTCAAAATTTTCTGAAGAAATAGCAAACAACATTGCAAATAACATTGTAAGTATGCTTATTTTTATTTCCTCTATGCATTATTGTAAGGATGATTCAATTTTTTATAAATTATTGATCATTGACAGGTTTTATTTTGTTTCACAGGATTTTGTTCCGAGTCTTTCAAACATGTTTGATGGTATTTATATGTTGGTGCCAAATGTTATGGATGTGATCAAAACTTTCCACAAATACAAAGCAGAGGAAAGGAGATTGAAGCAAAGAGCAATAGCTCGTGACACTGCAACAGTACAAAAAGGGGATCAACCAAGTGTCACTAAGGTGGGTCAATCTAATAAACTTAAACATGTTTCTTTTGAAGGTGTCGAACATGAAACAGAAAATTATGATAGAATTAGTGAGGATGAGATGAGAACTATTGTGCAAAAGAAGAAAACAGATCAGACACCAAAAATAAAAATTGCCAAATATCTCTCTCTTGTACCTCATAGAGGAGAGCTTGTTTATAAAGACACTGATATGTTATCCAATAAGGCTAGGAAATCAAATATTGGTGAACCCGTAAAGGTCGTGAGCAGCAGTGAAGAACAAATTGAAAGCTCTTACGGAAGAAAAGAAATCATAACACCAGGTGCTAGGTTAGAGGATGGCATTATTAAAACAAAACAAAGCGCTATTCGACAAGAGTTGAGGAAAAATAAATTAATTCTTGGTGGCCAAACATTTGAACTTAATGTTAACCAATTTTATGGCTCAGATAAAGGGCAATCTCAATATCAAATTAGAAAGACCCATCACCTACATGTACATAATCTGAAAACATTGTTCAAGTTCAATCCATATGCGCATGTGGTGGATTATGTGGTTCTTGTCGATCCATGTCAGGTTCCCAACAAACAAGCATTTGACAAGGCAAAATGTTTTGATTATAAATATTATGTAATTGGAGGAAACCATTCAATAGAGGCTAAAAGACAATTGATTGCAGAATATCCCAATAACTATCTTTTTCAAACAGTGAAATGCATCATTTACGCTGGCTTAACAGAAATAGAATCAAAGTTATTGGCATGGGATAAAATGCAGATAATGAGTACAGAATGAAAATGACTTTCATCCAAAGGGTCAGATTTATTCATAATGAATTCATAGAAAAATGTCGTGGGGATAAGACAGAAGTTAGTGTCGCATTTCGAAAGGAATGTTTAATGGAAACAAGTTATCAAATTGATGAAAAAAAAGCAAAAGATGGAAAATTGAATACAAATCTCTTCAAAGGCACAGATAACATTTTTCAGTTGGCATTTAAAACTGGGGAGGTATGGGATTTGATTGATGATATTTTTGATCGATGGGAGAATATTTCCATAAAAAATCAAAAAGTTAGAAAGAGTAAACCCATAATATGTACCAACAGTAAGGGGGGTCATGAAATGAAGCAGCTTCCAGAGGATATGACTATTACACCTTGGAGAACAATGCAAGGTGTGAAGGATGATAAATTAGTCAAATCAGTGTTAGCCCGTGTGAAGTCGGGTGAATTATCAATGGAAGAAATGTGTGCAGAATTTCAAAAGTAAGTTTCTTGAATTATTTCTTTATTTTAATTTTATTTTAAATAAAACATAATGATGTTGGTAGAATTTGTTATACATGTCAATATATTAACGTTTTTAACTTGATTTATTCAGTCAGAAAATTTATATGAAAATACAAGAACACATGGTTAAAATGTTGAATGAAGACAGTTGGGATGATGGTGTACGCAACTACCCAGAAGCAAGTTCTACATCAACACTAAAAGAGTTTTATATTGCATTCAATAAGGTATGTTGATTTATAAATTTATTTTATTCATATTTTAACTATTTTTATTTGATTACTTATACATATCTATATATATATTTTTATGTCATTAAAGATGTCGAAGAAGGATGGAAATGGAGTACCAGATACTTTCAAACGCTTTATTGAAAAAATTAAGATGGAGAACATGAGAAGGAAGCGTCTTATGAATGCTGAACTAGATCCTACTCTTAATCATTACATTTGGAATGGGCTCGACAGTGTCCAATATCAAATAATACAAGGTCACTGTGAAGACATTGCAACACTAATACCTAAAAGGGAATATGGCCTAGTTATTGCAGATATTCCTCATGGTTTCAATTTCCCAGACATTGAATATGATAGAGAACCATATACTTATCAAGTTTTTAGTAAAGTGGTTACGGGTTTTCAAGAAGTGACAACATCACCACTTTGGCGATTTGTGACATTTCATTCAGACACGCATTTTCCAATGTTATTAACAAGCGTCAAGGGTAAAGCAAACTCAAAGATGCAACTTACATGGTAAGATTTTGAAATTGTATGTTTGATTCCTCCTAAAAAAATTTATTCATGTAAAATTTAATTGAACTTTTACTATGTTATGTAACAAGCAAAAGTCAAATATTGTTTCTTCCGAAGATCAACTTATTATAAATGATTGTGAGTTCATCCATGTTGAATGTTGGATAAAAGAGGATAGCTATAAGCATATTATTATGAATCAAGTAGATGGGAAGAGTCATAGTCAAGTATTGGTTTATGATGCAGTGGTAAGAAAACTAACATATGAGGATAAAGATGCAAAAGGAGATATAGTTAACATTTATCAAAAACCACAAGCATTGATTAACTATTTTATAGATCTATGTTCAAATGAAGGAGAATGGGTTTTGAATTTATTCTCAGGTTCAGGTAAGTTTTAATATACAAATTTAAATTTAAATATTGTCTTTTTTACTTTTTATGTCTCCATAGTAATTTTCTTACTTATTTTTTTTGTGCTTGATGATTAGGTACAACACTAGCATGTTGCCTACAAAAAGAAAGAAATTGCATTGCCATTGAGAAAGATCCAGTTCAATGCAAATTTATTCAACAAAGAATTAACGCTCTTAAATTCCTTCCAGATGCGAAGCAAGAAGTTGGTTTGAGGAAAGGAGATTTTAATGAATCACGTGTGGCAAAAAAAACAAAGGAACCTCAACCACCATTATATGGAATGATTGGAAAGGGACACTTTGGAAGATTTGCTAACATGAAAGATCCATTAGAAGACGGCGATGATCAAAATGAAGAAGCAAATGCTGCAGAAGAAGCCATCAACGCTGTTCTAGATGATGTTGAAGATGTATTAGTTGATATTGTTGATGCTGTTTAAATTATGCTTGCAAACAAAGCTTATTTTTCAGAACTACTAATCAGCTTTACTTGTAATGTTTAGACTTTGATATTTTATGAGAACAACCCCTTTTTTTGGCAAAAAACATGTGATTGCTATTATTTTTTGACATAAAATTCAATAAAAATGTTGTTTTCTTAAGTTTTTTTGTTAAAATTCTCCCAAAAAATTAGTTTATTTAATATGTTTTTTTCAACAAAAACTCTGTAAAAGTGTATTTTTTGCATTGTATTTATATTGAAAAATTGTATTTTTTTGTCATATGGTTCAAAATATTGGTTTTTTAGCGATAATTTTTTGATGTGCATTGAAAAATTATTTAACAATATATAAACATGTGGAAAATATAAACTTTAGAATATTGACCTTTTTTCAATCTTTTATGTATGTGAAAAAGTGAAGATATCATTACAAGTTTTTATTTTTTTTAAAAAATATTTTTTTATTTTTAAAACACAAGTACATAAATGCACTTAAAAATAAACATCTCACAGAAGAAGAAACATTAAAAAATTTATAGTGTCAAAATCAATGCTATAAAAAAAACGTTGGTGATGATACACCACCACTATTCAAAATCGACATAAAAAACACCACTTTAAAAAAAAAAACAAGATGAAAAAAAATTAAAGTGCCAAAAACATGCTCAAAATTTTTTTTTCGTGATTCTGCATCGCCACCTTTTCAAAATCAGGTGTTTTTCTTGATATTTGAAAAAGTAGGTAACATTGAAGTTACCTATTTCATCAGTAACATTGTTTAGTCTCCAGCATCATAAACGACGCATCTATAAACTATCATAAGGGCATGTATGAATAAATTTGACATCTAATGGAAGAATGGGAAGCAAACCTGAACAAGGAGGCCAACAAAATGGAAATTAACGTGGAAAATTGACAAGCTATGGTGTCGAACCCAGGGCACACCCAAGACCGCGCCACACAATTTAAACAAACTATGTTCTTATATTGTTCCATGGAGGGTATCCTGGCGAAAGTTTTGGAACAAATTTTTGTGGGTATGGCAGCAGCAGTGCAAGATTCCCTGACTATAAACACGAATTTCAAAAGTTCCAGTTCCAGTCGCTAAAGCAAGAGGGTCGACTTCAGCGTATTGAAGAGCGTCTTCCTTGTATTCCCTACAAACAACGGTCGAGATCTACTGCTAAAGACCCAACTCTAATGGAGTCTGCATCTGTCCATTGCGCCAAGTAATTTGATAGTTGGCATCATAGTTTTTTTTTAATGTATGCAAGAAGCATTTAGTTTTCAGTTGTATGTTGATAGTTATGTTGTTATATATTTAGAATACAGACAATGCAAAGACAATCAGACTTATTTAGCTTGGTTAGAAAGACTTATTAATTTTTGCTACTTGATGGCATATCACAGTGTTAAGTAGTCAACAGAATTGGGTTTCTTTATTAATGGGCTTTGATATCATAATATAATGATAATATTGTGTGCAACTAGGTTTGGAATTTGGCATTTTATAAAATGCTTTTATCTATTTTAAGTGTTTAATCTATTGTAATAATTATAAAAACAAAAACAAAAAAAATGTATTTGACAATTATGGAAATTTTTGAAATGTAAAAAGTAACAGGTAAAAAAATTGAAAGAGTGAATTTGATGTTTAAGTATTTAAATTGTCTATCATAATCCTATAATGTTTAAATATAAACCATAGTTACCAAATTAACTCAAATAAAAGGAAAAATTAGGAAAACTCAAATGAAAAATTAAAATATCAAATAAATGCGTTATAATTCATAAAAATAGCATGACTCTAGGAAATGGCAACTAATTGTGACTTGAGGAAATATTCATATATTTTTTTGTGTTGCAAAGCTAAGAAAACAAGAAAGCAAAGAATTTGAGCCTAAACCTAAAGGTGAATGCATTTTATAAAGAGTACCAATTTTTCAAACATGTTTATATCAAGGAGGAATTTTAAATAAATAAGTTTTAAATATGCATTAATTACAAAACAATTTTAGCTCACTTTTGAAAATAAGCAGAGAATTTGGGTTTTAAATAAAATTAAATAAAAAGTTGAATGTTAAAAGCAAAGTGTGGTTTTCTTTGGTGAATTCTAATGTTATATATTAACCAAAATTATTAAAAATTATTTAAATTTCAAATGAATAAGAAATAAAATTACTTAAATTTGGAAAGAAAGTGAGTAGATGACATTGTTATTACAAGAAGGTAAGTATAGATATCTAGATGTTTAAGATGTATATTGTTAATTTTTTTACAAATTAAGAGATTTTCATTAGAATTTTATAGAATTTGAACTTGGTGGTAACTATGGTTTATACAGAGGTGAAACTAGAAAATCCTCTTAGTTGCAATGGTCATTATGGTGGATTCTTTGGAAATAAATTTCTTATAGCTACTTAAAAGAATGTGAAGAAAGATTGGAATAGTGGCATTTTCTCATTAGACAACATTGACATGTATTTTATAAACAATTTTTTGATTTTATAGCGTTACGCTAATGAACTATTATCCTTTATTTTAAGATATTATTTGCAAACTTGGTACAATTGTTAAAAAAAAAAAATTGCATATAACAACAAAAAATTTGAAATTCATTATTCTACATAAAACTTAAAAGTAGAAGACATGAAAAACAAAGTACAATTACCAAATTTCCACTGGACACAAGATAAATTTGAAATTCTACATAAAACTTAAAGTGAAACACATGAAAAACAAAATACAGCTACCAGATTTCCACTTGACAAGCAAAATAAATTTGAAATTCCAAACCTACCGATAACAATAATCACTTAAACATGAAAAACAAAATACAACTACCAGATTTCCACTTGACAAGGAAAATAAATTTGAAATTCCAAACCTACCGATAACAATAATCACTTAAATCCAAAATTGCTGACTTTTTATTTCTTTTACTGTGATTTTCAATCACAATACTTTAGCTAAACTTAATTGTGGATTTTGAAAATAATATTTTGAAATCTCATAGATAGAATAAGTCAATTTGACCGAGACACTATCCATCAGATTTCACAACATTTTCAAAATCCACAATTTAATGGCCCAATACTTACGTGGCGGAGGGGCCGATCAGATGCCAGCGGTGCACTCTGTGGGCAGCACTGGATACCTAGGCTCGTCCTTACAATAATCATAAATCATGTAATTCCTCCTCACCCATTTGTACAACCTCGCTTGATTTGGGCTGAGGTCACTGTAGCTCAACCCTTCCCACCAATTGCTGCTATTAACCACGCAGCTCGCGTTGCCCGGGTACTGGCAGGATTCGATCTCAAATCTCCTGTAGGAGGCAATGAATGGTGCCTTGCTCCAGTCAATCTTTTCCAGCCCGCCCCTCGTCGCCCAGTTATCGGCTTCCCAGAGAGTAGAGAAGATCCCCATGCTCTGATTCCTCGGAAATGGAACGCCTCTCGCTTCGTTGTTCTTGTAAACCCTAATGGGGATATCATCTACAGAAAACCTGCATTATCCCAACCTTCTTTAAAAAAATTATTTTAGAGATTGCCGAAGAATTTGAAACAGACCACTACTTACACAATATGGTAATGGTTCCAGAGGATGGAATATCTGTGAAATTCCAGCGAAGGGTCGAACCAGAGATTCACTCTCTGCTCGCGGCCACCCTTCCCGAGAGCAAACACATTTGTTTGGACTGTATAAGGCTGCCCTGATCTGTTCCCCAGAAACTCGAAATCCAATTCATCTCGCACTTCCTCCTTGTCCGAGCTCATCTGCATATACACTCAAAGTTTAGCAGAAGCACCTTCTCTTCTTCTTAGATTCAGTAATAATAACAATTTAATTTTAAAAGGAGTTTTTTTAGTGTGATTTTTTGGAGTTTCTGATGCCAGTCAATATATTTGAGTTTGAATATTCATTTTTGTTATTTAAACCATTTATTTTACTGTATATATGCATTCAACACTTTAAAAAATTCTTAGAGCACTTTGATTGTGCAAGGTTAGATTGGCTGAAAAACCTTCAAAAAGTGGGGCTGAAGTTTAGAGAAATTAGACTGGCTGAAAACCCTTCAAAAAGTGACACTAAAGACAACTGTATTTTGAGATCATGGTAAAATCAAATGTCAAATTCATAGAGTACAGTAACAATAACAATTTAATTTTAAAATTATAGTCAGATAAAATATTAAATTAGTTTATGAGATCATTTTGTTTGTGGGACAATGTACTTTTCAGTCTTAATAATTTGACTAGTGAAGTTTATGAAAGTCTTTTAGTGGGAGGAAAGTTGGTATAATGGGATATTATCTCACCACCCTGTTTCAATTTTATTTGGGGACATCTTTGACCTCTTGTGACAAGGCTCAAAGAGTCTCTGCTCTTGCTAAGTCAAAAATTACAGGTATATCTGGCTTATGCGTTTTTCTATATACTTCTGACTTTATAGTGACAGTATATTTGGCTTAAAGGCTGTTAGCTATACTCTTGGTGTTATGGTGAACGAAACTAGGTTTGATCTTGAGCTTAGCCCAGATTACTTCATCAAGTTCACCATGGTAAAAGATCATTTAAAATACTCCATGCTAAAAGATCATTTAAAATACTCTTATTGTTATAAAAACAGCCTTAGGTTTGACCTTGCCCAAAAAAAATTATAAAAATATTGATACTCTACTCTTTTAAATTAAAATTATAATATTTTTAAAATAAAACACAGTCTTAACCACAAACCTTTCATTTCAAATGTAGCCTCACCTGATGCAAATTACACAACCTAAAGATAGATTGAGTTTGCAATACGTACATAAAAAGCAGTGACTGTCCCCGCAGAATCACCTGCCACAAGCTTGATGTTCATGCTTACAAGTCCAAACATGTACTGATTCTTGGAGGCAAATCCTGCACCTGCACAATCAAATGAAATTTAAATGGAGGCAATTCCAGCACCTGCACAATCAAATGGAATTTAAATGGAGAGGTCTTGTTTTTTTTTATGGATAGATATCACACTTCTTAACATGGTCAATATAGTGAAGATAACCAGTACAAAAGCAGTTTCCAGTGGAGCTATTTACAAGAATTAAGGAGTTACAGAGTCAATATAGTAAAGATAACCAGTACAAAGCAGTTTTTAGTGAGTATCATGTTACAATGAGAGTTAAATTGAGTAGGAAGTTATTATTAAACCTTTCCAATTATCTGGGACAGACTCAAGAAATTGTTATTAGATATTTTCAAATAAAACTCTGGTAAAAATATTTCAAAAACGTTAACAAGAAGACAATTTAAGTGGCTATGTCTGTAATACAAAATATTATGTATATCATGTGATTCCAAATTCAAACTTGTGGATTAACCTGTGCATGTAGGAATAGTATGCCTAAACACCTAAATGTACATGTAGGAGGAGTATGCCTAGACACCTAAATGTATAATGATAGCTCTCAAATTCAACGATCTGATTGTCAATTCCTCTAATTTAAAAAACCTGCAAAGTCAGGAAATTAAAAAACTGTAACAGTCAGGAGAGCAATACCCACCTGAATTCTGATCCAAGATAAGATCAATGGAGTTGTTATCTGACCTTGTTTTCACATGGTCATCCGCCCACGTCACTTTAAAATCCTCTGAAAATGATGCCGGGCGTGCAGAAACAGAGTTTAAGAAAACCACAGATATAACAACAAACTCGATTCTCTTAAGCCAATTCCTTTGCCCGGCCATTGTATTACCCAAAACAACAGACCGGGGAAAAGCCCACAACGAAAAGCCCTTTCAATCTGGAGATTTATAGAAGAAATTTCAAAGTAAAACTCAACTTTCATGAAAGAACCAGAGTCCAGGTCATGGGTAATCCCAGTGTGCCAAGGGAAGTCTTGTGCTTATCCAGTTCAGAGGTTGTACCCTGACTCTACATCAATTCAAGATGGGCTTCAGGGCACAGTACAGCCATAAATATCAAAATGACAGGGGACTGCTGAGAATATAAATATAGACATTATTCTTCCCCTCAATAATGTATAGTCTCAATAATGTAGAGTCTCAGTGGCGGGAACCCGGGATCCTTGAATCTACCACTTGTTTGGAGGCCCACTCTTGCCACGCGCGTGTAATGGCATTAACTTTTGGCTCTGATTTCACAGGGCTTTGGCCTCCTTGCTCACAATCTGACGTGTTCTCTTTGATTTTGTTTGACAAAAATATCATCCAAGTGGCACCGTACTCTGATGCAGCAAATTAAATCCACCGGGGTGTCATCGTCAGCAGTACTGAGGTAATTGTTCATCCAACTTCTTCCTGTAAGTGTTGATAATTAGATGCCTGGAAATTTGGTGGGTGTTGATAATTAAATGCCTGGAAATTTGGTGGGGATTTGATGGATGAGAAACCACACTTTTATGATTTTTTTCGTATGGTGTCTCTGTTTTTAGTTAGGTGGAATCCATGTCAAAAAAATTGAGTTGGAGTCCATGTCAAAAAAAATTGAGTTGGTGAGATTTGATTGATGATAAACCACACTTTTCTGATATTTTTGGTATAGCTGTCTCTGTTTTTAGTTAGGTGGAGTCCATGTCAAAAAATTTGAAATGTTGTCTAAATTTGAAATATTTTAGTTTTTCTATAAAGTTTAAACCTAAATGTTATTTAAGATTTTTTAAAAATATATACTTATAACTAGCATACCTATAGTTTAAGTGATGAAAAGATGGTGTGTAATATCTTGTAAAAAGATAAACTGTTCAACATTTATGATGCATGTGCATGTCTTAGATAGTATTAAGCTATAGAATTTATGTATAATTAAGGCTGAAGATATTTTAAATAAAATTTTGATAAATATAAAAGTGTAAATAATAATCTCAATGTTATTCATTAAAATAATATTAATATTAAAATAATTATACATTGTTATTATAAATTTGATAAAGATATAATTCTCAAAAATTAATTTATTAAACAAAATGTTAAAATAAATATTAATATTTTAATCAATAAAATAAATTCAAAATACAAAAAAATTTAAATACAAAAGTATGTATGTATTACTTCATAATAATAATAAAAAATAATTTGCATTCTTTCAAATTAACTTCAAATTCGAATTCACCAAAGCTCTTATCAAAAACCCTAGAAAATAAGGAAGTTGATTATAGATATTGAATCAAACCACTTTCCAAAGACACTTTTTTTTTTTTTTTTAAAACTAAGTTGTCACTCCCAAATAAATTGACTCCCATTTCATCAATGTTTTTTTCTCTTTAGATGGCCATAAACTTATCTGTCATGATTACACTGAATTTTTTTTTTTTTTTTTTTTGGTTAAATAATGATATTTTAAAATTTATAAACATGAAAAATAAACCTTAAATAAAAACCAACTTAATAAAATTAAAATTGGGTATTTAATTTTATTGCAATTCATACATGGAAATGAGGATTTGAATATAAGCAATTCTCAAGCTATGCTATATCATTCATCTAAAATTCATGCTTTTAAAACCACTACAAAGGCACGAATTTCAATACTATTTAGTTTTGTTGTGCAATTTCAATACTATTTAGTTTTGTTTTATCTTCATCAACTGGGATGGAGATGATGGAGGGAAATTGAGTGCAAGGACGAAGATGTGATGAAGAGAAGAGCCTTGGCCAAGATTGTAGTGCATAGTTGTCTTCTAGGAAGGCCAAAGAAATAGGTAATAGACAAAAACTCTTTCAAATTAAAGTTGGAAACAAATTGAAAGTGGTGATCAATTGATAGAGAAAAGGAATCCCCCAGGCTAACACTAAAGAGACCAAGAGTATTCATGGAAGAATAGTATCAAGACAATGTATGGTTATGTTATTATTAAAATCGTATTGTTATCATAAATCAGTTTAATGAAAACATTAGTATTTAGTATTGATTTGAAGGTTAATAGGTATTGCAGAAAAGTTATCTCTCATAGATGTTTTTTACATTATTTTTTTTGTATGTTCAACATTGATGAAGGTATATAGGGCACAAATTAAGAGCCTAACTTAACATCTAGAAGTAACTTAACAAGGCACCTAATCACTATCTCACCCAATCATATTATATCCTAGACCCATAAAAAAAAATTCTACATAATTACTTATTTCAAAATTAATATTAATTTTAGATTTAAAAAAAAAAACCAAAAAACTATAGTATTATTTTTATAAATTATTTTTTTTAATTTTTTATAATATTTAATTTAATTATGAAATTTCTTTTTTAAAATTATATATATATATATATATATATATATATATATATATATATATATATATATATATATATATATATTATTTTTTAAAATAAAATTCATTTTTTAAATAAAATATTATTAATAATTTTAAATTTTAAATTATTTAAAAAATAATTATTATTTTTCTTATTTAAAAAATTATTTTAAATAATATAATTTAAAATTTGAAAATATATAAATATTACTTTATTAAAAAATATATTTTTAAATAAAAATGTTATGTCAACTGTCATTCATAAATAAAAATTAATAGTAACTATCCTAAAAGCTAAAGTGTAAACCTCTTCACTGCATCAACACCTACGAGTATAATATCCTCCAACTTTGAAAGGTCTAGTCAACATCATTTATGTGATTTATAAAAAAATTATAAAAATTGAAATATATATATATATATATATATAATAATTAGTTTAAATTAATTTTAATTTTAGATTTATTAAAACTTGAAAAAATCAAATTTTTTGAGATGTTATTTTAAAGTAAAAAAAGATTTAATACTTCTAAAACTATAAAAACATAATAGATTTAAGTTAAAATAAATTAAATATTTTTATAAATAAAATATATTATATATAAATACCATGAACTAATAAATGAATATAGTTATTTTTATTTTAATATATAATTATTTTTATTTTTATTATTTTTCATGACAACATTAATTTTATATTAATAAAAAACACCTCTGTACACAATCAAATCAGTTAATAACACTAATTTTATTAAATTAATTTATTTTAACAACCTTATTTTAATAATAACTAACTACACATTACTATTACACCATCATAATTTATAACAACAACAATATTTCAACAGTAACCACACATTACCATTACAACCAGAATTATCTAACATATAATAAGGCAATTAATAAGTCTGGGCTAATACATTATCTAAAGGTAAACATATATAACTCAGGCATACCCACTATTAAATTTAGGCAAGTAAATTACCTAACAATAAACCTATACAACTCATACATATTAATTACCCGCTGCAAATTAGATATTTCTTACCTTACCATTATATCATCACTCCATGTTTATTCTCTGTATACTCCCTTCCTGCCTAGTTCCGTTCCTTTCCTTGCCTCTGACAACGGCGTTCAATTTATTTACATCTTCCTTTAAATGAATGGACCCTGTGCCATTACCTGCTCCTTCTACCTTACACTAACCTAACTCCGTATATGAATCCTGTCGAATTTTAGATAAATTTGACTAGAAAATATCTCCACTGCCACTGCACTAAAGGTAAAAGACTTTCTAATAATTAAATTACATCAGTGCATAGCTTGGCTTTAGCGATTACTTTTGGTTCATAGAGTTTGATAATGGATTTTAGAATGTTGAAACTAGTTTATTTAATGTTGATGGCAGATTTTATAAAAGTCTTTGAATCAATTGTATAGCTTTATTTTTATTTATTAGATTTTGAAATATTATTAAAATTTGGAATCTAAATAAATTCCATGGTAAGAGTGAAAACTAAAATATCATTTGCTAAACAAATCTAATTCTTAGTTACTGGTCAAAGTAAAAAAATAATTTTATATATCAAAATTTTTGTAATATAAATATGGGGAGGTCCATCTTAATCTATCAAGTCTCTAGAGGAGTCAAATCTCTCAAGGTGCAAACCTCTATTTTGAGTGCAAAAATTAAGAAAAAGTTTACACAACAAAAGATTTGATCTCTCTAGGAGCTTGCCAGATCCACAATGAAAAATGGATCTACACTATTTTAATACTTCCATATTAAAATCAATTATTTAATTATAAATTTATTTTATATGTTTTTTAGAAAAATCATTGGAAATAAAAGAATATCCTGGAAAAACCATGGGTTGTCAAAACAAACTCTTAATTTGAGTGGGTCAAAATGTTTACATAACATTAGAACACCTCTTTCATATTGGACTCGAGTTAAAAAAGAATCTATTCTATTTTAATATTTCTATATTAAAAATAAATTATTTAACTATAAATTATATTAATATGTTAATTAGAAAATCCAATGGAATTTTATCTTTAAATAGGCTATATTAGAAAAGAATACCATGGGAAAAACCATGGATTCTCAAAACTGTCAAAAAAATGTTTATATAACATTAGAACAACTCTTTCATAGACAACACCTTTAAACACAATCAATCAATATTATTAATTTTATTAAATTAGTTTGTAACAACAACAATATTTTAAGGCATAGTCCAACTTATAAACCAAATGCCCTTTTTTCAAAGCATTCTTAATCTGTAAAATTAGAGTGTCTGAGGGGTTTTAGGGTGTTAAATCCATTTACGCATTCAAAAATGTATTTTAAACAACAATAAATCACAATCTTGCTTAAGATTGTCTGATAGAATTCGGACGAAAGGGCCATAAGTTAGACTATGCCATATTTTAATAATAACTAACCACACATTAACATTACACCATCATAATTTAATTATTTACTGGAGTGGAGAGAACCTCTTGATGAGATTATTATATATTTTTAATTAATTAATTTATTTTCCAACGAAAAAAACTAACTTTTTATAATATAGTAAAAAGTTACATCATAAATGCCACAGCATTCCATATGTTTTCATCGCCCTTTATGGCAGCAGAACTACCTGTCCAATATAGAAAAATCTACTATAACAGAAAATCAATAATCCCAACACTCATAGTGTGTCACAAAAAACAGCTAAAAGGACCCAACCAATCAAAAAAGAAAAACAGAACATGTGCATCAGGGCCTCCCTTAAGGGAAAATAGCCCAGAGACAATCAGATAAGTCTTTTCTGAAACTGTCTCAACATATACAAAAAATATACATATTAGATGTCCAAAAGAAAAACATATCCACAGAACCTCCTGAAGATACATCGTGAACGGGAGTAAATAAATATATAGAAAAACATGATAGACCTTGTTAATACGGCTGAATGTCCGACATACAGACCCCATTTTCATCTTTCTTCGTTATATGCCACGCCTCCAAATCATGTTGTAAGCCTTCTTTATATAGTATGTTAGTTGTCCAGTTTTTTTCCTTGTAAATATGGCATACATAAATAAGAACAAAAGACATTTTTAGAGCATGTATCTCTTCAAGTATAGGAAGTAACACAATATTGTGACATCTATGTGCATTGTTGACCCAGTTAATGACATTCATAGAATCCCCAAAGATTTGAACCGAATCAATTCCAAGATGGATGAGCCAGCGTATGAGAAGTTTTAGAGTTAAGATTTCAGCTAGATTTTTTATGGCTTCACCAATACCCACTAATGCAGCCAATGAAACATTGTGATTTTTATGAATGATCATACCTGCACCACATCTCCTTTGATTGTTATATGCCCCATCAAAATATGCCCTCAAGATCTTATAGTTTATTTTTCAATAGAAATATGTCTAGGCAGAATGTTGGAGTTAGAATATGGGAGAAACAACAAAATCGCAGCACACTCAACAACCACAATTGAAGGGGATGAATTGATGTCCTAGAAGATCCCTTTATTCCTGGCCAGCCAAATGCCCCACAAGATGATTAATGGGATGCATCTGTGGTTAGTCTCTTTGTTTGCCTCCCACCAGCTCTACCAAGCCTCCCCACAGTTTTCACCAATCCAAATCATTCTTACTTTTCTAAGTGTTAATGTGTAATCCCAAACCTTCTTTGTGAAACGACGGGAAAGGAAAAGGTGATTCGTTGATTCATCTGCATCCTTACAAAGAACACACCAACCAGGCCCAGCTAAGAATCTTCTTTGGAGAGAGTCCCATGTAGGCACCTTATTCTTTAGGATACACCAAAAGAATAGTTTAGCTTTAACTGGACCATCCAGTTTCCATAATGACTCGTACCACCAATCTTGTACACTTGATTCCCTTCTCTTCATCAAGAAATTGTAGCACTCTTTTGGAGAATAAGTACCTAATTTTGAATGGACCCAACAGATGGTATCCAGATAATCTTTTAATCGGACTCTAGTGCGAGATAATTCCTGAGTATATCCCTGCCATTCCCGCCTCCACCAATGTTCAGTTTGGAGATCATCCTCTAATTTCCATGCATGTTCACAAATGGTGGTTTCATCAAGTTTTGCTATTTGATATAAGTAATAGACCCATTTTCTATTTAATGTCTGAACAAGACCTCTACAGAGTGTAAATAATTCAATTCACCCTACCCATGGGTTCATCCCAACCCTGCATTTTTCACCATTTCCTATCTGTCATGCCATCCCTTCTTCCACGAGCCCAAGCGACAAAATAATTGCCTTCCAAATCACGAATGATTTAGTGAAAGATTTTTTGGGTTATCTTATCCATTCATCCATAAGGTTCAGATCAATGCATTTCCTCTTAACCACCGTTGTCCAAAGGTTGTCTTCAGTCAACAATATCCAACAAAAGAACCCAAGTTTTTTATGTCCCATCCACCCCATTCCTTAGGTCTTGCAATTTTTTCCCAAGCCACCCAAGGGAGGATCGACTTTTCCTCCTTACCAAACCATAAGAACCCACTGCATATGCTCCTATTTTTGTTTAATATGCCTTCAGGGACCCACGACAGGGTGATCCAGTAAACTGGAATTGCCATCAATACTGATTTTATTAGCACCAGTCTCTTGGCCCTAGACATCCATTTGTAGCTCCAAATATCTATGTGCTTCTTGATCTTTACTAATAACCATGACCAATCTAGTTTCCTGTAAGATTCAGGTTTTAAATGAAAAACCAAATCTTTAAGGCTTTCCCCCATCCTGAGTTGGGCATAAGGGAGGACATTAGAAGCCCAAGCAAGGTCTAGACTTGATATCCCTTCATGTGTCATAGATGATTTCTAAATATTTATTACCATGCCAGTAGCCTTCATGAACAAGTCCATGATAATTTTCATCTGAAGTACTTCATCCCTACTCCCATTACTAAACATTAATATATCATCCACAAATAACAAATGTGAAATGAACATATTTGTTACTACTTCAATACACGTTAGTTCTTTATTTCTCTTTGCTAAGTGAATCGGTTGGCTTAGTCCTTCAGCAACAAGCAGGAAAGCCAATGGTGAAAGAGGACACCCTTGCCTAAGTCCCCTCTAGTTATGAAAGAAAGAGGACGCCGCCCCATTAATAAGTACTGCAAAGGACACATTAGAAATGCATCCCATAATATTGTTTACAAAATCAATTTTGAATACCAAGTGAGTCAGCAGTAGTCTTAAGTATAACCAATAGATTCGGTCATAAGCTTTAAAGAGATCTATCTTATCTATCATACATTTATTTCTAAACAACTTAATGTTATGCATAGTCTCTTATGTCACCCAGATGGCCTCATGAACCTTCCTGCCATCCAGAAAACAAAATTTCTCTTTATAAATATTACAAGACAATAAAGGTTTTAATCTGTTTACAATGATTTTATAGATACAATTGCACAAAGAAATGGGCTTGAAATCAACAAAAGTTGAGGGAGAGTATGCTTTGGGGATGAGAGCCAGGAACGTCAAATTGAAAGGATCATGGATAGTTCCTTTTTTTTGTATTCTTCCACAACATCAGTGGTGGCCTCCCCCATCAGCTCAAAAAAATGTTGAAAATTTTCCATAGTCCAACCATCTGGCAGTGGATTTTTGTCTTTCTGCATCGCTTTCAGTACCAATTCAACTTCTTTTCTCGAAAACGGGTCCATGAGATGATCATTGTCCAACTCTTCAGAATACCTAGGGAAAAGTTGAGCCATTCTGATCACTTCCCCAATCGAGGTTCCCTCATGAGAACCAAAAAGGGATTTGAAGTAATTTTTCCCCATCGAGGCAAGATCATTGAAAGACTTGGCAACACCACCATCTAGCTTTTCTGATTCCCAAATAGTATTTGAGTTTTTTCTCTCCTTAGCATAATTTTGGAAAAAATTAGTGTTTTCTTCCCTTGCTAATAGCCAAATAGCTCGGCTTTTCAAACGCCACTATCCTTCCTTATCTAATAATAACTTCCTTCTCCTCATCTCCAAATTTTTGATCTGATCCCTTATTACATCATCCACATAACCTTCTAAACCTAGGCTTTCCATTGTTCTAAAGCCTCGGCAATGGACTGAAGCTCCCTTGTTTCTTTAATAAACTTCTCTTTTTCCCAATGAATGGAAGCCCTTTTATATTTTTCAAATTTTCTACAAAGGATTGAGAAAATGAGGATTTTTTGACCCTAACCATTGTTCTCCAAGTGTCAAACACCAATTTATTGTAGACCTCTTCTTTTAGCCATCCTGCATTAAATTTGAAATGGGAGCTCGGTTTCTTGTTGGGTCTAGCAAGCTCCAGCAAAAATAGGAGAATGGTATGATTCCCCCCCAGAGCCCACCCATTGTCTGAAGCCCAGAATCTGACTAGCCAAATATTCATTTAGGAGGAATCGATACAGTCATTTGCTACCCGAGCCTCCCTCACATGTTTATTCCTCCAAGTAGGTAAAATTTTTATAAGGTTTGAGTCAATATGGTTTCCCTTCGTTAACTTGTTTATGAATAAACCAGCTAAAGGATCTGCATGCGCATGTGGGCCCCAATTTTCTGACATCCCCAGAGATAAATTTAGGTCTCCCCAAACCACCAAATGTGGATCTTGCATAAATGATTTTGATAAAAAAAATTTCCAATAGGACACTCAATCGAGACATGGGTCGTAAATGTTAACAATGGTGATTTCAGTTCCTAACTCAATAGAGAACACTTCCACTGCTATTAGCAACTCAGAGGTCCATGAGCTATTTAGTTTTATGGCATTATTTTTTATACCATTCACCAGACCTTCGGATCTCCCTCTGACATTTGAAGTCGCAAATTTCCAACTCAAGAGGAAGCTCATAGGAGTATCAGAGACTTGATCACCCTGGCCTAAAGTCTCTTGAAGAAATAACACATCAGGTCTATGATTGTTAATAAGATATTTTAATGCTATTTTTTTAGGGACACTAGCAAGACCTCTGAAATTAAAGGACAACAAAATCATTTAGTCATAATGTCAAGGGACCGTGCTGCCCTAAGCGCCCCTTTTAGCGAGAGTTGTTTTCCATCTACTATTTCAAGAATAGCCCTCAGTTGGGCTTTGGATATGTCAGTTTTGTTGTAATGTTCCCACTTAGCCTTATCTAAGAGGAACATTCAATTTTGTTTTAATTTCTGTTGCATGAATAAATGAATAAAGGAGGACATGTAAAACTCCTGAAAAGTCTGAATAAATCAATGCCCATGTGAACAAAGACAAATCAGGGCCATATAAATAATCACTTGCAGGTGTGAAAGAGGTTTGAGCTAAAGACTGGGTCAACCTTGACCAAATCAACAGCGTTGTCTAGGTTCATTGCATCTCCAAAAGGGACAACGCAGTTCTAGAAGGAAGCCTCTCATGTGGAAAGGGCTAACTCATCAAGGTGTTTTAGGGTTTGGAAAGGCTTTCTCATCTTATAAAAGGAAAGGGAGGGCAGCAAGAGAAGGTTGTTGATTGATAATATTTCTAAGTATTTGTCTGCTTAGGCAAATACCATTCTCTGTTGTTTAGTGGAGGATTGTACTTGCAATTCCTATGCAGGGATTTCACCTCTTCCTTTGAGGATTCTTGGAGGAGTATTTGCTGAATTGAACCACCATCAGGCTTGAGGCCAAGATCTACTTTCATTAGTAGCACTGATCCATTGAGGGTTTTGCTGCTTCTGCAAGCTGTAGCAAGTGGGAGTCTAGATCTGCAGAGATCTAGTGTATTTTTGGGAGCCACTTCTCATGGAGTGTGTCTTTTAACCTCCTAGAAGAGTGTCTCTTCTCTTTGTACTTCAGATCTATAATTTTGCAGTGGTTATCTATGCCATTTGAGCTATAGCGCTGTTCATCTTGATAGACTGCGTTATTTTGGTGTGAGGCTCTTCATGGTGTATTGCTAGTTTAGATCAGAGATCTCTAGTGCTGGGCTTTGCCTTCCACTTGGTGATCCATGGATTAGCTTGCTGATCCATGTTCTATTTAGATATGATCCATTGTAATGAAATGTTATATTCAGAAATTTACTGCAATATTTTACAGATCTGCAACTTGTTTCTCAGATATACTATTATTTATGCATGCTTTTGTCAAAATTCCAAGGGGATCTTGAAGAGAAAACTATCTAGTTTCCAGATCTGAAATAGATCTAATGTTTTGACCACAAATCTGCCCTAGATCTGAGTTGTAACTTCCAGTTGCTGAAGCTCCTTAAAAATAACGTTGTTGAACCATTTCTACAAATGTACATGTGTTCTAGCTCTCTTTTCTGAAGATTTCTTGCTAAATTGTCTTGTTCATTCTACTGTATATTGAAAGAGCTTCATTATAATGCTGATTTACTGCCGTATTATTGAAATATGAGCCTCCTTGCTGATCTCCTCTGAATATCTGATAAAACTATGCAATTCCTGAAGCAGTGTTTGCATTTGGCTGTAGCCTTCCTCTTTGGGTTCTTTTTAGCTAGTCTAGTTTGTGGGAGATGTGTTTAGTGTATCTAAACTGATATTTTTTAAATGAAATTCCATATATAAGACTCATACAACATAAATAAGAGGAACCAAGTCCTAATCTGCGTTTCTGTTGCACATTTTTTATTATACAACGTTTCCCTTGAGCACATTGTCGATATTCCTGAAAAAGGAATATTACAGTGGTATCAGAGCTCCTTTGTTGGCATATCCTGTGCTTGCCTTGGAGCACCAGTCATGTTGCATTCCGAAGAAGATGATACTCTCACTGAGAGGGAGAGGAGGTACTAGAATAGAATTCATAAAACGTATGACTACACTACTGATGATCCTGACAAGGGTCAAGACAAGGGGAAAGCCCCTGAGACTGTGAATGATAAGGAAGCAGAGGAGTTTGCAAAAAATATTTTGGATACCATGCAAGATCTTTCCAAGGAGATCAAAGAGATGATGATGGACAGAATGAGGGAATCTCTTGGGAGATTTCATCAAGGAGAAAGTTCTGACATGTCTCATTATGGGACTGGTCAACCTGTGAGCCTACCACAAGCTCCACAAGCCTCACAACACTCTACAATGCCTACGTTCTTGGCTGTGGAGAATGAAGGACCACAAGAGCAAACCAACCTTGAAGGTTACTTTGTGGAGTATGACTCTTAGAGTCATAGATTCAACGATAACTTGAGTTTCCAATACTTTTTCCATCTCAAGGACCGGAGGAGACCATGGCAGCTGTATATAGATGGTGGTTTCTTTCATGGGAGACACCACACTATGGGCAGATTCTTTTTGCCCAAGTTTGATGGATCATCCTCTTGTTCTGCCAAAGCATGCGTGGAAAAACTGGATATCTATTTCCAATTGAACAAAGTCCCTGAAGTTGAAGCCATCAAGATTGCAGCGCGGCACTTTGAGGGTGAAGCACACAATTGGTGGCTCCATGGGTTGTCTAAATTGGGACACAACAATGTGACTACATATGCTGAGTTCACTAGAAGACTGGTGGAGAGGTTTGACCAGAAGGATCCCGAAGCACCCTTCATAAGCCTTGCAAAGCTGAAGTAAACAGGAGATGCAGAGGCTTATATTTCTGAGATTATCAGTCATGGTCCCTGATCTATCTGCAGCAAGGAGAGTCTACATGTTCATTGATGGCCTGGAGGAAACTTTACATGGGTTAGTTAATTCTACCAAGCCCATCACCTTGCATGATGCCATTGAGAGAGCTAGATATCTCCAAGATGCTTTGCCAAAAGCAAAGGCAACCTTCCAAAGCAAAGCCCCTCACTCTTCTAAAGGGAAAGAAGGAAAAGTTGCTCCTCCCAAGGAGAGCTCACTGAAGAAACCTCTTGACATTGATCTTCGGAGGGAATTGAGGAAAAATAGATTGTGTTTCACTTGCCAAGAGCCATGGGTACCGGGACATAGATGTGCTGCTGGGAGGGCACACTATATAGAAGTCTTCTCAAATTTTGAGGAGGAAGATGGGAATGATGGACCTAGGAGGGGTCACAACACTGGTGATGATGAGGAGGAAGATAAAACACCATCCAGAGATGAAGAGGGATCCTTTGCTCCAACAAGTGGGACTCTTGCCTCTTTGAGAGGAGTGCTTAAGTACTTGACCCTAAGAGTACAAGGCTCAGTCATGAACTAGAGAGTGTCTATTCTGATTGACAGTGGGGCAACCCACAACTTTATTGATGCTCACCTTGTGCAAAGGAGAGGAATCCCCACTGATACTTTTGATGGGTTTTCTGTTTTGGTCCCAGGAGATAGAAGCATGCAATGCATGCAATATGTTCCATCACTTTCTGTCACTATGGGATCCTACACTTTGGTGGATCACTTCTTTGTAGTTGACATACCAGACACCAATATCATCTTGGGTGTCCAGTGGTTGATTACCTTGGGGAAGGTTACCACTTATTGGAAAGCCTTGCAGATGGAGTGGGTGGACTTGAAGAGTGGGAAACCACAAATAATTCAAGGCATGCACACTTATCCTTCACCTAATGTTTCCACACAAACAACAGAGATGGATTTGCGCAGTGGAAGCAAGGATCTCACAATTCCTTTTGTCATGTTCATGAGGATGTTGCAAGGGACATTCTTATCTCGTGGCAAGTCACCTGGAATGTCATTAGATTGTGATCTTGTGGGGAAAGCCTCACAAAGTGCTGCTCCAAATATAGATCCAGCAAGGATTGGAGAAATTAAAGAGCAAGCTACAGCGCTGTGGGAGGAAGGAAAGGGGAGGATCAGCCTTCCAACAAACAATTTTGGCATGTTTAATGTCAAAGAAGAAATCAGCAACAAGGCAAGCACTCCCATAGATGTCTTAGCAGCGTTGTCATTGTTGAGTTGTGTGGATCCATATTGGAGATCTCAACTCCTTGTGGAGTACTCCAAAGATCTTCACACCGGGATCATACTAGATGGCATGAAGCAAGAGGGAGGCTATTTGGTCCATGAAGGGGTCATCTATCATCTTGGTAGAGTATTCTTGTCTAAAGCCTCCAGGCTTAAGCAAGAGATACTACAAAGGGCACATAAAGAGTTCCTTTCTAGCTATATGAAGTCAACAAAGATCTACACCCTAATCATGAGGAGTTTTGATTGGGAGGGTATGAAGGAGGAACTACATCAGCACTTTCAAGAGTGCAAGAGTTATGAGGAGTGGGGACAGCCAAAGGACTCTATGCAGGAGTCATTTCAGCCTTCTCTTCCTTCTCTTGAAAGAGGAGAAGTATCCATGCCCAACTTCACATGTGTGGGAGACTTGTATGGTAAAGAATCTGATCTTATGGAGCATGTTTATTTTTTTGATTTGACATATTCTCTTACCATATGTATGCAGGCCATGGCTCCTACAGGGGGTGATATGACATGTAGATCTCATGGCATTGGTAAGGCCAATAAAAATTCTGAATCTGATCACTCTCTTGAGGTGCAAAGGGAGATTCTTTTTCATGATGGGTACTTCCCAAAGGCACCTAACTTGTGTATCACTTCTAGCCATGTCAAAGTGACTCATGCAGCAAACGTGTGGTGGGAGTACCACTTACCACACTTAGATCTACTAAATACAAGGAGTGCATTGCGCTGGCATCTTATGTGGGATTGTGACCCACCTCCTCAAGTGCAAATTTCAGTTTGCATATATGTGATTTTTCTTCCATACATAGATGATATATTGGTATTGTTTATGGGTTTGTATGGTCAAAGGATGGGCAATGTATATGTACCACATGGGATGGAACTTCAACTTTTACTTCATGATACATGTTTTAGATGTAGCATTGCTTCACCTGTGTTTATTTCTGTTGAGTTTTACACTCCTGAAGGGATGGACTATGCCCCTATTATGTTAGCATTGGAGGAGCAATTTTTGATGTATTGGCTTAACGAGCACTTGGCCCATGATGAAAACTTGATCCTTGATGGTACCATCAATGGAGAAGGAGAAGAACTACAGCTCTTACCCTATCAGTTGCTTGAGGACAAGAAACATGTTGGAGGGGAGGACTGTAATGTTCCCACTTAGCCTTAGCTAAGAGGAACATTCAATTTTGTTTTAATTTCTATTGCATGAATAAATGAATAAAGGAGGACATGTAAAACTCCTAAAAAGTCTGAATAAATCAATGCCCATGTGAACAAAGACAAATCAAGTCCATGTAAATAATCACTTGCAGGTGTGAAAGAGGTTTGAGCTAAAGATTGGGTCAACCTTAAACAAATCAACAACGATGTCTAGGTTCATTGCATCTCCAAAAGGGACAACACAGTTCTATAAAGAAGCCTCTCATGTGAAAAGGGCTAACTCATCAAGGTGGTTTAGGGTTTTCAAAGGCTTTCTCATCTTATAAAAGGAAAGGGAGGGCAATAAGAGAAGGTTGTTGATTGATCATATTTATGAGTATTTGTCTACTTAGACAAATACCATTCTTTGTTGTTTAGTGGAGGATTGTACTTGGAATTCCTATGTAGGGATTTCACCTCTTCCTTTGAGGATTCTTGGAGGAGTATTTGTTGAATTTAACCTCTATCAGGCTTGAGGCCAAGCTCTACTTTCATTAGCATCACTGATCCATTGAGGGTTTTGCTGCTTTTGCAAGCTGTAGCAAGTGGGAGTCTAGATCTGCAGAGATCTAGTGTATTTTTGGGAGCCTCTTCTCATGGAGCGTGTCTTTTAACCTCCTGGAAGAGTGTCTCTTCTCTTTGTACTTAAAATCTGCAATTTTGCAGTGGTTATCTATGCCATTTGAGCTACGACACTATTCATATTGATAGATTGTGTTATTTTTGTGTGAGGCTCTTCATGGTGTATTGCTCATAGTTTAGATCAGAGATCTCTAGTGCTGGACTTTACCTTCCGCTTGGTGATACATGGATTAGCTTGTTGATCCATGTTCTATTTAGATCTGATCCATTGTAATGAAATGTTATATTCAAAAATTTACTACAGCATTTTACAGATCTGCAACTTGTTTCTCAGATCTACTCTTATTTATGCATGCTTTTGTCAAAATTCCAAGGGGATCTTGAAGAGAAAACTATCTAGTTTCCAGATCTGAAATAGATCTGATGTTTTGACCACAGATCTGCCTTAGATCTGAGTTGTAACTTCCATTTGCTGAAGCTCCTTAAAAATAATGTTGTTGAACCATTTCTGCAAATGTACATGTGTTCTGGCTCTCTTTTCTGAAGATTTCTTGCTGAATTGTCTTGTTCATTCTACTGTATATTGAAAGAGCTTCATTATAATGTTGATTTTCTCCTGTATTACTGAAATATGAGCCTCCTTGCTGATATCCTCTGAATATCTGATAAAACTGCGCAATTCCTGAAGCAGTGTTTGCATTTGGCTGCAACCTTCCTTTTTGGGTTCTTTTTAGCTACTCTAGTTTGTGGGAGATTTGTTTAGTGTATCTAAACTGATTTGTTTTAGATGAAATTCCATACATAAGACCCATACAGCATAAATAAGAGGAACCAAGTCCTGATCTGCGTTTCTATTGCACAGTTTTTCTTATACAACGTTTCACTTGAGCACATTCTTGACATTCCTGAAAAATAAATATTACATTTGCGGCCCCTAATCCTCTTCGATTTTTCCAGAATATGATTTTTCCCCAACCCTCCAAAAGTCTCAAGCTCCATCAGCATTTTTTCCCTGGGTCTCAGGTTGTATGGTATAGTATCAATAGACAGTTTTAGGATTGTTGTGATGATACTATCCACAGTCAGTTATAGGTTACTAATGCACATAGTCTCATTTTCATTCTGCCTAGAAGGACTAAGCGTCTTCATAGCAATTAAAAAATGATCAAATGAGTTTATAATAGAAGATGGAGGACGCAAAGAAGTACCCTCCAAATCTGATTCAAGTTCAGCAGGGACTGGTTCTATCTGCATCTCGATTGAGTCTTCTACAATGTTTGGCATCTGCTACATGTTAGGAGCCTCTGTGTCGTCCATTGGCATAGGCCCTTCCTCCTGTTGAAGAGTCACATTCCCCTCCACTTCCTAATTACCTCCACCCTCCTCCTGTGTCCCTTGAACCTTCTGATTTTGGGATCCCTATTTGATCCCCCCCTTGTGTCTTCGCCTTCTAGTGAAAGAAAGAGGACAATGCCTAGCCAAGTGCCCGTGTTTATGACACCTATGGCATCGAAATAGTAGATGTTCATAATCGATCAATTGTAAGTATGATTTTCCTTCCATATGAAGATGAATTTTAGCAATCAAACCCTCCTGTGGGGCAAGGTGAACCAGAATACGAGCAATTCTCATTGTCCGATTCTCCAGAAACAACACGTCCACATCCAAAAATGTGCCCAGGCTATTCCCAAATGCCCGAAAGACATCCATATGTGAAAATTTCAAAGTAGTTGTAGTGATATATTAATTTCTCCTACTTATTATTTAAATAAGTTATTATTCAGAAATCTTCCGGAAAATATCAAAAGTAATACTACTGCAACATTCACAGATATATATGCAGAGAAATAAACAGTAGAGAACATAAGCACAAGAATCAATCACATGTACACAATTATTTTTGGACAATTGTCCCTAGAAAAGCCCAATGGGGGAAAACTGGTGCAGCAGATGAGGGTTTTATTAATTCTTTAGCAAATGATATCTTTAAAGGGAAATACAACGAAAGATAAATTCTAAATCACTTGAGACTGAATTTCCGGCTTACTCGAACAATTCACTGACACCCCGAACAACCCCTGCATGCCCTTGCGTCTCTCTGCGTGATTCAATGCGCAGTCCCAGCGTTGGACTGCGTGAGTCTGCGTGGAGACTACATGGGTTCTTTGCGCTACAACCTTAAGCTACCTCAAGTGACCCACTGTTGCTCTCCATCCCTGATATCGATCACCTTTTACTCCCTCCTCCTGCTGCTTCTACAAACTTCTCGCCCTGCAATTTTCCCACTGAAATCGAATTCTACATTAGAATGGATCTCCTTCGGGTACTGAGTGTATGCCTGTCTTATTTTCCAAATGACCCTCAAGCCTTCTTTTATAATATTCCTATTGGAGAACCAACAACCCAGATTAAAAGATTAATCAATGGCTAAGATTAAAACTTGACTTGATCCATGTTTTCTAGAAGATTCACACTCTTACTTATCAATACCCTTCAATTATTTCATTTCCCTAAGTTTAGACTGTGTCTTCATTAAAATAATTAATTATTTTAATAATTCATGAACCGAGTGGAATTTCCACAAACTGTTTCTGGGTTCTTTGGAATGTTATTGTCTAAGCCTCCCTGAAAAGTTTGAGACTTGGAACACTTTTGAATGCTACAAAAAACAACACTTCCTCTTAGCGAGGAAGGTGTTCCAAAAATATGCCTACTGCATGCTGCTCTGATTTTGAAGCACCCTCTGCGCTGCTGATCTCATGAATCTTCCCACTCATCTGCTGCACTATTTCCTCCTGTACTGCTACCTTTGACACTGTCACTATCATTGTTTCCTCTGTACCATAGCTCCCTCTGAATATTGAGTCTATCCATTCATGCTACTAGAAGGGATTCTTCATCATCCCCATATTCTCTCTAAAGTAGACAAACTTTGTCTTCCCTAGAGCCTTTGTGAGGATGTCTGCCACCTGTTCTCCGGTTGGAGTGTACTACAACTGAATAGCTCCACGTTGTACACAGTCCTTGATGAAGTGACACCTGATGTCAATATGTTTTGACCTATCATGAAACACAATATTCTCAGAGAGATTTATGCAACTCTGATTATCACATAAGATGGTGGTCGCTTCCATTTTCTCCTTGAGTAGATTCACTAGCAGTTTCCTAAGCCACATGGCTGTTCATGAAGCTGTGCTGGCTGTCATTTACTCTACTTCTACTAAACTCAGTGCTACGGACTTATGTTTCCTACTGCACCATGAAGTCATTTTCGATCCTAGATTGAAACATTACCCACTGGTACTCTTCCTATCAACTAAACTTCCAACCCAATCTGCGTTAGTGAAACCACTCAACCTAACATCATTGCTATGGGTGTACTTCAATCCAAGTTCGATTGTTCCTTGAAGGTACCTGAGAACATGCTTGGTTGCTGCCCAATGTGCCCTCTTCGGTTCCACCATGAACTGACTGAGGGTATTTACAACATAACATATTCATGGCCTTACATTTACCAGATACATCAATGACCCTATTAGTCATCTATACAACGTAGGATCAGCCTCATCATCGTTGAACGTATCGATTTTCTTCCAATTGGTGATCATTGGAGTTGTCATGGGTCTACAATCCTCCATATGAAATATTTTCATAATCTCTGTAGTGTATCTTCCTTGACCAAGGAATATCTCCCCGTTCTTCTGCCAAACCTCCAACCGTAGAAAATAATGCATCCGTCCTAGATCCTTCATGTAAAATTCTTTAGCCAAATTCTTCTTGCAATCTGTGATGAGCCTTGATGATCCCATAAAAAATAGATCATCTACATACAAAACTAGTATCAAGGGCTCACTTCCTAATCTTAGATAGTAGATATTGGGATTTGTGTCACTCTTTACGAATCCCATCTTCTATAGGTAGTTTTCAATTCGACCATTCCAGGCTCTAGGAGCTTGCTTCAGTCCGTCTAATGCTTTCTTCAATCTGCACACATGAGTTTTTTTATCATGTGTCTAAAAGCCCTCAAGTTGTTCTATAGACACCTCTTCTTCTATCACCCCGTTCAAGAATGATGTCTTGATGTCCATTTGGTGAATTTACCACCTCATCTGTGCAGCAAGGGATATCACAGACCTGATAGAGGTGTAGCTGGCTACTGGGGCGAAGTTTTCTTCATAGTCAATTTCTTCCTTCTGAGCATACCCCTTAGTCACAAACCTAGCTTTACATTTCTCGATTTTGTCGTCTTCAGCATACTTGATTTTGTAGATCCACTTCGATCCTACAATTGATCTCTCCTGAGGCCTGGGTACTACTTCCCAGACATCATTCGTCATGATGGAATTATACTCTTCCACCATTGCATCAACCCACACCTGGTGTTGAGCTACTTCCCGAAAACTAGAAGGTTATCTAACTTGAGAAACCAAGGCTTGATACCTCTCAGGCTGGGTACGATGTCTCTTCTCATTTCGAGGGATTCCGACAAAGTCCTCTGCATCCTTCAGAAAATGTCGAAGTTCCCTATTCATTCTCCCACTAGTAGTGGGTGGATCTACCGGCTCTCATTATTTCAAATCCTTGGGAGACACATCCTTTCGATCACTATGCCTTGGAGAGGCAACTAAATTTTCTATTGCTGGTTGTTGGGGCTGGACCAGAGGGTATTCCTCAGACTGTGTAGTAGAAGGCATCTCATGGGATCTTCTGAAGGCATTATCCTCCATGAAATTCACATCCCTTCACACCACCACTTTCCTGCTCTCAGGAATGTAGATGCGATAATCCTTTGCATTCTTGTTGTATCCTACCAGATACCCCTTTTCAGTAGTCATCTCCAACTTCTTCCTCTTCTCATTGAGAACATGACAGTAAGTTGTACTGCTAAAGATCCTAAAGTGACTCACTTCAGGCTTACTACTAGTGAAGACACTTTCTTGTGTGAGCTTTCCCAATGCAGTGTGAGGAGTTCTGTTTTGAATGTAGACAGATGTATTACACTCTTCAGCCCACAGGAATTTTGGCATGTCTTGGTCATACATCATAGCTCTGGTTGGTTCAACAATAGTCTGATTCTCCCTTTCTACCACATCATTCTGCTCCAGATTGTATGGAGTTGTCCACTCTCTTTTGATTCCTTCCCTTGCACAAAATCCGATGAATTATTTATCTTTGTATTCACCACCATTATCTGATCGTAACACCTTGATCTACTTCCCTGTCAGATTTTCCACTAGAGCCTTAAACTCTTTGAATTGACTAAAGGCTTCATCCTTAGTCTTCAAGAAGTAGATCTAGGTTTTCCTGGAATGGTCATCAATGAAGGTGACGAAATATTTTGCACCGCTAAGATCTCTATTGGAAATCGGCCCACAGATATCTGAGTGTATCAAATCCAATAAACCCTTGGCCCTATTGTTGCTTCTCTGATATGCCACCTTGGAATATTTTCCTAATACGCACCCTTTGCAGACATCATCTCGTTTAGTGCTCAGTTCTGGAACACCCGTGATAGTATTCTGGAGAGTTCTCAACACCCCATGATGAAAATGCCCCATTCTTCTGTGCCACAACTCATTCAGGTCCATTTCATCTGTGCTGCCAACTAGTGCCATTGGAGAGTCAAGTTATAGCTTGTACAATTTGTTTCTTCTTACCCTGATCTGTGCCTTCTTCTTCCAACTCGGGTGCTTTACATAGACTCTATTTCCAATAAATTATACATCATATCTTCGGTTTCGAAGCTATGACACTGAGAGTAAATTCATCCCCAAACCCGGCACATGCAGTACATTAGTGGCCCAAATTCTATTTCTTGCCTCGGCCTGAAAAACTACGGTACCTCTCCAAAAGGGAGTACAGTTTGCTTTATTTCCCATGGTTATTTTTAAATTCATCTGCTCCTCCTCGTAGTCAGAAAAACATTCTCGTACTCCAGTCATGTGAGCAGAGGCTCCGCTGTCAATATACTAGACATCAGAAGAAGCAATGCTTGATACGCAAGCAAAATATTCCTCAAGGATGGATGCCAATACAGAGACATCGTGATCCATCTGTTCTATCGTGCTTCTTACCCTTCCTGGAGAACTGTGTGAACCCTTCTGTGTTGTTGCTATAATAGTATATTTTCGTTCAATGATAGATGCCCCCTCCCTGTTATTCATATTTTGCTCTGATGCCATGTGAAAATTTCAAAGCAATTGCAATGATATATTTATTTCTCCTACTTATTATTTCAGTAAGTTATTATTCATAAATCTTCCAAAAAATATTGAAATAAATATTACTGCAACATTCAAAAATATATATGCAGAGAAATAAATAGTAGAGATCATAAGCACATCAATCAATCACATGTACACAGTTATTTTTGGACAATTGTTCCCGGAAAAACGCAATGCGGGAAAACTGGTGCAGTAGATGAGGGTTTTATTAATTCTTCAGCAAATGATATATTTACAAGAAATACAATGATAGATAAATTCTGAATCACTGGAGACTGAATTTCCGGCTTACTTGGACAATTCACTGACACTCTGAACAACCTTTGCATGCCCCAGCATTTCTCTGCATGATTCACTGCGCAATCCCAGGGCTGGACAATCAATCACCACTGACTCCCTCCTCCTTCTACAAACTTCTCTCCCTGCAACTTGTTGAGCTCCAAAGATGTTCTTTCTTCCACCACATTCCACTCCATTTCCTTTGTCCATTATTAATTACAGGCTCAAATGATCAATAGAACTAATTAAAGTTTCTTTAAGAATGTATATCATGACTAACTTGCTATGTTTTTATAATTTTGTCATTGTAGTACTTTCTGAACTAGATCTAGCTACAGAATGCAGACATTCTGTAGCTAGTTGCCGATTCTGCAGTTGTCTTCATGTCTACGTAGGTTCCAGGTGTCATCTCAGAGAAAAACACATATGGTCATATTCCACATCATTCCCTCATCATTTGTTGCTCTCCACGAAGTTTGAACGGGAATTCTGTAGGTGGTTATGCACGTGGGAACTCAAACTAGGAGATAGACTCCTAATGGGACAAGGACATTCCAGATGTCCTTAATCATATTATGAGACCACCATCAGAGTTCTAGTTTGATTTTAATTTGGAAAGACAATTATCCCTAGGTTATCTCAAGACAGTTATGTAATTTTGTTATAAATATGGCTCGAGAAACTGAGGGACAAGGTTAGATTTTGTGTTTGATTGCTAGATTTCAGAAGTCCGAAAACACTCTGTTTTGAAGTAATTTCTCTTTTAATGAAAGAAGCATCACTTTATTGAAAGCGCTGAGTCAATATTGAAGTAGATTTTGCGTGCTACTCCAGTGGTAGAGGGCCCCTGCTACCTGAGCAGCTTTGTTCATACGGTTTAGATAAGTATTTTAGTCTCGTTTTTCATTTCTAGCTTAAGCAAGTTTTTGAAGTTTATGTTTCATACTTGTTTACATTAATAATCACAGCTAGACTTACTCTTATAAAATCTTCCAAAATATCATCACGATGAATAAGGCATAGCTGTGGTGTTGTAGATTTTAGTTGCATTTCCTTTCGAATTTTATGATTTATGCTTGTTTACACTAAGTGTCATAGCCGATCTTATTCCTACAAACTCTTCCAAAACATCATTAACAATGAATAAGAAACAATTGTGGTATCTTAGATCCTAGTTGTATTTACTTTCAAATCTTATGTTTATGTTCAATTGCATTGCATAATACAGCCAGACTTGTTTTTACGAACTCTTCCAAAATATCATTCATATTGAACGAGATGGGCTGTAGAATTCCATAGATTAGCTGCATGTTAATTTAGTTATAACACTCCGGAGGTTGATTGCATTTAGTTCATCTCTGTCACTACATTTCAAGTTTGATAATGACATTCTAGTTTAACTCTGTTCACTGTACTTCAAGTAGATTAGTAGCACTCTAATTCAGTCTCAGTTCATTTTGTTTCAAGAAAAGATTAATGGCATTCTAGTTTAGTTGTAGTCACTATATTTTAAGATTGATAGACTGCGTTCTAGCCTAGTGTTATCCATTGTATTTCAAGTAGTACTAGTTTTCAAAAATTAGTCTCTCGGCCTTCATTATTTACAACTTACTTTTGTTCTGAATTTATATTGATACATCATCACATGAACAGGGGTGAGTAATATCGGTTTAAGGCTTTGATTATTCTGCAAATCTTTTACAAATTCACCTATAGCCTTTTTCCCAAACATTATTCTAGAAAATCTCTAAACTTCTGAATAAGGCCTAGTAGTGATAAGTCAAGTTGCAGAATAGGGTAACTTCAACATCATAGGTTAATCTAGAATAGAAACCTTACCGTGTTACAAATAATCATTTTTTTTGTAATATTGTGAGTTGATTGTTTATTTAGGAGAACTTCATTTACACTTAACTTGTCCATTTCTCAAGCTCTTCCAACACATCTTTAATGAATGAATTGGATAATTTCAAGCTCATGTTGTGATTTATTTCCTTGCAATGAAATCATTATCAAGCTTTGCATTTGTTGTTTTCCATCCATAGTTTAGGCTTTGTTCTGTTTTAATATAACCAATAGCTTCTTTTCACCAGCACTTAGTTCTTTCCCTTTTCAAACATAAAACCATAAAACCAAAAACATCATAAAACACTAAACACAACGTAGTGAGAAACAAATACCTAGGCACATATAGTGCACCACACTTCAACAGTTTACTAGCCGTGGTTGACAATTAATGAACTCAATTTAGGAACACTAAGTTGAGCACAAACATTTTGGCGCTGTTGCCGGGGAAGTGTAACTAGGTAGCCTTGTTTCTTAACTCCCAAAAACAATGATATGCGTAGAGAGAGAGACTCAAGGGGTAGATTCATAAGAAGCAGAAGCAAAAGCTTGATTCCTAGAACACCTCTTGTTTCACCTAGACCAAGAGCCAGCACACCTCCAACTCAGACCCAGATTCCATCCTTTACTGATCCTAGACTTCCAGAAGACTTAAGATCAGATATTACATTAGAAATACCTTCCACTTCATCCACTGAACCTGTCTTAGAAGAAGATTCAAGGATCCCTGCTAGAGACACAAACTTTTCCACTTCCACAAAAGAATCAACTATGGCAGAAGAAGGGGGAGGAGGAGTCTTTAATGGAGAACACACATTATTTGGAGGGGGTAGAGGTAGAGGTAGAGGTGCAGAAGGAGAAGGAGGTAGAGGAAGAAGAAGAAGATAAATGGGAAGCTCTTTTGGGTTTCCTATAGTAGATGAAGAAACAAATACAACCATGAAAAACATTTCACCCTCTGTCCTTCCAAAATTTTATGGACTTAAAACTGAAGATCCTGAAACCTTCCTATTTGAATTTGAAGTCCTATGTAGAACTTATGACTACTTACAAGATGCTCAAAAACTTAAACTATTTCCTTCAACATTTAAAGGAGCAGCATTTAAGTGGTTTATGAGTTTGTTCAACAGTTATATTAGGACATGGGAAGATATGAAACAAGAATTTCTAGAAAGGTATTTGGATTATTGTATGCCAGTCAATCATAAGGAGGAAGTGTTCAAGATGATATAAAAAGAGGATGAAAACCTGGAAGATTTGTTGGAGAGATTTCATTACAATATCAAAAGAGAAAAAATGGAGAACTTAGATCAAGACACCTTAAAATCTCTCTTGTTGAAGACAATTAGGGATGAATGGTTGGATATCCTTAACATGATGGGAAAAGGGGATATATCTCAGCTCACATTACCTGAAATATCTGAGTTATGTATCAACCTTTCAAGAGGGAAATCCAAAACCGTAAAAGGTCCAAGAGACCCTGCTCTTGCAAGGGCTAGTAAGTCTACTTCTGGGACAGTAAGTAGGGCAGAGATAGGACATATGCTTGATGAATTCAAATCTAACATCTTAGGGAGTCTTATTGAACAAATAGACACCCTTAAGTTACAAAACAAGAAAAAAATTGAATCTGATGCCTTAGCCATCTTTTGTCCAAAATGTAGAAAGAAGCATGCCTTGAGAGAATGTCCTTTGGATGCAAAATTTGTAGAAACCTATGTAATTTGTTTAGAAAAACATGAAACCAAGAGATGTCCTTCACTTCCTGGTCTTAAAGCTGTCTTTCAAGAGGAAACTCCTACAAATTCCATAGAATCTCTCAATTTTGTCTCTAGAAGGCCTTGGCAAGGACCTCAAACACAAGGATTCCATGATCAATTGTATAATCAACCTCCACTAAATTGGAATTCTTGTCAGCAACCTTGGCCCCAATTTCAAAATCAATCTCAAGCTTGGGCACAAGGAGCACAAAATCCCTATGGAAGATACTCCCAGTACTATCAATATCCACCATCCTATCCACCATACCCACATTTTTCTCCTCAAAATCCTCAACAGAATCCTCACAACCCATAACATCAAAATCAACCACTCCCATTACCATTTCCTCAGAAATCAAATCAGTTTCCTGCTCAACCCATACCAAACCCCAACAATAAAAATCCTCAGAATACATACATGATAGAAGGCCAACAGTTTCCAACTTATTTAATTACTCCTCTAGACCTTAGTGATGCTCAACTTAGGTCTAGAAGAATACTTGAAAAGAGGAAACCTTCTGTCATCATACAAGAATAAGACAACTCTGAGGAAGATTCTCTAAGGGAAAATAAAAGTCTTGAAGAAGACACTTCTTTTCAGGACCCAAAAATTGAAAAACCAAAACAAAAAGAACCAATAATTTCAACTCCTGTATTAGAGCAGCCATCAACATCCACTCCTACACCTCCCTTTCCAGAAAGATTACAAATTGATAGATGTGTAGAAAAACAAATTATGGTGCCTAATTATGATTTCCTAGATAAGCTGAGAAATGTCTGTATTAAGATTCCATTATTACAAGATATCAAGGAAATTCCAATTTTAGCAAAGACAATAAAGGAGTTGAGCATGAAGAAAACAAGAAAAAGAATAAGAGAGACAAAGAAAATTCAACTGGCAGGAAAAATAGAAGATGTCATGATGGGTAAGATTGCTATTCCAAAGTATCTAGACCCAGGAAATCCAGTTGTTAAAATTCACATCAATGGAATTGAGATCCAAAACACACTCATTGATTTAGGAGCAGCAATCAATATCATGAGTAGACAAATCATGGATAAACTGAAACTTCCTAATCTTCTCTTTACACTCACATTATTACAATTAGCAGACAGATCTGTGATCAAACCTGATGGGGTAATAGAAGACATTCCAGTGTCCCTAGATTCTTGGGAGTACCCTGTGGATTTCATGATCCTAACTCCTAAGAATAATCTAGGAGGGCATCTTATTATATTAGGAAGACCTTGGTTAGCTACAGCTGATGCTTTCATTAGTTGTAGATCCGGTGATATGTATATCTCTGATGGTAGTTCAACTAAGAAATTCACTTTGTATCCTCCAACAAGGACAATTACAGATTTAGATGATATTCAATGGATAGAGGATGAAGAAGACTTACAACCTCTCTTCACAATTTCAGAAATTAGTGAAGATAGTCAAATTCTGAATACTTTAGAAAACTTTGAATCCTCTTCGGAATACAAACATGAAAAATTTCAAGAAGAATCCAACATTGAGTTTTTATCATCAAGACAAATGTCTCTTCATTCTATGGATAAATTTTGCAGCTCTACAAGTGAGATATTTCCAGGCAAAAGTTTAAACATAAACAAGAACCTAGAAAAATCTCAACAAGAAGAGCTAGTCAAGATTTTACAGAGACATTCTTCTGCATATGCATGGGAGTACACTGATATGAAAGGGATAAGCCCCAAGACTTGCACTCATCACATCTACATAGAGGAAAATTGTAAACCAATCAGACAACCTCAAAGACGGATGAATCCAAATCTTAGGGAGATTGTTAAAGAACAATTGCAGAAATTGTTGAATGTCAACTTTATCTATCCTATTTTAGATAGTCAATGGGTTTCTCCTTTGGTAATTGTGCCAAAGAAAAATGGTAAATGGAGGGTATGTATTGACTACCGAGAATTAAACAAAGCTACTCTTAAAGATCATTTTCCCCTACCTTCCATAGATCAGGTGTTAGATACCTTAGCTGGCAAAAAGTACTTCTCATTTCTAGATGGGTTTAGTGGTTATAATCAAATTCAAGTAGCACTTGAGGATCAAGAAAAACCACATTTACCTGTCCTTGGGGTACCTATGCTTACCGAGTATTGCCATTTGGATTATGCAATGCACCTGCAACATTTCAAAGGGCAGTATTAGGAATCTTTTCGGATCTAATACAAGATTGTGTAGAGGTATATATGGATGATTTCACAGTTTATGGAAACACATTTGAAGAAGCCTTAGCAAACTTGGAAAAAGTTTTAAAAAGATGTAAAGAAGCAAATCTTTCACTTAGTCATGAGAAGTGTTTTATGATTTTTACTGAAGGAATTGTTTTAGGACATCACATTTCAGGGGATGGGATTAGAGTTGATGAGTCAAAAGTTGAAGTCATCTCTAACTTATCTATTCCAAGTTGTCAAAAATATGTTAGGAGTTTTCTAGGATTTACAGGATATTATCGAAGATTTATAGAAAACTTCACCAAGATAGCATCTCCACTCTTCAAATTACTTACCAAAGACTGTGAATTCAAATGGAATTCTGATTGCCAGTTAGCCTTTGAGACCCCGAAAACAAAAATTTCTGAAGCACCTATTTGAAGGGGACCTAACTGGAAGTTACCTTTTCATATTTCAACAGATGCCTCAGATACAGCTCTAGGAGCAGTATTGGGACAAAAAGACCCGATTCCTTATGCCATCTACTATACCAGTAAAAATTTGACTCCTACAGAGTTAAACTATACTGTAACTGAAAAAGAGTTTTTAGCTGTTGTTCATGCCATAAACAAATTCAGACACTATATAACAGGCTATGAAACTTTTGTTCACAATGATCATTCTGCAATTAGATACTTAATGAACAAATCAATTACTAATGGCAGAGTCATAAGATGGTTATTGCTTTTACAAGAATTCAACATTACCATTCTAGATAGGCTTGGAAAAAAAAACACAGTAGCTGATTTCTTGTCTAGACTCCAAAACATCAAAGATGACACTCCAGTTGAAGATCAATTTCCTGATGAATATCTTTTTGCAATTTCTACTCAAACTCCTTGGTTTGCTGACATTGCTAATTATTTAGTTTCAGGAAAATTTCCTTCAATAATGAATGCAAGAGATAAAAGAAAATTCATTTATGATAGTGCAAAATATTCATGGGTTGCTAATGAGTTGTACAAGACAGGTCCAGATTTGATCATTAGGAGATGTGTTCGGGAAGATGAGATGCCCGAGATTCTCAAAGCATGTCATGATGAACCTTGTGGCGGACACTTTGCTGATAAGAGGACAGCCTATAAGATCCTTAATTTAGGATATTATTGGCCATCCTTGTTTAAAGATGCTAAAGAGTATGTCAAAAGGTGTGACAGTTGACAAAGGGTAGGGAAACCTTCTCCTTCAGGTGAGATGCCATTACAACCTCAGGTACATATTGAACCTTTTGAAAAATGGGCTTTGGATTTTGTAGGACCTATTAGTCCTCCATCAAGACAAAAGAGATATATATTAGTTTGCACCGATTATGTTACCAAATGGGTAGAGGCCAAGCCATTACTTTTTGCTAATGAAGCATCTGTAGTTACTTTTCTTTTTGAGGATATTTTTACTCGTTTTGGTGTCCCAAGGGAAATTGTTACAGATCAAGGAGCTCAATTTACATCAAGGCTAGTGGAACAAATGATGGAGAGGTACAAAATCAGACACATAAAATCTACTCCCTATCATCCACAAGCAAATGGTCAAGTGGAATCTACTAATAAGGTCATTGAAGGGATCCTAACAAAGACTGTTCATTTACATAGAAGAGATTGGGCAGACAGGCTTCCTGAAGCCTTGTGGGCCTATAGAACTACATGGAGAAGCACAAAAGGTCATACTCCCTATGAACTTGTTTATGGAAAACAAGTTTTGTTTCCCATAGAGTTTCAGATTCAAACTTTTAAAATGGAAGTTCAGCTAGGACTTGATCTAACAGAGGCACAAAAGCACAGATTGGAGCAAATTAATGAATTGGATGAGATCAGACAAGATGCAGTCCAGAAAACAAGTATAGTCCAACAACAAAGGACTAGATGGCATGATAAGTACATCAAGGAAAATAAGTTCAAAGAAGGTGACTGGGCTCTCTTGTTTGATTCAAAGTTCAAAACTTTTCAAGGTAAATTCCAAACACATTGGCTTGGGCCATATGAATTGTGAAATTTTTTGACAATGGAGCAATAAAAATCAGGACAGTAGATGAAGAAGAGGTCACTTTTCTTGTGAATGGTCATAGATTGAAGTTGTATCATAAGCCACTTTCAAGAGAAGAATTTATCAAGAAGTTCCAGGAAAATAGTAATGTGAAGTTAATGAAGAATAATCTTTCTTCTTCATCAACTTAATTGAATTTTCTGAAGTCACTTTATTGAAAAAATAAAAATAAAAATAAATAAATAAAGTATAAACATGAAACTAATCACTGATTAGCATGTTTATACAGAAAAGGTACAGTGAAAATCAGAATCTTTCTAACACTTTAGCTTTTCAAATTTGTTCTTTTTCTGCAAGCAGTTGTTACAAAATCATAAGTGTAGATCCATTTAACTTATGGTCCATCTCATTTCATCCATCCATATTCCGTTTCATTCATTCATCCATACTCCATTTCATTCATTCATCCACACTTCATTCATTTCACCCCATGGTCCACCTCATTTCCATCCCAGATTTTTAAGTTTGATGTTTTTTCTGCACTTGAATAATACAGATCATGAATTGCAGGCCACTTCTCATACTTCACTCCATTTCATAAGTTGTGATCCATTCCACTCCATTATTCACTTCATTCATATTCCATTACACCATATTTTATTATCCATCTTCACTCATTCCATACAACATTCCATTCATACTCCAAAACATTCCATTTCATGTTTCAAGTCTTCTACAGGTACATTCTGCAATCAGTTAGACATTCTGCAGCCAGTCAGACATTCTGCAGCCAGACAGACATTCTGCAGCCAAAGATCCTGAAAGCATTGTCCAGTAATCACTTGATCTGCAATAAAATGATCCTGCATATCCATGACAACAAGCAAAATCAAGGGAGTTATGAAGACTCAAAAATTAATGATTTTCAGGGGAGAACAAAGCATATAAAGATCACAAAAATCAGAGGAAAGGCAAAGGTAAAAGTTCTGATTATAATGACATATCATGAAAAATTTTAGTATAGTTAAGTTATGAATAATTCAAAAAGTTGTTTTAATTAATTTTGTTGATCATGCCTAACAAACTTCCCGTAGAAACTTTGGATAAAACTCTTTCTATTCCACCATTTCAAATCCCATATCCGATCATCATTTAAAAATCTAAATGGTTAAAGTGCTGAAGTGATTGGATTAGTCACGTCACTAGGCCAAAGTATTTAATGATGATTTTGAATTCGTTACAAAATATCTCCGTGGTCTTTTCTTCCATGATATCTTTTAACTCATATACATCATCCTCACCTCATTATATTCATTCCATAATCATTCCATATCATTCTTTCCCGTAGCCAACTCTTAACCATTTCAGTCTGTAAAACAGAGGAAACATCTGTGGGGCAAAAACATCTCTGTAACAACCATTGTCACCGTTAACAGAGGAGCAACAATTTGAAGGTTGGAAAGAGAAGTTATGGGTCTCATAGTGATGACCGAACCGGTTGGAACTAAGTACTTGGAAGGTTATCCTCAAATCAGAGAAATGTTACAACAAACAGGGTGGTTGCAATTCTTTGAAAAATTCAGTGGTTTTCACAAAGAGGTGACTAAAACATTTGCACGGTCCTTCAATGGAGCTGAGGTCGAGATAGGAGATATTAAATTCACCATTACAGAAGCCTCCATTGCAGAAGCAACAGAATTTCCCAGACAAGGAGAAAGGTGGTTCAAGAATAGAGAATTTCATAATGAGGCATGGAAGCAGATACTCAAGTCACCAGGTATGGATGTTCCCATTTTTAAAAAGGGTATCCCTAGCTTCTCACTAAAGAACAAATGGAGGAACATGTTGCTTATCTTGCAAAAATTCATCACTTGTGAAGGAAGATATGGTACCTTCTATGTTTATCATATTCGGTTGATTATGCATTTCTTAGAAGAAGAACTCAATTTGCCCTTTTTCTTGCTTGATAGTTTAAAGAAAATGGCCTCAAGTGTTCAAAAGAGAGTTCAATTTCTAGAAACAACCTTATACCACCATGGTTTAGTCAAAATTTTGATTGAACATCATTTGAGAAAAATGGGAGATAATTGGGAAGAGTTCTTAGTGAGAAATCACTTTGAAGAACCCAAGGAACCTCCACCTGAAGACAACCTACAAAAAGAAGCAGAAGATGGAAAACCTCCAAAACTGAAACTGGTAAAACAATACAAGAAGGCAGTGAAGAAATTATTTCTGAGAAATTGGCTCAGATTAGGAAATAGCTTAAGAAAGAGAGGATAATAAGAAAATTTTCCAGAGAGAAAGGAGAAGGACCATCTCAACCAAGACGGAGCCACAGACTTAGAGGGATACTAAAGAAAACAAAGGTTAGACAAACTGGAGTCATAAACATAGAGGATGAAGAAATGCCTACTGAGGAGGATTTTGATGAAGGAGCTCTTGAAATAGACCTAGCACAGCAAGAAATTTACAACTATGTTGAGACATTAGAGAAAAGAGCTTCAGAAAGTAGAGACAGAACTCCTAGTCCACCAAAATCTGCAGTTGATATCCTAAGGAGAGATAAATATGAGTTAGAAATACTCAATAGGCATATCAAGAATGAGAATGAAATTCTGAGAGAGCAGGTTAAACTGAAAATTGATATCAATTCAACTTTGTCTCTACAAATGCAAAAGTTGTACAAGGCCAGTGAAAAATTGAAGAAGAAAAATAAAAAGTTAACCAGGGCACTCACAAATTTGAGATTCAAGTTAGTCATAAGGAAGCCCAGAAGGCCTTTGACTACCAGGCAAAGCAGAAGAAGAGGGTTGGATGTCCTTGCAGAGGTCTCAGAGTTCATGGAATAGTTGCATGAGGATATGCAAGAACCTAGCAGTGGGGGTATGTTGAGCTCCAAAGATGTTCTTTCTTCCACCACATTCCACTCCATTTCCTTTGTCCATTATTAATTACAGGCTCCAATGATCAATAGAATTAATTAAAATTGCTTTAAGAATGTATATCATGACTAACTTACTATGTTTTTATGATTTTGTCATTGTAGTACTTTTTGAACTAGATCTAGCTACAGAATGCAAACATTCTGTAGTTAGTTACCGATTCTGCAGCTGTCTTCATGTCTACGCAGGTTCCAGGTGTCATCTCAGAGAAAGACACATATGGTCATATTCCACATCATTCCATCATCATTTTTTGCTCTCCACGAAGTTTGAACGGAATTCTGTAGGTGGTTATGCACGTGGGAACTGAAACTAGGAGATAGACTCCTAATGAGACAAGGACAGTCCAGATGTCCTTAATCATATTACGAGACCACCATCAGAGTTCTAGTTTGATTTTAATTTGGAAAGACAATTATCCCTAGGTTATCTCAAGACAGTTATGTAATTTTGTTATAAATATGGCTCGGGAAACCGAGGGACAAGGTTAGATTTTGTGTTTGACTGCTAGATTTCAGAAGTCCGAAAACACTCTATTTTGAAGTAATTTCTCTTTTAATGAAAGAAGCATCATTTTATTGAAAGCACTGAGTCAATCTTGAAGTAGATTTTGCGTGCTACTCCGGTGGTAGAGGGCCCCTGCTACCTGAGCAGCTTTGTTCATACGGTTTAGATAAGTATTTTAGTCTCGTTTTTCATTTCTAGCTTAAGCAAGTTTTTGAAGTTTATGTTTCATACTTGTTTACATTAATCATCACAGCTAGACTTACTCTTATAAACTCTTCCAAAATATCATCACGATGAATAAGGCATAGCTGTGGTGTTGTAGATTTTAGTTGCATTTCCTTTCAAATTTTATGATTTATGCTTGTTTACACTAAGTGTCATAGCCGGTCTTATTCCTACAAACTCTTCCAAAACATCATTAACAATGAATAAGAAACAGCTGTGGTATCTTAGATCCTAGTTGTATTTGCTTTCAAATCTTATGTTTATGTTCAATTGCATTGAATAATACAGCCATACTTGTTTTTACAAACTCTTCCAAAATATCATTCATATTGAACGAGATGGGCTGTAGAATTCCATAGACTAGTTGCATGTTAATTTAGTTATAACACTTCGGAGGTTGATTGCATTTAGTTCAGCTCTGTCACTACATTTCAAGTTTGATAATGGCATTCTAGTTTAACTCTGTTCACTGTACTTCAAGTAGATTAGTAGCACTCTAGTTCAGTCTTAGTTCATTTTGTTTCAAGAAAAGATTAATGGCATTCTAGTTTAGTTGTAGTCACTGTATTTTAAGATTGATAGACCGCGTTCTAGCCTAGTGTTATCCATTGTATTTCAAGTAGTACTAGTTTTCAAAATTAGTCTCTCGGCCTTCATTATTTACAACTTACTTTTGTTCTGAATTTATATTGATACATCATCACATGAACAGGGGTCAGTAATATCAGTTTAAGGCTTTGATTATTCTGCGAATCTTTTACAAATTCACCTACAGCCTTTTTACCAAACATTATTCTAGAAAATCTCTAAACTTCCGAATAAGGCCTAGTAGTGATAAGTCAAGTTGCATAATAGGGTAACTTCAGCATCATAGGTTAATCTAGAATAGAAACCTTACTGTGTTACAAATAATCATTTTTTTTGTAATATTGTGAGTTGATTGTTTATTTAGGAGAACTTCATTTACACTTAACTTGTCCATTTCTCAAGCTCTTCCAACACACCTTTAATGAATGAACTGGATAAGTTCAATTTGTTGTTTGCCAGCCATAGTTTAGGCTTTGTTCTGTTTTAGTATTTACATTTGTTGTTTTCCATCCATAGTTTAGGCCTTGTTCTGCTTTAATATAACCAATAGCTTCTTTTCACCAGCATTTAGTTCTTTCCCTTTTCAAACATAAAACCATAAAACCAAAAACATCAGAAAACACTAAACACAACATAGTGAGAAACAAATACCTAGGCACATATAGTGCACCACACTTCAGCAGTTTACTAGCCCTGGTTGACAATTAATGAACTCAATTTAGGAACACTAAGTTGAGCACAAACACAACTCTCCCACTGAAATCAAATTCTACATTAGAATGGATCTCCTTCAGGTATTGGGTGTATGCCTGGCTTATTTTCCAGATGACCTTCAAGCCTTCTTTTATAATCTTCCTGTTGGAGAACCAATAACCCAGATTAAAAGATTAATCAATGGCTAAGATTAAAAATTTACTTGATTCATGTTTTTTAGAAGATTCACACTCTGCCTTATTAATACCATTTAATTATTTCATTTCCCTAAGTTTAGACTTAGGTTATTCATTGAAAAAATTAATTATTTTAATAAGTCATGAACGGAGTGGAATTTCCACAAACTGTTTCTAGGTTCTTTGGAATGTTGTTGTCCAAGCCTCCCTTGAAATTTTGAGACTTGGAACACTTCTAGATGCTATAAAAAACAACACCATAGTCCAGAAGTACGGAGACAGTGCGGGAAGATGAGCCCACGCCAGTATTTCATACAGTCTTTCCCTATTAGAGTTAAACAATGGTGTCCACCGTTTGAAAAGGATTTGTGCTATGCCAAAACCCCAGTTCATCTCCATAATCCATTCCAGGGTTTTTACATTATGAAACCTGAGCATGAACCATCCCTTTGATAGTGTAATAAATTCCACTTCCCTAATCGGGGCCTCATGCCCGTTGATTCCAATCCAATCATTACTCAACCGATCAAAATTTCCCTTGATCCCTGCCCACAATAATGGATTCTGAAACTTCCATCACATTGTAGTATTGTAAATCGAATACGAAAACAAAATTTGGACACTCAGTGCTCTCCTTTATCACCTTCCCTTTCTTGCGCTTCGACCCTGCATGACCCCCTGACTACACCAATAAATTTGTGGTATTTATCCCTTCATTTGAAGCTTCCTCTGTTGTTTTTGTGCCTGAAACCCTTTCCCCCAATTCCAAGTCAGCAATAATCCCACCTCCTAGAGGTTGTGTAATGAACTAATCTCCTTCAATTCTGGCTAACTTGTTTCCCCCCTTCTCGGACACCTTCTCAACAATAATTTTCCCTGAGAGCCCCGTAGAGACTTCCAATGGACCGATAGGAACCTCTATCGACTCACAATAGACAATGCTTCCAAAATCCTCATGTGCTCCCCAACCAACCCCTTTTAAACCAACACCCTCTCATTCTAAGACCCCTAGGAAGGAAACGAACCAAACTCGGAGCTCTGAAACAATTTTTCAAAACCCCCCAACCAAGTCCCCAACCCATACTTCCCCAGTACTCCAGTATTCACCCTAGAAGTAAAACATGATTTCATACCCTCCTTCGAACCAGAAATGACACCATAATCAATATCCTCCAAACCCCTAGAAGGAAAAACAGGGATAACTGAGTTTGACGAAGAAAATGAACTTACACGTAGAAATGCAGGGAAACCGACGGTTCCAACTTCTGATAGAGGCGCTTCAAGTTGACCTTTCAACAAAGTTTTTTCATGACCCTGTTCTTTACTGAGCACCGTCGAGTCAATAACCTCCGACAGACAATAACCCTCCACCAAAATCCACCTCAACTTATCAACACCCCCCTGCCAGCAAGAGACCTATGTGGAAGAGTAAACTTTGCCAAATTATGTTTTGTTGGCTCCATCCCCCAGACTGACAGAATATCCTCTACAACTGGTCCCAGGTCGATAAACTTGTTTTCCTTAACCATCCTATTAACCTTGAGTCCACAACTTCCAAGACACCAACCCGGTAAAAATTCCAACTACACAATAACTTTGTTCCAAATAGTAACCTTGTGACCGCTACCACATGTAAACCCTAGGGCTCATAATTTCGTTACAAAGTAACCATAAAACAACTTGGAATAATAGAAAGAAGGAACTCCTGCCAAAAGAAATATGTGTTGTTGAGTTCCTCCTGCACGACAAAGACCTCCAAAGCTTTCCTTCTGTGTATCCTCCTATACTTGACAGAGGGACATGACCGAGGCAACAAGAAAGAAAAAACGATAAACCGCAATGCCAATGCTCGTAAACACAGAGGTGTAAGTCCGACAAGAACACGCAGTTCCCGGGGCCTCTTCTTTAGTTCCCAAGTGTCTACCTTAGAACTGCCAAATGGAAAAATAATCCATCGTGAAACCACCGCCATATGAGCCTGTATGGCCCTCATCTTGTCTGCCATGTGCCCACCATGCACCGCTAAGCATTCGACCCCATTACCAACCAGGGTTTCCTCATGTTCAACTTGGTTTTCTCCTCTTCTCACTAACTCTTATTTTAATTAATTTATTATTTGTAAAGGGAAAAGTTTTATTTTAAAGAAAAATATTTAATATTTAATATTTGTTAATGAGCGATTCTATTTTTATCTTTTTATTATTATCAATATAAAAATTTAAAAAATAAATAATAATATATATTTTTTAAAATTTATAAAGCTTCAAGGAGGGTATCCAAATCTAGAGTCCCCGAGTCTTGATATGATGTCAGCTCACACTAAATGGGTTTTGTCTCCCAATATACTTGGTGCATGCATGCTCTCACCTCATCCATCATGGCATTATCATAAGGTTAAACATCATTTGAATTTTTTTTTAAAGAAAAATGGTTGATGGGGAACTAGCAACCTCCATAGATATATGTAATAGTTCTCAAGCCACATAATATATCATAATATCATAATTCAACCTAGGACTGAGATTTATGGATACCACTAGAAACTGGATCCGAGATGCCTATCCTTCCAGCCTTACTATGGTAGGCCATGGTGTCCCCAGTGGAATTTGAAACCGAGTGGAAGGGATAACATCCCAATAAGACAACCACCCAATTGTCCCACTAGGAGAATAAATGTCATTTGAATATTACAGGTGACATATGGGGGTATAAGAGGACTCAAAAAGATATATCAAGGTAAAAAATTTACACTATATACCACAAGCTTACTATTTTAGCAAGGGGATTATCAAACATATCCTTCTCCTTGAATGAGGGTAGTGACTAGCAAGAGTAAATCCTTAGAGATTCTACCCAATAATTGTTGTTACACCAAATTTTGGTCATCTAACCTGTTACTATTAGATGGACCAAAGTACACCATGTAAGACCAATATTACTCTAGTAAAATTGCTTTCACTATGAAAAATAACTTAGTAATCCATAATTAATTAAGTTGTTTATGGTCTAAACAGGAAACCCCACGAAAAATAATTGAATAAATCCTTACTTGTTTCATTTCCCTCAAGGGATAATTAATTAAACCACAGTTTAATTAATATTCCTGGTCATATTTAACCCAAAATAGGAAAATTAATTAGATAAATTATTATTTATCTTATTATTTTCTAGGAATAATTATTTAAAACATTATTTAAATAATATTTCTTGTTAAATTTGACTAAATCATTTATAAATAATTGAATAAATCATTATTTATTTAATCATTACTCAACCATATTCTTAAAATAATAAATAAATCATTTATTTATTTATTATTTACAAATAAAGGGATTTGACCAAATTCAAATTCTTTTTTCTTCCAACAAAAATAATAAAATATTCCATAAAAGTTGGATCTAGATTTGGTTAATAATATTTTAATTATGCACCAATATCTAGACTAACTCAATATTTTGTTATAAATAGAAGGGTTTTTCCACTCATTCACTACCTTTCGTTACCTAAAGATCGCTCTGGATATATACTTTTGGTTTGACTTTGACCCTCCATCATTGTCATATTTTTCTACCTTTTTGCTTATGAGCTCCCCTTGAGTTCCATTTTTGTTTGGGTTTTTTACACCATCAAGAGAGAGAGATCTTAGATCTGAAGCGCTGAGGACATACAAGAACCCATCTGATTGAGGGGGACTGGTAACATCTTTCTATGTTCCCTTCCCAGGTGTCATAATACAAAAATTCTTTAAAAATATTATTGTCTTGTTCATTGGATGCATGGAGCAACTCTTCCTTCTATTTTTTGTTTAATGTCTTTAACTGCCTAGATCTGGATTTCTATAGAATTTATTCTGATCATTAACTGTAGATCTAAGGAAATTGACATCCATCTTTGATGTTAGGATTGTTTGTTATGCACAACGAAAGTTAGTTTTTTTGTACACTTGCGATTAGAATTCACACTAACAACTAGGGACTCCACAAGGGTTTATAATTACGACCGTTGTCATTTTTCAAATCCTTGCATGACTAGCTGTTTCAACCCCTAGGGTTTTTCTTCAGCTTCTTATTTTGCATTACTTGATGTTGTTTTTTACCTTTAAAATCCTGAAACAGTAAAAATTCTAACTTCTGTGTGTTTCTGGACCTATTGCACAAGTGATAGGTATCAGTCGCAGCTGAGACGACACTTTTTTCTGAAACCTACTCCCGAGATGGCCGGAAGTGCAAGTCATACTTTTTGGGCCAAAAACTACGACCTCAACCTTTAGGGTGCAGAAAACAACCTTAAACCCGCGACCTCAGCTGTAAACAGGTCAAAAACTGTGACCTGTACTTTTTGCGGGATTTTTTCTGTGATTTTTTTGGGTTTGTTTGGGCTACTGTTCAGGGTTGTATGACCTCCCTCTCCACCCATATTAGACTTGTACTTACTTATTTTTACTCGTCAAAGTAGGAACCAAGCCTCTTAGGGCTTCAGTACGCTTCCACCTTTTTAGGAGGAGTTTATCTGAAGAAGGTCTTCAGATATTTCAATGTGTTCAACCATTTTTCAGATTTGAACCTGTACTTTTAGATCCTTTGCAGATTGGTTGTTTATCCATCAAAAACACCTATTTTCATTTTTGTTTGGTCCTCTTTTAGGGTCCCCTCCATTTCCCTTCAGGTTGTAGCCTTTCGCCACCCTTTTTTGCAACACTTTTCCCTCTGTTTTTTGATGTTTTCTGCACCTATTTCCAACATATCTGACCCTTAGATCCCCGTTCCTCCCAACTTTAGATCCATTGGATGTTTTGTGTGTTTTGACTAGATTTCACCCACTCATAGATTAGTTGTTGGGAAACCCTCCTCCTTGCGTTTAAATTGTTGCATATTTAACTGTCTATTTTACTGTCATTTTCAGATTTATTTTCAATTATACATCTTTTTTCTTTTTTCTTTTTCTCAACACACGTCTGGGCTTGATAAAAATTAACACACTTATCACATTCACACACACCCTAAGTGAATAGTGCCTCGTTTACACCACGATGCCAAGACTAAAACGTTGTAATCAATTGATCCTGCACCTCCCTGCCCTTGTTTTCACATTGTAATCAATTGATCCCGCACCTCCCTGCCCTTGCTTACCTCTCTTCCTTTTTTGTGTTCCGTGTCTGTTTTCCATCATTGCGCCCCCAAGGCTTTCATCCCGGAGACTCCAAGGCCTTCATCCTTAGTTTCCGTTAGGATCCCTTTCACGTCCATACACTCATCCTCCTATGGGCTATGGTTTCCCTCTGGGAGGGGCCAACTCCTCTAGAATTTTTCACCCTCTGGGAAACATGTATCAAGGACACGACATGCCTCACGTCTTTACCCAATTGCATCCTCTGATGCCAGGGCTTGCTTTCGCCCAACATGTTTACCGCAATGTTGAAAAACCTCCTCATTATCCGTATCCACAACTAGGTGCTCCAGCTCCTCCAGCACAAGCACCTTCGCCTCCCATGCCTTATCAAGCTCTAGGTAATCTAGGAAACAATCCCCAAGGGAATATATCTGACACTGCAACCCAGCAACAGGGCGATCAACCCAAGCAGAACAAGCCTCTTCACTGGAATAAGCCTTGTTCATGTTGTAGTGTCCATGGTCACTATACCCATGATTGTCCCCTTTTACCTCAAATGCGTCAGATGTGGGAAGCTCAAGCATCATCCCGAAGATAGCAAGCCTCCCCTTCAATTCCTCCCAATGCTGCCCCTATCCAGCCGGCTATGTTTACCAATCCTTTCCCCCAGCAAGGATATGTGACTTCCCAACTCCCTGAAAGTGAGGCGGCCACTCAACCTCGTCTGTCTGGTACTTATTATTTCTAGACCCTTATGATGCACTTTCACCAACCCAATACCGCTGACCTAAACCTTCAGACTTGGTCTCGTCAGTACACCTAGCCCTCCGCTACGTCTACGACCAAGCCCTCGCCTTCCGGTCCCAAAGAGCCTCTTTCGAAACCCAATGTTCCTTTACTGATCCCTCAGCTTAAGGTAGAGGGTCATACCAAGATCCCCAAGGGACCATTACACTGAAACATTGCTTCTGGTAAAGCTGCCCACTCCTACCATATAGTAGATGACTTGGCACAATCCCCTGCTGCCATGTCAACACTGGAAGTCCTCTATTCGTGCCCTTCACACAGAAAATCTCTACTAACTACTATGGGCGATGTGGATCCTTCAGATGATCGTTTGATTGTCTTCGACATTGACAAGTCAAAACATCCCCCCCCCTTCCTGCATCCACCGACTTCCAAATCCATGTTAAGATATGGAATGCCAACGTCTCCAGTTGTACCATTGATAAGGGGGCATCCAACTATGTGATGTCTGATTCGGTTTGGAAGTAACTCGGATCTCCTGAGTTAGCCCCTTCCACTATCACCCTCTGTGTGTGGGACGACCAATCTTCCCAGCCCCTCGGCATGTTCCGCAATTTTCCTATTACTCTTGCGCGCAAGACTGTTTGTGTTGATGTAGAAGTCATTGATGCCCCCTTATACTACAACATTCTATTGGGTCGTAGCTACACTTATGCAATGTCTATTGTCCCATTTGCGGTTCACCATAAGATGTGCTTTCCTCACAACGGAAAGATCGTCACCATCGACTAATTGACATATTACGATCCGAAGTCTCATACCTCCCCTGAGTCCATCATCTCTTCGGTGGCGAATAAACAAATAGTCGAACCTCCAACCAATGTCTCACCCAGAGTCTATAAATATTCCTCTTTTCTTGGTTCTTTCCCTGGTCTCTCTTCTCCTATCTTTGACCCTAGCTCGTCAAATGTTTTCATAATGCAATCTCTCGGTCCGACCTCATATGGAATAGTTCGACTAGTCAGCAGCCCCGCCCTCCGCAACCTTCTCCTAGCACCTCGACTCAGCCTTAAGGACCCTCCCCTCATGGCCCCTCATCTACAGTTGGTGTCCATGATCCTATCTACCCTCCTAAAACGGTTCCCCCTGGAATTAACCATCTCGAAGTTGTCCCACCTGGTCACTACCCCTCCAATCAGATACCGTTTCTAGCTCCCCCTCCTGGAGTATTTTCGGTACCTATTATGGCTACCTTATCTCTTCCTAACATGAAACTGGGGATCCCAATCTAGTACATTGATCCCCCAGCCACTATACTACCTGGTCAGCCCAAACCTTATACTGATTTGATCTTGTTCCAACCGGTCACCATGACCCCTCCCTTTTCTTCTATGCCTTAGCCACCTCAACAGGAACTCACTTTTGTTGTGAAAGCCTCAAGTGAGGGGGGAAAAGCCTGCAAGAAGGCACCTAAAGACAAGGCTGCCCAGACAACCCCTGCTGCTCCTTGGCCTCCAAAGCATACCCCCCCCGTGTGCTTTGTGTGATGTTGTCGGTCATGCCACCCATAATTTTCCTGAAGTGTCTCGTCTCAAGCCCATGGTCAATGAAGCATTTCTTGAGTCTGATATCCTAGAGGTCCATGTCACCTTAACTGATTCAGCCAATAAAATCAATACTTTGCACACAAATCACCCTTGTGCTTTTTTTATTTCCATGGCCACTATACTCACCTCTGTCCCCGCCTCGATGACTTACGCACCTCTCTAGTGGCAGTTCTCCAACTCGAGAATGAGCACAACGAATCCATTGCTCCCTTACTTGCGAGTTTTTCTTTGGCAAAACCAGAGGAAAAATCCACTCCCATTGAAATTCCCCCTCCCGATATCAAGATGACGGAGTCTTTAGCCACTGTCCACTACCTGTCATCATCTATGAGATCCACGGTGGAAGACCCTCTCGGGACTTCCCCTTCTATTTCTCTAGACCTCCCTTCAGCGATCACCTTGGGATCACCATCGGTGGATCCTTCATCTACTTGTTCTTCAGTCACCCTCTATGACGATACGCATGTGAACCTCTCTTCTCATGATGATGAGACGGGTAGCTTTGCCACACCACGTGGTCTTTCTTCCACCATTCACCCCATCTTCTATTGCGATGACGACACTATGGAAGCATTTACCACCCCTGAATTTATCCATCCTCCCTTACATCAAAACTATGCATTCGAATCACATACACCTTGTGGTCATTACATTGACACCCAAATTTTTGGTAAGGGGGCACCCATATTTGAGAGTCCGGGAGAAGCAATTATCCACAACTCTTCTAGTGCATCTGGTAGTGTCGACTCTAGTACCATTATCCTTCCCCATTTAGAAGAACCTCTAGAGTCCCATATCACTTCAGATCACTCTAGGATGATCCCCCTCATCTTCTCTTGTTCATTGGATGCATGGAGCAACTCTTGCTTTTATTTGTTGTTTAATGTATCTAACTGCATATATCTGGATTTCTGTAGCATTTATTCTGATCACTAACTGCAGATCTAAGGAAATTGACAACAATCTTTGATGTTAGGGTTGTTTTTTATGCACAGCTAAAGTGAGTTTTTTCCATACACTTGCGATTAGAATTCACACTAACAATTGTTATGACTCACTTGTTTTTTTTATTGCAACACTAGCAATATTTTTTTTGTCTTCTCCAGGGATGTCCAATATATCACCGTGATTGGGGAAAGGAATTGAACAGGTGACTTCACATCAAGGAGTGCCTTAACAGAGCACATGATCACTGTCTATCCAAGACCCTGTGGACAAAAGAGATATTGTATTTTTAAATGATATTATTTTGTTCAAAAATTATTTTTAAGTGATTGGAGGCTTCCACAATTATTCATATTGTTGGAGATCTCTGATTATGGATTTTGATCCATCCAATGTTTCAGATGGTTACTCCATCCATCATTAGAGAGCAAAGAGCTAATGTCCATGATTATGGATGGAGTAACCACCCTAAATGTTGGACAGATCAAAATTCATAACACAACTCTCTTCTAGAAATCACAGTTATTCATATTCTTAGAGATTTTTAGTTATGGATTTTGATTCATCCAATGTTTCATATGAATACTCCATCCATTGGCATGGACCAAAGAGCTAATTTCCTTGATGATGGATGGAGTAAACATCTAAGGATCAAAATTCATAACAAAGTTCTCTTCCAAAAATCTCCAACAATTATTTTTAATTTTAAAATAATACTTAACAATATTTATAATTAATTAAAAAATCTAGATATAATTAAATATAAAATATCTTTGGGATTAAAAAAAAAAATATTCTATTTAATATGGATCACAAAAATCTAACATTAAATATAATAAAATATATTAAAAATTTAATAAAAACATAAACAAAATATTGATTATTTTAAATAATAATAATAGTAAAATCAAACTATGTATTAATGTCAAATTTAATATTATTAATTTAATGTTTCTTATATAAAATAAATTTAAAAACTAAAATTTTTAAAATGGTTTCATTTGACCATATAAAAATGATGTTGAATATTTAATTTTAAATATATTAATTTAATTTGTTATAATATAAATTAAAAATCAAATAATGAGATATATTTTGAATTGTGGTATCGCACCTAACACTCGGAATGATGGAATTGAGATGTGACATGAACTATTCCAAGTTTCAGAAATTTTCGTGGCCTAAAAATATTAAATGGAAGTCAAATCATGATTTACTTATGGATGAAAAGATAGGTATTTCATCCAATATATTGAAAATATTTAGGCTTAATTTGATGCGAAATAAATTTAGAATATATTTTTTAAATATGTGAACATAACCTATCTTATTTTAGTTTTATAAAGTTTGATATCAAAATATAAAAAATCAAAAGGTTTTTCTTTTTCTTCTTAGTGTTTTTTTATCAACTTAAAAAATATAAAACCAAAGCATGTATATCAAGTTTTTTCAGTTTAAAAATATTTACACCCACTTTTTCAATATGTACCATTTTTATTAAAATAATGAAATAATTGCAGTATATCAATCATTTCAATTAATAACATAACCTCGGATGCGGGTGCTCGCTAGCTAGTGGTTTTGGGTTTTGTGCGGGATTGGCATGTGGCTTTACCACATGGCCACCCCTGCTCTCACGTCGACTGCATTTAAGTCGCTCACCCGCTCTCGTCCTCCTGCTTTAACTCCCCTCGCTCGCCAAAAACTGTTCGCCCTCCTCCATAAGATGGTGTCCAATGGCTTCGTCCCTGTTCTGCATCCTTTGCATAGTCTTTTCCCTCCTGTCGCAGTGGAGCCATGTGCCCGCACCGTCACAGGGAGGCGTTATGTGATTGTTTGCTACTTAGAGCTTGAACCCGACGTGCAATTCTCGCACAACCCTCTGTGCTCTTTGTGCTTGAATTGGTTTGTTGTGGATTCTCCTGCCCACTCTTCTCTGCCCCTATCTCCCACTTCTGTGACACTGCTCACTGATTTAGTCCACCCTTCTGCTGCGCTTCCTTACCTTGCACTTATGCCTCACCTTCGCCAGCGTATGCACTGCAGGAGAGGAAGTAGTCGGGGCAGAGCCAAGCGTCAAGTTTCCTCGTCTCCATCCAACTCCTCCTCTCCATCGTCCGAATACTTCACTGGGCATTATCTTGCAACCCGAAGTAGTCGTGGCCGTGGGCGTCATGGCACTCCTTTGTCTGACAGGGGATTTGCTTTCCCCCCCGATACCCGTGCCACCTCTGCTAATCCCCTAACTCCGGTGCAAACTGCCCATTTCTGCTTTCAGAGCTCCTTGAACTGCCCTGCATCACAGCCATTATCACTGTGGAATTCAAAGAAGAGCCCTATGGCTCTGTTGTTCTTCCCCTCTTTAATCAGATGAACCAGGGCAACTCTCTATGTGCTGACATGAAGCCGATGGCTCCTTGTAGCGAAGGCGAGGATGTTGCGGCTGACAAACATGGAAGCTTCAAGACCAACGATGATCATCAGATGGTGGAGGAAGATATGGACACCTACAAGTGCCCAGTTGTTGAAGAATATCCTCCCTCTCCTCATGTTCCTTAGTATGCTCAACATTTGTGGGTTTTTGGGTTTTCGTTTTCCCAATGTTTGGATTACTCCTGAGTATAATGAACTGTTGATAATTTTGTTAATTTTGTTATATGAAACTGCTGAAGAGCCGGTTTCCCTTGTGTGGGCGGCTAATTTTCTGTATGTTTGGAAAACTGGTAGCCTTCAGGCTCTTAGACTGAGAATGCTCCATAGTTGGGCCAGTACTGCAGAGGCCGGTGCCTCCATGTAATTTTTGTGCCAATAATAGAATTAGTCTAAATTTAAAAAAAAATAATAATAACATTAATATTTTTTGTAATATTTTCATTAAGTCATTTAAAGGGTATGTTAGTATATAAATTAAGGGGCAGTCTAACTTATAAATGAAATAACTTTTTTCACCGAATCAGGAAATACAATTTCAAGTAAGAATGTGATTTTTTGTTATTTAAAATACATTTTTGAATGCATAAAAGAATTCAGCACCGTGAAAAACCTTGGGCACTCGAACACTGCAAATTAAAAAACTTAAACAAGTTTTTAAAAACCTCTATGGGATTTTGATTAAAATTAACCAGAAAAAATGTCATGAAAAAAGTCATTTCGTTAATTAGTTTTAAACTACGCCTTAATTAAGATACATACTTTTAGTTTAAAGTATATTAATATTATACAATATACATCTCAATTTATCCAAAATAAATTACTTTAATAAAATATATTAGTCACTCCCCCCCATGGGGATGACCAACCCTCAAATGAGGGGGTCTTTCTATCCCCACCCCTCTAACCACTTGTCACTCATACAAGGCACAAGATGGGACACGACTAGGTTTACCACCCAACAAAGGATGTCTTGGGAGCACTCATGTATTAAAGTCTTGTGTTGGCCTTAGAGGATAATCACTTGTACGGACCTGGCGATGAGAAAAGCATCAAAGAAGGGTGGTGTTGAATTCGACAAATATTCAGGCCTACGACAGAAACCAAAAGGTCGGGGTGGTGGAGGCTTGAATGAGGAAGTTGACTCAGATGCTTGGTTCAGTTCATTGGGTTTTTCCTAGGACCCAGGTGTAGTAATTTTGGTAGAGCGGTACCTCGCTTCTTGGAAGGATGCTCCAACTTCCGTCGAATGAGAATTCGTTGGGTGGGCAACGTTGTCTGGTACATCGAATCTGGGTATCATATCAACCCTACTTGGGGCCAAGACGGAATGCTCGACATTCACTCTCCATCATTCTGGTCGAGGTAAATGTTTGTCTGATAGCAAGGGTCTTTACTTTTCTATTGGAATTGTGTTCTAGCCTTGAGGTTGTGAGTGTTTGGTTATGGCTTTTAATCCTTGTGTGGTGTGAGTTAGTGGTCGTCCCTGATTGGGTGGTCCAGCCTCTCCTAAGGGATTCTATGTATCCTTTTTGGGCATCTTGTGGAAATTTGGGATCTCCCCTCTTGCATGTTTACTCTCGACACCAAGAATGGGCAATTGGAAGGGTAATTGCAACAACCCTAGCAATTAGTCTGCTCAGGGCATCCCCAATATCAATAAACACCACCTTGGTGTATTTTCTTTTGCCTTTGCATTTGTTGGGTTAGGGCGAGGGTTTCGTCAGTCTCTCTTGTGTGGGGCTTCGTATTTTTTGAATTGGTTTGGGAGACAGGGGGTTCTGGTATAGTGTTGCTTCTGTAAAGCTATTCTACTGCAGGGGTATTTGGTTGAAGGCCTTTCATGCATGGAAACTGGGAAAATATCTTGTGGAAAATTCTATGTGTGTGCCATTTTAGTTTGGGTGTGACTTTTTTCTTGCAAACATGCAACGCGAGAGAGGGAGACCATGCAGAGGGGGACGATAGCAGGGTCACCCTAGGGACCGTGTAGGAAGCGACTCTTCCTCCAGTGAAGAGAATTCAACAAACATGGACAGAGAGGAGGGGCTTGCTCAGGACCAACCCTCTCTACAGGACATGCCATCCAACCAACCTCCTTGGAATCAATTGCAGAACAATTGAGGAGTATCCAGGAAAATATGGACATAATTCGTGACCACCACTATGAGGATCGCAACGAAATGGTGGCGTACCTAAATGATATTCATTCTAGCTAGTCAGAAATTATGGAACAACTAGAAAATGTTCGCAGAATACAACATCACACAAATGAATGTTTATAAGCAATAGAGACTCGCCTAGAGCACATCGACTTCCACATGCATGAGCGACAGGGTCCTCTTGTTGATCTGCCACGACATCTTCCTCATCTGTCACAACATCTTCCTAATCTTCCACGACATATTCCTCATCTTCCTAATTTTCCACGACATATTCCTCATCTTCCTCATGAATATGGGACTAGCCACATGTGGACTATGAATAATTATCTATAAGGGCCAATTTGTAACTATAGTTGATAGCTAAAGGAGTCAAACTTGACCTCTAGTTGGCTATCAGGCTATGTTAAAACCAAGCCACTAGGAGGTGTAGGGGCTCCATTCTATGCTATTGTATCTTTTTCCATAGTAGAGAAAAGCAATTGGCCCGAGTGGGATTTAGAGAAAACAATAAAGCAGGTTAGTGTTTTGTAGTAGCCTATCAAGTCATATGTCTTGGATAACTCCATAGAGTGTTCCTTCACCTTTATTTTTTTATTATTTCCATACCAAATAAAATAGAACCAATCAACCTCACCCTCTAGTTGGGTTTTCTCCCATAAGGGTTTCTGAGGGAAAATGTTTTTGTTTTTTGTTCAATGTGGATGGTGTGTGATTGTATTTGTTGTTTTTTATTTTTCTCATTTTATATATTTCATGTACCAATTAATAAATTAGAATCTAAAGGAATTTAACCTTTGTATTATATAGTTTAGTTTATTTTATTAGATCTATTATGCAGAACTATCTAATGGAATATCCATGGAACTTTATAGATTAGACCAAAGAAATAGATCATCAACTTCTTGAGTTTTGGAATTTCTATCTTTTAAAAAAATTATATATCCCTTCCAGTCTCCAACAAATTCTTCGCTCAATCCCATCTCATCTCAGTGAGTGATTGTTGTTGATAATTTGTAGATCTCTCATATTTCACAAATTTTCTAATGGTGTAATATCCTTTGCTTCTGATACCTTGGATTAGTTGAGGAGGTAATATATGCAATCATTTACTACCTATCTAAGGATCAAGGCCAATTTTATCTTTCTTTCCTTTCCCACCATCCAAATTAGCCAATTATCTACCAAATGACATTTTGAATCCATAATTTGCTAAATGATTGAGGAATTGTTTAGTTGTTTACCTAGGTTTCTCACCTAATATTCTATCATATATAGGGTGGCATATTAAAAATTGATTACTTTGACCCTTAGTATTCTTCCCTATAAAAACCTTTAAACATTTCTTGTAGCTAGAACCTTGGGTAAGAGAAAGGGGTTGTTAATTCCCCATCCTCCACTAAACTTTAGAATAGGAAATTTTTTCCATGAATCTAATGCAATTCCTCTCTTTTTTGGTCCTCCTAACCATATAAATTTGTGGCATATCTTCTTAATAGTCTCCAATACACCTCTCAAACTCCACGTTGGTGAAATATAATATAATATTATTGCTTCTAATATGATCTAGGATCTTTTCTTCAGTGATGTTAGAAAAATTACATAAAAGAGCATGTAAAACCATAAATGAAACACTTCAAGAAGAAGAAACACATAAAAGATACCATGAATAAAATGCACCAATATTTATAATTAAGTTCACTCACAATGTGTGAGCTACGTCTTCGGGCCTAGCTTCAAAGTGGAGAGGCCTCTATATTATCTCATTGAAATGAAAGGCAAGTACATGAAAAAATGCATCATTTTGGGAGTGACCTAAAATTGGGTTGCTCAAATCAAAAATATAACTACACCAATGAAATCCTTGCGAAATTCTAAGTAAAATGAGTATAAACTCGATTAGATTCTGACACTATCAACTCTGGACCCCTTGAGAATCTCCAAGTTTACATAGAAGTAGAATATTCTAGGGAATATACCCTGGGAATATTCCTCTCAAAAAGCATGCAGGCAAGGTTTCATGCACAGGGTTCTGCTCGACCCTATCCCAGTTTCATTTCTCTGAGTTCTACCACCCCACGACACTATTTCGACCCAGGTCTTCATTTTGTTCCCACGTGACTTATCGAATGATTCAATATAGTTTATATAATATGGTCCTGAAAGATATAATAAATCCCATTGACTGGCGAGTTGGTTGGTGCATTGTATTTAAGGCATATTATGGTTGGTAGGTTGTGGGTTCAAACCCATGGACCCCTATTTTTCATATAAAACAAAATCTTATATATATTTCTAAATCATTTGTTTAAACTGCTACCAAATTTGGTGGAACTTCCGCTAAGTTTGGTGGTTATGAAAATTGTAGTAGTGTCGCCAACTTTATCTAGGACGTCGCCAATTTTATCCCCAACCTCCATATTTTGGTCAGACTGCCAACTTTGGCTATGGTCCAATTTTATCTGGAGCCAACTAAAATTTATCCAATGCCAAGTTTGAATGGAACTTTGACCGGTTATAACATTTGCATACGAACTCATATAGAGGTGTCATTTGTGTCGTTGGATTCCTTATGAAGAGATATTCAACTTAACATTTGATACACCAAGTTTTGAGGATTTTTATTTTTAGGCCTTTTGGGATCTGCCTAGATCATTCCTCCCCACTTGTAGCTTTTGGGCCTCCAAAATCCTTATCAATCAACAAGTAGATGAGGTAATTTTTCCCTCACTTTCTCCTTTTCAATCCATCAAACCTTGCTAGGATGCATTCCTTTGAAACCCACTTGAAGGTACTCGACATATCCCTATCATTAAGTCTTGGTTCTTCTATCTTGGATGATGTCTTTGGGAAAAATTTCCAAGCATTATAGAGAAAAATCATCCACTGATGGAACTTGACCACTCTCCTTAGGGTCTATGAGCATGGGAGTTTCGTAGAGTTTTAAGTTCTCAAAATTAACTCCATCATACATCTGCATATATGTTGTAAGATCAATGCAATAAGCATTTGTTCCAATATTTTCTAAGATGTTGAAAGGACTATATTATATTATTTTCAACTTCTTTCCTTCTCCCTTTAATATTTCCTTGTTGATATGAATCCATAACCTGTCTCCAAATTGGAATTGGTGATCAACTATGTGTTTCCCATGTCAATTTTTATGTTGTGCCTGACTCTTTTCCAAATGTTCATGCAATGTTTGATTAATCATTTGGATTCATCGAATGAACTTGAAAGCTTTGTCTTCATCACTTTGTTCACTAGAATCCTCATCTTCCCAGAGACTAAATCTAAGGTATCTTTTGGAAGGTACCCAAAGCATGTCTCAATGGTGAAATTTGAGTAGAAAAGTGGAAATCCTTGTTGTATGCATGTTGAAGATAATGTATTTGTTCATCTCACATCTTAGGATGCTTCCCGCAATACCCTCAGAGCAAATGAACCATTGTTTTGTTGACGGCCTTTGTCTATCTCTAGGTCTGTGGAAGGAGTTTTTCACTCCTCTTTATCTTGGTTTCCATCATCTTCCACACGCTTATCCAAAACTATCCAAGTAATCGAAAGTCTCGATAAAAAAAAATGGATGTGGATAGGCCAAAACGAACCTATACATGTTGAAATAAACGTTGAGTAGTCTACTAAATAGTAATATGCTTCTTACATGGCATCAAGATAGACATCTTGATAAGCCTATACACCACTATATACAAGTAGTCATGACCCTTTCTTGACAAATTCAATCCCCCCACAAAATCCATGGAGATACTCTTCCAGGGATGAGAAGAGACATGGAGTGGTGTGTACAACCCAAATTTTCAATTAGTTTTCTTGCAAATAGAGCACATCACACACCCCTTTACATATTTGGTTACAATTTCTTTCATTTGAGGCCAATAACAAAACCTCTACAAATGAGACATATTTTTTCCTACTCCAAAGTGACCAGAAAGAAGAAGTGTGGGATTCTCAAATTGCACGAACTCTTTCACTTGTAAGAATACATACCTTGTAAAGGTGGTAAAGTAACTTGTCCTGCAAATGGGATCTCTCCACCTATGATCCAAGGGTTAGCTTCTCATAAAGTTCTTTAAAATATTTATCAGTAGCATATTGTTCAACATAATTATAATTATATAAAGAAGCATTATTTAAAACAATAGATGCAGAAACAAGAGGTGCATAAAGCATATATGCCACTTTGTTACCTGTACCCTTCTTGTACTTAATTACCAAATGGAAAAGTTGAAGGAATCCCATCCACCTGAAGTGATGACCCTACTGCAACTTGGTTTGTGATTGGATATGATGTAAAGGTTGGTGGTCTATATGTATGATAGTCTCCTTATCTACCAAGTAATTCTTCCATTTCTTGACACTTTGAACCAAGGCATAAAGCTCATTTTTATAAGTGGGATAGTTTACAACAACTTGAGAGAAAGTATTTGAATGGGAAAAAATGGTTTTTGATGTTGCATCAATACTGCACCCAGGGCATAACCAACGACATATGTCTCGATCTCAAATGGTTTTTGAAGGTATGGCAAGGCTAGTACTAGAATTGTGTTGATATTTTCCTTTAAGGTGTTAAAATCCTTTTGTTGCTTTCCTCCCCACTGAAGTATATGCTTCGCTCTGTTTAGGGCATGAAAAGGAGATGAAATTATTGAGAAGTTATCTATGAATCTTCTCCAGTGCTAAATTGCTCACAAGAAGCTTCTCACATATGCTACATTGGTAGTATTAGTCCATTTAACAATTACATAAAATTTAGAAGGAGAAAACCCATATGCTTCTTGAAAAATCTCATCATAGTTAGATATAATGTCAAACATTTATTTCCTATGAAAGGGATTACAACCTTTGAAGTCATCAGATGCTTCAGTATCAATTTCCCTTACAATTATGATCATACACTTCTTGCTGTAGTTGATGAGACTCTTCATATATCCTGCAATGACAAGGGTTGAATTGATCTTCATGTGGTGATCTCTAACAATATATTCCAACCCCATATTTGGTGAGATGGTAATTTTTCTCATGCCAGAAAAATAAATAAATAAATAAAGTAAAATAAAAATAAATAAATAAATAAACAAAAAATCCTTCATGTCATACAAGTGTGGGATGCCTTAGACTATGCCACAAATTTCAAGTGGGACAACATCTATATCAACCTCATCTATCATCTTTGTTGGACACCTAATCCACTAAGGGTTAAGGTGTGGGAAATGGACAACCAAAGGAAGTCCAAGAGACATTGGAATGTGGAATCCAAGGGTCACCTAATGTACTATAAATATATATCACTGTGATTAATAAATTAACTCACGCTTATCTTTCCCTATGTGGTTTATTCCTACCTAGTATATCACTGAATTTAACATGGTATCAGAGCGAGACTATCTTGGCCTACTCTAATTTGAACTACTTTTGTTGTAGCCCTTCTTTGCCTATTTTATCTGCCAATTTCATTATCAAGCCTATGACACAGAAACGCTCCTCCCTCATAGCCATCTAGGATATTCTCCATGCTGCCATCTCTGTATTAGAGCCATGTTTGACATGCTTCCAATGCTCTGAATTTAATGCTAAATTTTAGTTGTATTGTCTACACCCTGCATTACTCCATTGAAAGTGCTGGTGTCTGAGCATAAAATTTTGGCAAATAATGTGGTGCAGTGAGCGTTTTACTTGCTCCCTTTGCCACCTACGCTCTCTCAACACGACGGTTTCTCTGCGCATTCCTCTCCCACTACGGCCTCTCTGCTGTATTAGATAGTCATTTATCCACATTCCTCTCTAGGTTCAGTTATTTCCTGGTCTTCTATCTGCATTCTGGCCACAATCAATGAATACACTGCCTGCTCATCCTTCACCTCCCCACGACACGCATACACTGTGGTCCAACCTGCCGGATTTCATTATTTTCAAAGACAGTGAAGTGTGAAGTGTCATGAAATTTTACTATGTGGTATAGAGCCTTGAAATAGCCATTTTGTTTACGGTCCAATAGGTCATGTTTCACAATTCATATTCAAAGTGGGCTCTTTTTCTGTACTGGGTTGTCTGTAGGGATCCTTAATCTATCCTCTCATAGTCTCTCCAAGGTCAGGGGTACCAATCGAGGAGGTGTGGAAAGGAATATCTAGGGAAAATGAAGAAGTCAAAGGTGTTGATGAGAATAGAAAGGGGGGAGAGTTGTAATGCCTTCCAAATATTCTACTGTGTAGTAAGTTTGGCCTGAAGATAATCTTGCTAAAGGGGCCTTTGCACCACCATGATTGTTTGTATAGTCCATTTTGGCCACTGCTTGCATTGCTCAAATGGAATACAATAAACAGTGAGAAAATAACTACTGGACTTCACAAAGTTTTTCTCTTAGTGCTCTCTATGATCAGGAAGGTTGAATTTTTCTGAGTTTTTTAAATTTTCCGGCTTGGTATTGTGGTGGTGAAGGATAAATTTGTTTGTGGCTAGTAGTAGTGGGCGTCAATATTCATATGCAGGTGAGACTAGACATTCAATCCCACTGAAAAGCAATAGAGTCTCGTTTTCACCAGGACAAATAATATCCAATGTGGGATGAAGTGCCAAACAATAAACTCCACTTAGATGTCCATGGTAAGAGCGAATAGCCTTGTGATACTCAAGGACCCAACATTTGAACTGCTTATCATCATCGATAGAGAACAAATATGGATGTCGATAACTTACAACCAAACCTCATATCTGCTCAATATTCCCTCTTAATGTAAGCTTGAGTTTTCCTGTTGCTACTTCAAATTCTACCCTCCTCCATATCATCCTAGTTTGTGCAAGATATGATTTAAAAAGTCCTATAATTTTTCTCAAGTTGTGTATATCATTAGAGGTGTGTATATCATTTGATGTTGGAAAGCTTGTTTGAAATCATGTTTCCAATGCAACGTTGAATAATTTGAAAGCAGCCGTGTTGATTTGGTCTCCCTTCAGTGAGGAAGGTTACACCAGATTTCCTTATTCCTACTACGTTGCCATTATTATGCATTTTTCCTCGTGAATTTTCTAGCTTTAGAGGCATAAAGTATGTGGAGGGCCAACAACAACATTGGGCAGGTTTCAAACCCTGTTATCGACTTCAGAATATTGACTTGAAAACTTAAGCGTGTGAATTCCTTGGTGTGTTGAGAATTTAGAGGGCCGAAAGCACTCAAAGGTGCGTTGGTGAAGGCCAGAGACAAGGTTTGATACAAACCTACTCAAGCTAATTTTTGATGCAGTGAATATTCATTGCTGGCCATTTAGAAAATATTGCTTGTATATTTATTTGAGTAGTATCCAGTGTGCAACCTGTTTAAGAATTTCCTTAAGTTCTAAAGGGCTAATTTTGTTGAACACTTAATTGTATACATTCCATCTTTGGTTATCCATTTATGATGAAGGAATTGACTCACGGTAGTGTTAGATCCCCATAATTTTTTACATTGGCAAGACCAAATGTACAGGGGTAACATCAAACCAATATTTGGAGTCCTATGACCTAGCCTTCCTGGACTCAGAGAGGGCTCTGTCTACGTTTTTTTAAAGGATGTGAACTTGATTGATTTTAGGGTTTGTTTGTTTGTTTGGTTGGTTGGGTACGTTGTAAAGCATAATAGATAGAGTGAGAGAGGTTTAAACCATTGGGCTATGGAGTTTACAAAATTTCTTGAAAAGTTTAACAATAGGTCAAGGGTGTATCACAGGGCAAGTCTAACAAGGTCAAATGGATCTAAAAGATTATGTGAGTGAAGTGAACATAAAATTGTGAACATAGTAGGTGCAAAGGGCAGTCAAAATCCTTTGACAAATAATTTAACAATAATGACCTTTAAAATCACTATGCATGAAGAAATAACCAAAGACAGGGCATACCAATAACTTCTTTGACTAAACCCTAGCAAGTAAATATGAAGGCAACAATTCAGTGAACCATAGAGAGAAAAAAACATGTAAGTCCTCTAGTGATTTCACCTTCAAGCAAAGAAAAACATTTAAGATAGCATATAGTAAAGATTAAAGAGCAGGGAACACCTAATTTCCTTAATCAGACTATAGAGACCTTCAAAGCAACTATTTAAGATGAACAAAGGGCAAGGAAAACCACAGAGCAATACTTCAAATTAAAAGACCTCAAAAATAATGTTTAAGTCACATCAAAGAGCAGGGCTAACAATGAAACTACTTTGACATTAGCTTTATGAAATCATCTTTAATATAAACAAGCATAAGTGGGACTATAGAGCATTCAAGGATTATCTAATCTGACCTAATAGAAGAAAACATACAAATAATAGGAAGCACATAGTGCTAAGGTGCCTCTAAACAACATTTCTTAACCTAAATTAGGCTATGTCCTACTGCATGAGAAAGATGAGACAAAATAATAACATAAGAAAACAAGTACTGAATGAGGAACACATCACCATTAACTATGCTCATGAATCCCGCAAGTGAGCCTGCTCCATGGTCAAGCAAATCAAGCCATCCACAAAAACCAAAGCCAATTTATCTTCAATCTCAAATCTATGATTTTCTTCTTAATAATCATACAACATGTACAATGAGGCCTCAATGTTGTATTTAACTAGCAAGGAGGACCAAAACCCTAACTAGGGTTTCCAAAATGTCATAAATACATCATAAATGCCATTTTTGTCCATTAATACCATGCAAGGCCCGGGGCACAAAATATCTAATGTAATAAATGAAAAATAACTTCTAACACCTAACTTTGGAAAAAAATGACTTTGAGGCTCCTCAATAACTCCAAAATATCTCCTCGTGTGTTTTTTTGACTTTGCAGACAAGGGCACAACATTGAGGTCCAAGGGCGCAGCGTCGGCACCTGAAAAATAGGTCATTGTGCAACTAAGTTTTGAAGGCCTTCCCGGTGTCCAAATGAGCTCCATGATAACTCATTGGAAAGTTTGTCAAGTCTAATTTCCAAAAATTCCTTTATTTTTTCATTTTGTGTCCATTTTACTGCTAAAAAACCAAATATCCCAAGACTTCTCAGGGCGTAGTGCTAGCCCTGAAGATAGGGCAGAAAGGTGATTTTTTAGGTGTTTTTGGCACTTTTGGAGGACCAAATCTGCTCCAAATGATATAAAATTTTGTGTGCATGATGCCCTTGGCATGAGGATTCCAAAAATGTAATCTAATCCTAAAAAAGGTGCCCCAAAAAAGAGCACAAAACTAGGGGTGCTGCGCCCTTGGCACTTTAAATCAGTAAAAAACCAAAATTTACAAAAACTTGCCAAGATTTGAAATTGTCTTGCTCATGGTGTTTGGGATGCATGTATGGATGCATTAGAAATGATTTCAAGATATTATTTTCCCTTAGCCTCCTTGAGGGCTTGAATCTTTGCAAGGGCTCTTTTGAGCTTGGCCCTTGCAATCTTGTTCTTGAAGGCATAGTGCCTTGCCATCTTCATTTGGAGGTCTAGGTCCCTCTTTGTCTTCTCCAATAGACCCTCCAAGTGCATATTAGCCCTCTCAATCCAAGTTTCCCCGTCATAGTCAATCTCCATGGCAAGAAACTCACTTGGAGTGAGCTGCTCTACCAAGGCTTCCTCTTGCTCTCTCTCTTTGGCTAAGGCCTTCTTTAAGCCAATTGTTCTTGGCCTCCTCCTAGGAAGTTGTTCTTTCTCTTCATCAGTGTCTCCATATCTATCCAAGGCCTCATCTATCCTAGCCTTGGATTTTGCAGCCTTTTTTTGAGCTTCGATAGCTCTGACCTCATAGATTTCCTTTTGTGCCTCTAGCTGCTTGTTTTCAATCTCATAATAGTGAATGACATTCCTAGCCCTACCTAGATTGGCTTGCAAATATTTAATTTTGACATCTCTACTCTTGAGAAACATGATTGAGATCCTTGCCTCATTTTCATCATCACTGTCAAAATGAATGAGTTCAAATTCTTGTTTAGTTTCATGCTTGTCTTCTTCTTTTTCATCCATGACCTTCTCTTTGCCTTTGTCAAGTTGCTTAGTTGATGTAGAAGGCATGACCCCTTGCCTTTTAGAGGCAGCAATCACATGCCTAATTCCTCTTTGTTAGGTCAAAGAAAAAGGTTCAATTATGATCATTTTAGTGCCTTCACCATTGCTGCCATCATCATTGGTATCCTCACTATCTTCATGGATCCTATCAGCACTGCTGCTTTCTGTCTCTTTTTCCTCATTTGATCCACTGATTTGTTGGCTTTCCATCATCGTAATTCCTGCTTTCATGGCTACTCTCATCATTACTGTCATATGTTTCCATGCTCTCTGCCTTATCACTGATACCCCTGTTGTCATTATAACTGTCAACATCATCATTGCCTTCTGCTTCAATTCTCTTCGCCTCATTCACATCCTCCATGCTGACATCATTTCTCCTTTCTTTGTTGCTTTCTCATGTACTAATATCTTCTATCTCACTGATATTGGATTCATTTACATCAGCTTCTCTTTCATTATCTTGACTGTTGTTTGCCTTACTGCTTTCTTCATGGCTCTTTTCCTCACCGTCTTTTTCTTCCTCACTATTTTCTGCACTGCCTTCATCACTACTATGAGCCTCATTGTTTTTAGACTCAATGCCCTTCTCTTCACTACTTGATTTTTCTATGTTTGGCTCCCTACTGTTCTCTTCCTCATTGGTGTCTGCTTCATTTTCCTTATCCTCATGTTAGGTGTTTCATCACTATTCGTCCCACTGTCTTCACTATCATCATGGCTCTTTGTTCTACCATGTTCTTCACTGCCTTTTGCATTCTCACTATTTTTTGCACTACCTTCATCACCACTATGAGCCTCACTGACTGATTTTTCATTGTTTGACTCCTCACTGTTTTACTCTTCATTTTGTTCCTCATTGAAATCTGCCTCCTTATTTCCTTCTTCTTCATTTCCTAACTCATTATTTCCCTCTTCCTCATTGTCATTTTATTGTTCATTGTCACTTCCCTCATTGTCTGATGCATTGTGAGAAGGTGATGAAGGTGGGTTATCTTGAGGTGAAGGAATATGTGTGGATGGTGAAACATGATTAGCGGGAGATGATGGAGGAGTAGGGACAGGAGGATGAGATGATGAAGGAATATTTTGTTGAAGATGGGCTTGTGGATTAGTGAACACCTCATGGGAAATGAAAACCTCCCATGGGATTCCCTTATGCTGCAATTGATGTGTCAAACCAGGAGGTAACTCCTCAAAACTAGAATGTGTATTAGCTGAAGAATGTACATGCTTATATAGATGGGAGGTGAGGCTATTGGGATTCATCTCCCAATGACTCTTGGCCTTCCTTATTTCCTAATAATAAATAATATACAAAAATACAAATGCACACCCATCCATAGGATTAGGTGTCAACATTCCCCGCTTTAATCCGAAGGGATGTTGGTGAGTCCAAGCATCGATCTGAACTTTTCAAACTTTTCTCTTCCAAGTGCTTTGGTGAAGATGTCAGCAGTTTGCTCATTTGTGGAACAATGATGTAGATGGATGGTTTTGGCCTGAACATGATATCGAATGAGATGGTACTTTGTATTGATGTGCTTTGTTCGATCATGGAACTTTGGGTTCTTGGCCAACTTTATTGCAGAAGTGTTGTCGATCATGAGTGGAGTGGAATACATTTGTTTCATTTGCAAATCTTCCAGGATTTTCCGGAGCCACACAATTTCCTTTGTTGCTTCAGCTGCTGCCACATATTCTGCCTCGGTCGTGGAATCTGCTGGAACTGACTGTTTGCGTGATCTCCATGAGACAGCTCTTGATCCAAGACTCATGGTGTAACCTGTAGTAGACACCCCTGTTTCTTTGTTGCCATCAAAGTCTGAATCAGAGTATCCGATCAAGCTGAAGTCGCCTACCTGTGTATATTTGAGTCCAAAGTCTTGAGTCCCCTTCAAGTACCTTAGCACTCTTTTTGCGGCAGACCAATGTCCTTCACAAGGTTTTTGCATGAACCTTGAGAGGATTCCAACAGCAAATGAAATGTCAGGTCTGGTGGTGGTCAGATAGATAAGACTTCCTACAAGCTGTCTATACTTAGTTGCGTCCTCAAATTCCTTCCCTTCAATAGATGTGAGCTTCAAGTTTTGTTCCATTGGAGTGCTTAAGGGTTTATAGTCATCCATGCCAAACTTGTTCAAGAGATCTCCAATGTACTTCTTCTGAGAAAGAAATATGAATTTAGGATGTTGAATTACTTCAATACCCAAATAGTAATGAACATGACCCAAATCAGTCATTTCAAAACCTTTCTTCAACTCTTTTTTCATGGATGCAATATAGCTCTCATTGTTTCCTGTTATCAAAAGATCATCTACATATACCACAAGATATACAACTGTTTTTCCAACTTTCTTAACAAACAAAGTTGCATCATCAAGATCAAAGTGTTTGAAATCAAGTTTCAGAAGATTCTCGGTCAACTTCTCATACCAGGCTCGTGGTGCTTGCTTGAGGCCATACAAGGATTTTACAAGTTTGCAAACTTTGTGTTCTTGACCCTTTATCACAAATCCTTCTGGCTGGGACATATAAACTTTCTCCTTTAGATCTCCATTCAAGAAAGTTGTTTTTACATCCATCTGATGGACTTTCCATCCACTCTGAGCTGCTAAGGCAAAGAGAGTCCGGATGGTGGTCCATTTTGCTGTGGGAGCAAAAGTTTCTTCATAATTGACTCCTTCTTTCTGTGCGAATCCTTTTGCCACAAGCCTGGCCTTGTGCTTGTCAAGTGAGCCGTCTGCTTTGTACTTGTTCTTGTAGACCCACTTACAGCCAATTGGTTTCGTTCCCAAAGGCGGATCAACCAGTTTCCAAGTGCCATTCTTTATCAAGGCATCATACTCCTTCTGCATCGCTTCTTTCCATTCATCATGAGAAGCGGCTTCTTTGAAGGAAGTTGGTTCATGATCTGTAGACAAACTCAATTCACAGTTATAAGCAATATCCATATCAACAGGAGAATCAGAATTATCTACATCACCTTCGATTTGTTGAGTGGAACTTCTTGTTCCTGTTTTTCCAACCTCATCAGGATGAACATTCTCCAGTGTCTTTGTCAGCCATTTGGGAGGACCTTTCTGAGATGGCCCAGGCTGCTCACTTGACTGAGTTGGGATTGATTCAAGATTCAATCTCCCAATTCTGTCAATCACATCATCTAATGTGTCATCCGTGGTTGTTTCTTCATGTGGGGGAGAGTGTGGTTCAGGAATTGATTCCACAGTTTGATTCAATATCGGAATCCCCCCTTCAAGGTGTGGAATCACATTATCAAATTCTTGGAAAGACTTTGCATGTGTGAATCTATCCAGGCGATCAAGTTGCCGCTCAACAACCTTGTCACTCTTGGACGATTCAAGAAATATGACATCTCTTGCTATCACAAACTTCTTATTTGTTTCATCATAGAGACGATATCCTTTGGAGGTATTGGAGTACCCCAAGAAGATACATTTTCTGCTTCTAGCACCAAGTTTGTTCCTTTGGCCCTTGGGTATCAAGGCATAACAAGTGGACCCAAAGACCCTGAAATGCTTTACCGAAGGAATGTGGCCATGCCACATTTCAAAAGGAGTTTTGTTTCTAATTGAACTTGAAGGACACCTATTCTTTATCTAAACAGCACATAGAACTGCATCAGCCCAAAACATCAATTTTACATTCTTGAAAAATAACATGGAGCGGACCATATTTAAGATGGTTCTGTTCATTCTTTCAGCTACACCATTCTGTTGTGGATTATATGGCACTATTGTTTGATGTTTGATTCCATGTTGACGAAGATAATTTTCAAATTCATTTGAGGTGTATTCTTTTCCATTATCAGTACGTAGAGAGCCAATATGTGTTTGTGCATCATTTTCAATCCATGCATGCAAATTCTTGAAAGTTTGAAAAGCATCAGACTTATTCTTCAGTAAGTAAATCCAACACATTCTGGTGTAGTCATCAATAAATGTCATCATGTATTTGTTCCCATTTGCAGAAGCAATAGGCATAGGGCCACATAAATCTGAATGAACAAGTTCAAGTTTCCTATGTGCTCTTGAGTGTGAATCATGAAATGGCTGTTTGCTATGCTTTCCTAGAATACATGCATCACATTCCTTAGGTTTTCTAGGAATTGTGGGTAGTCCATCAACACCATTTTTCTTCAACAAACGAAGGCTGTCATAATTTAAGTGTCCAAATATAGCATGCCATAAAAGACTTGATGGAAATGTACCTTCATCATGATGTGAGCAAAAATGTGAAGATGCGAGCAAATATGTGGTAACTTTCGGCTTCAAGAGTCTCCCTTCTTCTATTCCCTCCATGACAAAGTGAGTGATCGCGCTATCCCGGCCTCTACCGCACCGCAAGCTAAATAACAAGTGAACTGAGTGTCCTTGCTGCCGGATTTCGATCAGGGACAGCAAGTTTCTCTTCAACTCCGGGAGGTATAGAACCTCATGTAGGATATGATCAGGAAGACCAGGCAGTTTAAGCCTGACTGTGCCAAGCCCTGATGGCTTGAGTTTGGATTTATCTGCGAAATATACTACTCCATCAACTTTGTCAGTGAATTCTTCAAAAAAATCTTTTCTAAATGTCATGTGACATGTTGCTCCTGAATCTAGCAACCAATCATCTCTCCATGAAGTAAATGAAACATCAAATAGGTTTCCAGTTACTCCATTGTTACAATGTCTTTAGAACAAAATGAGGCGTTGAAATTTGGTTCCTTTCTTTGTCATCGTTTACCTGTCATGGTTTCTGAGCCTTAGATTGTCTGCCCCCCTTTTCTCTGAAGTTTCTTCTTCATCTTCTGTCTGCTCTTCCTTTGGATGAACCTGAAGCATGTCTCTTTTCTCTTTATGCCAAGTAGGCAACCTCTTTAGAAGATGAAGGGACTGTCATCTTCTTTTGAAGGAGGAGAGAAAAACCAAAACTTTGCTGGAAAAAAAAATCTGAAGAGGAAAAATTTCTGCTATACAAACTTTCAATTCTTGAAATCTGCTCAATTAGAGGGGACAAAAAACTTGCTGGAAAAATATTCTGAGTTTTTAAAAAAACTCTTTCTGGAAACTAAATCTGTTCAAAAACTCTTGCTGAAGACTGAATTTTAAAAAACACTCTTTGCTATAAACTGATTTCTGCATAAAAAATATATATGTATATTTTTTTTGTTTGGGGAATAAAAAACTTATGAAATGGTAGGGAGGGCGATATTGTGAAAATGAAAAGTGGTATGGGAGGGTTGTATTATGAAATGGGAGGGTGAAATGGAGGGGAGCAGTGTGGGAGGAGGCGGAATTATGAAAGGGGAGAGGAGAAGTTGATAGGGAAAGCGCTGGCGGACCACATATATATAAACAAAAATAATCACAATGGGAGGGGCGTTGTTATATTATGGAGGGGCGGTGTATTATAATGCAACGCATATCATGACAACGTTTAAATATAATCATAATACAACCATGTAATGACAATACAACCATGTAATGACAATGCAACCAGCGATACCAGCGTTTTATAACTTATGAGGAGCGGTATAATGTATGTTTGGTGGTATTGTATGTTGGAGGCGGTATTGTGTATTGAAAAGGGCGTAATACAACAGAACAGAACAAAACGTAATATATATACAACGCTGTATTGTGTATTGAAAAGGGCGTAATACAACAGAACAGAACAAAACGTAATATATATACAACGTACTAATGTAATGGAGGACGGGTATATATATAGGGGAGGCGCGGTATATGACAGCGTTTTTATAACTGACAGAGAAGCTGTAGACAGGCGGTATAATAGTTGGGAGGGCGCAATGACAGAGAAGTTGTAGACTGTGCAGCATTTACACAATTGTAATGAAGCGTTGTATAATGCATGTGACAGCGTTGTTTACACCAGACAGCGGTATTACCATATATGTGACAGCGTTGTATTGTAATTTAAACACAGCGTATCACTGCTGTCAGAACCAGCGTTGTATTGTTGTGGAGTGTAGAGAGTCGAGGAACTTAGAGCAGTGCATTGGAGAGAGGGTATGAGCGAGGGAAGGGAGCGCAGGTCGATGAGGGATGGGTGAGGGAGGTGAGTGAGGGCGCAGGGAGAATGGAGGAGGCCCAAAAGGGCTGTTATAAAAAAAAAATTGAAATTGAATCTGCAGAAAGACAGAGTTGAGGACTGCTGGAATTGCAGAATGGCAGAGCCTGCAATTTGCAGATTGACAGAGCCTGCAGTCTTCAGGAGCTGCAGGAGCTGGAGCTGCAAATGTCAGGGCTAAATAGGGAAAAAAAAATGCAGAATAACAGTCTAGCAATTAATGAGCAGAAAAAACTATTAAAAAATATTGACTGAGCAAAGGTTAGGGAGTTACACCACAGGGCAGAAATGCCAAATGTGGGGCTGGCTCTGATACCATGTCAAACCAGGAGGTAACTCCTCAAAACTAGAATGTGTATTAGCTGAAGAATGTACATGCTTATATAGATGGGAGGTGAGGCTATTGGGATTCATCTCCCAATGACTCTTGGCCTTCCTTATTTCCTAATAATAAATAATATACAAAAATACATATGCACACCCATCCATAGGATTAGGTGTCAACATGATGCATAACAACCATCTTTATCAGTGAGTGGTGGAAGAGGCTTTGCATCTATTGAGGGTAGCCTCTCTTTTGCACAATATAAGACATTTTATCTATGCTTTTGTAGAGGTAGTAAGGCATATGCAGCATCCTTAATCTAGTAAAGTGCATGAGCAGCCTGATGTGATAGGAATAAATCCTGGAGAACCTTCCCTCACATGTAAAATATTTCATAATAATCCTCATCATAGGTGCATATCTCTCTAGCAAATGTGAGAAAGGAAAGATGGATTTGTAGTGGTATTTGTACCTAGGTTTTAGGAAGGGTTCATAGTAGCTCATGTCAAGATTGGCCTACTTGAACCATTTCTCCCCTACACTGGGTATCCCAGTGGCATTGGAAATAGCATCAAAAGATAGCTCAAATTTTACTCCTGCAAGGTTAAATTGTTTCTCATGCAAGTTAAGTATGAAGAGCCTAGTTAGCTCAAGGTGGTTTTGCACCTGTTGTACCCTTTCACAAAAATCATAACATCCCACATTCTGGAAACATGAAACAGTCATGGGAGATGCCATCAGCTCCAAGGTGTTGAGGGGTTCAAACCTAATAAATTTTCCACCTTTGTGTTCATGCCTCCTTAGCATTTTGCCTTCTCCTTCACTACCACTGTCCCCTTCTCTTGACATTTTAACAAATCTGCCTTTGAAAACCCTAAGACTGTAAATTGAAATGAGTTTAAGGGATGGTGATGAAAGAGGTAGTTCTGCAAGTGAATGAGATGAGAGTGTGTGTAGGTATAGCAGGTTGAATGAGAGGCTAGAAAAAATTTATGACCACCACCTGTTGATTTGTAAAAAATCTGCTTTACCACACCTTGTACTTATGTCAAATTAAAATGAAAGAGGGCAATGTAAGGTCAAACTATTTGCAGTGTAAGGGATAGAGATTATGAGTGAAATGGAGTGAATGTAGGCACAGCCCTAGGTGAATGAACAAATTTCAACAATGTACCCTTCTGGCTTGTTACTGACTCTCTTTGTAGGCAGATGAATGAGGCTTAATCAGTGATTTTAAGCATGACATTTAGGTTATCTCCTTAGGGTTCCATTCCCTTAATCAAATGATAACAAAAAATTGGAGAGGAGTTGATGTTTTGTACTTACACCTTAAAGATGCTTGAAAAACCCTTGGAGGCAGTTTGAAGAACCTTTGAGTTGATTTGAGTGTTGAAATAGCTTGGAAGGCCCTCCTAGCCAAATGCACAACGCCCAAGCAAATGATGGGTCGGTTCGGGCAAAGGCACGACGCCTTGTTCCAGGCGTGCAAAGCCAAGGTCCTTGTCGGGTCTGTCGAGCGAAAAAAAGGCAAACACATAGCATTTTTCTAGGCGCACAACGCTTTGAGAAAATACAAGGGAGAAAATGCTAGGGGCGCAGCGCCAACCTGAACGTGCATCGCCTCAAAACTTAGCCAATTTTGACTCGAAAAACTCACAGTTTCCTCTCTTGAATGCTCTGATGACCTTGCAAGTGAATAATGAGTTGTTGAAGTGTTGAGATGAGTTTTTATAGCCTTTGAAATTTTGATTTAATCATGAAACCCACTTTCTAATGTTTTTCAAAGTCACTATCTTTTCTCACTTAACTCTTTTGACATTTTGATTTCAGGTTTGCTTAAGTCATACTATTGACTCCTTTTGGATCTTTTTATGTCTTTCAACACTTTTACTTTGCAGGTGACATAAAAATATTGAAGTGGCTTTATTTTTTCTCCTTTAGAGTTGACATGTTCATTTGATGTCTTTTTGGAGGACTGCATGCAATGTCATCCTTAAAGCTTTCTGTGTTTTTCATCATAGTATTTAACTTGTCTTTCTTACCTTTTCTCACTAACAACTTTACATTGTTTTATGCAGGTTTGCTAAAAGGATGAATTTGACTTCCCCTTTGCTCATTTTGTCATGATAAGCTCATTAAAACACCTCTAGGAGGATTTCCTATGGCAGTACCCTCCAAGCCCTCTCTTGCTTGCATTATGAAGTTATGATCATGTTTTTACCTTTTTTTACTCTTCTGATTGCAGGTGACTTGAAAACATTGATTTTCCCTTTCTCACGGATCTTGAGGCATGGCAGGTTGAGCTTGGAAACTTTTTAGGATGCTTCCACAAAATAGCAACTTCACAATCCTTTTACTTGCACCATGGAGCTTAAACTATCTTTTGTTCATTTTTGGCATGACAAAATTCTTTGGAAAAGTTTGGAATCTTTACAAACATTGACATCTTCAGAATCTTTCTTTGCTGTCATCATGGAGTTAAAAACATGCTTTTCACCTTCTTTGATCATCTTCCCAAAACCCTAGGTGTCTGGAGTGCTTGAAAACAATTATCAGTGTTGTCTTCTAAGTTCTCTATAGCCCTTTTAAGTTCATTCATTTTTGTCCAATTCACCTCACCTTTTTCCCTATTTCATTTATAATTTTTGAAAAACTTCTCTTCATGTTTGGTTTCTTGGTGTACCTCCTCCATGGTCATTTCTGCATTTGATCCCTGCTTGGCACAATGTTGGCCCAATCAAGCCCAGAAACCCCAATTCTTCTTAAGACCAAGTGTTTCCTATCTTCCTTGTTTCAATATGTCTTCCTTTAGGAACATACCATTTACCTTATCAATTTCTTCTGCTGGTTGACCTCTTGACACTCCTACGGAAGTGCCAAGTACATTTACCTTTTGTAGAACTTGAATTTGACAAGGTAGTCTTCTTTGGAGACTTTAAGGTCTTTTCTTGAATAACCATGTCTCAACATTTCAAGACCTCTGAACCATATTCTAACAAAGAACCACAGTGTATGAAAAACCAATGATTGACCTTAGACCATATGAAACCCTAATTTGACCTAGTGGGAGGATCCTTTGACCTAGTCTTTGACTAAAAATTGGCTTGGAGTCTTCAAGTGTAAAAAGAGAGTATTGAAAAAGTGGTGTATTGAAGATCCAAAATCCAATGTACTTGATTTATCTAAAGAGCCTATAGTGATAGTTTTGAGACCATCAATGCTTGAGGAACCTAGTGAACATGGGAAGGAATAGGCTTATAGGTAGCCATAGATGGAAAGTGGAGTCACGGGCAAGGGGAAAAACATAGTAATGAGGTTATATGTGGGAAAAAAGGATGGAGATGAATGGCACAAGCCCATAAGGAGTCTTTTAGGAGTGGCAGGGTGACCATGGAATGGAAAAATGGTAGAATAGTGAAAAAAATTCTGTAAGGATAATGAAGGCAGTGAGATTTATAGAACTCACAATATTCAGGGAATTTTGATTTTAGAAATCTAGAACCAATATTTAGTCATCTATAGATAGTAAAAATTACTGATGACTAACAGGTAGAAAGGATTATTTATCCTTGGGAGAAGTACTAGTGAGATTCACATTACCTTTTCAATGCAAATGACTAGAATTAATAAAATATTAGAGTTACTTAATACTATGATACTCTTGTTATGATAATGTTACAGTCAAAATCATCAAAACCATTCTTGTTGATATCCAAAATTTTCTACAAAATGCACAGGAAAAGATCGAGTTTATGCAACTCGAATCTCAGCTATAACAAGATGAATTACAACAAAAGAGTTGTCATTTTGAACTTGTTTTTGTTCATAAAACTTAGACAAAATCCCATTAGAAACAAGATATTGGTTAAATCACTGAGCCCAGTACAAGAGCATATGCATATGAATATGCAGATGTATAAGCTCACGTTTCACCTCCCAAGCCCATCATCAGACCTTGGCAAAAGTTTGTCCACAACAAGCACATAACTGGTCTTGGATATGACAAGGAGGTGTCCTTTCATATTCGGAACTACTCCAAGCCCATGAAATTTTAGAGTGTTGGATTTCTTTATGATAGCTCACCTTCAGTTGTTTTAGATTCTACTTCTCTTCCAGAATAGATTGTGAAATGCCAACACTGTGACCGAGTTGTCCGTATGAAAGATCACTATTTCGATCTTCACCCATGCAAGCATTGTGGTCAGTGATGAGCTCCATCATTATACATATTTGGAAGGGTTAATAGTCACCTTTTTGCCTTCTTAGATCTCTTTTTCTTTCATTTTTATTATTATTTAGGTTTATGATGCTAGTATAGGTGGTGATTAAGGCTAACATACTCTGAGTGCCTAATATAAGGTTGAGTGCAGAAAATCATGATTTATTAAGCATTTTTATAAAGATTTTATAACAAATACTTGGAGGAGAAAACAAGGAGAAATTATAGGAGGATTTTCCACCCTCAAAGGCAACCAAAGGATCCCAAAGATTCTGTCCAACAATTCGAATTCCACAAGCAACTGAAGGATCCCAAGGATTCTCTCCAGCAATTCAAATTCCAGAGGCAGCTGAGCAACTCAAGAGGAGAGCACTCAATCTTGGTTCACTTGGAGTCCAGTGGAATCAATCACCATTTTATAGGGAGCCATTGGTAGCTGATATGTAGAATAAATAGAGTAGAGCTAGAGCTAGGAAGAGTTAGTCTATCCTAGTCTCACTTCCATTTAGAATTATTGTTGTGAACTATTGAAGCTTTTTGTTTTATTTAGGGATCGAAACTTTCAGAGGTGTATGCAGTTATTATTTTATGAAATGAGCAGACTAATTTCATTTGATTGATTTAAGTTTAGAAGGCTAGGCTCGTGGGTTAGGGCCCAATCCATGTGCCTCAGCTTCTCTATTGTTATTATCTTTTCCTTTCTGTCATTTAGCTAGTTTTGCCTCTGTCATTTAAGTTAGATCTGCTTCTGATAAGTTTCATTGCTATTTAGTTTTTGTGCTATTGTAGTTTTAATTGCTTATGCATAGTGAAATAGAGGAAAAAATCCAAAACTGTGGTCAAGTCTCCCCCATCTCATCTCTGTCAATAGAGTTCGAGTAGGGGCATACCTTCCCATGGGCTAAAATTTCTTTTTGTTCGAGTTTGGGGAAGAATTTTTATTACCAAGTCCAAGCCTTTCCTTCACTATTTCATCCCGCATTTCTGTTTGTTTCCCGTACATGAATATGCAGGTGTGCTTCAATTATGAGCATTTATCTTACGCTTCCATTTCCCTCCTTTACTTCTCACCTTAGTGCTACACTTACCTTCTTTCGAACACCCTTAAGCTCTTTATCCTTACTTCTTTGTTTTTCTCCGTTCACGGCCGCCTTACCCTTTTTACGAAAAACACGTAAAAAAACCATACAGAACCATCAAAAACCCAACCTCCACCTTTGTTCCTCGAGACTCCCACCACCGTACGTCTCACTTCGCAATCGCAACATTTAACTATTACCTTAACACTTATCGCCCATTCCTTGTGATTGCGATATTGCAAAATCACAAATCATCCTTCACACCAGTTAATGTCTACCATTAACACTCACTGCTCATTCATTGCGATTGCGAAATTGAAAATCGCAACTCTTATCTTTTTTCATCGGCACGTCATCCCCATCACACATCGCATCCCCCAGAACTTACCAAATCGCAAATTGCATCTTGCAGAACTTACCACATCGCAAATCACATCCTGTAGAACTTACCACATCGCAAATCGCATCCCGTGGAACTTATCACATCGCAAATCACCGCCCGCAACCTTTACCGCAGCGCAAATCACATTTCACACATTTTAGTGTATTCCCGTTAATCCTTACCACTATCCTTGTAAACTTGCGATATTGTGATTCGCGACCCGCCACGTCACTCTTCGCACTTCGCACTACGCACCATTTAGTTTATTCCCGTTAATCCTTACCACTATCCCTGTAAACTTGCGATATTGCGATTCGTGACCCGCCACGCCACTCTTCGCACTTTGCACTGTGCACCATTTAGTTCATTCCATTAAGTCCTTACGGCCATCCATTTAAACTTGCGAAGTTGCGATTGCGACATCGCACATTGAAACTTTTGTTGTCCATCGCATTCTGCCATCGCATTTCTGATTTATTATCGCTTGAAGACATTTATTGCATTATAATAAGGTTTCCTAAGGGTTTAATCCCCTCTGTCCACTCCAAAGCCATTTCTCATGCGATCATAAATTTTTCTAAGGGTTTAACCCCCTCTTTCCGCTTCCAAATCTCATTTCATGTGTTAAACCCCCCATTAGCCCTTTTTCTTCCCTCTAAGCTGCAAATTAATTATTTTTAATTAAAATTAAGGCATGGATAGTTTAGTTGCATCAATAGGAATATGGTAGATAGATCACAGGATAGGTAGAGTGCATTTAGCCGCTTGGCCAAGTTAAGTGTGGTTTAGAATTAATTTCCTTTCTGCTATTTGTTTTTTGAAAATTAAATTAGTTTCATTCTTGACATTCCTTTCCATCAATTTAGTTAAGTTTCCTTTCTGTCATTTCTTTCCAGTAATTTAATTTCCAGTTGTTCTCATAATTTAATAAATAAAACTCTTTCATGAAGCAGAAGAGGATGACATGAACATAATGCATCTGCTGTGTATATAGCACTGTCACCTCAAAGTTTGTACGAAACCCGGGTTGATAAAGTAAAGTAGGGTAGCCCCTGGGAGTTGCAACATTCTTGGTGCAATAACAGGGCTCACCACTTTTTGGCGTCATTGCCAAGGAGGTGTCTAGTGGATATTTTGATTTTGTTTTAGCATTCTTTTTTTCTTTCCTTTCTTTTCATGTCACTTCATAAATATTGAAAAAGTACAAAAAAATATTTGATTTTCATGCCTCATAGGACTAGAAATACTCAAAGACAAACATTACCTAAAACCCCCACATCACCTCCTAGCCACCCTTCACTCTTCTTCAGTGGCAGAGAGATTGAACCCCCTATAGGAGAGTCTTCTGAATATTTTGAGGATCCTATTGGGGAAGAAGAAGAAGACCTTTCTTCAACTAAGGGACCTGCTTCACCTATCTCAACCATGGCTGGGACCCAGAGAGCCTTTCCCATAAGAGAGGTAGATGGGGACACTAAGATGAAAAACATTAGCCCCTCATCTCTTCCACACTTCCATGGAATTACTTCTGAGAACCCTAACACATTCATGTTTGAATTTTTTTTTATCTGTAGGACTTATGACTACACCTCCGATGATCAGAAGTTGAAGCTATTCTCATCCACCCTTAAGGATGTAGCCTTGCACTGGTTCATGGGTCTGCCTGGGGATAGCATCACTACCTGGGCACAGATGGAAGAGGCCTTCAAAAACAAGTACAAAGACTAAAGTAGGTCCCAGGAAACTAAGGATGAGATATTTAGGATGAATCTAGGGCCTAATGAATCCCTAGAGGATTATGAAGAGAGGTTTCAATTGAAATATAAGAGAGCCAACTGTACTCTTGATCCTGACTCACTTGAACTTGTACCTCTTCGAGGGATCAATGAAGAGATGATAGAAACCTTGAATATGTTATCAAGAGGAGATATCTACCAAAAACCCTATGAAACAATTAAAATTGTCTTCTAGAACCATTCTATGGCATTTAGGAAGAAGCGCAGAGCAAGCCAAAGTACATCCAATACCCCTTCCTCTTCCACCTTCATAAAACATGAGATTGGAAACATGATAGAGGAATTCAAGAGTGACATGATGCACACCTTTTCTTTGCAAATGGACACAATTCATGTCAAAAGGAAGCAAGAGGAAGCAGAGAGAGCCATGGCCATATTTTGTCCTAGATGTACCAGGAAACACCCAAGAAATGAATGTCCACTAAATGTTATAGAGGTTTGCTTTGTCTATGAAGAGAATGATGCCACGGACAAGTGTCCCTCATTACCTGGACTTAAATTTTTATATCAAGGTGGGGAAATAATGCTAGAGCAACTCTGTTTCATCAACCAGAGAAGGCCTCAAGGCCCTCGGCCATATCAACAAGGTATGAAAGGTGCACCTCACTCTTACTACTACAACAATCAAGGTGCACCCATGCAACCTTGGTACACCCCCACTCCTCCATCCTGGTCTACACCTCCTACTTGGCCTTCCAAGCCTTCATATCATCCTCAGCCAGTAAACCAACCATTTCAGTAGTATGTTCCACAACGACCTCAGTGGATCAATCCATCCCAAAGGTGGAGGCCTCAAAAAAATAAACTACCTTCTCTAATGCCTCCACCCCAAACTCAACCTCAACTTACTCATGCTGCTCCACCTAGGCTACCTATACCTACACATCCCAATCCGAACCCGAACAACAGACAGGCACATCAGGCTCCCAATGGAGAAACGTCCCATCCAGCTTATGTTGTGGAGATACATGAGGTTAATCTCAGGTCGGGAAGAGTACTTCCAGAAAAACATCCCCCACCTCTACCTATAGAGGTTGAGGAGGAAAAGGAAGAAGATAACACTCAGATCCAATAACCTCCTTTTCCTGAGCACTTGATCCACCCTAGTTAGCACAACCCAGAGGAGACTGAACTCTTGGGAGAATTGGAAAACTTGTGTGTAAAGATACCACTTCTCCAGGACATTAAGGATGTCCCTATCTACAATAGGCTCATCAAAGAAAAGTTCTTCAAGAAACCTAGAAGGAGGAAGAGAGATACCCCCACCATCAAAGTGGTAGGACAATTGTCTAACCTGATGTTGGGGAAGGTGATATTTCCAAAATACCTGGACCCTGGTAGTCCAGTTGTTGATGTACATATAGATGGTGTCATAGTCCCCAACACTTTGATCGATGTAGGGGCTTCCATCAATATCATGACCAAGGAAAATATGTTGAAACTTTATCTCCAAGGGACTTTGAGAAAAACCACAATAGTTCTGCAACTTGCAGATCGGTCCACAGTAACTCCGGAAGGAATTGTTGAGGATGTTATGGTTACCATTGAATCTTGGGAGTATCCTATAGATTTCCTGGTCCTGCATCCAAAAACCAAGTTTAATGGTTATCCTCTCATCTTAGGGAGACCTTGGTTAGCCACTGCAGACGCTTATATTAGTTGTCGAGCCGGAAACATGACTATAAAAAATGAGCATTTGTTTAAACAACTAGTGTTATATCCTCCAAACCAACCTTCCATTGATCATGATCTCCCTATATGGTTGGAGGATGAAGAATATGAGCTATATAACACTACCCCTATGTGTACCATAGATGTTATCCTTAGAGGGGGGAAACTTGATGAAGATGAACTCATCGACCATGCCATTCAAAACCAGTCCTCCACTAACACTCCTCTCGAAACCCTAGTCAAAGAGTCTGAAAGCCAACCTTGGATGGAAGTGCAATCGGTTGAGAAAACCTCTGAAACCACCAATGTTGTTGACTTTGGCCCATCTAGATCTCTGAAAATCAACCCAAACCTCTGAAATGAAGAAGAGAAGTAGCTATGCCAGCTTTTGAAATAAAATCTTGAAGCATTTTCTTGGGATTACAAGGACATGAAAGGGGTGCATCCTTCAGTATGCAGACATCACATTTACATCAAAGAAGGATGTAAGCCTGTGAGACAACCACAAAGAAGAATGAACCTGGCTCTAAAGGACATAGTCAAAGAAGAGTTGTAGAAACTATTAGATGTGGGGTTCATATATCCTATATCCAATAGTGAGTGGGTATCTCCTCTTATCCTAGTCCCAAAGAAGAATGGGAAGTGGCAAATTTTTGTTGATTATCGAGAGCTTAACAAAGCCACCAAGAAAGACCATTCCCCTTTGACCTTTATAGACCAAGTCTTGGATGGCCTTGCAGGGAAGAAGTTCTTTTCCTTCTTTGATGGGTTCAGTGGGTACAATCAGATTCAAATCAGCCTCGAAGACCAGGATAAGACTACTTTCACTTGCCCTTGGGGTACCTTTTCTTATAGAGTCCTACCGTTTGGGTTATGCAATGCCCCAGTCACCTTCCAGAGAGCTGTCCTGAGCATCTTTTTTCTCTGTCGAAATTTACATGGATGATTTCACACCATATGGGGATGACTTCTAGGAAGCTCTCTCCAATTTGGGTAAAGTACTAAGAAGGTGCATTGAGATGCATCTCTCCTTGAGCCCAGAAAAGTGTGAATTCCTGAAGAAATCAGGGGTTGTATTAGGAGGAGGAATACAGGTAGACCCGAAAAAAAATCACTATCATCAAAAGGGTACCTGCTTCTCAAAAGCAGAAAGATGTTAGGAGTTTCTTAGGCTTAGTTGGTTACTATAGAAGGTTCATCAAAGATTTCAGCAAGATGGCTTCCCCATTATTTTGGTTATTGGCCAAAGATTCTAAGTTTATTTGGTTTGGTCCTTGTCAAGAGGCTTTTGAGCTCATTAAGAAGCAATTGACTACTGCCCCCTTCCTCCAAGGTCCAAATTGGACTCTGCCTTTCCACATCCACACTAATGCATCCAAAAAAGCTGTAGGGGTAGCATTAAGACAATTAGAGAACAAAATACCTTATGCCATTTATTTCATCAGCAAGAATTTTTCCAAAGCCAAGTTGAATTTTACTGTTACTAAGAAGGAGATGTTGGCCATTGTCCATGCATTGAACAAATTCTGGCATTATGCCACTGTATATTAGACCTTTGTTCACACTGACCATGCAACCATCAAGTATTTAATGAACAAACCAAATGTTAATGCTAGAATAATTAGATGGTTGTTACTTTTGTGGCAATTTTATTTGACTATTGTTATTAAACCTGGAAAGGAAAATGCTGTTGCATATTTTTTGTCCAGGTTAGTTTTCCCTGCAGAAGGAATGGTGGATGACTAGCTGCCAGATGAACACCTCTTTGCCATATCAACATTCTCACCATGGTTTGATGATATAGCCAACTACTTGGTTGCTGGAAGACTCCCTCCTAATCTTTCATTCAAGGAGAGAAGCATAATCATCAAAAAAAGTGCCCCTTTCACATGGATTGGGGGGAATATCTTCAAGCTAGGCCATGATCAAATCCTAAGAAGATGTGTGAGGGAGAAATAATTTTTTGATATCCTCTCTGAATGTCATGACAGCTCATGTGGAGGCCACTTTGCTGGAAAGAGAACTACTTACAAAGTTTTGCAGGCGGGTTACTATTGGCCTATCCTTCACCAAGATTCTAGAAGATACACCAACAGGTGTGACCAGTGCCAAAGGATGGGGAAACCCACACAAAGGGATGAAATGCCTTTACACCCTTAGGTATCTCTTGAGCCATTTGACAAGTGGGGCATGGAATTATTTGGACCCATCGATCCACCATCCGGAAAAAATAAGTATATCATAGTCTGCACTGATTACCTAACAAAGTGGGTTGAAGCAAAAGCAGTGAAGGTAGCAACTGAAGAAAAAGTAGCAAAATTTCTGAGGGAGAATGTGTTTTACAAATTTTGATATCCAAGAGAAATAGTCACTGAACGGGGATCATAGTTCACCTCTCACCTCATTGAGAATCTTTTGAGGAAGCACAAGATTAAGCATAGAACTTCTACTGCCTATCACCCTTGGGCGAATGGCCAAGTAGAAGTAACTAACAGATATTTAGAGAGCATCCTCGCCAATTTTGTGAGAAGCAACAGAAAATATTGGGCAGATAGATTGGTAGAAGCTACTTGGGCCTACAACACCACTTGGAAGACAACAACATGATTCACTCATTATGAACTAGTCTATGGTAAGAAAGCTCTCCTTTCAGTTGAGTTTGAATTCAATGCTTTAAGAATGGCAGCTGAATTAAATATAGATCTAACAAATGCCCAAAAAGAGAGGTTTTTGCAACTAAATGGATTGGATGAGTTCAGAATGCATGCACTTCTTCACACGGAGGTTGTTCAGTTGCAAAGGAAGGAATGGCATGACAAGAACATCAAAGAAAATACCTTCCAAGAAGGATATTGGGCACTATTTTATGATTCAAGGTTTAAAGACTTCAAAGGCAAGCCGATGATAAGATGGTTGGGGCCTTACATAATGGAGAAATGCTTTGATAATGGCGCAGTTCAAATTAGGACCATAGATGAGGAAGGGATCCCCTTGCTTGTCAATGGTCACAGACTTCAAATATACAAGAAGCCTTTGTCAAGGGAATAATTCATCAATTCAATAAGCATAGAGGTGTATGTGATGGGAAACTCCATAGTTTCCCACGCCTCCTGAAATAAATAAATAAATAAGCTTGTGGGTTGAAAACCTTGATGGAGGCAGCTCACTTGCTAAAAAAAGGGGGGGGGGGGGGGAGAGAATAAAGATCCATGAGTGAAAACCTCTCTTAGGCGCCCAAGACAATTTTGTGGGTTTAAAACCTCCATGGAGGTAGTCCACTTTCTTTCAAAAAAAAAGAAAAAACAAAGAAAAAGAACAAAACCAAAAAATGCATCTGCATCATTGTGTTTTTCTATGTTCGTTGTTTTGCAGGTTGTTAATGGTTTCTGGAAAACACAGGAAATAATTCATCTTGTTTTCCCTACCATCTTGTCGTTGATCCCATCATTCACTCCATTCATCTTCATAACTTACTGCATCACCTCCATACACCACACTCCTCCATTCCTGAGCATAATGTAGCAAGAGAAGTTGTTGGCGAGAAGTCAGGTGTCGCGGACAAGACCCAGGTTCAAGAGTTGTGGCCAACAAAGGGGCCCGGTGTAGTCTAGGAACACACCGGCATTTTCACCCTGCTCTGGAGAGCAGTGCGTCTCACCCGAGGCGTGCCGCAACCACATGCAGAAAGGGGATGAGATCAATGGCAAGGAACAAACCCGCAACCCATGAAAGACAGTGCATCGATTACACATCCAAAGTTATATACACGAGATCACTTATTAAGCATTCAGACATTTGCAAATAAAATTTTAAACCAGCATAAACACATTACAAGCACATAAACATCTTATTGAGACAGCAATCCTCCATTGTATTAATATCTTGGCCAAACACATGATTACATGGCATTCTCACTGATAGCTTACAAATCTGATACAGATGGATTTCGGAACAGAAAGGTAGAATAGAGAAGATAAGGAACCATAGGAAGAACATGCATGATTCCTCCGCAGCTGCACTGTGCGTCTTTCCCTGTCTCAAGCCTCGCAACCTCTTCAGCCTCTTCTTGTTTCAGCCGAGTGACTATTATTTATTCACCCGCTCTTGCGACTATCAGTTCCTCTGTGGCTTTACTTCAGCTTCTCCCGGCTTCTCTCCGGTTATCTGTGTATTCCACTTTCTGTTTTCTGCTGTGTGTTTCCTTCATCTGCACTTGTCCCTGTTCTATCTCCAGCTATCGCATGCTTCCGCGCCACCTTGATAGCTCCGCGACTCCTGGTAGTTGCGGCGCGGTCGCGGTTGCCATGTGTATTCATACTGTAACTCAAAAAAGGTCAAAATTCAAAATGTCTTAGCCAAGATTTCAAAACTAACTAAAAACAAGGGCCCCAACAGGCCCCGACCACAATTTCTTAACTCATCCCCGAGTCAATCACAAATAACAGTTTCCACTTCCATTGCCCCGCTGGCTCCCGTGCTCTGTTCTGCTGTGCCTTCACCCTGCGCCCTTTCCTGCTATGCTCCGCCAAGTGGTTGTTCAAACAAGGGCCCCAACTCCGGGACCCTGCGGAGCGCTGTATCTCTAAGCCCGGTGAAGTCCGCCACCGCTTGCTGCCATTCCTGCATAAGCAAGTCGGCTTCTTCAGAGATCCGAGTGGCGGCGGCCTCGTCTATAGTCGTCGGGACAGCCCCGAACATCGTGGCAAGCTGGGCTTCGGCCTTGGCATCCAGCTGTTGTATGAATTCGGCACGGGCTCGGATGGGCAGACGAATTTCTCGAATGACTTGTTTGGCCGCTGCCGAGTCGGCCTCAGTCTGTTGCATTTGAATTTCAAGCTCGTCCACCTGGGCGTAGAGCTGATCTAACCTTGCTGGGTCCGCGGTTTCCTGAATTTCACGGGAAATTTGTTGCAGCTAGGCAGAGATAGGCTGCGTCTTGACAGTGAGAGCAAGTGAGCACTCCTGCAGACTTCGTAGAAGGGCATAAGCCTCGCCCGCAGTAGAATGGAGAGTCGCCTACATAATAACTGCCTGAGTCTGCTTGGCAGTCACCTGTTCTGAGTGGACAATCTGTGGATCCAGAAGGGTAGGCCGTGCGGCTAACGTCGCTTGGAGTTCCTGGTTCTCCCTGCATAGATAAGTGAAAACAGTGCTGAGGTGGTGAGCCTGGATTGCTACACTGTCCTCCGCTATATTGGCAGGAAGTGGGGCATAATGAGCCCTTGCAGCGGGCCATAAGCCGGAGAATGCCTGAACAGCAATGGTGACCTGCTTCTGTAGGTAGGTCTTCTCCCTAGTCAGCTGATTGCGCTGTTCAGTAAGCGCCGTGATCTGGTTATGCTGCTCAGTACACCGCTGCTCCAGCTCTGTGTGAATCTGTTTGGCCTTTAGGGCCGCCCGCTGAATGAGTAGGTACAGCTGTGCTGTACTCCATGGTTCTGCATTGGTCGTGCTGGGTGCGCCCTGCTCTGGCACCCGCTCCTACGAATGTTGGTCACTGGCCACTGATCAGTGTGAGGTCTCAGGAGGATGGACCGGCATCTGCTGCTACATCGAGGAGGCCATATCGGATTCCGGCCGGTCTTGCTGCGTGGTCTGGTCTGGGGGAGGGTCAGCCGAATCAACCCCACCATTTGTTAGCCTGGTAGATATAGTAGAGGGAGGATCCTGGGGTGTGGCCACGGGGTCAACCGGTGGTACCACGGCTGTAGTACTAAAGGTGACTTCCACCCCGTGGTCACCTCCGAAAAGTTCCCGGATGAGAGAATCTGATACAGTGGCCGATGAGTTGGATGGATTGGAGGAGGTGGCAGGTGGACGGCCGGTGGAGGGAGCAGTGGATGGGGTGAAAGAGGTATGGGGGAGACGAATGTTGAGGAACTCTGACGGATCGATCAGGGGTTCCTCCGGAATCAACGTTCCTGGGAGTGGAGTGGAAGGTGGATCATCGTCGGTAAGATCCACCACTGGATCGGTGACAGCAATGCGGGCCCTCTTGGATGGAGGGGGGTCTGATGAATCGGGTTCTAGGCCCGTTTCGCCCATCGGTGTGATGATAGGGGTGGCAGAGGTGAACAGGTTGGTGGGGATGGGAGAAATGAGAGGGGCGGTATTGGAGGGAGCACGAGACCGACAGATTTGAAATTCAGCAAAGGAGGGAAATAAAGGAGCACCACTTGAAGCAACTTGGGTTACCACGTTAATTCGTCGTACCTGGGAATTGAGGTGTTGTACGATGGGGACCAGTGATTCAGGCAGGTCCAGTGCGGTCTCAGCTGCATCCTGTGGAGGTTTTGCCGCAACCTGTGAGGACCCCGCTGCCCTTGTCTCGGCAGGCCGCTGCGCCGGCATCATCCGCTCAAAGTTGTATCGGGTGATCCCGTCGCGGATGTGCTTGGTGACCCCCGGCCACGCAGAGACCTCATGGTGAAAAGTGTCATCATTCAACTGGAATCTGAGGGGTGCCATGTGGAAGGTGGTGTCCGACACGCAAGTTGGCCGGAGGTAAGTGTGCCTGTGGCTGACCCCAAACCACACCTGCTCACTATACTCATCCAACAGGTGCCTGGGCACCCGTTGCTGGTTAGTCACCACATCTGTCATCATCCCGTACCATGCCCGAAACGCTTTCGCGTTCACCTGTTTGGTGCTGGGGTCCGGGGACACCTGCCAGGGGGTGTATTTCATCGCGAGAGGCTAGCTTGCGGTAGTCTCCGCCGGCATCCGGACGGAAGGAAGGTTCCATTTCCACATGGCGAAAGCTAAAATCAGGTAACCGTAAATGAAACTGGTGGTTCACTTGTAGTTTTCTTCGCAGGCCGTGAAGAGTTCTTTCAGCACAAAAGAGCACCAATTCAACCTGACGCCCTGGATACAGTGCTCCGCAATGGAGATTGTATCCAAGGTGCACTCTCCCTTCATATAGTGCCGCATCGTCTTGCTAGCGATAAGGTAGCAAGCGAACCGAATTTCTGGCTTATTGATCAAATCAATTTTGGCACCTTTGCCCCCCCGGCGAGTGCCATACTTGGTGTACATGTCTGAGTCACCCGACTTTCGGGCGCACTTGGAGGATGTCTGGCTGGCAGCGGAGACATCTGCACCATTTTGAGACAGCCCTGTAAGCCGATGAATGTCTTCGGCATGAATTGGGATTTCGCCATTGAGCCACAGGGACCCATTCTGTATCCGACTGAGGAGGAACCGGGTGCATTGCAGGGCCGGCCCCGTAGTTCCAAAAACCGGAAGAGTCCTCAAATGCATCAAGGACGACTGTTGTAGGCCCCTGAATTTTGGTCGCATCCGGCTGTTGGAGCTGCTGCTTGGCGTGTAATGATGTTCCATGTAGGTCTGCCAATGGAGGTGGGGGAATTCAGCTGGGTCGGACAGGTTGGCGTCCATACACGTTGCATTGTCATACTTGCCAACCAGCGACTCTACGCGGTGGATTCGGCTGTCCAACACTGGTTCAGGGACGGATAACAGAGCCCTCGACATCTTGGCGCGGCGCTGGTAAACTTGGAGAATTCTTCGGGAGCTTCCTTCGGGGTGCGGAGTGCTTGGAGGCTGCAACTGCTCTGGAGTCCCTGCACTTGCCGAATTGAACTGGTCCGTCATTCTTGAGCGATTGGTCTCCATGCAAGTTATGGCATTCCCTGGCACGAGCAGAGTTGATGAGACTCCATAACGGCAATTAATTCTTGCTATCCTTCGAGCCTGTGATAATCGTGCGATCAATCGCATGCTTGTATGTAATCTGACAATTGCTGACGGCATCATGGGGAGATGGGCGGACGCGATGGCTGAGGGAACTGCGGGTGATGGCAAATGATTACGGTACGATTACTGTCTACTTATGGTAATTTATGACGCAAGTCTGAGCGATCCTACAGACTGACAAAAGGACCGACGGAAATGACCTGGATTGACACTGGCATGGGGATGGATCCTACGCGAACGACACGCTGGACCGGCGATGTGACACGCTGGACTGGTCCGCCCCGACCACAGTCGGTTGCGGTGAGGTACCCACAACTGACCAATTATTTGACAGACTGCCTATGAACGGAAAAAGAAGACTCTCTACGCTCATCCCGGTTGCGGGAGAGTTATTCGACTAAGCTACTCTACGGGTTCTCTCGGTTGCGAGAGTTATTGATGAAAAGTGAAAGGGACCTACTCCTGGTAGGGTTTCAGGCGTGCGCCATTCACCCACCCAGGGAGAATTGTACCGTCCAGCTGTGCCAACCGAACGGCTCCTGAGTCGCGGATCTCGATGACAAAGTAGGGTCCCAACCAGTGCATCTGGAGCTTGCCTGGAAACTTCTGGAACCGGCTGTCATATAAGAGAACTTTGCCGCCAACTTGGAAGGCTTTGGTTTTGATGTGGCGGTCGTGCCACGCTTTCTGCCTGGCCTTCTGAACCTTCTGGTGGAATTCCGCCAGGAATCGGGCCTCGTCCAGCTCCTGCAGCTCCTGGAGGCGTTCCCGAAGTGACTCCTCTTCTGAGAAGTGAAGAGACGTTGCGATCAGAAGACTGGGTACCGTGAACTCAGTGAGAATCACAGCTTCCCGGCCATACACCAACTGGAATGGTGTCTGGTTGGTTAAACGTTTCACCGTGGTCCGGTAGGCCCACAACGCCGCCGGGAGACGCTCGTCCCAATCGTCGCGCTGAGCATTGCAAATTTTAGTCAAGCCCTTTTCGAGAATCTTGTTGAATGCTTCCACAGTACCATTGGCCTGTGGGTGGTATGGGCTGCTTTTATGATGCTGAATCATAAATGTGTCCAGTAGTGACTTGACCGTGGCATTAATGAAATGCGTACCTTGATCGCTGGTCAAGCTCCGTGGGCAGCCAAAACGGCTGATGATGTGTTCAAAGATGAACCGGGCAGCGGTCTCTGCCGAGCAGTCGCGTACCGCTGCTGCCTCAGCCCACCGGGTGAGGTAATCCGTGGCGGTAATGATGTACCCGGCCTTGGAGTGTCTGGCGACCGAGGCGATGGGACCTACGAAATCAACAGCCCACTTTTCAAACGGCTGCAACACATGCACTGGGTGTAGCGGAAGCTCGTCCCGGTGCGAAGGCCTTCCCGTCCGCTGGAAAACATCACAACGCTTCACATAGGCCTTACAGTCAGCATGTACCGTCGTCCACCACAGGCCAGCTTGGAGCACCTTCCTTGCGGTGGGTTTCGCACCCACATGCCCTCCCGCAACACCACTGTGACATTCCCACATCACTGCTTCCCGTTCGTGGTCAAGAACACACCTGCGCAACACCTCATCAAGGCCCAGTTTGTACAGCTGCCCCACAATCAATTGGTAGTCGGCCGCCAGGACAACCAGGTGGCGTTTCTGAAGCGAGGTGTAATCCTGAGGGCACTGTCCCGTGGTCAAATAAGTGGCAATGTCAGCCAGGTAATCTGGTACTGCTTCTACTCGGAAGAGGTCAGCATCCGGCAGCTGATCGTCCAACGAGCCTTCATTCTCTCCCGTCTCCAACCTGAATAAATGATCGGGACCAACATTCAACTTGCCAGGCTTGACAATCACCTCAAACGTGAATTCCTGGAAAAGTAGTAGCCAACGACAGATTCATCCTTCCAACACAGGCTTATTCACCAGATACTTCAATGCAGAATGGTCCATGAAGAATGTGAATTTGCCGCCCAGAAGATAGTGGTGGAACTTCTGGAGAGAGTACACCATCACCAACGCCTCCCGCTCGGTCGTGGTGTAATTCTTCTCCGCATTCGATAACCGACGGCTGGCGAAGTATACGGGGTGGTCAACTGTCGTCTCCCCGGGTTGCGCCAATACCGCCCCGAGTGCAATACCGGATGCGTCAATATGCACATGGAACTGCTTATCCCAGTCGGGATGAACAAGTATGGGTGTCGTTGCCAACTTCTCCTTCAATGTGTCAAGTGCCTTCCTGCACTCCGCCGTCCACTGAAACACTTTTGACTTCCGCAACAGTTTCTCCAGAGGGGCCGTAATCTTTGCGTAGTTGCGAATAAACCTTCTGCAGTATCCTGTGTGCCCGAGCAGTGCCCGCAACTGCTTCACGGTCTCGGGGGCCTCCATATGGACGATGACCGCGACCTTGGCGGGATCAACGCAGACCCCTTGCTTGCACACCACGTGGCCCAAGAGTGTGCCGAATGGAACTACAAAAATACATTTCTTCAAGTTCAAGGAAATCTACAGCTGACGACACCGGTCAAACATAACACGCAACAGGGAGGCGTGATTCTTCAACAGGCTGTAGACGGTCCAGTCGTCCATGTAGACCTCCAGGAACTTGTGAATGTACTCCCGGAAAGCAGCAATGACAATCCGGGAAAACACAGCCGGTGCGTTCTTCAGACCAAACGGCATAACGTGGTATGCGAATGATCCCCACTCAGTGGTGAATGTCATCTTTGCTTTGTCTTCCTCGGCGATGCGCACCTGATGGTAGCCCGAGAACCCATCAGTGAAGGAATAAGCTTCGTTTCCCGCGACATGATCTAGGACTTCATCGCTGAAAGGAGTGGGAAACGGGTCGTGGATGCAGGCATTGTTCAGGCTCCGGTAATCAACACAGACACGGATCTCCGCTTTGTCCTTCTTGTTCTGGATGACAATGGGACTCACCCACTCGGCTTCGTCTACTGGAAAGATGAGACCTGCAGCCAGCATCTTATCAATCTCCATCTTGACCTTCTCTTTGATATGTGGGTTCAACCGGTAGGGTCGGTTCTTCACCGGCCTGGCCCTCGGTTTCAACGCGACGCGCATTTCGCCCAGATCCCCCTTGATCCCCTTTAGGTCCGCAACCGAAGACAAGAACAAATCTTCGTATTCTCGGAGGATGCTGAAAATTTCTTTTGTTGTCTCCTCGTCCCAGTAATCTCCCACCGTTGCAAGCTTGGGTCTCTCGTCTGTTCCAATGTTCAGCTTCTTTGTCTTTAGGGGCTATAAATGGACTCCTTCAGTCGTCGGCTCTTCACTGATTCTCCGCTCGCCTTCCTTTTCGTCAAAATAGAAATGCCTGAGGTCCTCCAGGCTATCATCCTCCGGATCGCCGTCAATCCGGTGGCAAACCAACTCGCGCCTGACCTCAGGTCGTGACACAACCGGGCCCCCATCAGGCTCGGGATGGCGGAAAAACAAGACCTCCTTTACTGCCTGTAGGGCCTGAGACTCCTGCGCCGTCTCCCCTTCGAACAAGAAGCACCGCACGAATTTGTTCGCGACGGCCTGCCAAGAGCAAGTGCCCCGTTTTCGATCTTCCTCCAGGTACCAGGCCTGGGGAATTGTACCTAGGGAGTGGATAAACCTGTGGACCCACAGCCCCTCAGGGTACCGGGTGCTACGCCACTGTTCCTCGCAGGCCCGCACATGGTGTCGCGGGTCGGAAGTTCCATGATACTTAAGCGCACTGCAGGGCCCTTCGTCCTCTTTAAAGCGTGCCCGCAGAGCATCCGCCACGCACTCCCATCGCAACAGAGTGTTGTGGTGATTTTTCCACCACCGTGCCGACGTTGACTACAAGGCCACATCCAAAAGTGGCATCTGGCTTTCAGCTGGGACCATGTCTTCCACCTTGGTAATAAAAGTATTGACTGCCCGCATGTTTGACAAGGTGGGATATCCACGGATCTCAGTCCCTACCCACCGGAATTGGGAAATGGAAGAACATCTCCGCGTGGTGGTCTCATACCCCCCTTGCTGCCAGTCTTCCCAAGCGAGTTCGGATCCGAGCTCCGAGCTCTGCACACTCTGCCAACTGACAGAGCCAGTCGCGGTCGGGTTGATATAGTCATCCCGCTGTCCTGCGGTCATCTGATAAAGGTGGTCCATCATCTGAGCATCTTCCCGGTTATCCACTGTTTCCGTATATCGCGGGCCCTGATACGGGTCGAGGGGCTGGGTGACCCATACCTCCCCATCCTCAAAGATCATCAGCTCCTTCTTAAGGTCGATGATAGCGTAATTCTCAAAAGCCCAATCAATGCCGAGTAAGGCAGGATAGGGATCCTTGTCGCCCATGATATCAATAACCTCAAAATCGGTGTATGTCTTCACCCCCGCAACGTCGACCTCGACACCCTCGAGCCGACCGATTGGCAGAATGCAGTACTGGTTCGCCATCCTGAGTTGGATTGGTGAGTAGGCTAGCCGTGGCCTTCCAAGAGCCTCCCATGTCTTTCGTGGCAGAATGTTGACGTCGGACCCCACGTCCAACATGGTGTCGCTGATTTGGAACCCTGCGACCTGCGTGTTAAGCCGAAATTATTTTCCTGTTCGTTGCTTCTTCCGCTTGACACGCTGCACGTATTGAGGGCCAGCGTCCGCCGGATCTCTAGGTTCTGTGCGCCCCTGCAGTGCTCTGTCCAAAGCATGCTTGAGCTGCTGCCGCAGCGCAGCGTTGTAAAAAATCCTAAGGAATAGCCGGAGCCAATCCTCGACCACAGTACCTGCGACGTTCTGCACACCAGATTCCGGCAGCATGGGCTCCTCCAAACCTCCCTCGTTCCACAACTGGGCGAACGCCTCAACTGCCTCCTGGAAATACTTCTTCTGGACTTCGGGCCTGATCAACTTCTTTAGGGATGCCGGTCGAACCACTCGTGCTGGCTCCTTCCCATGGGCATCCTCTCCAGTCTTCTTTCCGCCCCTCGTCACTATTGCGACGTTCTGCAAGTCTGGGGCGGCGGTCCCTCGCGGCTCTGAGTTTATCAGATTCGCTCCCCTCTGCCTCGCCCATTCTTCCCACTTCTTGATGAGCTCCGGACAGTCTTCTGTAGCGTGGGCGTTGACCCGGCACTGGGAACACCAGGGTCGTCGCGGAAGGGGACATTCTCGAGCCACATGACCCTCCTGGTCACAGTTGTAACATTTTACCGGACCGCGTCCGCCTGTGCGGCCTCCCCGCATGCCTCCGCCTCTTCCCCTCGGAGCCTCGTTCACCCTGTAGGAGGGACGATCCAGTCGATCCGCAAGTGGGTCGAGCGCCCTGCACTGCTCAGTGTTGTGAGTCGTGGACACACAAAATTCGCAGTACACATTATTCGGGACCGTGGAGTACTTCTGTAATATCGGGCACATCCGAGGAGGATGCCCCAGCGTCCGGCAAATCTCGCAGTACTCCGTGGTGGAGGAACCCGGTTGCGGTGGGAACCCCGCGTAAGTCTGTTGCGGCTGGTAGACTCCCTGCGGGTTCATCACCGCGCCACCCCCTGGTGGTGGACCCCCGTGGATTGCTGCGACCGAGGGTCCTGCTCCTGCGCCGCGCAACCGAGGACACTCGGTTGCTACGTGGCCCTCGACCAGGCAATGAGTACACCAAACATTCGGTCGCGCTGGTCTCACTGGCTGAAGCTCCTTGAGCTTTTCAGTCAAGCTGGCAATCTGGTGTTGCAACCCTATCAAAGAAGGATCTTGCGGAGCCACCCCCCCCCTAATATTCCTAGGGGTAGCCCGCTATGGCTTCAATCTTCATGGCCTACTCCAAAGCATCCTGCAGATTATCAATCTTTTGCTGAGTGAGAGGGGTTCATGTCAAGGGAAGCAGAGCCTTGATGAACCAGTCCCTCTGGTGGTTTGGATCGATCGGGTAGCTGAGTTTCCCGATCGCGTCCTTGAATCGCCGCATCAATTCCCACGCGGTCTCACCTTCCTTCTGCTTAATTTCCCACAGCTCTGACAGGCCCTGCTGGTCTGTCTGGGGAAGCTTGAATTTGCGGACAAAATCCCGCTTCACGTCCGCAATTACGGGGTTAGGATGAGCCTCGGACCACTTGATAAACCATCGCAGAGCCCTCTCTCTGAGCGTGGTTTGGAATTCTATTAACTTCCCTGCATCTGGTGTCTGGCGAGCCCTCCAGATGGCTTCGCACAGGTACCAGTGTTGTTCTACATCATCATTGCCCCGGCCAGAAAACTCTGGATACCGGGTGAAAGATCCAGCCATGTGTACTTGCAGAGAATTGACCAGGATAAATCCTCCAGGTCTTGGTTGTGTAACGGTCCCACTAGGAAAACTACCGCTACTGGTAACGCTGCTACTACCGGGTGTTACTGACACTGATGAACTATTGTATGACTGACTCAATGCTTGTAACTAAATAAAAATATTACTTAAAGGTTGATACAGTACCAGGGGAAGGTCGGGATCCTGGCCATGCAGAAGGTGAGAAGTAGGGCTGCCTGGAGGGGTGGGTGTCGTTTGATCTTGAAACATCCGTTGCATCACGCCGTGCCATTCATCATCGGAACTCTCTTCGGGCTGCATCTTTCTGTTATCTTCGCTAGTCACAATCTCTCTTTCTCTCGTCGCTGGGCTCCCATGCACCCACTGCACTTCCGCTGCTGTCCCATTTTCTTCTCAGGTATCCAAACCCATAGTTCCTGTCCTCTAAGGTGCCTCCTTTTGATTTTTCCTCTCGATCTCTCTTCTCTTCAAATCCCGCAGTACCCTTCTTCGCCACCTATCGGCGATCTGTGCCCGCCGATGCGCACGTCGCTCCCGCAACTTGCATGCGGCCTCAACATCCATTCCCCACTCCCCACTTTCACATTCTACACAGCATCGGTTCCCTCAACCCTTCCCCCAGCACGGGAGGTTTACGCTTCCATACTCGTTTTGGTGGAATTCAATCAACCCTTCGTCCACCATCAGAGCTTTGATCCACAGCGGAATCTCCTTCAGCAACTTCCCTCGTAGCCCTGAGTGGAAAAAAGCCTCAGCTTTCGAGAAGCATTGGTAGCACTCAGCAGCAAACTCCACAGTGTATCCTTCCAATGTGGTCCTTACCCAAAAATCCACCGCGCGGGTTATTTCAGTGTCTACCCGATGCAGTGCCACCAGATCTTCGTGCGCCCATCTGCGGTCTATCTTCCGCAAGCCTTCTTGGGGCACCGTCGTGCGTAACCTCTGCAACCAATTGTAAAGGTCCGTAGGGAACCTTCCCCAGAAAATTTCGTATGTATCACTGGCTGAGTCAGAGAAAAGAACAAGCTCCTTGATCGACGCCTCCTTTTTCTTGGTCAGCTCTGCTTGCTGAGCAATGAACTGGTCAAGATGATCATCCCATCATCGCCGTATCGCTCCTTCAAAAATCCTCGATACCATGATCTAGATCCCCTCAGAACATGCAGGTCCCGGCAACGGAACCATTTGTTGGCGAGAAGTCAGGTCTCGCGGACAAGACCCAGGTTCAAGAGTTGTGGCCAACAAAGGGGCCCGGTGTAGTCTAGGAACACGCCGGCATTTTCACCCTACTCTGGAGAGCAGTGCGTCTCACCCGAGGCGTGCCGCAACCACATGCAGAAAGGGGATGAGATCAATGGAAAGGAACAAACCCGCAACCCATGAAAGACAGTGCATCTATTACACATCCAGAGTTATATACGCGAGATCACTTAGTAAGCATTCAGACATTTGCAAATAAAATTTTAAACCAGCATAAACACATTACAAGCACATAAACATCTTATTGAGACAACAATCCTCCATTGTATTAATATCTTGGCCAAACACATGATTACATGGCATTCTCACTGATAGCTTACAAATCTGATACAGATGGATTTCGGAACAGAAAGGTAGAATAGAGAAGATAAGGAACCATAGGAAGAACATGCATGATTCCTCCGCAGCTGCTCTGTGCGTCTTTCCTTGTCTCGAGCCTCGCAACCTCTTCAGCCTCTTCTTGTTTTAGCCGGGTGACTGTTATTTATTCACCCGCTCTTGCGACTATCAGTTCCTCTGTGGCTTTACTTCAGCTTCTCCCGGCTTCTCTCCGGTTATCTGTGTATTCCACTTTCTGCCTTCTGCTGTGTGTTTCCTTCATCTGCACTTGTCCCTGTTCTATCTCCAGCTATCGCATGCTTCCGCGCCACCTTGATAGCTCCGCGACTCCTGGTAGTTGTGGCGCGGTCGCGGTTGCCATGTGTATTCATACCGCAACTCAAAAAAGGTCAAAATTCAAAATGTCTTAGCCAATATTTCAAAACTAACCAAAAACAAGGGCCCCAACAGAAGCAACACACAAACAGACTGCTACAAACAACAGGAAGTTCCTTCAAAAACAAAGTTGTTCATGGATTTTCAAGAAGAACAACAAGGGCAGTTGCATAACAGACTACAAGAGAACGAGAATGCCACCCATGGCATCTCAAGCACCCCACTAGACATCCACAGCAGAGAGAAACAATAGACAAAGATTAACAACTCATTCAAGAAGCTGCTCCTTCAACAAGTTGCTCACTTAGATAACAGGAATATGGTGAAGAATGCAGCATCTAAAAAGGCTTGTCTCAAACCTCTAGCTCCTACAACCGCCTTGGAAACAACAAGTAAACTCAAGTATAAGCTCTCACCCCTTGTGACACATTCATAATACCCATAAATAATTAATTTGTAGACTTAGATTTTGAGGGGCAGAAAGGTGGCCAGTTAACTCGGCCACCACCGTGAGGTATGGCTGGAATAAAAATGGGAGTACACGCCACCTGGGCATGAAAAAGAAAAAATTATAATCAGTGGAGTAGAGGATAACGAGGGGAGGAAAACGTGCAGTCCATCCTGAATTAACAGGGAGGAGGAACCAATTGTCTACGACAGAACTGGAGCTGAGCGGAGTTATATTAGCACTCCAAATTTAGTTGCGTCATCTAATAAAAGGAGATGTCGTCTCATCCAAACCAGTGAATTGAAAATTTTTAGAGGGAGAGGACCGAAAAAAGCACGTAGCGCTTGAAGAAGAAGAAGAAGAACCAGAAAGAAGGAAAAAAAGAAGAATAAGAAACCCAGGGTAGAACCAGAAGAAGATGAGGAAGAACCAGCAGAAACAAGAAGAAATAGAAGAAGAAGAGAGAGAGATAAGGGGCCAAAGAAAAACATAAGAGATGGCCATAGAAGTCATAAAGATAGCAGAAAATGGGTGAGACACAGACTCACAACCCAGCATCACATACCCTCACTACAAAAAGATAACTGCCATCATGGCTCCTTTGAGCACAAAAACAAAAAGGCATACCTTTAGGTATTCTGGAGCTGAAAAGAATCAGAGAAAGCCAGAAAATTTCCCATAAGCTCGATCATCATTGAAAAATCACCAAGAGGGGAGGAAAGAATCAAAGGAATATTTCTAAAGGAGCAGCTGCAGAAGGCACAGGCAGAGAATGTAGCGCTAAAGGAGTAATTATAGCAAAAAGAGGATCAAGTAGCCACCATGGCGGACTTATGCATAGAATCCCTTCAGCACAAATTCCCCTCTGACTCATATGTTGTGTAACTCAAATAACAATGGCTTCTATTTCAAATAAACACTCTAGCCTCCCATGGATCACTCCCTTTTGAAGATTGTAGGAAATTCATGAAGTTCTACAAGAAAACCAACATAGCTAATCAGGCAAAGATTAGCAGAGTTTTATATGCATAAATTTGTGCTGACAAATCTGTAGATTTGGGACCCCAATCCTACAATGGGGGATATGCAGTTAATGGCTCTAGCATCTTGGATGGTGAATGAGGACAATAGAGCCAAAGAGATATGGAAGGTCATGGGAATAAGAAATAGAGAACCCTTATATCTCAGATCAGAAGTGTTCAGCCCAAGGGGAGTCATCCTTAACCACCGAGAGATTGAAAAGGACCCTGCACTGGTTGAAAGTTGCCTTCAAACTCGAAACCATGTGATAGGAAACTTTGATGATGTTTCTAGGCAGATATAAGAGGAGTGCATTATGGCCAACCAGAAAGATGGAACAAACTCCCACATAGCCTCAAGAACAGGGAGTATCATACTCCAAAAATACTGAGAGGTGCATTGGAAAGGACACCATTATACAAGAGGGAAATGCAGGCCAAAAAATCCGATGGTTGGGACTAAAGCTCAGCCCATGTTTGCTGCTGGGGCTGACTGATGAAGAGGAAAAAGATGCACAAGATAGAGAATTGGAGAATACAGAAAAGAATGATGGATTTTACCCCCTTGGGGAAACTCCCACACTTCTTCCTTAGGAAATTAAGGGGGATGTCAAAGCTATGAAGGAAATGGAGGAGGAGGATTAGTTGCTCCAGGATGAGCAACCATTTAGTAGGGGGTGATGATGAGCTCCATCATTAGACATATTTAGAGGGGTTAATAGTCACCTTTTTGCCTTCTTAGACCTCTTTTTCTTACATTTTTATTATTATTTGTGTTTATGATGCTAGTATAGGTGGTGATTAAGGCTAACGTACTCTGAGTGCCTAATATAAGGTTGAGTGCAGAAAATCATGATTTATTAAGCATTTTTATAAAAATGTTATCACAAGGAGTTGGAGGAGACAGCAAGGAGAATTATAGGAGGATTGTCCAACCTCAAAGGCAGCCGAAGGATACCAAAGATTCTTTCCAGCAATTCGAATTCCAAAAGCAGTCGAAGGATCCCCAAGGATTCTCTCTAGCAATTCGAATTCCAGAGGCGGCCGAGCAAATCAAAGAGGAGAGCACTCAATCTTCATTTACTTGGAGTCCAGTGGAATCAATCACCATTTTCTAGGGAGCTGTTGGTAGCTGCCCTGTAGAATAAATAGAGCAGACCTAGATCTAGGAAGATTTAGTCTATCCTAGTCTCGCTTCCATTCATAATTATTGTTGTGAACTATTGAAGCTTTTTGTTTTATTCAGGGATCGAAACTTTCAGAGATGTATGCAGTTATTCATTTATGAAATGAGCAGACTGATTTCATTTGATTGATTTAAGTTCAGAGGGCTAGGATCATGGGTTAGGGCCCAATCCATGTGCCTCAACTTCTTTGTTGTTATTATCTTTTTCTTTATGTCGTTTAGCTAGTTTTTCCTATGTCATTTAAGTTAGATCTGCTTCTGATAAGTTTCATTGCTATTTAGTTTTTGTGTTGTTGTAGTTTTAATTTCTTATGCATAATGAAATAGAGGAAAAACTCCAAAATTGTGGTCAAGTCTCCCCCCTCTCATCTCTGTCAATAGAGTTCGAATAGGGACAAAACTTTCCATAGGCCAAAATTTCTTTCTGTTCGAGTTCGGGAATAATTTGTATTACCAAGTCCAAGCCTTCCCTTCACTATTTCATCCCGCATTTTTGTCTATTTCTCGTACATGAATCCACAGGTGTGCTTCACTTCTGAGCACTGCTCTTACGCTTCCATTTCCCTCCTTTACTTCTCACCTTAGCGCTGCACTTACCTTCTTTCGAACACCCTTAAGCTCTTCAGCCTTACTTCTATGTTTTTCTCCGTTCACAGCCGCCTTACCCTTTTTACGAAAACACGTAAAAAACCCATACAGAACCATCGAAAACCCAACCTCCACATTTTCTCCTCAAGACTCCCACCACCGTACATCGCACTTCACAATCGCAACATTTAACGATTTCCTTAACACATATCGCCCATTCCTTGCGATTGCGATATTGCGAAATCACAAATCGCATTTTGCACCGGTTACCTACTACCGTTAACACTCACCACTCATTCTTTGTGATTGCGAAATCGCAAATCGATACTCTTAGATTTTTCCATCGCCACGTCATCCCCATTGCACATCACATCCCACATAACTTACCACATCGCTAATCACATCCCATAGAACTGACCACATCACAAATCGCATTGTGCGGAACTTATCACATCGCAAATCGCCTCCTGCAACCTTTACCGCAGCGCAAATCACATTTTGCACATTTTAGTGTATTCCAATTAATCCTTACCACTATCCTTGTAAACTTGCGATATTGCGATTCACGACCCACCACGTCACTCTTCGCACTTCACACTGCGCACCATTTAGTTTTTTCTTGTTAATCTTTACCTCTATCCTTGTAAACTTGCGATATTGCGATTCACAACCCACCACGTCACTCTTCGTACTTCGCACTATGCACCATTTAGTTCATTCTGTTAAGTCCTTACTGCCATCCATTTAAACTTGAGAAGTTGTGATTGTGACATCACACATTGCAACTTTGTTGTCCATCGCATTCCGCCATTGCATTTCTGAGTTCTTCTCGCACTGAATTCGTTTCTTGTGTTATAATAAGGTTTCCTAAGGGTTTAACCCCCTTTGTCCACTCCAAAGTCATTTCTCACACTATCATAAAGTTTTATAAGGGTTTAAACCCCTCTTTCTGCTTCCAAACCTCATTTCATGTGTTAAACCCCCCATTAGCCCTCTTAGCCATTTTTCTTCCCTCTCAGCTGCAAATTAATTCTTTTTAATTAAAATTAAGGCATGGGTAGTTTAGTTGCATGGATAGGAGTATGGTAGATAGATCATAGGATAGGTAGAGTTCATTTAGCCGTTTGGCCAAGTTAAGTGTGGTTTAGAATTAATTTCCTTTCTGTTATATGTTTTCCGCAAATTAAATTAGTTTCATTCTTGTCATTCCTTTCCAACAATTTAGTTCAGTTTCCTTTCTGTCATTTCCTTCCAGCACTTTACTTTCCAGTTGTTCTCATAATTTAAGAAATAACACCCTTTCGTGAAGCAGAAGAGGATGACATGAACAGAATGCATTTGTTATGTGTATATCACTGTCACCTCAAAGTTTGTACGAACCCCCGAGTTGATAAAGTAAAGTAGGTAAGCCCCTTGGATTTGCAGCATTCTTGGTGCAATACCAAGGCTCACCAGTTAACACACTCATTCTTCACACAGATGCTTCAGAAACAAGCCTCCTGCAAGAACAAAGATTCATCTTGGATGGATCGCTTCTTGGAAATGGGAATTAATAGCCAAGAAGATGTTTCATTCATATGTCAAAACTTGTTCTAGAGTATTGAACAATCTTGCAGTTGAGTTTTCTCCATCATCTCACCTTGTATCTGACATGAGGGAAAATGATGGTCATCTACAAGCTTCAAAGCCATATAAAGTGGGCATGAGCCTCAACCTGCCATTCTAGATTTGAAGTTGTAGCCAGAGACACAAATGACCATGAACATGCCTTTGGTTGGTGGTCAGCCTTAAACCATCTATGTGAGGTTGAGTTTCTTCCTCTGCAAATAATTCGGGACACTTCCCCTAGCAGAAGACTTCAGCTTCTTTCTAGCTTTGGTAGAGTTCCAAGAAATGCATCAAGCATTCCAGAGTTATTGGTCATCCTTAAACCATAGCAGGTTTTAGAACTCCCTTCTTCCAGGTTTAAGGTCTCCCTCTTCAAAATACGAGGAGCACTTCCTCTAGCAGAATATCTCAGCTTCTCTCCATATTTGGAAGAGTTCCGGGAACTGCACTAAGCGTTCCAATGTCAGTGGTCAACTTTAAACCACGTCTTTATGCCAACATTTCAGAGAGCTCATTCAACCTAGTGTGGCCATGCATACTTTGCAAAGTTTGTATTATAGATCTCTTCTTGGACTCACACATACCCCTTCGGATTAAGGGGGGGAATGTTGGACACCTAATCCGCTAAGGGTTAAGGTGTGGGAAATGGACAACCAAAGGAAGTCCAAGAGACCTTGGAATGTGGAATCCAAGGGTCACCTAATGTGCTATAGATAAATATCATTATGATAATAAATTAACTGACACTTATCTTTCCCTATGTGGTCTAATCCTGCCTAGTCTATTGTTGAGTTTAACAATCTTTAAAGTAATGGAAAATATAACCCTATATTGCTTCGTGACATTGATTTTTGCATTGTCGCACACCCAAACAAGAGGATAGGTTTTTGGATGAGGTTATGTTTCCAAACCAAAATTCTTAACAATTGTATGTGAAATCAAATTAACTTGAGAACTCAGATCAAATAGTGTATCTATTTTTGTGTTCTCAGATACAACTCTAATATGGAACAATTCACTTATTTTTCGTTCATCGACATGGGATTCATTTGTATTAATTGAAATAGCATGATTTACAGAGCTTGAATTAGAATTAAGGGAATTGTTACCTTGTATACCAACAATTGTAATCTTCATCTCATCACCGGAATCAGACCCAAGGTCTTGTTGCATTATAGCAACCATCTTCTACTTCCCTTTTCCACCATACTTCTTAGGCTTCAATTATGGACGCAAATTCCAACACTGCTCCTCATCGTGTCCTTCTTTCTTGCAATAAGTGCAAGAATGCTTCCCTTCTTCTTTCTTTTTGTCATTATTTTCTTTCCTTTTCCTTTTCCTTTGAAATTTTTATTATTAGGCTTGGATGATGGCTTCTTTGCATGATCTTCTTGTCCATGCTTTCCTCTACTTTCAAGATGAATTTATTTCACACTAGCTTCATCAAGAGTAGTGGCATCAAACAACAATAATGAATGTTGAATATAATTATGTAAAGCGCCAAAATATTTCATCTAAAGGAATATTCAATGCCAATGTTTGCTTCCTAAACTCTTCTATAAAAACTTTGAACATTATGACCTTTTTCTTGTCTCAATTTTTCCATTCCATCATGCCTTTTTGTCGGTAACCCAACAGATAAAATTCCCCCCTTAATGCAGAGAAAAAATTAGACCATGAAGAAATGAGTTTACCATTATGTTGACTACCTTTTTGAAGGTTTCTCTCCCACCATGCTAGAGTTGTTCCTCCCAGTCAAAGAGATGCCAATTGAATCTTTGATTCATCCACTTTGATATGTTGCATACGGAAATGCATGTTGATCTATCTAATACAATTGTTTATTTTTTCTACATTACCTTCTCCATTAAACATGGTAAAATAAAATTTCACATCTAACTTTAAAAATGACTTTTAGAAGCATCTCTATGATGACTATTTGAATGATGAGATTGAGATGATGAAGAAGAAGAAGATTCACTTGAATATGGAGATGGAGGTTCAAGAAGGTCTCCTCCATTTCCTTGATTTACCGAAGCATTTTCCTTTGCCTTCTTTGTCTTCTTCTTTTCCTTCCTTGATATTCTCTTCTCATAATATGCAAACAATTTTTATACCATGTCTTCCATCTTGTAGAAAGCATTATGGAAAGCATTGTCATTCTCGGTGGGAACATCGTCATTATCCATTTTCTTTATTCATGTTGCATGCTCAATATCAGGGTTAAAAGACTTGTTTTTTCCTTCATACTCTTTGAGTTTGTCCCTGATTATCATCCACACTCACAATTCACATCAAAAAGAAGACCGCTCTGATACCAACATGATCTGAGATCTTTTCTTCGATGATGTTAGCATAATTGCACAAAAGAGCATGTAAAACCATAAATGTGACACTTTAATAAGAAGAAACACATCAAAGAGACCATGAAGACAGTGCACCAATATCTGATAACTAGTTCACTCACAATATGTGACCTACGTCTCCAGACCCAGCTCCAAAGTGGATAGGACTATATATTATCTTAGCGAAATGAAAGGAAAGTACATGGAAAAATACATCATTATACCTTTACTTCCAGGAGTGACTTGAAAAAATGGTCTGCTCAAATCCCAATTCTGACTGCACCAGTGAAATCCTTGGGAAATTATGAGTAAAATGAATATAAACTTGACCAAATTCTAACATTGTCAACTCTAGACCCCCTTAGAATCTTCAAGACTCCATAGTAGTAGAATAATCTTGAGAATATTCCAAGGAATATACCATGGGAATATTTCTCTCGAAAATCATTCTCGTGGGGTTCTAATCGCCCCTATCCTAGTTCTATTTCTCTGGGTTTCTCCACCCTGTGGCACTATTCTAACCCTCTTTGTTTTGCTCTCAGTTGCTCGTCGAATAATTCGATATATTTTATATAATATGATCTTGGTCAACATGAAAATTCTCATTGGTTGGCAGGTTGGTTGGCGTGTTTTATTTGAGGTATATGGTTTTTGGCGGGTCACGGGTTCAAACCCTGGGAACCCCTATTTTGCATATAAAAAAAACATCATATATATTTTTAAATCATTTGTTTAAATCACCACTGAAAATTTTCCTCTGTATGTGTGGTTGGGTCCTTCTGTTTCTCTTATCCCTCCTTAATTTGGTGGAAGTGGCGCTACGTGAGAAGAGAAATAGAAGGACCCAACCACACATACATAGGAACCCAATGACTTAGCGATGATCCAGACTCCTGGAAATCAACACGAGGGAAAGAGAAATATCCAAGTTTCAGGTAGATTAAAGAGAACACATGTTTATGAAAGTTTTGACTCCGACCAGGAAGCACCAACAATTTTAGAAGAAGAAGAGATGGCAATTGTTATGCCTACTCCATATTCTAGTGCATGGAAAAAAGTTCAAGAAAAAAAAGTAAAAAAGAGAAAACGAATTTATCTAGATAACTATTATTTTTGGTATTTGACTACCATGACTTCTTTTTGGGACAGTACTTTAATGCACTTGTCCCTCTCCTTATGTAACTTTTTTATTTTTAATAATAAAAAGTTATGGTTTTTCCTTTAAACAAAAAAATATAATAAAAAATAATCACAATACCTATAAAACTCTAATATATTAACCTAACATAAATTCTTTTTAACCTCCTTTCAAGAAAAATATGTTTATGTTTATTTTGATCTCGCAATGCCTTATTGGTCGAAGATCCATATGGTTTTATGCTAATTTGAATGCATTAATAATTACATGTAATTTTTGAGGTACCACATTTATACCGAGAAAATTTTAGAGAATCAATAATTAGATATAAAGGTAAAAGTTATATATACTAAATTTTAGTTTTTTTATAAGAATTAAAATATTTTATATAAAAATTTGATTAGTATAAATTTATTTTTTATTATATTAATAGTATTATTTTAATCATCAATTTACATTTGTTTTAACATTAAATTTAAGTGTTTTTTTTAATTGTATAGAACTTGGGCTGATATCTAACTTCGAAAATTGTCTCTCTTATTGTAAAGCGCTGAAGCTAATACATTACTTAGAAGGGTGTCTCTCATAGTAAAGCACTCAAAATTATATATATGTAGTTTTTGACTTACCACTTAAGGTAAACATTCAAATACACAAACAAAGATCGAGTTATTTAAATACCAAATCTGAACAACTTATAAATTTTCTCGTATTGATAACGTTGTTTTATTTATCAACCTAGATCTATCAAATCCAATCCCAATAACAAAAATTCCAACAATGTTAAAATTATGTGTCACTTGGATTGAGATATTAAAGAAGGAAACACAACAATATATTTAAAAAAATTTTAAATAATAAAAAGGACAATACATTAGTATGCATGATCCTCTAGTTTAAAAACTTTAAGAAGGTTAATAATGCCTATAGAACTTAGAATGTTGTCTCTATCATTGTAAGAATGTTAATAATGCCTATAGAACTTAAAATGTTCTCTTATTGTAAGTCACTCAAACTTGGTGATAGGTAGCCTCCAATGGGTCACATTTGTAGTAGCCTCCAATGTTCTCTTAAAATGTTCATGCTTTCGAGAGTGAATAAGTAGCATGATATAGATTTTGAAAGGGAATTAATTTATTTGTTCAAGCGAGAGGATATATAGCAATTAATATTATCAAAATTTTAAAAGTCTCAAAACATTAGTGTATATATTCTTCATTCAAGTAATTTTAAAAAAATTGGTGAAGCACTCATATTAATATATAGTTGAGAAGATTACAAAATAAAACACATACCATATATTTTTCAATTATAACATTTCTAAATTAAATTAAAATATAATTATAAAAATTAAAATTAATTAATTATAATAATTAAAAAATTAAGAAATAGTATTTGTAATATTTATAAAATTTGAATAAATTAATCAAGTATAAAAAAAATTATAAATTTGGCAAGACTACATCCAATATGTCACTTTAACAGAGCACCCAATCATCGTATATCCACCCAATCAAGAAATGCTTTAACATAATATCCAATCATCGTATATCCAAGACCCATAAACAAATAACCTAGTATAAATAATTCTTAACCTCTTTTTAAGAAAAATATGTTTATGTTTATTTTAATCTCACAATGCCTTATTGTTAGAGGATCCATATGATTCTATTCTAGTTTGAATGCATTAATAATCACATGTAAATTTTGAAGTACCATATATGTACTTAGAAACTATTAGAGAATCAACAGTTTAATAAATATAGTGCTAAAAGTTGTATATACTAAATTTTAGCTTATTTATAATAATTAAAATATTTTATATAAAATTTTGATTAGCCTAAAATATTTATATTTTATTATATTAATAGAATTATTTTAATTATCAGTTTAGATTTGTTTTAACATTAAATTTAAGTATTTCTTTTATTGTATAGAATTTAGGCTAATATATAAGTTAGAAAGTTGTCTTTCTTATTATAAACTGCTTAAGCTAATATGTAACTTAGAAGGACGTTTCTCTCATAGTAAAGCACTCAAGTTTATTTGTAGATTTTGACTTATCACTTAAAGTAAACATTTAAATATGAAAATAAAGATCCAATTATTCAAATACCAAACTTTTGTTAGTGTGGAACAACTTATAAATTTTCTCATATTAATAGCATTGTTTTATTTATCAACTTAGATCTATCAAATCCCTCTTTTATATGAAAATCCAACGTAAGATCAAAACTATATTCACTTGTAACACATCTCCTATAAAATTATCTTATTAACTCAATCAAAAAAAGAAATGGTAAGAAAATATGTAGTCTAACTAGGTGATCTTTTGGCCATTTTTAGGATATATTTTTTAAACAGTTTTATGTGAAATCTGACAAAAAATAATAATAAAACATTGCAATCTCATCAAAAATCATGTTACCAAATTCCAGTGTGAAAGCCAAAAGGCCACTTCATTACATTATGTTATAAGAAAAGACTCAATATAATATGTTTGAAAAATAGTTTAAAAGACTTATTTGTCCTATATTTGGAAGCTTTATCTATCTTCAATTTTAATGTTTGTTTGGTTAAGGAATACAACTTATCCTAGTGCATTTTATGGGCCCAATAGCCCAAAACCCTCTCAAGTTCAGTTATTTACTTTTCTAGTAAAAGCAATGTCTTGGAGCTATTATGGAGTTTGTTAAAACACCACTAGTAGTGAAATATGCAATAGCAAATCACACAGATTGATAACAACATTGTAATCTTCACCAACCACCATGAGCTGAAAAGTCATCTAGGTCACTAGCCTAGCTTTTGATTCAGTTTTTTATTTAAAAATTGATTTAAAGAAAAGGCTTCAATATCATATTCATAGTTAGTCAAAACTAATTATATTTTAATAATATTTTGATATCAATTTTTTTTAAATAGAAAAACTAAATATTATATACTAAAAATTAAAAACAAATGAAAATAAAAAAATAAAATTTATTAAATCAATACAAAATAGATCAATTTATAACACTGATAAATACATATTTACCTTTAATATTATTTGATGTAGATAACTTGTTGCTACAAAAACAAATCCATATAGCTTCAGACACTTTAATACAATTTGAAATTGTTCAAAAGATGTGAGTAGATCACTTTGTTACCACAAAACAAATCCATTTATTTAACTTTAATACATTAGGAAACACTTTGAAAATAAACCTAAGTGGTTTTAGAAAATATTTTATGGTATGAAATTAAACTTTATAAATGATATTAAATAAATTTAAAATAAGAATAAGAACCATTATAATTATAGCATCAAATTTTGATTTCAATTTTTAAAATAAATATATTTTAGATAATTATTTTTAATATTTTGATTTAATTACTAATAATTTTTTTCTCAATTTGTAAAAATAAAACAAATCATTTATAAAGATTATTTATTTTTCTAACAAAAATTATTAATCATATATATATATATATATATATATATATATATATATATATAAAACATTTTTACTATTCTAAATTAACCATAAATTAGTTATATGAAAAATTAAAATGATTTTTGATCCAACAAAATATCTAACAATAAATTCCTATTTATAAAATAAAAAATAAATATAAATGTGAATATATTTGGCATAGTCAATGCTATAAAAACAATGTCTTTAATTATTTTATTGAACAAATTTTATCAATCATATTTTAAATAAAATAATTTAAATATTCTTTAAAATATTTTTGACCTTTCTAAATTAAACATAAGTTGGTTATATGAATAAAAAGAAAATGTGTTCTATTAAACTAAAAAATGCAAAGTAGTAAATCCTTGTTTATAAAATAAAAAGTAAATATAAGAGCGAATAAACTTACCATGGTCATTAATTATAATGAAAAGCAATTGTTATAAAAATATTATATTTTACAAATCAACTAATGGGTGAAGATTCTATAGATTAAAGTTATCTCATTTATTTTTTAAATCGTGGAGACAATTTTATAGATTAAAACTTATCTTGTGGAGACAAGGTCTATTCATTAGAAATTCTTAATTGTGGTGACAAGGTCTATTCATTAGAAAAGAAGATCCATTTAAAACTGTCATAGATATTACTTTTCAACGTACTTAATTTTAAGTCAAGAATTATGAAAATCCTCCACCAAAAACATTGTGAGGTTTCGCTTAAGCAACTCATTATGAATTGCTTAAGCAACTCATTATGAACTGGTACAAAGTTGAGGTTAATGACACGGTTATCATCTTCAATATCTTTATTTTTTTAAATGTTTTGAAATTATGTTTTTTTTTTACTATAATTAATATTAATATAAAAATGATGCATAAATTTTTTATATTTAATATTAAGAATATTAATTAAAACTATTTAAATAATCCCAGGTGCTCACATTTAGACCTAAACACCCATGTGGATGCTCTTTAATGTTAAAACTTGGTGTAATAGTGATTTGTAATTGGATGTTGGGTGGAATTGTAGGTATCATGGGTGTTACACTCCAATGCTTTCATAGGGCAATTTCATGTCAAAATTGAATAAGAGCAGGATCTAACTCTTTTTATTTGTTCAACTATATAATTTTCATTAGTATAGAAGTTGAGGGATCGAAAAAGAAATAATTCGTTAAATTTAGATTTTAATAATTATTTTGAAAAATTAAATAAATAATATAATAATCAATATAAAAAAATAAAATTTGATTTATTTATTTTTGTTTATTGTAAGGATAATAAGAATTATCATTTCAATTCATTAAATAAAAAAAAAATTAGTAACTAACCACATATTAAAAAATAAAAATAAAAATAAAATTTTAAGATCTATCTTGTATTAGAATTTCAATATGGTAAATATCTTCACAAATATCATAACACGATACACAAAAACCTACACAATAAGAATTTAATAAAAATGGGAAAGATAATGTCGCACAATTGATTACATTATTTATCACATTTTCATGAATAATATTTATTTTCAATGAGGAATTTTTATAAGCACCCACCAAAGCAGGAGAAATTATATCTCCCTCGAGCCTTTGGAGCTTATAAATGGTGGCATGTTTCTAAGAAATTATCTAACAATCTATGGGATCCAAAAAGAAATTGAAATAAAATGCATTAAAGGGTATTGTATATGTGAAAGGAATGGAGTTATTTGAGTTTTGAGAAGTCACAAAAGAAACTCACTTAGAAACTTGATTCCTTAAACTTTTTTTTAATGTGTTCCAAATACACAAAGTCCACAAGGAAAGGTGAAAAAAAAACTATTTTTTCAACTCGTATTTTCAGCTTATCTTTTTATGGGTTTACTCAAATTTCGAGCGGGAATACTCGTTGGATGCATAATTTGATTCTTCATCCAAGGAGTACCCATGTTGCATACTTTCGATGGACCTTGCTACATGAAAAAATGAGAAATGCATGAAAAAATGTGATTGAAAATGAAATAAAATGCATTAAAGGGTGTTGTATATGTGAAAGGAATGGAGTTATTTGAGTTTTGAGAAGTCACAAAAGAAACCTACTTAGAAAATTGATTCCTTAAAATTTCTTTTAATTTGTTCCAAATACACAAATTCCATAAGGAAAGGTGAAAAAAAACTATTTTTTCAACTCGTCTTTTCAACTTATCTTTTTATGGGTTTACCCAAATTTAGAGCGGGAACACTCGTTGGATGCATAATTTGATTCTTCATCTAAGGAGTACCCATGTTGCATACTTTCGATGAACCGTGCTACACGAAAAATGAGAAATACATGAGAAACGCGATTGCAATCACGTTTTTTCATGTAGTATGCAACATGGGTACTCTTTGGATGAGGAATTGAATTTTGCAACCAATAAGTACTTCTGCTCGAAATTTGAGTAAAACCTTAGGGAGACAAGTTGAAAATGAAGTTTTATTATTTTATTATTTTTTAATATTTTTACTTTCCACCCCAAAAATGGTGAATCATCCCCCATGGTTGACATCATCTTCTTCAATCCTATTGGTTCTTATAAATTTTATTTTGGTTGTACATTTTTCTTAAGAAGATCATTTTAGACCTCAAAAGTTCTCTAATGATTACATTTTTGGACCATTTCCACATATCATCTATACCCTCCCTTTCGTAACTGCCAAGTAAGCAAAGAAGGAAATCATAATTGTGAACAAGAGCAAAGGAGGCACAAAGGATTAAAAAGTAGCGAAGGACTTAAACAGTGATATCTTGCATGAAGCAAAGCAGGTGTCCTTGATTGATGCTTCCAACTATTCAAATATTTCACCAGTGGTGTAATCATTTGACAACAGGTTGTGCTATCTCAAGTGAAGTAAAAGCATGCACTTTATCCAAGACCATATACATCAAAATAAAACTCCATACAACAAAATGTTAAGGGTGTTGTCTACTGAAGCGGCAGAATTGCCCGGGCGGTCAAAAGTGGTCGAAATTCAGCCAAAACAAATTCAAAAAAAACTTGTAATATGAATGTTTGAATCATATTTTTTATGGTGGAAATGGATTCAACACCATAAAAAACCTTTGGGGCACCCTAATATTGAATTTTGACAGTTGTAACCTGGATTTAAAAAAATCCCTGTCAGATTTTCAAAATCTTGCCAAAATTTCCATGATTTTCAGGGCAAATTTGAAGGTTGATTAGACTACAACAATGTTTAGCAACTAATGCTAAATCAAATATAACATTAAACACTTAATTTATCCCTCTTCATATACTAAATTGAAACCTAATTTTACAACAATGTTTAGCAACTAATGCTAAATCAAATACAACATTAAACATTTAATTTATCCCTCTTCATATACTAACTTGAAACCTAATTTTAAATGTAGAAAGAAAAAGGGGGCTATAATTGGTCCACACAAAAAAAAGGTGCTAAGAACAAATTCTCTGTGTAAATTTTGAAAAACAAAAGACAAAAAGAAAAACAACCGATTACAATAGTCCCTCCTATTGCCTTGAGGCAGGTACTAACAACAATTTTACACCATATCAAAAACAATAGAGGTTTATGCCTTGTTGATTTAGAAATTGTGATGGTCTTTGTTTCTACATATACAAGGTTGTTCCAATCCAAACTTTGACCGAATGGCTTAAAAACAAGGGAAACAATGTTGACTTTTACATTGCAAAAGCTTCATTCTTCCTCCAATATGAAATCCAATGTTTTTATTGTTTGGCTAATAGAATTTTTCTTAAGCACTTGGTCCATGGGTTAAATTTGATGGGCCCCCTACCCATAAGGGAAATTTTTTTTTTGATGGTTTTATTTTCAAACTATCTTTTACACGACTTTCAATATTTATTTTTACTGGTTTGATCTAACTTTAACTTTCACAGCTCTCACATGAAAATAGTATTGAAATTAAGAGAAAATTGATTACTTGATTTGTGTCTTCAAGGAGTCAAAGTCCAGATCATTTTTTTTGCATGGTCAAGTTCCTAAACTTTAGGATTTTTCGTAAAGATTAGGAGTGTGTGAGGTAGTTGACTGATGTGTTGAAATTGAAATTCAAGTTCTTGATTTTTGTGTGAGTTAGTTTGGAAACTGAAAGAACAAGTGGAGTTAGCCTCTTAAATTTTAAAAGAAACTAGTTAACAATTTGTGTTGTTAACTAGAAAAGCACCAATTCGACTTTTTAAACATAAAACTCACCAATTTTAACCATTCGCATTGCCTTTTGAAAGGAGGAATGAAGACACAAGTTTAATTATTGTTTTGGTGAACACGAGTTGGCGAGACCAAGCAATAGGCAGCACAAGTTTGTGCATGGAGCTTGTGAGAGGAAGAGTGTGTAAAAGAAGCTTGTGCACAAGATTGATAGAATAGCAGAGATCAATATTCTAGCAGGTGTTTTCAAATTTATTTTAAGGCTAAGAAAAGGTTGTATTCTCTATTGAAACAATGTATTTTAAGAAATCAATTGCTCAGTTTTTTCTATCAATAAAATTATCATCAAGCAAATGGTTTCCCCAATTGAGTTCCCTAGAAAATCAGTGTGTTTTATTGTGTGATTGTGCTTTTATTTTTGTTCCTATTCTGCTACAAAATAGAGTAGAGAATAAAATTTAACTTAACAGAAATTGAAATACACATACCATGTTTTACATTTAAGTCACTTTAATGTCAATCCCATTAAAAAAACAATATTTGTGAAATAAGTTTCAATCAAAAAACATAATGTGCATAAACTATGTAAATGTTCAAAAAGTCATTCAATATTATCATGTAAATGAACTAAAATTTGGATAGTTTCACCAAAAGAGAGAATTGTCAAAATGCAACACCATTACAAACACAAACATAAAAGCAAAAACTTTAAATATTTAGAATTCTTCTTTCTTTAGAATCATTCCAGATGTCATATTCCCTATCTCATTCCACCATCAATGAACCAAGCCCAGTTACGGATGCTCGCATCAAAGCAACCAATGCAGTTAACGATAATTTTGTTCTTTGGACATCCTTTATTATGTTTTGAATAGTAATTATTGTCTTCCATAACTTTGACATGTTAGGAAAATTTGTATGCAACCCTATAACATAAAAAAACCTCCAAACAAATTTCATGGATGATCCCCCACAATTAACATGAAGAGTATCAACAAATGGATGCAACTCTTTCAAACAAGTTTCAAAATCAAATGTTGTTTTGTTTTCTTCACTTTCACAATAAAAATGTTGTAAGTGTTGAAAAGTCTTTTGAGTCAATGCTTTGAATATATTTTATGCCATGAACATCCCTTAAATAATGGCAAGGGTTAAACAACCTCGCTGAGTTGAAAAAGGCAAGATCGAGGAATCAGAGAAGCGCCATTTGTGGAAACTCCTATCAGTTTTTTTTTAAAGGTCCATTGATTCCGTTAAATGTTTGATTGCATCATAAGTTTTTTTTCCCTCTTCCATCACAAACATTTATGAGTTTTAAAAACTGTGAAATTGAAGGCCCCAGCCATTTTGATTTTAAAAATGTGGCATAAACCACAAGATGTTTCTCATTGATATGATCTATACTTTCATATAACATCGATGAAAAGAAAATGTTATTTTGTAGCTCGTCAAGATATTGGGATATAGCAAAAAGGAATTTTTTTGCAAGTCATGTGATTTGTATATGATGTAGTGTCTTTATTCTTTGGCATAGTTGATGCTTGTAAATTTTCTTTGACTTATTTGATGCTTGTAAGGACATTGGAAACAAGAAAAGAGATTCATATTTTGAGAGAGATTCATACGCAAGCAAAGATAATAAGATAAAAGTGAAGTAAATTCCATATATTAATAGAATCAAATTTTTGAAAATAGGTTTCTCTTCATCCGACTAGAAAATACAGGGACTCGTAAAAATTGAATGTCAAGCCCATTCTGTTACATTGCAATGATGGATGTGATTGTTATATTTTATTAAATTGCAGGTTTACATTTATACTTCTCTGAAACTATTATATCTCATAACTGAAAATAAATAAAATGTTACTATTTTCCTAACTATGCCTAACTATATACAAGTCGTAGGATTACAACATTTCCCCCATTAATTAGAAGGGTCATCTGACGTACCAATTAAAGATTTAATTTTTTTTAATTTTTCATGCCTTAATGCTTTGGTAAAAATATATGGAATTTGTTCTGAAGTTGGACAATGTCTCAGATGAATTGTTTTGGCCTCTACATGATGTTGAATCAAATGATACTTGGTGTTGATATGTTTGTTTCGATCATGAAACTTTGGATTCCTGGCCAACTGAATTGCAGAAGAGTTGTCAAAAAATAAAGGAGTTGAAGATTTTTGTTTCTCTTGCAAATCTTCGAGTAGTTTCTGAAGCTAAACATATTCGTCTTTGGTGGTAGAATCAACAAGAACAAATTGCTTGCATGATCTCCAACTGATGGTTGCTGATCCAAGATTCATCACATAACCAGAAGTCAGAATTTGAATAACCAGCAAGATGGAAATCTAAAAATTTGGAATATTTGATGCCATAAGTTTGAGTTCCTTTTAAATATTTCAATACTCTTTTTGTTGCTACCCAATGCCCCTCACAAGGATGATGCATAAACTTGGAAAGTATTCTGACAGTAAAGGTTATATCAAGACGAGTGATAGACAAATAAATCAAACTTCCAACAAGTTGCATGTACTTTTTTGGATCTTCAAACGAATTTCCTTCTACGGAATTGAGTTTCAAATTTTGCTCCATTGGTGTAGCAACAGGATTACACTTTGTCATATTATATATGTTTAATAACTTACAAACATATTTCTTCTGAGAGATGAAAATATGTTGTGGTTTTTGATCAACTTCAATTCCAAGATAATAATGAAGTAAACATAAATATGCCGTATCAAAAACATTTTTCAATTCCTTCTTAGTAGATGATATATATTCACCATAGTTTCATGTGATCATCAAATCATCAACATTTACAACTAGATATACAATTGATCTTCCAACTTTCTTAACGAAAAGAGTTGCATCATCTAGGTCAAAATGTTTACAATTTAACATAAGAATATGTTCAATTATCTTCTCATACCATGCTCATGGCGCTTGTTTCAAGCCATACAAATACTTCATTAGTTTGCAAACATTTTTTTCTTTCCCTTTAATAGAAAAACCTTCTGGATGAAGCCTGTAAACATCTTCTTTCAAATATTCATTTAAAAAAGCAGTTTTGACATCCATATGATGAATTTTCCATTCTTTTTGCACTTCAATAGAAAACAAAGATCTAATATTTCCTCATTTAGTTGTAGGATCAAATGTCTATGTATATTTGATACCTCTTTTTGTGCATATATCCCTTTGCTACAAGTCTTGCTTTGTGCTTGTCTAGAGAACCATCAGTTTTATACTTAGTTTTATAAATCCATTTGCAACCAATAGGTTTGATGTTAGTGAGAGGATTCACTAGCCTCCATGTGCCATTTCTTATGAGGGCATCATATTCCTTTTGCATTGCATATTTCCACTTATCATAACTAGCAACTTCTTCAAAACAAGTAGGTCCACAATCCACAGAAAAATTAAATTCACAATGAGAATAATTACCTGAGGAACTTCCAGCCTTAAACTCATCATATTTCTTTGGAAATTTTTGAATATGAGTTGAACTTTGCTAAAGTTGTGTAGGAATTTTCTCAGGGAGTTGCTAATCTTTTTCATTTGTCTCATTTCTTGCCATTCCTGCCATTGTTTCTGTAGAAACACTTGCATAAACCAATTTTTCATCAGCAACAGAATATCATCATCAACCAATTTCTCATCATTGAGAGAAGGAAACTCCACAGACTGATATAAAATAATAATCCCCACTTCAGGATGGGGAAATATATTATCTGATTCATAATAAAACTTTTGAGGCACAAACTTTTCTATATAATTAAGCTCTCTATCAACAGTGAGGGAATCTTTATCAGATTCAAGAAAAATTGCACCTCTTGACAAAATAAATTTCTTGTTCTCTTCATCATACAATTGATATGTCTTAGAAGTCATAGAATACTCTAAAAATATGCATTTTCTGATTCGTTCAGTCAACTTATTCCTCTGTTGTTTAGGAATCAAAGCATAAAAATGAGAACTGAAAAATTGGAAATGTTTAATACCAGGAAGACGATTATACCACATTTCATATGTAGTTTTGTTGTTAATGATAGAGGAAGGGAACCGATTTCTAATGTATCTTGCACAAAGCACTGCTTCTCCCCAAAACATCAATTTTACATTCTTAAAAAACATCATCGACCTTACCATATTAAGAAATGTTCTTTTCATTCGCTCTACAACACTGTTTCATTGTGTATTATATGGTATTGTGGTCTGGTATTTGATGTCATTCTCTTGAAAATATTTTTCAAAAACATGTGAAGCATATTCTCCCACATTATTCGTTCTTATAGTACCAATAGTAAGTTGTGCTTCATTTGTTATCAACAGATTAAATTTCTTAAACACATCATAAACTTGTGATTTTTCTTTAAGTAGATAAACCCAACACATCCTCAAATAATCATCAATAAAATTCAGTATGTATTTATTTCCATTTGCAGTTGGTACATGCATAGGTCCACATAAATCAGAGTGTATGAGGCTTAATTTACTTGTAGCTCTAGAGCTAGAATTCTGAAAAGATTGTTTGTGATGCTTGCCCAATATAAAAGCATTACATGAGGTCAATTTTCTGGGAATTGTTGGAAGTACTTTAATCCCATGTTGTTTCATGTTGGGTATGTGTTATATTCTTTCCATGACTAATCACGCGCCCATGGTTTTGCACATGGTTTTGGGGTACGATGGTTTTCGGCCCCTGGTATTTTTGTATATCTGGTCAAGGGAACTACGATTATGTTCTAATCCAGGGTTAATGGATCAGGGTTTCTGTATGCTTCGACATGTATATATATGTGTTGCAACACTAAAAGGAATATAATGAAAAATCAAGCTGGTCGTCCCGATTTGGGATCCAGGGGAAAATCTCTGTGTTTATCTGTTTTATGTTTTATGCTCTCACTATTGTTTATTTTATGTTATAATATTTGTGTGTAGATAATTTATGTTCAGGGTTAAAACCTATATTTGGTATGAAAGCTATTTTGGCTTCAAGGGGACACCTTTGCTTCTGAGGGTTTTTTTGCTCGGGCCTGAGGTAGACCCTGTTCAGTGGGAGATCTGTAGGATCGATTCTTGCGGTGAAAGAAGATGGCAAGCGGCGGAAAGATAGAGATCAAGAAATTTAATGGTCAGATTTTTGAGTTGTGGATGCTCAAGATGGAGGATCTGCTGGTGGATAAAGATTAGTGGATCGATGTAGATCCAGGTACTAAACCCACGACAATGTCAGATGAAGACTGGAAGAAATTGGATCGAAAGGCTAAGAGCACAATACGGTTGTGTGTCTCAAATTCAGTATTATTGAATGTATCTGGGGAAGCTACGATGAATAATTTGTGGGAAAAACTTGAGACTTTGTACCCATCTAAGTCTCTGATGAATAAGTTGTTCCTGTGGAAAAAGCTGTATAACCTAAGGATGAAGGATGGAGACTCGGTGATAGAGCATCTGAACACCTTCAATACTGTGGTAAGTCAGCTGTCATCTGTTGATATTAAAATCTTAGATGAAGATAAGTGCATCAGTTTGTTGTGTTCTCTACTAGACTCGTGGGACAGTCTGGTTATTGCAATAGGTAGCAATACAACTACCTTGAATTTTGATGACATTGTCTCAGCCTTGTTGTCGGAGGAAATGAGACGGAGGAATATGGAGGGCCAGAATGGAGATGCCTTATCTGTACAAGGAAGGTCCCAAAATAGAAACAAGAATAAGGTTTTGAGTGGGAGATCCAAATCTAGAGGGAGATCTAAATCTCCTGGAAAGTTTGTAAAGGTATGCTGGAAATGCGGAAAGGAAGGGCACTACAAAAGGGAGTGTAGATCTAAAGCTCTTGAGAAAGGAAAGGGATCTGATGATGCTCCTTCTGCTGGGGATGTGTATTTGGCTTCTTCTTCAAATACACATGTAGATCATGAGTCATGGTTGATTGACTCAGGTGCATCCTTTCAGTTCACTCCCCATAGGGAGTGGTTATGAGAGTATGAGAAATATGATGGTGGTGATGTCTTCCTAGGGGATGATAGGAAGGCCAGAATCATCGGACGTGGAAAGGTCAAGCTAAATATGCAAGGTGGAAGGATTAGAACACTTCTTGGTGTTCTGCATATTCCTGCATTGGCCAAAAATTTGATTTCTGTAAGCAAGATGGATGATGCAAGTGTAAAAACAGTGTTCGATAAAGATGCCTGCAAGATGGTTCGGGGAGCACCGGTATTAATGCGAGGAGTTCGGACTGGAACTCTGTACAAGCTACAAGATAACACTATTATTGATGGGTGTAACATTTCTGCGGTTCCTGAAAGTGGAGCGGAAAGCCTAGCTGTCTCTGGAGAAAAGACCATGCTATGGAATCAAAGGCTTGGACATATTGGAGAGAAGGGCCTTCGGATACTGCATAGAAATGGTATGGTAGAAGGTATGTCTAATTTCTCTCTAGATTTTGATTTCTGTGAACATTGTGTATATGGGAAGCAAAATCAAGTGAGTTTTCCTTCTGGTGCTAAGAGGGCGAACAAGATATTAGAACTTGTGCACAGTGATGTGTTTAGACCTATGTCAATTCCATCACTGGGAAAGTCTGTGTACTATTTTTCATTCATAGATGACTTCTCAAGGAATACATGGATATATTACTTGAGAAAGAAATCTGAAGTATTTGACAGATTTAAAGAATTTAAGGCTCTGGTGGAAAACCAGACAGAGAAGAAGATAAAGGTGCTAAGGACAGATAATGGTGGAGAGTTCTGCAAGAAGAAATTTGAAGACTTCTGTAAGAAGTGTGGTATAGCATGGTAAAAGACTACTCCATACACACCTCAGAAAAACAGAGTTGCATAAAGAATGAACAGAACACTGATGGAAAAGGCAAGAAGCATGCTCAGTGGTACCGGGTTAGGACAAGAATTCTGGGCAGAGGCAGTGGAGGCTGCATGCTATTTGTTTAACAGATCACCTTCATCAGTGTTGGAGGATAAGACTCCACATGAGGTATGGACTAGTAAGAAACCCTCTCTTTCACATCTAAGGTTATTTGGATGTGATGCATATTTACATGTTCCAAAGGAGAAAAGGACCAAGTTGGATAATAAATCTGAAAGGTGCATCTTTATTGGGTATAAGGATGGTTTAAGAGGTTACAAGCTTTGGAACTTGGAAACAAGGAAGGTTGTGTACAACCAAGATGTGGTGTTTAGAGAGGTGAAAGATGTTGTTAAACATGAAGTCATACCAAAGGAACCTAAGAAGATAGAGTTTGAGCTAAAGGATTATGAATCAGACTCTACAACAGAAGAAGATTCAGAAGAGGAAGAACCACAAACTCCAGCTATGAGAAGATTAGTTCGGGAAAGAAGGCAACTAGAAAGGTATAGTCCATCTTCTTTCTGTTTAGGTTTTGCCTTAACTATAATTGATGATGATCCCAGAACTGTCAGGGAGGTAGTAGATTCAGAGGATGGAAAACTCTGGAAAGAGGCCATGGTTGATGAAATGGCATCCTTGCAGAAAAATGAGGCATGGGATCTGGTGGAGTTGCCGGCTGGAAGGAAGCCCATCGGGAGAAAATGGGTTTTTAAGAAGAATGTGAGTGTAGAAGGCAAGCTGGAGAAATACAAAGCTTGTTTGGTAGAAAAAGGTTATTCCCAGGTGTCGGGAATTGATTTTGGTGATATTTTTTCTCCTGTTTCCAAAGTTACTTATATTAGATTACTTTTATCTGTTGTTGCTGCATTTGATTTTGAGATAGAACAAATGGATGTGAAGACAACGATTCTTCGATTTGACATCGAATAGGAGAGATCTCGCAAAAAAATTCTTTCGAAGGCTTTATGGTGAAGGGTAAGAAAGAGGCGGTATGCGGGGTTGAAGAAGTCTCTGTATGGGTTAAAACAGTCAGCAAGGATGTGGTATCAGAAATTTGATACCTATATACGGGGACTTGGCTTCACCAGAAGCAAGGAGGATCACTGTGTTTATTTTAAATTAATTGGTGATTGTGTTACTTATTTGGTCTTGTATGTGGATGATATGTTGTTGATTAGAAATGACAAATAAATTATCCAATATTTGAAGACCCAACTGTTGGCAATATGATGCAGAGTGTTGTCCTTGATGGCAACCCACTGAATGAAGATGAAGACATGAGATAGTTGACATGTGTTGTCCTTGATGGCAAACCACCTGATGAAGTTTGTATTGAACTGATGGACTTGGTAAATGATGTAAATCTGATATGAAATGATGTTTGTTAGCAATATGATGCTGAGTGTTGTCCTTGAATGGCAACCCACTTGATGAAGATGATGACAACTTACTTGATGAAGTTGTGCTTGATAGAATGTGTCTTGATGAACTAAATCTGATGTCTACGGTGAGTACGGAGGAAGGCAATGAAGAAAGGAATTCGGCCATGTGCTAAATCTATGGTGAAAGAGTATGTCTCCAGGAAGAATACGCGGATCTGTCTAGGAGAAGTCGCGTATGCACGCTACAATCAACGTTCCAAGTCGCGTATGGGCAAAAGCGCTCATAAAGTGCAAAACCGAGGGTAACCACCATGGTATTGACCATTCATATGTTAGGTAATGATTCGCCTAATTGACCCGTCCATGAATACCATCGGAAATAATGTGGTTTGGCTCATGGTATTGAAAAAGGGTAAACCTATATAAAGAGAAGAAATTCATTGTGCAAATTATGAGTGTGGGTGCAAGTTGTCTGAGCTTGAATGAATACTTCTCTCTGAAGTATATCTGAATGGAAAGGGTTACAATTGAATGAAAGATCTGAATGCATGATGCACCAATGAAGGAGTGATGAAGAAGGGGATCTAGATTTGTATTGTACTTGTATCTGCTAGATTTGTTCATGGAAGGCCTCGATCTGAGATGAGGTGAACATCTGTCTGAAGCAAAAGGGTAAATCTGAACTAAATATTTGATCTGAAGAAGTATGTTGCTCTATAATAGTTGAAGATCTGTACGCTAGTTCGCCGCAGAGGAAGCGCGTATATACGCGGCTTTGCTGAAGAGAAAGTGTGTATGCGCAATAAAATTAGCTCTATAATTTTTACTGAAGTATACGCGGGTTTATGTGAACGGAAGCACGTATATACGCGACATCAGAGAAAGGAAAGCGCGTATGCAAACTAGGGTTTTCTGAAGTCTGTGGTAAGAAATGTCTGATCTGTTCTGCTGGTTTACTGATATCTGTCAGTGAGTTATATGTATGTACGAACGGATTGTTGTGCTTAAAAGTATGGAAAGGGTCCAGTTTGAAAATATGATGAAATGGGGCCTGCAAGTGGTGTCCTAAGAGGAAGCTTTGGACCCGAGTATGAAAATTGATGAAACGTGGTCCATAGAGTCTTTGAGGTTGTAGCCTTTGAGTCGGGGGGTTGTGGCTCCCTTCCGAGTGAAATTTGGTAAACGAGAGCGGGGTCGTGGCTCCCTTCCCGGTGAGGTTGGTAAACGAGAGCGGTCGTAGCTCCCTTCTAGGAAGGGTATTAAACGAGTCGGGGGGGTTGGAGCTCCCTTCCGGTGGCATTAAACGAGCACGGTGGGTGCTGCGTCTTGGTGAGTCGCTTGACACATATGTTGTAATATGTTTTCTCTATAATAAAATATTGAAGGTGAGCAAGCTGTGACGGTGGTTTTCTCCCAAACTTGGGTTTCCACCTAAAAATCCTGGTGTTCATGTGTGATGCTTTGTGTGATGGTTATTCTGTTGTTACTACACATGTTTACTGTTAACCTAACATCAGATGAATGAATATTGCAAATAACTAAGTTAATAAATATCTGCATGTTTAGATCTCTGCTAATACGCGAGTTGTATGAAGGATATCCGCGTGTATACGCGAGTTTACTAAAGGAAAGTAGCGTATGGGTTTTAGAGAGTGAAAAAATAAATTTTTTTGAATATGCAGTAAATACTGATTCACCCCCCCTCTCAGTATTTTTCCCAACAATTGGTATCGGAGCAGGTCCTTCTGCAGAAGCTTGATCGCTTGAAGGAGATCCGTCGCAATGGGAAGTCATGAAGGAGTAATGTCTATAAAGCCACCTCTATTCAATGGAAGCAATCTGATATTCTAGAAGGTACGAACAAAAGCATATCTACAAAGTCTTGGTGCAGATGTATGGGCAATCGTGGAAGAAGGCTATCAATATCCGGCAAGTATTCCTACTGATGCGGCTGAAAGGAAGAAGTATGAAATCAATGCCAAAGCAGTGAATGTCTTATTAGGAAGCATGTATGAATCAAAATTTGCTAAAGTGATGCAGCTACATTCAGCAAAAGAAATATGGGACAAAATCATTCTAAGCTATGAAGGAGACACAAAGGTAAAAAGTGCAAAAGTCCAAACTCTTAGAATTGAATATGAAAATTTGAAGATGCATAGTGATGAGAGTGTTGCCAGTTTCTTTCTTCGTCTGGATGATATTGTAAATCGAATGAGAAATTTGGGTGAAACCATAACTGATACTACGCTGGTGGAAAAGGTCTTAATATCCTTAACTTCTAAATTTGACTCTAAAGTTTCGGCTATTGAAGAAAGGCAAGATCTGCAAACTCTTTCTATTGTTCAATTGCATGGTATTCTGACTGCTTTTGAAATGAGACAAGGAGGTCCTTCTCAAATAAGAGAAGTTGCTTTTAAGGCATCTTCAAAAGGAAAGGAAAAGAAATTTGTTAAAGAATCCAACTATATATCCGATGAAGAAGAAGCAAATTTCGTAAGAAAGCTCCAACTAGGTACTGGAAGATTCAAAGGTAAGCTTCCCTTCAAATGTTTTGAGTGTGGAAAAGTTGGTCACTATGCTGCTAAATGTCCTTATAGAGAAAAACATGGTAAAGGGAAACAATTTGAAAAGAGGAAAAGTTATTATGCAAATGAAGATGATGATGAAGTGTCCAGTGAAGATGAAGAAGATTCTGACCATGATCTGAAAGTGCTCATGGCAAAGAAGCAAAAGAAGAAGGCTACTCGAAGCAAGAAAATATATCAGAAAACATGTATAGCAGAAATTGAAGAAGATGATTCAGATAGTGATTTGGGTCCCTGTAATACTCTTCTTTGTGCAAAAAATAGTGAAGATAGTGAAACTAAAGTTGTGGATCTAGAAGAAGATATCAAGATCAAATTTGAAGAACAACAAAAGGAAATTGATAAGAAAGATTCTATCTACAAAGAGACGATCTCTCAAATGAAAGATCAAATAGAAATGCTGAAAGGACAGGTGGACAAGTATCAAAGGTTTTATACTAATGCATCCAATCGAATTAAAAGTCTAGAAGCAGAAATCAACGATCTAAATGCAGATGTCGAAGAATCAAGCAAGAAGAATGAAGGTCTTGAAGCTGGAATCATCTCTCTACAAGCAGATCTTGAAGCATCAAGTAAGAAGAATGAGGAACCTCTAAATCATTTGAAAAGGAAGGACTTGAAGCAGAAATCATCTCTCTCAAAGAAGATCTGGAAAAATCAAATAAGAAGAATGAAGAGTTGCAACAAACATGTGAAGAAAACGAAAATTGGTTGAAAGAAGAGATTCTAAATCTGAAGGATCAAGTAGAAGATGGAAGAAGGAAAGAAGAAAGCATGACAAAGCAATGTCGAGCCTTGGAGGTTGAGGTAAACATTCTCAAAGGTAAATTAGAAGAAAAGGTTAAACTTTTGAGGTTTCAAGATAGTACTAATATTTTGGACAATATTCTGAGTAATCAAAGGTCTCTTGCTATCAAACTTGGTCTTGGTTTCCATGAAACTGTTAAAGGAGAATCTAGCTCACAAGGAAGTGCTAAAAATTCAGAGGATGTCAATACTAAACCTGAAGTGTTGAAAGAGACAAAAGATCAACCAACAATCATGAATTCTCAAAGGAATTCATTCAAGAACGTTGAATGTTTTAAATGTCATCATTATGGGCATGTTGCAGCAAATTGCAGAAGCAGAACAATTCAGCCACAAACAAACAGATTCTGCTTAGAAAGGTACTCTGGTTTCTTCAAGGGATATTGTTTTTCATGTAACAAGTATGGACATAAAGCAGTTGATTTTAAAAGGAGGAAGATTATAAATACTCATTATGATTCTTATGCTTATTTCTCTGGACACATGAGATGTTATTCTTGTAACAAGTATGGACATGTAGAAAAAGAATGCAGGTTGAACAGATATGAGAAATTGGATAACTTCCAACACACAAATAGAAAGTTCAAACAAATCTGGAAAAAGATGGAGGACCGATCAGAAACGTAGGGAATTTTGACCCTACTGCAGTCATCCGCTTCTGAAGCTTACTTCTCTGATTGACTGCAGGAATGATGTGGGATACATTATGAGATTTAGTAATGTATTGTCACAGGGGGAGCAATGTATGATGTCTCTCATGATTGATTTGATTATTCTGGTTATATGTATTTCTGACAGAACATCTGATATGAAGAAGACAGGTACAGGAAGTACAAGTTCAGGGGGAGATGAAGGAATGAGAAAAATTTCTATGCTTCACTTTCCATACGCAGGTTCTATTAACAAAAGTCGTGTATACACGCGAGTTCCAGCAGACACAGTCGCGTATGCATTGATGATAAGAGAAATTATATGATAGCTGAAGATCTGGAGCAAAGGTTCAGGGGGAGAATCAGTCTGACTGTTAATAACTGTATTATTGAATCAATATCAGCTTAGTTTCTCAAGTTCTAAATAATGATGATATGATAAATGGTTTCTTATGTTGAAGATTGTGGATGAGTCCTGTTTGCTTTTTGATGAAAAGTATTCATTGTTGAGATGAAAGTCCTATAATTCGGAGATAAGGGCAGCCCATGCAGAGATTGTTGCTGATGAATTTCTGATGAACGTATTCAGGTTGCACAAGTTAAGAAGGAGCACTGGTTCAAGGGGAGCAGCAGGTTGAATTCTAATGTTTGCATTGTTGGCAATATGACTGCTTTTTGTGATACTCATGCTCAAATGATGATGACTTGGTACATGGTTTATTATGATGAAATTTTGAGCCCTGGTTGCTGATAAGTATCTTTTGTGCTCACACATGGATGAGTTGGATGTCGTTTGGTTCAAAAATAAGAATAGATCATGTAGAGTTTGTTACTATGGTTGAGATCTTTTGCCTACATATGTTAATTCATGTTAAATCTTGAAGATCTTGATGATATTGGACCACATGGATGATTGCTCTGGTATGACAATCTCTCTTGGAAAGATTGAATTGATGCTGCAAAGAATCTGAAGGCTTGGTTACTAATGTGCTTATGCTACAACCGTTGGATGACACTTGAAGACACAACTACAATGTTCTATCTATCTATAGTCCAGGGAAGCATTCAAATATCCCAGAAAGAAGCTGAACACTGTCTTTTTCTCATCTGGTTAAAATATAGAAGATGGTATTGGATACGCGGGTTTCCTGAAACACAGTCGCGTATATACGCGAGTTCATGCACAGAAAACCACGTATGTCTGATTGCTGACAATTTTCTGTTTGGTGTCAGCTCTCTTCAGCACAGCTGCAGTGATGTTTGGTATCTCTGATACTGTTTGGTATCTCTGGTAGTGTTCCAGTTCTCATAATTCTATTTCTAATGTTTTGATAAAGATGCCTTGATAATTTGTTGGTAAAAGTGTTCAGGATGCACAAACTAAGGGGGAGCCTTAGTCATATGGAAAGGTTGCTTGGATGCACAGATTCAGGGGGAGCATTAGCCTTGCTGAGTATAATGCATTGTTGGCATTATGATGGTTCTGAAATATGTTCTCTTTCTTGAGGACCTTCTGGTGTTGGTCTTAAAGTTATATTTGTAGTTTGATGAAAAGGCCATGTAGAGATCCATGATGTAAAATTGTAATATTCAGTCATGTAAGGACTTGATAAATTTGTAAACCCACTTGGTTGGGTAGCTGAGTCAAATTTTGTAAACCCACTTGGTTGGGTAGCTGAGTCAAATTTGTAAACCCACTTGGTTGGGTAGTTGAGTCTCATAAGTAAATCCACTTGGATGGATCTTTGATGTAAGTATGAGTCATTGGTAGAGTCATGTACTCCATTGGAAAATATGTTTGAAGATTCAACATGAACTCAGGGGGAGCTTGGTCACTTCAGTATATATCAGATCTGCAGAACACTTCTTCCACATGAGGAGAAAAGGGGGAGAGTATGTTGGTTTTTGATCCACCCTTTGCCCTTGATGTCAAAGGGGGAGAGTGACATGGTGTTTGAATGAAGAGAAAGAATGATGTCAAAAATGGAGAGAGTGACATGGTGTCATTGTATTTTAAATGTACCTATCTGCTGTGGTAACCAAACACCATCGTGGTTGCCATCAAGTCCAAAGGGGGAGATTGTTGGCAATATGATGCAGAGTGTTGTCCTTGATGGCAACCCACTAAATGAAGATGAAGACATGAGATAGTTGACATGTGTTGTCCTTGATGGCAAACCACCTGATGAAGTTTTTATTGAACTGATGGACTTGGTAAATGATGTAAATCTGATATGAAATGATGTTTGTTAGAAATATGATGTTGAGTGTTGTCCTTGAATGGAAACCCACTTGATGAAGATGATGAAAACTTACTTGATGAAGTTGTGCTTGATAGAATATGTCTTGATGAACTAAATCTGATGTATCTACAGTGAGTACAGAAGGCAATGAAGAAAGAAATTCAGCATGTGCTAAATCTATGGTGAAAAGAGTATGTCTCAAGGAATACGCGGATCTGTCTAGGAGAAGTCGCGTATGCACGCGGGAATCAACGTTCCAAGTCGTGTATGGGAAAAAGCACTCATAAAGTGAAAAACCAGGGGTAACCACCATGGTATTGACCCATTGTATTGGGTAATGATTCGCCTAAATGACCCCGTCCATGAATACCATCGGAAATAATGTGGTTTTGGCTCATGGTATTGAAAAGGATAAACCTATATAAAGAGATGAAATTCATTGTGCAAATCATGAGTGTGGGTGCAAGATGTCTGAGCTTGAATGAATACTTCTCTCTGGAGTATATCTGAATGGAAAGGGTTACAATTGAATGAAAGATCTAAATGTATGATGCACCAATGAATGAGTGATGAAGAAGGGGATCTAGATCTGTATTGTACTTGTATCTGCTAGATCTGTTCATGGAAGGCCTAGATCTGAGATTAGGCGAACATCTGTCTGAAGCAAAAAGGGTAAATCTGAACTGAATATCTGATCTGAAGAAGTATGCTGCTCTATAATAGTTGAAGATCTATACGCTAGTTCGCCGCAGAGGAAGCGCGTATATACGCGGCTTCGCTGAAGAGAAAGCGCGTATGCGCAATAAAATTAGCTCTGTAATTTGTACTGAAGTATACGCGGGTTTATGTGAACGGAAGCGCGTATATACGCGACATCAGAGAAAGGAAAGCGTGTATGCAAACTAGGGTTTGCTGAAGTCTGTGGTAAGAAATGTCTGATCTGTTCTGCTGGTTTACTGATATCTGTCAGTGAGTTATATGTATCTGTTTCATGGTTGACTGTGCTTAAAAGTATGGAAAGGGTCCAGTCTGAAAGTATGATGAAACGTGGCCTGCAAGTGGTGTCCTAAAGGAAGCTTTGGATCCAGTGTGAAAATTGATGAAACGTGGTCCATAGAGGTGCTGAGGGTTGTAGCCTTCAGTCAGGGGGTTGTAGCTCCCTTCCAGGTGAGGCTGGTAAACGAGAGCAGGGGGTCGTAGCTCCCTTCCAAGTGAGGCTGGTAAACGAGAGCAGGGGGTCGTAGCTCCCTTCCAGGAGAGGCTGGTAAACGAGTCAGGGGGTTGGAGCTCCCTTCCATGAGAGGTTGGTAAACGAGCGCAGGTGGGTGCCTGCGTGCTAGTAGGAGTTTGCACCAGCACATATGTTGTAAGATGTTTTCTCTATAATAAAATATTTAAGGCTGAGCAACTGCAGCGGTGGTTTTCTCCCGACTTGGGTTTCCACCTAAAAATCCTGGTGTTCATGTGTGATGCTTTGTGTGATGGTTTATTCTGTTGTTACTACACATGTTTACTGTTAACATAACATCAGATGAATGAATAGTGCAAAGAACTAAGTTAATAAATATATGCATATTTAGATCTCTGCTAATACGCGAGTTGTATGAAGGATATCCGCGTGTATACGCGAGTTTACTAAAGGAAAGTAGCGTATGGGTTTTAGAGAGTGAAAAAGTAAAAATTTTGAATATGCAGTAAATACTGATTCACCCCCCCCTCTCAGTATTTTTCCCAACACAAACTATTCTCCAAATTCGACATGAAAGATCTTGGTGCTGCAAACTATATTTTGGGCATGGAAATTAAGAGAGATCGGGCAAAGAGGAAGCTCTGGTTAAACCAGAGGAAGTATGTCGAGACTATATTGCGGAGGTTCAATATGCAGGATAGTAAACCGGTGAATGTTCCTATTCCTGTAGGTGTAAAGCTGTCTGCTGAACAGTGTCCCAAGACACAAGAAGAAGAGGAGGATATGTCCCGTGTTCCATATGCAAGTGCAGTGGGTAGCCTGATGTATGCAATGGTCTATACTAGACCAAACATTGCACATGCAGTGGGAGTATTGAGCAGGTTTATGTCAAACCCAGGGAAGGAGCATTGGACAATAGTGAAGCGGGTTTTCAGATATTTACGTGGCACTAGTGATTATGGCTTGTGCTACCAGGGAAGACCAGGATTGGAAAGAATGTTGGACATTCGTGGTTTGTTGATGCAGACTGGGCTGGAGATCTGGACCAAAGAAGATCTACAAGTGGGTATGTGTTTAGCCTATTTGGAGGCGCAGTCAGTTGGATGAGTAAAAAACAGTCTGTAGTGGCTCTTTCAACTACAAAGGCAGAATACATAGCAACCACTCATGCAAGCAAGGAAGCAGTTTGGTTGCAGAGATTGTGTTCAAGTATGGGGTTGGTACAGCAAGCTATAAGGATAGAGTGTGATAGCCAAAGTGCAATTTTCTTGGCTAAGAACCCTGCTTATCATTCAAAGACAAAGCACATTGATGCTCAATATCACTTTTTTAGAGATATGGTTGAGGCTAAAAGGGTGTTTCTGGTAAAGGTGGACACTTTGAAGAATGCTGCAGATGTATTGACGAAGTCTGTGAGCACTCAGAAGTTCTCTTGGTGTAGAGAAACAATGGGTGTTGAAGAATTGGGCCAATGACTAAGCTCTCCTTTGGCCCCCTACGGAAATAAAACAACAAGTGGGAGAATGTTGGGTATGTGTTATATTCTTTCCACGACTAATCACACACGGGGGGGGGGGGGGGGGTAAGAGGGGGGGTGATAGCCCCCCCTTTGTGTTGGGCACAACGGAGGGGGGGTAGCCCCCTCTGTCAGGGTTCGGGGCGGCACCCCGACGAAAATTTTTTGGTCCTTAATTTCCGGTGGGCGGTCCACACCCATGGTTCTATGCATGGTTTTTCACATGGTTTTGGGGTATGATGGTTTTCGGCCCCTAGTATTTTTGTAGATCCGGTTAAGAGAACTACAGTTATGTTCTAATCCAGGGTTAATGGATTAGGTTTTATGTATGCTTCGGCATGTATATATATGTGTTGTAACACTAAAAGGAATATAATGAAAAATTAGGTTGGTCGTCCCGATTTGGGATCCAGGGAAAAATCTCTATGTTTATCTGTTTTATGTTTTATGCTCTCACTATTGTTTATTTTCTGTTAGAATATTCGTGTGTAGATAATTTATGTTCAGGGTTAAAACCTACATTTCATAAGTCTAATACTTTCATAATTAATATGACCGAAGCATGCATTCCATAATAAAGAAGATGACATAGTATCATTTTGTTGAACCAAATAATTAGTGTTCAATGCAACAGACGACATACCTTTCAATTTCAACAATTTATCTTCTTCCACACTAGTCGTTACAATTTTATTGTCAGTGGCTCTATAATTTCTACTTTACCATCAATATGTGAATGGAATGTCCTTGCTGTCTTATTTGTATAAGAGATAACAAATTCCTTTGGAACTGTGGAATGTAAATAACATCATTCAAAGTATAATATGAAATTCCAGAAATTTTTAACTAAATTTAACCAATCCATGATGGTTTGATTTGTGACTTATTATAAAAATACACAACTCCGTGAATATTATCACTAAATTGATAAAAAAAATCTCTTCTAAAGGTCTTATGACAAGTGGCACCTGTGTCTAAAATCCAACTATCATACCATGAAAAAAAAGAGGTGCTAAAAATGTCTTCCATGTGAAAATTACAATGAGAAACAACATAATGTGCATTCTCAGAAGATTGTCCTTTTTCTGGGATTAGAAGATCTTTCTTTTCAATCATTTTTTCTCTTCTTTCATTAATTTTCTCCGAGGGAATTCTACAATTTACAGTAGTATGTCCAATTTTTCCACATCTAAAACATTTCATGACTAGTTTATTAGGAAAAAAAAATGTTTATCATTCTATTGTCTATCTCCTTGAATATTTCTTCCCCCTGCCTCTATAATTCTTTCTACCTTGACCTCTATTATCCTTAGTATTTCTGACAGATTCTTCTTGAAGTTTTTGGTCTTTTTGAGCAAGACGTAAGGTTTCAATATTAGAATTATGTGATGTTTCTTTCTTGCCAAAAGCTTAATTCTTCCTACCTCGACCTCTATTATCCTTAGTATTTCTGATAGATTCTTCTTGAGGTTTTTGGTCTTTTTGAGCAAGACATAAGGTTTCAGTATTAGAATTATGTGATGTTTCTTTCTTTCCAAAAGCTTAATTATTCCTACCTCAACCTCTATTATCCTTAGTATTTATGACATGTTCTTCTTGAGGTTTTTGGTCTTTTTGAGCAAGACATAAGGTTTCAGTATTATAATCATGTGATGTTTCTTTCTTGCCAAAAGATTTCTCTCTTTCTGCAATTTTCCCTAATAATTTGTCAAAATATAAATTTTTTAATTGTCCACTAGCTTGGAGTGATTCCAAGTAGTGTGAATAACTAGGGTAAATAACTTTTATAAAGGTAAAGAGATTTTATAAAGGCAGTAAGATACAAATCAACTTTAACTCCAGTAGATTAAATTTCATGATTGATGGCTTTAATTTCAGAGAAAAGTTTTAGAGGATCATTATCGCTCATTTCCAGATTAAATAACTTCAACAATAACTGAATTATCTCTAATTCAGAATGTGAATCATACGTTGTTTTACTCTAAGAAATGTATCTACTTACCTCTTCTGAGATTGAAGTGGAGATTAAGGCATAAGTCTTCTTATCCTTACTTTGTAAGATTGCTAGTTGTTTCCCCTCATCAGACTGCTCTGATACATTCCCTCCTTCTCCTTCATAGAATCCATCCCATAAATCATTAAAAATAAGAGTATTTTTAACTTTCCTAAACCATTCCTCGTAATTTTATTTTCCGGAAAAGACAACCCCAATTAAAGACACCAAGGAGTTCATATTTTGAGATAATCTGACAAAAAAAATGTTTTAAATCACTGGCACAAAATTCCTTTAAAAAATACTTCTGATTCAGTAATACTTTTGTTTCATCACAAAAAAACACAGATTTTATTTAAACAAAAACTTTGTTTTAACTTATAGGGCAGTTGAAATTTTTTCACCAAAAAAAAAACCCAGCTGGCATGTGGTTCAACGCTCTCGCTAGCAGGGGGTTCAATGCTGGTCCAAAAAAACAACGTCGGGTTTTACCTCCCTCCTCAACTGTAATGCAATATAGTATCTCTTAGACTGTGTATGTCCCTTCTAGAGTGCACCCTTGTAGAAATACAAGCAGTTAACGCAGTAATTGATTCATGTTAGAAGCCATATCTTCCAATCTTTAGCGAGATATATAAACTTAATGGTTTATGTTCTTCAATTTTTTTATTCAATTTACACCTTTCAACATTCCAAAGACTACATTGAAGTTTGAATTAGCAAGAATAACGAAATCCCTATGTCAATTCCCCGAAATGTGCATACATCAAAAGAGGAATTTGCCTCTTATCTCGATTGTAACACAAATCCACAGTACTATAAACTTTTCTAGGGAATCAAACTGCTGGCAGTTCAAATTGCTCAGTATCGTCGGATCTCTAAACCGCTCCAAAACACAATAATGTCAGGACAATGGTTTATAAAACCACCGAGGATTTGCATTTCTGCCATGCCTCTTCTCCTAGGTGTAACAGTCGGGTGAGCCTCCATTGTTGTGGAAGCAGGGGTGTTTCAATCCTCCAAGATCAACTGATGGTTAAAAACCATTCAAACCGCAAATGTTCAAATCACTAGCACAATCACACAACACAATGCGTTCGATGCCTTCGAGCCAAGCTCTGATACTACCAATCTTACATTGCAATGATGGATGTGATCGATGTATTTTTTTAAACTGCAGGTTTACATTTATACTTTTCTGAAATAGATATATCTCATAACTAAAAATAACTAAACTGTAACTAGTTTCCTAACTATGCCTAACTATATATAGCCCGTAGGGTTACAAAAAATTTTAATTGGATAAATAATAAACTAATGTACCTATAGCACAAGATCTTATGACATTAGATTAACGTACACAACCTAACATGCATCCTGTCAAATTGTTGAAATGAGATCTTTGAAAGTAGGCAGTCAAAATAATAAGGACTCAAATTCTTTCATGGGATATTCATTCTCAATAATTCCTCACTATGCCAAAATAAAAGCATTGCATATGCTCATATCGATAACTTATTCAATGAAGAATTTGAATTGCACAACAACCAACGAAAACAATAAAAACGGACCACACATGTACAAGAAGTAAAATGTTTGCAGACTAAAAAAATTGATCGAAGCAATAGCCATTAATTATGTTTTCATTTATCAACTTTATGTTTTCATTTATCAAAGTGAAGTTTGATACGTGATTCCTCATTATTCCCATTACAAGAATAATATCTGGTAGCATCCAGTCTTTACATGAAATCTTAAGAGAGAAAAAAGCATCAAGATTATGTAAATGCCCACACAATTATATGGTAAAAGTAAGGAATTAGTATAGCGCAAACTAAAACTAAATGAAAATAGAAACCAAAATTAAAATAAAACAAAGCTGCCCTTGAAATAAATTATGCAAATTCCCACAATAATATGATAAAAATAAGGCTTTAAAATGCAAACACAAAACAATAAAATAAATGAAAACACAACCAAAATTAAAATAAAACAAAGTCATCTTTGAAACCATATTGAAAGAGCTACAAACATGGAATTTTTTTAAAAAGAGGCTACAACAAATAGAGCTATAATCCATGTCAAATATTACACAACTGGATCACAGCCTCGATATCACCGCAACCGAGCCAATCGACCTCAGATTTACTGTTTAAAATGCTCATATTTATTGTTTAAAATAATTCCATAGGTGATGAAAAAACGTAACTCTGGGAAACAAAGCTATAATCCCTATTATAGGTTACAATATAAAATCCAACAGATTCATATTAGTATAAAATAGGGCATACCAACGTTGTTAAGAGAAAAATTGGGCACCCTACAAACAGATTTTAACTTCAAATCAAATATGAAGATTAGTAGGCAAGCGATGGTAACTGAAAAGAGCACAATCAAGCACTTCAGCGAAAACAACCACAATCCCTGTTGTGGGTTGCATGCGACTGGTTTGTTGCACCTGCGATTCACGTTGTAATATATACACAGTCCTCAAAAGTTTCGATCGATTATACATAAAATATCACTGTAATATATACACAGTCCTCAAAAGTTTCGATCGAGTATACATAAAATATCAATTATTTTAAGAGTATGTGTTTCCTCTTAAGAGGTCACAAGTTCAAACCAAGGGTAGAGAGTATATATCCCTTCATAGACTCTATGTGAAAGTGGGTACCTTATCCCACAAACAAGGGGATCTCATATACCAATTTGGTGTCTGGCTTGGCCGTGACCTTAAAATTGGATAACAATAATAATATAATAATATATATCCACATACATATAATTTTAAACTTGTCATTTTCCTATATGCATGTCTTATGATTTTTTTTAAAATTATTCACAACTAAACAATGAAGTGTTTATTTTGAATATTTTCCACCTAAAAAAGGTGAAAACCTGTAAATGGGCATCAATTTTAAATCCTGACTTGGGTCAAATTCCCAGAAATATTCTAGGAAAGGAAATTGAATTTCAGTGAGGGTTTCAGTTTTTGACCAAGGAAGAGTGGTCATTACCTCTTGCTGAAATATGTGCACAACAATCTTTTATCCTTGCTCACCTCCACACTCATTGACGGATGCACTACGGCCCAGTCTTGTCACCTAAGATTTGTCTCATTTTATCTCAGAACATATTCGTGGTTGAAAAGTTTAAAACCCACTAATAACGCAAATTTCACCTAATTCATTCCAAGAAAGATACAAATATTTTGCAGAAATAACTCTAATTTGTAGCTTTTAGTGGCACACGACCTATATATTTTCACACTCCTGGCCCAAATTGCCCAAAACTTTGTGGTGTGCAAATGGGTTTTTCATTTCTCCCTCCAAGAAATTTTAAGAAGGCTCAACTCTTGGAGTATGGCTTATGGTTTTGAAGTGGAGATACTTTCTTCCTTCTTCCTAAAACCCTGGATCTAATATTTGTCCCTATATCTAGGTCAATCTCTACAACTCATTGTTTCGATTACACTTTTGTTATATCCCTATTTTCAACATTATATAAATGGGGAATAAACATAAAGGTCAGGTGGATCTAAGAAATAAATTATGTATTTATATATTAATTGTGGAAATTATATCATTGTATGAAGACAAAGTAAATTGAGACCAGGAATTCAAATCCATGAGGATGGACTAGTTCCTAAGACTTTCCCAAAATTATCCAGAAATATTTGGAGAAAAATAAAATAAAATAAAATTTATTATATGGGAGAAAAATATCTAATAAAACTCTCAGTAAAGTGGAAAGTTACTGAGAAGAAGTAAGATTAAAACAAGGTTGAGAAAAAGCTAGTTTTAGAAGAAGCTTTTGTGGAAAAAAATAAAAGCAAAGCCTACGCTAAGGGAAACAACATCCCAAAATAACTAGACGCAATTATGGAAACAGGCTGAGGGAAAGCAAGCTTAAATAATCTATTCCTAGTATGACAAAGGGGTTGTCTATACTAAGGAAGAATTGGTCTCTTGGCGGGGGTGAGTTGTGGAATAAGCTCAAGGTTGGGAGGAAAATAGTCTTTATACCAGTGGTATGCACATTCTGTGACGCTTTTATGTTTTATACTGATGCTATTAGTTATCTAATTCTGGAATGGAATGTAGAAATTTTTTTGTTTTATAAATTCTGAATTGAATTTATGTAAATTAAATTATAGAATTTATGTGTATTGTACAATGTCTCGTTTCACAAAATTTAAGTGTCATATGTATTCAACAGAGATAAACAATAGATGAATACAGTTAATCCTTTTGTGCTGTTACATAGATTTATTTGAAATTAGGGACAAACAGACAAAATATCTAAACCCTTTTTCAGGGTCTAAATTTGTTGTTTAAGTCCAAACTAAACATCTGAAATTACACCGCAAATTTTATAGTATATGTACAATGAATATAAATATAATTAAGCAAGAGCAATAACAGGAAACTCTCAATAGATATGAAATTCTAAAAAGAATAGACTTTAGATATACAATATGTTTTGTAATATACCATTCAAATTGAAAGTGGAAACATAAATATATATGTTTTCATATAGAAATTATTATACATTTCTATATATATAAAGACTCAGTCATATATGCAAAAATTTAATATAGAAAAAAGTGAGTTGTTGTATTATAATACTTTTGTACATGTGTAAGCCCTTTTCAATAAAATCCTCTAGTGGAGTTGAGGATGAAACAACACTATCAACCTTAAATAATAAATCTATTATACAAAAGTTGGTTTACAATTTCATCGAAGTCATCATCTAAATTTAACATACAAATTATGAAGATGAATTATGCAGAGTGGACAAAATGGTGGAAGAGCCTCCATTTCTCTGATGACTGACTTGAAATAGGATGGAATTGATAGTCAAGCACTCTGATTGTAGATCGCAAAGAATCTTATCAAAGAATGAAAATAATAGGACAAACCTGAAACAAACAATGTGATCAAAGTTAGAAATCTTAATGACGAAAACGAAAATGAAAAAAATTAGAAAATGAAAAGAAATAATAATACTTGTGAAAGTATCTTCATATTCGAAGATTTATTCCTGTACCTACAGTAAAGGAAACTGTAAGAATAAGTGAATTAAAATAACATATTTAAGTATGTTATAGTAATTAATACAAACATGGGAAAATTCCAATACTGACATGAGAGAAGAGGTATTTTGAAGTGGATCAGTATTGTGCAAAGTGCGAAAGAGCATGACAGTTTGGGAAGAGGATTCCCATATTAATTCCAGAAGGAAAAGTATTATAAATTAAGTTTTCACAATTACATTCTGGAAGCATTTCTTTCAAATTCAGTTACTCTAGATGTATAGAGTATTATTATATAAATAAAGATCTGAAATTAAATTAAATATCAATTAATTTCAGAAGTGGGACTATAGTAATATAGTTAAAATTCTGTGACAAAAGTATTATTATAAATATCATTAAAAAAATTATAGAAATTTTCTATATAAGATATATAATTGTGTCATTCTTCTTTTACCCAGAGGAAATAGAAGAGTAGACACATGGTGGAATAAACAAAAGGAATGTTAAATATAACATTTAAAAGTAAATGGGAATTGTAATATTAGGTAGTATAAGAAGTGAACTTATAAAACTATAATATACAGAGAATTTCAATTATGAAAATCCCAATTAAGATTCGAAGTGGGGAAATCGAACAATATGTAATGTAATTACATAGTCTACGACAAACCAAAAGAAATGGAATTTTGTTGAAAATCATAATTATGCTTCACCGAAAATTCTGTTTGGATATCTCTGTCCAAATTTAAATTGTTCAGAAGTCTTGGAGGAAAATCCTATAACGATGTTGAATTAAATTAAAGATACATTATGTGTTCGGAAGAACACTTGCGTAATAAAATGCCAAGTTCAATTGCATGAGAAGTAAGAGTAGAAAAAATTACCCATGGAAAAGAGCATAATGTATCAATCTGACGGAGGAGAACGAGAGATTCTTCTTGATGCAAGAAGGAAATATGATGTCACGTGAACAAAAATCGAATATATATAGACAAAATGACACTGATAAAGTTCGTAATAATTTTATATATAATAGAGGGATACAGTTCACATCAATAATAAATAAAATTCATATAATTATCTCTTATGTAACTATAATAGAGAAATCGAAAAATTGAGCATAGTGGACCATTAAATTATGACTACATAACAGTAACATAAATTCGGTGAAAAACCTAGAATTCAAATTTGTGGAAATTCCATTTCCACAAGGAAATGAATATGTATATTAAATAAAAAGGAACATCATTGTGGCTAGAGTCTAAAATAAAGATAATACATAGGTTGAATCCTAGAAAATAAATTTAACAATTCTAGTTAATAAAAAACAAAAATTCCTAAATGTAAAACCGATAAATTCTCTAGTTGATGCAAAACAGAGGCATGACAAGAAAACGCATCAAATGGAAAAACTTGTGGACTTAATAACCACAAAGATGAATTAAAAAACTCGTATGTAAATAGAAATTTCCTCAGATAAATGGGAAACAGTAAGTTGTAGTATATAAAAGGAATTATACAAATTGTGGAATTCGTAGAATGCAAAAATTTCCAAGAAAATGAGAACCCAGAAATACAATCTTAGGGTTTTCAAAATTCTGGAACAAGGGTAACGGAAAAACGATGGAAAATTTTAGATAGGGTAAATGAATTACCTCGTCATTCTGGCAGTAGTGAATACGTTGAAGATGAAGGAGATGTCGAAGGATTACAACACTCATTAGACTATGTCCAAAAAAATGAAATCAATATAAGATTGTGAACGGAAATGAAATTATCACCAAATAAATAATGAACCAAGAGAAATGCGAGAAAAAAATAAAAACTGTGAATTAAGGAATAGAGGTGTCTTTCTTGTAATTAAAAATTAAAAACATTGGTTTAAAAGAGGAAACACAAATTCAGGATCCCACTGAATTACGCACATCATGAGAATAAAAGGAGAGAGGGTATTACAGTAATATGCCCTTCAAACTCATAGAAATTCCTTGTAAGAGCGCCAAAGAGTTCTCTTTATGTACATTGGCTTCAAAAAGCATAAAATCGTCCGAACGACAAACCAAATGAAACGGTGAAACCCTAACGAAGGACATTCAACAACTGAAGAGTCCTCGATAAATCTCCACCGTTCATCTCCATCCTACATGTGTCCCTTCAAGGTCCTGAGACCATGTGATATTCAGGTGACAACATACCTCCATTAAAGGGCTCATAAATGAAACGATAAGGTTGTAGAGGGTGAGTTAATACGATATGGGTATAATCCCATCGTTAGTAAAACGAAATGTCCCTGTCTGTCATGCAATGTAATTAAAAATAACCTTTGTATATGATAATCCAAAATTTCAATAATAGGATGGGAATGTAATATAATTAAATGTATGTTGAAATAGGTGGAGTATGTATAAATTTGTTGGGTTATACCTTTTGTGGGGTTCTATATATTGAATTAAAAATCATTAAGTGAGGTATGTAGTAACATATATAAAGTTATTGTGCCACCAATGAATAATATGGTTGGATGAATTTTATTATTCAGATAATAATTATAATAGTTGGAAAAGTTATAAGTGGTAATTTATAACTTGAATAAAAGAGTATGTAGGTATGTTTTAAGGTTATAACAATGGTAAGTTATTACATTGTGAAGGGGAATAATAATAAAAACGATTTGGAATTAGGATAAAATACATATGACAAATATGTATAATAAACCAAATAAGAGAATTTCTTTTAGTGTAAAATAAGTATGGCTATTATAAATTTATTTTAATGATGTTGTTAGATAAATTGACCTAAGAAATAAATTTTAAGCCAGGACAAACATAAGCCAAGATAACATTTGAAGATGGAAAAATAAAACAAAGACAGAATTTGAGTTTTCATTGTCCTTGTTAAAAGTAATAAATTATGAGTATGTTAGAATAGAACAATCATCATGACCAGAATTGGTATAAAAAGAAAAAAAAATCAGGCTAGTGGGAGTTGTTATAAATTCTGAAGCTGAAAATCCACCTTCAAAACATGGGGAACTTTGAGGTAATGGATCCCTTTGAAAAAAATCATCCATGCAAGAAAGATGATGGTATTCAAGCTTATTTTCCATCAATAAGTGGATGTGAATTTAACGTCAAACTAATACAGATAGACAACCAATCATATGTTTTTTTTTTTCGCAAGCCTCTAGCTGGAACAATAATTAGAAAAGAGAAATCGAATTATGTCGTCTCCAAAAGCCCAATCTAGGAAAGCAATAGAAAGAAAAGAAAGGCCTTAGACCTCTTTTGAAACACCAAGGTTCAAAAATGAGAGTTCATCTATATAGAAAAAATTCAGTCTTGTCTTCATCTTCACTGAGAAAACCCTTCGAATTAGGAGCTTAATCAAGGTTTTAATAGTGACACCTTGACTAAAGAGCTTAAATCAAGGTTTTTCATCTTGGTAAATATCTTAATAAATCCATCTGCGTAGATTCCTGTGTAGGCATCTTCTGGTATGGAATTAGCCAAATACACACATAACAGACCAAAAAGAAAAATTCCAAAATGTCAAAGAAAAATATACATATACATTGCATCATCAAATGCCCCTGGGCCCTCTAAAAGAAGGCTAAAAATATCAGAGTAGCTAGGGGAGAGGCTTCTATTGTTGTGCAAGGACCAGTAGTAGTTATAGTATTGGTCCCACACATCCATCAAACAAAAATCTTAAACTCACTAAAATATGCGCATAAATACTTTATATTAAGTTATATAGGTTATATAGATATGTCCAAAATGGGCCCAGATTTTGATTGGACCGACAACTGTCATACACTAAGCCTTACCATCACAAGTTGAGAAGACCTATTGTCTCAAGTACCTCCAGTTCTGAATTACCAACTAATTCAAAATGCACTACAAAAAATTGCAATGCTTTCCATCCAAAGTACAATTATCCCATCAAACAATCACCCATTGATTTTGCATTGGGGAAATGCATCCCATTGTTGGGTAACACCTGCACAAGAATTGGGTAAAACCTGCACAAAAATAGGTGAAATGTGTGTTAGCCATATGTACATGTATGTTTAACCATTCAACCTATTGAAGACATTAAATGACACCATTCAATTCAGGAAATATTTCACCCAACCTTTCAATTCAAGAATTAAACACAACAGCCCTTTCAATTCAGGAATTAAATTTAGGAAAGCATTTCAATTCAGGAATTAAATTCACGAAATCATTTCAATTCAAGAATTAAATTTAGGAAATCACAAGGATCGACCATGAAATCTTATCAGCCATTGGATCATGTACAAATCAATCCACAACACATATCTGAATTTGGGAGATGGCAGTCCATGCCAATCTTCCCTACCAATTAAATTATAGATCATAAAAATATAAAACATCAACCCTTACTGCATTTGAATCATTCATTATAATCTAAAGTTGTTGATGACATACAATCATAGTTTTCGCATACAATCAGAGTTTTCAGATAGTGTTCCATTCATTTTGCAGACATACAATCGTTTTCATACAGTGTTCCATTCATTTTGCAGACATACAATCAAATTGTTCAAACAATGTTACATTCATTATATTCATCAGTTGCTGGAGACATACAGATAGAGTGTGTTTTCAGTGTTACATTCAAGACAGAGTGTGTACACAGTGTTACATTCATTCTCTTCATCGGTTGCTGGAGACATACAGGTTTTTGGTTTTTGTTGAATAATGTTATTATATTGAGTACGTTATCATTATTTTAGTTGAGAAACCATGTTAAGATTATAATTTATAGATCATATACCTGCTAGTATCTTCTTATTGGATCTTAGTTCAGTAACTTTATGGATTCTATCCTCACAGCCTAGACAAATCAATCAATGAAATGCCACAACCATGCAAGAGAAGGCTAGAAACAGTGTAGGGCTTTCTATTGTTTAGAAGCTTGAGTTATGATAGTGAACACTAGTAATGAGATTTATTTTTATAAGAAAATCACGTAGATTAAAGAAGCTATGAGTATTCAAACTAGCTTACTAAGACATGACCTATGTCCTGTTAGGGAAATGATTATACTTATCATGATATTCTATCACCTTTCTTATGTGAATAGTGTAGAAACCACATGTTAGTAGTGTTTAAGTTATTTGGAAAGCTTACTACTCTATTCATTAGCTTTCATTGACTACATAACATCCTTATAATGTCTCACTATTATGGAGAGACCCATTAATACTAGCTAGTATTTCTTAGAGCTTATAGTCTAATATTCTAAGTTACAGACTAAAGCTAGTAGTTTCATTCGGAAGCTAATAGTACTTATTTTTGTCGCAGTTCTTTCTGAACTAAAGCTTGAACTCTAAGACAACAAGTTACTTACCTTAAGGCATGGGACTAAGACTAGAGTTAGTCCATTCTCGGGTCTGCCTTTAGTTCGTAAATTCAAATAGAGAGAGATTTTTAATGAAAGCATAGTCGTTGTTATAAGAATGGAAAGCTACTAACTACATAGGAGTTAGAGAGATTGCAAGAGTGGGAGTAAAACTAATTAGAAGTCTCATTTCAGTTTCACTACAACTTCCTTCTTAACTATTGCTTTTGAACTGCTGCTTATCTCAAGCTAAGAGCAATAAGTTGAACTACACTAGTTACAGGCTTAGCCAAATAGAATAAATTGTTGTATCTATTTTGTTCTAAACAAACAGGAAACATTAACACATATTTGTTGAGAATGTATGCACTAGATAGATAATTCTATGTCCAAAGTGTATCTAGAGCTTATTTACGTGGACTAAGGTTGAGGTCGATAGCCAGTATCATTGGCAGGAGGTGGACTTTTCCAACCAGTCATTTAGCCAAACATAGACAGTGTTCATTGTCATAAGGGAATTTGATAGTTGATCATTGGAAGCCATAGCTTCCAGACATAGCTATACCTTTCATTAGTATAACCTAAGCCAATAGCAAAGGCAAGAGCAGTGGTTCCAGCACCAAGAGTTTAAGCAACAACACCAACAGTCAATAGGGAATCCATTTAGATTTCATAGTAATAACCCCCAAAACCATTAAAGTCGGGCACCCAATAGTTTTATGTTGACCCTGGTTAGCTACTGTTCATGTTTTCATTGGTTGCAAGAATGGAGAAATGATCATCTCTAATGGATCTCATATCCAAAAATTGGAAATTTTTCCACTGGCTCAAATAGTAAATGAAGTCCCTCTCTAGTTGGAGAACCATTATGGAGAGGAAGAATGTATGCTCCCTCTGTTAACCTTAGAAAAATCAAGAGGATATCAAGATAAAATAGAATAACACGTCTTGCAAAATTTTTTATCTAACATAAGATGCATTGAATACCATGTTTCTTTTAGTGGTTACAATTATGTTTTTAGCCCTAAGTTCCAGGAAACCTTCTATCCTACTATTTTTGCATCATTCACTATTGCAGCCATAGGTGGAAACAAGGAACTGTGCACTCAAATTGTTGAAATTAACCATGGAAAAATACTCTACATAGGTACATACTTAAGTACATAACAACAACAACAGGTGGTAGAAATTATTCAAAAACAGTATGGTGAATTTTCTTGGGACTGCTTGGACATGAAAGGAATTCATCTTGAAACTTGCATACACTTAACCATAAACTGTGAATGTCATATCGAATGTCCTATCTAGTTAGCTTTTCTTTACAAGTCAATACCTCTATTCAACCCTTGCCCCCAATAGATGGAATTTAACAAAGTCACCAAACTTGTCTTAATGAAGCCAAAAAGTATGTTCCTTACATCCATGTTAACAATAGAAGATGCCATGTTAACTTACATTCATGTTACTTACAACCATGTTAGCTTACAACCACGTTTCTTACGACCATGTTAGCTTACAGCCAATAGGTATCACTTATCTTTCTCATGCTGATATTAGAAGTCATACATAATTGAAATACAATATACTTAAAATCATTCAATAATTCAAAGTAACAATGTAATCCAAATTCAACTGTTCAGGTAAACCAGGTCTGTTCCACTTTAATGTCAATTAATTCACAAAATTATTCATTGATATGAATGGATTACTAGGTTTGGTTTTATCATTAAGATAAAATCCTTATTGATAACACAGTATACACTGAGATTGAACTCTTTTGAGTAAAATACCGAGTTGCCTACACAAATGAAAGAGTTCACAACAAACAACAGAAGATTTCATGTTGTTAATAGTCAAAGGTATTACTTATTGAATCTCATGCTAATATTGGAATTCATACATAAATATAGTTTACTCTATACAATTTTGTTGCAATACTTATCAAATTTCTTACTCATGTTGTACTCGAATAAAATTTTAAATCAGAATTTAGTGGTAAATTTGCAAGTTTTTGGAGGCATGCCAAGAGTTTCTATTGCAGATCGGATAAGGAACAGGAGGCGAGGGACAAGTGGGGCCCAGCTGCGGATAATTTTATGAGATGAGGATGTCAATGCTCCCAATGCTCCCAGAAATGTCGTTGAAAAGGACTCTGTAGTAGCAGATCATCCCAACTCACCATCAGCCACATAGCCACCTTCAACCACAGTGCAAGGTGCAATTTCAACAAAGAAAATCAGTGCCATCAGAGGCTGGACAAAGCAAGACATGCTCGATGCAATTGATGACATCGATTTTAAGGGATATTCAATCCGTTCATATGGAAAAAAACATGGTATTGTTGCCTCTAACATATAATATTATTGGATAAATGGGCTGACTAATACAAAGCGTAGAGGGCCTGTTACAGTTATGACTGAAGAGGAGGAGGATGAGGTGGTCTATTGGTGTAAGGAGATGACCCAATTGGGATATGGGTTAGAGCTTATACAACTTAAATCCATTGTAACTCAAATCTGTCAAGGGAGGCCAAACCCCTTTAAAGATGGTTTTCCTGGTAAGTCATGGTGGAGTGGGTTTAAAAAGAGGCATTCAAACCTTGTGTTACGTACAACAGAGGGCATTGACAGAGACAGGGTTTTAAATCTACGCCCTGCAATTGTTTCCAAGTTCTATAACACTCTTTCTGTTGCATATGACCAACACTTATATGCCCCAGACCATATATGGAACTATGATGAGACAGGCTTAGAGGCAGGAAGGAATTGTGGTATGCGGGTAATTTCCAAGAGAGGGAGTAGAAATGTGCCTAAAATATTGCCTAAGAGCAGGGAGTCAATCAAAATTCTTGTCTATGTCAATGCAATTGGTTCATCAATATCGGGATTTTATCTATTTAAAGGTAAAACTCATCTAAAAAATTATATACAGAATTGTGAACCAGGTGCATGCATGGTTGCACATCCACATGCATGGATGGCAAAGGAATTGTTCCTGAATTGTCTTTGCCACTTTTTTTCTTCTGTACCAGGTGGTGTCTCGCCTAAAAATAGGCACTTACTGGTTTTATATGGCCATGGAAGCCACATGGTTGTGCAGACAATTGAGGAGGCCAATAAATTGGGCATTGATCTATTAACATTGTCGGCTCATACCAGTCACAGATTGCAGCCCCTTGATGTGAGCATGTTTGGGCCTTTCAAGAACTATTTCAGGTTTGAGTGAGCTTCATGGATGGCAAAGAATCCAGGGGTGGAAGTAAAAATGTTTGAGCTATATGAGTTTGCAAGTAAAACATTTAAAATGGCTCTCACATCTTCTAATATCAAGGCTAGATTTAGGAGGACTGGTATATGGCCACTTAATTTTGATGCTCCTATGCATGATACCAGTTGTAGCCAAGCATTTGAAGTGGAAGGTAAAGAAGTAGAGAACTTACAAGACCATGTCGGTGCCCAAGAAGATGTAGCTACTGCTAAAGGTATAATGTCCCTTTCTGAAGGGTTGTTCTATGGTGATGATGATGAGCATGTCAGTGAGACACGGTTTAGTCATGAACCAACTAACAATATCAACGAGGTTGTCACACCCACTGAACCACCTACGAATTATGCATGTGATATTCCATATGATGCAGCTGACAATGATCAATTGACCATGCCAACCCAAGTAAGCGCACCATCATGGTTGACCGAGGCCATGATGAATATCACTTGAAATAATGTATCTACCACCAATGAGGAAAGCATGGACATGACTTCACAACCATCAGGGTTGAACACCAAATTTTTTCATTATTTTGTGGACAAAAGATCACTGGAAGAGGACCCTATTCAGCATGAATTACCTTAAGAAGACAACAATGGGGGCCAATTAGTTGTCCTGGAGGACGAAATCCAAGTGTCAGGTCTGGAGGAGCATGGGGCAATAAAAAATTAGAGAATATTGGTGCATTCCTAAAGCTACCAGTAGAGAGAGTGAAGGTCTAATCAAGGAAATCAACATTAGATTATGTTAGTTTAGGGAGGAGTTCACAATTTCTCACATATGAAGATTATATGAATTTAATGTTCGAGTCTGAACGTAAAAATAATGAAATTCAGGAAGCTAAAAAGAGAAAGAAGGAGTTATCCAATGAAAAGAGGGCTGCAAGGATTGAAACAACAGAAGCTTGAGAAAAGGAAAGGTTGGAAAGACAAAAAGCAAGGGAATATAAGGAACATCAAAAGCAATTGGCAAGGTAAGAGAGAGAGGCAAGAAAGGTTCAACAAGAGTTGGAAAAAGAAGGAGGGGTGAAATATGGTTCAAGCCAGTTTGAGGAAAATAGGTTGATGTCTAACATGCTAGACCACATTGCAGAGCAGACACCATTGTTCCAAGACCTAATTAACATCCAAGTCCCCAGCTATCAGGAAAGGTTTAGGCCCACCTCTTAAACCCATACTAGTGTAGTTTTGAATCTTAATTGTGTTTATATGACACTTGCAGTCAGTGTTGGGGTTAGTAACACAAGTGGACACTTTGGCTACTCAGCCCCACCATGGCTACATGGAGAAAATTGGATTCAATCATATGGCAACATTCAGGCACCTCCTAATCATCCAATATTGGGCAGTCCACCATACTTGCATCAGGTAGTCAACTCAACAATTTTGGGCAATGCAGGAAATGGAAGCCATCAAGCATAGGGGTGGCATGACTTAATTTTTGTAACCAAAACACATTGTGATTTTGGTAAGGATGAAATAGGTTTGTTAAGGATAGCATCCATGGATGTTTGGGAAGCTACAAACATTTTCAAATTAGTATGTATCAAATAGTTTATAATTGCTACAAGTTTGTTAATCTGTTTAAGTTATAATTTATTATTTAAAATAACACAACACTTTCCATAGCCTATTCCTTGGGAGTTAATAAATTGACAGTGTAATCCATTTCTAACTTGCTCACTTGAAAAGGCATAATCCCAATCATCAATGACACCATTAAAACAAGTGATAGCTAGTGCCCTCATTTTTGTTACTTAAAGTGACAAGACAACCCACATTCATCGATAGAAGCAGTGATAATATTTCTGAATAGTGATTAATAACAGAGTTATGATAAATTTTTCCAAGAATACAAAAGAAACAAAAATCCCTCCATGAACATTTTCTCTATTGAAAATATTATATGAATATAAACATCACAATTTCAATTTTTATTACATCTAAACAAAATATCCCTTGAACATTACATGCTCTTTAATGAACACAAAAAGCTACTAATAATCCTGTTAAATAATAAGGATATCAACACGGGGAGAAAACCAACACACTTATTTAACGAAATTGTGTGAGGGAATAAGATAAAATAAATAATGCTAAAAATTCTAATTAATCTGATCAATGGGAAACAAACCTGTATCATAATACTGGTGCAATGAAAATTAATTGCTAACTTCATCAATAAAAATCACTCAATAAAGGAGGAGACTATGAACAAAGAAACTGAATTCATAAGCAAAAAAGGTTTTTGACACCAAATTCCAACTTGGATTTTGGCCCATTGCCCCACTCTAAAAATTTGTGTCTTGCAATGAGAACGGCCCTGAATGAATGATTCTACCTCTTAGTTGATTAAAAAGAAGTGGAATATAAAAATAATCACTGCAAATCAATGATACCTTGAAACCTTTTACCGCCTGACCGGAAGGCATTCCCTATTTCTGAAGAGCTGCTAAAGCATTTTAAGCAATTTTGGAACTATTTCAGTGCTTTCGTAACTGCAAACAGAGGGTGTGAACAAAGAAATTGAATTCATAAGCGAAGAAAAAAAAATCTAAGGTAAAATACCTCTATGGAAGTGACTGTAATACCTCGACTCTATGAAACAAGAATCCAAGATCGAGACTTCACATGCAAGTCAAAACCCATAAGAGAAACCAAGAACAAAGGTACAATACCTCTATGGAAGTGATTGTAAATTTAATTCTTCGACTCTGTGAAACATGAATGCAAGACCGAGACTTCACATGCAAGTCAAAACCCTTAAGAGAAACCAGGAACAAACGTGGTTATACCTTGTTGGATTGAAACAAGAATGCAAGATCGAGACTTCACATGCAAGTCAAAACATGTGCATATATCAATTTAAATAACACAATATGAGAAAATGTCAACATTATTAACAACACAGTGTGAGAATTTAGACAACATTATTAACACAGTATGAGAAAATGTCATCAAATTAATTGAAAATATGTACAAAATATAAAACATTATTAACATACTTCGGCTCTGTGGTGGCTATACCTCAACTTTGTGGTGGATACAAATATTTAAACATCAAAATCTCAATTTTCACAAAACCCTAAACCCAAAATGTGTTGGAGTGAAAGAAGAATGCAAGACCAAGACTTCACATGCAAGTCAAAACCCTCAAAACCCTTAATATAAACCAGGAACAAAGGTAAAATACCTTTATGGAAGTGACTGTAAAATTAAGGTTATTGAATAGAGACAACTTCATTTTTTTTACATGTGCATATATCAATGTAATTAACACAGTATGAGAAAATGTCAACGTTATTAACAACACAGTATGATAATTTAGACAACATTATTAACACAGTATGAGAATTTATACAAAATTATTAACACAGTATGAGAATTTAGACAACGTTATTAATACAATATGAGAAAATGTCATCAAATTAATTGAAAACATGTACATAATATAAAACATTATTAACATACTTCGGCTCTGTGGTGGTTATACCTTGGCTCTCGGCTCTGTGGTGGATAAAAATATTTAAACAATTTACACAAAACCCTAAACCCTAAATGTGTTAAAAAACAAAACCCTAAACCCTAAATGTGTTGGAGTGAAACAAGAATGCAAAACCAAGACTTCACATGCAAGTCAAAACCCTTAAGAGAAACCAGGAACAAAGGTAAAATACCTCTATGGAGGTGACTGTACAACTAAGGTTGTTGAATAGAGACAACTTACATGTGCATATATCAATGTAAATAACACAGTATGAGAAATTCTCAACATTATTAATAGCACAGTATGAGAATTTAGACAATATTATTAACACATTATGAGAAAAATTATTCCTTTTAATTTACACAAAAACCCTACCCTAAACTAGTCAATTTACACAAAACCACAAGACACAGGAAACACGCTCAACGGGAACATATCCTTCAAGTTAAATGAGTTTAAAAATCAGAAAATTTACAGAAAACCCAAGTGTTTAAAAGCACGGTAAACAAGCTCAACCATTAAGGGAATTTTGAGGCCTAAACTGGGCCTCCTAAGGAAAATGTACAATCAAAATTCACTTTATGAAAACAAATCACATTTTAGGGGATAACATCATCCCTAATGGTTGAGGTGGCATTGCTTGAGTTAAAGGTACTTATTTGTCACATTCTCAATGGTGGATAAAAACTCATGGTTAACCATGGTAGTGCTCTAAGTACTCTTAAATTCAAAGTAAAGTACTCATAATAAATTTCATTTCACACTTTTTGAATAAAATATATTATTGTCATTTCATATTTCTTGAAAGAAACAATGCATATCCCTATACATTTATTATATTATATTATATTATTTTTATATAGTATATTAATTGCATGTTATTATACAATTTAAATAATATAAATTTTAATTAATAGCATATAATATAATTAATAATTTATAAATTTATACTTATATTTTATTTTAAGTTATTTAAGTACAAAGGACCAATCCATTAGTTATTCAATGATAATGACTTTTTCTTGAAAAGTTCATTCTTATTTATAGTCACATCAATACAATTTTTTTATTAATTTTATTTTGGTACAGCTTTTGAATTGAATTTAACTATGGTTACATGGATTGTGGTGCAAAAAGTGAATTGAAAATTCATAAATATTATTTTATTGGTTTAACTATTATTTTATTATTTCCTTAGGATGCCCATTTTAGACCTCAAAATTCCCCTGATGAAGGAAACATATCGTTCAAGTTAAATTTGTTAAAAAACACATACACGTGACTAGTAGGACAGAGTCCTACCTTATAATTGCTATCCTCGCCTTCCTCTCCCTCCTCGCCTTCCTCCTTTCCAACTCCATTGACCTGCAAACAATGCAAAAACCCAATCAGAATACAACCCTTCACAGAAGAGGCAACACAAACAGTAGCACGAACATTAAAAAAAAGGAAAATCAACACAGAAAAACACACATGAAAGCACAATTCAGAGCATCCAAACCTTAAAAACGCACATGAAAATACAATTCCGAGCATCCAAACTTGAAAACGACACAGAGCCGAATGCAGGTAAAACCACCACAGAGCTGAGGTAAAACCACCACAGAGCCGAGGTATGACCACCACAGAGCCGAGGTATGACCACCACAGAGCCCAGTATAGCCACCATAGAGCCGATTATAACCACCAAAGAGCTGAGTAAAATCACCACAGAGCTGATTAAAACCTCCACATAGTTGAGGTAAAACCACCACAGGGCCGAGGTAAAACCACCATAGGGCCGAGGTAAAACCACCACAAAGCCGAGGTGTAACCACCATAGAGCCGAGGTATAAACACCACAGAGCCGAGGTATGACCACCACATAGCCGAGTATAAGCACCACAGAGCCTAGTATAACCACCGTAGAGCCGAGTATACGTTGGGTATGTGTTATATTCTTTCCACGACTAAGCACGCGCCCATGGTTTTGTGCATGGTTTTGCACATGGTTTTGGGGTATGAAGGTTTTCGGCCCCTGGTATTTTTGTAGATCTGGTCAAGGGAAATACGGTTATGTTCTAATCTAGGGTTAATGGATTGGGGTTTATGTATGCTTCGGCATGTATATATATGTGTTGTAACATTAAAAGGAATATAATGAAAAATCAAGCTGGTCGTCCCGATTTGGGATCTGGGGGAAAATCTCTGTGTTTATCTGTTTTATGTTTTATGCTCTCGCTATTGTTTATTTTCTGTTATAAGATTCGTGAGTAGATAATTTTTGTTCAGGGTTAAAACCTACATTTGGTATCAGAGTTATTTCGGCTTCAAGGGGACGCCTTTGCTACTGAGGGTTTTTTTGCTCGGGCCTGAGGTAGAACCTGTTCAGTGGGAGATCTGCGGGATCGATTCTTGCGGTGAAAGAAGATGGCGAGCAACGGGAAGATAGAGATCAATAAATTTAATGGTCATAGTTTTGAGTTATGGAAGCTCAATATGGAGGATCTACTGGTGGATAAAGATCAGTGGATCGTGGTAGATCCATGTACTAAACCAATGGCAATGTCAGATGAAGACTGGAAGAAACTAGATCGAAAGGCTAAGAGCACAATACGGTTGTGTGTCTCAGATTCAGTAATGTTGAATGTATCTGGGGAAGCTACGGCAAAGACCTTGTGGGACAAGCTAGGGACTTTGTACCAATCTAAGTCTCTAGTGAATAAATTGTTCCTGCAGAAAAAGCTGTATAACCTGAGGATGAAGGATGGAGACTCGGTGACAGAGCATCTGAACGCCTTCAATACTGTGGTAAGTCAGCTGTCATCTGTTGATATTAAATTCTTATATGAAGATAAGTGCATCAGTTTGTTGTGTTCTCTACCAAATTCATGGGACAGTCTGGTTATTGCAATAGGTAGCAATACAACTACCTTGAATTTTGATGACATTGTCTCAGCCTTGTTGTCGGAGGAAATGAGATGGAGAAATATGGAGGGCCAGAATGGAGATGCCTTATTTGTACGAGGAAGGTCCCAAAACAGAAACAGGAATAAGGTTTCGAGTGGGAGATCTAAATCTAGAGGGAGATCTAAATCTCCTGGAAAGTTTGTAAAGGTGTGCCAGAAATGCGGAAAGGAAGGATACTACAAAAATGAATGCAGATCTAAAGCTCCCGAGAAAGGAAAGGGATCTGATGATGCTCCTTCTGCAGAGGCAAAAACCACCTCGAATGAAGGTGGGGATGTATATTTGGCTTCTTCTTCAAATACACATGTAGATCATGAGTCATGGTTGATTGACTCAGGTGCATCCTTTCACTTCACTCCCCATAGGGAGTGGTTCTGCGAGTATGAAAAATATGATGGTGATGTCTTCCTAGGGGATGATAGGAAGGCCAGAATCGTTTGACGTGGAAAGGTCAAGTTGAAGCTGCAAGGTGGAAGGATTAGAACACTTCCTGGTGTTCGGCATATTCCTGCATTGGCCATAAATCTCATTTCTATGAGCAAGATGGATGATGCAGGTGTAAAAACAGTGTTGGAGAAAGATGCTTGCAAGATGGTTCGGGGAGCACTGGTATTAATGCGGGGAGTTCAGACTGGAACTTTGTACAAGCTACAAGGTAGCACTGTTATTGATGGGTGTAACAATTCTTTGGTTCCTGAAAGTGGAGTGGAAAGCCTAGCTGTCTTTGGAGAAAAGACCATGTTATGGCATCAAAGGCTTGGACATATTGGAGAGAAGGGCCTTCGGATACTGCATAGAAATGGTATGGTAGAAGGTATGTCTAATTGCTCTCTGGATTTCGATTTTTGTGAACATTATGTACATGGGAAGCAGAATCGGGTGAGTTTTCCTTCTCGTGCTAAGAGGGTGAACGAGATATTATAACTTGTGCACAGTGATGTGTTTGGACCTGTGCCAGCTCAATAACTGGGAAAGTCTGTGTACTATGTTTCATTCATAGATGACTTCTCAAGGAATACATGGATATATTTCTTAAGGAAGAAATCTGAAGTCTTTGACAAATTTAAAGAATTTAAGGTTCTGGTGGAAAACCAGACAGAGAAGAAGATAAAGGCGCTAAGGACAGATAATGGTGGGGAGTTCTGCAAGAAGGAATTTGAAGAGTTCTGTTAGAAGTGTGGTATAGCACGACAGGAGACTACTCCATACACACATCAACAAAATGGAGTTGTAGAAAGAATGAAAAGAACATTGATGGAAAAGTCAGGAAGCATGCTCAGTGGTACTGGGTTAGGACAAGAATTATGGGCAAAGGCAATGGAGATTGCATGCTATCTGGTTAACAGATCACCTTCATCAGCGTTGGAGGATAAGACTCCACATGAGGTATGGACTGGTAAGAAACCCTCTCTTTCACATCTAAGGTTATTTGGATGTGATGCATATGTACATGTTCCAAAGGAGAAAAGGACCAAGTTGGATAATAAATCTGAAAGGTGCATCTTTATTAGGTATAAGGATGGTTTAAAGGGTTACAAGCTTTGGAACCCAGAAACAAGGAAGGTTGTGTACAGCCGAGATGTGGTGTTTAGAGAAGTGAAAGATGTTGTTAAACATGAAGTCCTACCAAAGGAACCCGAGAAGATAGAGTTTGAGCTAAAGGAGGATGAATCAGACTCTACAACAGAAGAAGACTCAGAAGATGAAGAGCCACAAACTCCAGCTTTGAGAAGATCAGTTCGGGAAAGAAGGAAACTAGAAAGGTATAGTCCATCTGCTTTCTGTTCAGGTTTTGCCTTAACTATAACTGATGATGAACCCAGAACTGTCAGGGAGGCAGTAGATTCAGAGGATAGAAAACTCTGGAAGGAGGCCATGGCTGATGAAATGGCATCCTTGCACAAAAATGATGCATGGGATCTGGTGGAGTTTCCAGCTGGAAGGAAGCCCATTGGGAGCAAATGGGTGTTTAAGAAGAAGATGAATGTAGAAGGCAAGGTGGAGAAATACAAAGCTCGGTTGGTAGCGAAAGGTTATTCCCAGGTGCCGGGAATTGATTTTGGTGATATTTTTTCTCCCGTTGCCAAGGTTACTTCTATTAGATTACTTTTATCTGTTGCTGCTGCATTTGATTTTGAGATAGAACAGATGGATGTGAAGACAACTTTTCTTCACGGGGATCTAGAAGAGGAGATCTACATGAAGCAACCTGAAGGCTTTATGGTGAAGGGTAAGAAAGAACTGTTATGCAGGTTGAAGAAGTCTCTGTATGGGTTAAAACAGTCACCAAGGATGTGGTATCAGAAATTTGATACCTATATACGGGGACTTGGCTTCACCAGAAGCAAGGAGGATCACTGTGTTTATTTTAAATTAATTGGTGACCGTGTTGTTTATTTGGTCTTGTATGTGGATGATATGTTGTTGATTGGAAATGACAAAGAAATTATCCAATATTTGAAGACCCAAGTGTTCTCCAAATTTGACATGAAGGATCTTGGTGCTGCAAACTATATTTTGGGCATGGAAATTAAGAGAGATCAGGCAAAGAGGATGCTCTAGTTAAACCAGAGGAAATATGTTGAAACTATATTGCAGAGGTTCAATATGCAGGATAGTAAACCAGTGAATGTTCCTATTCCTGTAGGTGTAAAGTTGTCTGTTGAACAGTGTCCCAAGACACAAGAAGAAGAGGAGTATATGTCCCGTGTTCCATATGCAAGTGCAGTGGGTAGCCTGATGTATGCAATGGTCTGTACTAGACCAGACATTGCACATTCAGTGGGAGTATTGAGCAGGTTTATGTCAAACCTAGGAAAGGAGCATTGGACAGCAGTGAAGCCGGTTTTCAGATATTTACGTGGCACTAGTAGTTATGTCTTGTGCTACCAAGGAAGACCAGGATTGGAAAGAATTTTGGACATTCGTGGTTTTGTTGATGCAGACTGGGCTGGAGATCTGGACCAAAGAAGATCTACAAGTGGGTATGTGTTTAGCCTATTTGGAGGTGCAGTCAGTTGGATGAGTAAAAGACAGTCTGTAGTGGCTCTTTCAACTACAGAGGTAGAATACATAGTAGCCACTCATGCAAGCAAGGAAGCAATTTGGTTTCAGAGATTGTGTTCAAGTATGGGGTTGGTACAACAAGCTATAAGGATAGAATGTGATAGCCAAAGTGCAATTTTCTTGGCTAAGAACCCTGCTTATCATTCAAAAACAAAGCACATTGATGTTCAATATCACTTTGTTAGAGATATGGTTGAGGCTAAAAGGGTGTTTCTGGTAAAGGTGGACACTTTGAAGAATGTTGCAGATGCATTGACGAAGTCTGTGAGCACTCAGAAGTTCTCTTGGTGTAGAGAAACAATGGGTGTTGAAGAATTGGGCCAATGACTAAGCTCTCATGTGGCCCCCTGTGGAGAGAAAACAACAAGTGGGAGAATGTTGGGTATGTGTTATATTCTTTCCACGACTAACCACGCGCGGGGGGTAAGAGGGGGGGCAATAGACCCCTTTTTCACTGGACACAACGGGGGGGTCACGGGGGGGCGGTAGCCCCCCTATCGGGGTCGGGGGCAGCACTGCGACGAAAATTTTTGGTCCTTAATTTCCGGTGGGTAGTCCGTGCCCATGGTTTTGCACATGGTTTTAGGGTACGATGGTTTTCGGCCCCTGGTATTTTTTGTAGATCCGGTCAAGGAAACTATGGTTATGTTCTAATCTAGGGTTAATGGATTGGGGTTTATGTATGCTTCAGCATGTATATATACATGTTGTAACACTAAAAGGAATATAATGAAAAATCAAGCTGGTCGTCCCGATTTGGGATCTAGGGGAAAATCTCTGTGTTTATTTGTTTTATGTTTTATGCTCTCGCTATTGTTTATTTTCTGTTATACGATTCGTGAGTAGATAATTTCTGTTCAGGGTTAAAACCTACAGTATAACCACCGTAGAGCTGAGGTATAACCACCACAGAGTCAAGTATAAATAACACAGAGCCAAGTATAACCACCAAAGAGCCGAGGTATAACCACACAGAGTCGAGGTATAACTACCACAGAGCCAATGTATAACCACCACAAAGCTGAGGTTTAACCAACACAGAGTCGAGGTACAACCACCACAAAGTCGAGGTATAACGATGAATTTCAACCCCCGTGCTCGAACCAGGACCATAGGAGCTCGAACCAGAAGGGAAAACTCTCCATAACCTGGGATGTAGGGCATGGAGGGAAGAGGTGGAGGCGTCGGGCATCAGTGCAGGCATTGCACAACAAACGGACATGTAGCAGATCAGTGACCAGCCCCGAAGTGAAAATTAGAGCTTGTGCCAGAAGCCTTCGGTTAAACACGGGAAGGGACCGGCTGGAGAGGTCGTCGAATGGCTGGAGAGGTTGGCCGTACCTATGACACGTGCTCGTAGTAGGTGGTGTGTTGTCGTACACATGCATGGCACTCCATGTGGCGTGGGGGCCCAATCACTGCCGAGGTGTCCAATAATTGACCCCTCTCCCTTATACTCAGAAACAGGATAAAAAAAAGAAGGAAAAAAACAGTGTAACAAAAGGACAGATTTTTTAGCCATATTGACTACAACATCAGATTCAAAAACTGACAACATGATATTTACATTCAAAACCCCATAATAGGATATGTAAATAAAGAGAGAAATATGATATTTACATTCAAAACCTGAAATAGTGAGAAAATAGGAGCTACTTCTATGCACCGATGTTTTCCACAAAGGGGCAATGATAGTTACGGTAATATGCGTCATTTAGGATCTATTCAATAGACCAAAACCCCCAATCCAGCTGAAGACTTTATCTAGATAATTCATCTGCTTCCACTTCACTGTTACATTCCCGGGAGGATGTGCAGCCAGAGAAGACATCCCACTAGGAGCCTGAGAAGTAACCTCAACATCCTCGAACCGTTCCTCTGGCAACGACCTCGATACTGGCAGTCCAAAAGCAGGCGGAATATCCATGTTAATATCCTCTGACCTAGGGATCGCTAACCCTTCCTTCGAGCAGGCCCCCATTTTCGTCCCCTAAACCACCTTCATTTTCTTCTTTGCTCCTCCCTGCGCCAAGTATTCTTTGAAAGGGAGAGAACAATAGTGGACCGTGTGCCAATATTTATGTCATCATTTGCACCTAAATGGAAACCCTTCATAGTCAATAATCTGGACCTGTTCGTTGCCTCTTCCAACATTAATAGTTTCATAAAAGCCTTTTCTCAAATCAAGATTGACCAAAATCCGAGCCATTGACATATCCCTTGTTTCTTTAAAGGGATAATCTACTTCTAAAAGATCCCCAAGGTTGTTTCCAATATCCTTGAAGCTCTCTTGGTTCCACATATTTGATAGGAGCACGGGCAGTTGAACCCAGATCGGCACGACATCCAACCTCTCCCTAAGCGGGTCGAAGGGCATCAACCAAAACTTAAATGCAATTAGGGTATAATCAATTGACCAAACCTAATTTTCTATAACCTCCATATCCTCATGAGTACCAAAAATGATTTGAATCCATCCGTTAGCTAGGATAAAGAAATATAGAGTGGAATTTACCTTAGGAGCAATATTTTCCTGGAGCCATTCACGCCACGTACCAATATTGAATTCCCTCAATCTAGCCCAGTCGACTAGACTCTTCTCTGCCCAAGATTTGGTATCTTCCATCTCAACGCCATCCAAACTGATGGTACAAGAGCCCAAGATGTGGATACAAGCGATTGGGCGCTTTTTCCTTTGCGAGACCCTATCCTTCTTTAATTTGGAGCCGAAACCTGACAAATCTTTCACTCGCGAGTGTGAAGCTTCTCCATGCTCACCATCTTTATCCCTGACTTGTTGTTTAGATACTACAGTCGCGGCAGGAAGAACACCCTCCATCCCAATCTGTCAAGAACGTCCTCAAAAGGCCGCTTGAGGGTGTCAGAAAACCCTCCAACACTAGGTCAACCTCGGAGACCAGACTAGCAGCCCACAAAGGAAAACCAATATAAATAATTTTTGGAGTGATTAGATTTTACATATTATATGATTTAAATTTGTGATTTAAAAAAATTCCTTAAAAATCAAAATATCCATATAAATTAAATAGATGGAAACTTTTATAGAATCAAAACAATTGTCTTACAATATATTTCACATTACTAAAAATAAAAAATAAAAAAAAATCATAAGATGTAACTACATTGTAATTTTCTTTTAAATTTTATTATGGTTATTGGTTATGAAAAAAATAATATATGACCTTGAAAGGGATGGAAGAGCAATTGGTACTGGAAATCGTTGTAGTCTAACTAAACTGCTTTTTTTCCCTGAAAATCATGGATACTCCAGTAAGATTTTAAGAAAATCCAACAGTGATTTTTGTAAATCCAGGTTATAGCTATAAAACTTCAATATTTTGTGTGCCTTAGAGGTTTTTGATGGCGCTGAATCCATTTCCACCATCAAAAACATGATTCAAACACTGCTACTGGAATATTTCTCAAAAAAAAATTCCCAGATTCTAGCGACTTTGGGTCATCCAAGCAATTCCTTCACCTTCGTAGACAACTCCCTAGAAATCAAGGGCACCCACCACTTTACTAACTCTTGTGATCATTAAAGATGGGGTTGGTGTGGGCTTCCCCATGCATGATAAATAAGATTTGAACCGATGAATCCTCAGGTTTTAACACTTTCCTTTTCAATTCATTTGTTTCAAATCAAGTTATTGTGACATGCAAGTTGCCTCCCCTGGATGTGTGGAATAAACAAGCACCTTTGTAAGCTCGAGTTTATATAATTGTGTTACTGAGTTGCACAATTTTCTGGTGGTGGAATTGGAAATTCTTTGTTGTTTCTATTTCCAATTCATGCCTTGCGATGGTGGTATTCTTCTATTTCTTTGGCAGAAAGGAACTGTGGCTACACTAGAGACGAAGGGGATGTTGGGTTTCTTGGCCTGAGAGTAACACGAGGTAATTGGGTAGCTTCTGAATATGGATGGTGGAATTAGGGGGCACAACACTTTGAATCTGTTTCTCAGACATGGTCTACTTTAGATCTTCCTTAGAGACATAATAAGGTAATTATGGGATCCTGGATTCATGTGTATTTCTTTTCTATTCAAAGTTGTTATTGGTCTATTATGGCTTTTTTTCTTCAATTGATAGCAGGGAATGTGGATATTTGGTTGGTCTAAAATTGGGGGCTCTATTATTTTTGGAATTGGCTTCACCTCCTAGGCAATACAAATTGTTCTCTAAATATTTGAGGCCTAGGTTTATGTGCTCTTGCCCTCCTTCGTTCCTTTGTGCTTTGATTTCTAATGTAGCTTGGTATATTGGGGACTCCTGGCTTGGGGAAGGTGGTGTGAGTCTAGCTCTTTTTAGTTCTTTGCATCACTTGTATGCACCCAAGGGGCTAGTCTTGGTTTAGCATATGTGGAATTGGTTTTGTTTCCATCTCAGGGATTATGGGGTAATATTGTTAGCTGAGGTTAATATTTCGAATCAGTGCGACGTAGCCGCATGTGGGGCTGGGGAATGCAACCAATCTAACAGGTCTCGTACTAAGGTCCTGGCTCAGCAAGTGGTCATTGTGTATTAAGCAATGACCTTGCTAGGCACACGGGTAGAGATTCACTTGTTGGAAAGGCATGTTTGATAAGATAGACTGACCTTCTCTCAAATTGAACTTATGGATGAATTTTCTCGCTAGCTCCCTGACCTTGGGCATATAAGTGATAGGAGAAACCAGTACATGCATGATGCTACTCTTCATTAGTAATTGAAAACTCTTCGACGGCGAGTCTTAAAAGAAAAGCAAGAGGACATAAATGATATAATTTCCTTCCTTAATGCCATTCAACGAAACCAATGGAAAATGTAGGTAGTCTTGACATGCTTGAAGCTCACTTGAATCATATGGAGAAACATGTCCAAAGCAAACTCAAGCTTCGAATACCCCTCGGTACTTGCCTAGAAGACTTGACTCTTGCGACATCTTCATATTCTTGAGATGGTTACCTACTTCAACTTACTTATGGTTTTTTTTGGACCTCTGCATATATGATGTCTTATGTATTTTAGTTTCTTTTGTTTCTTGTAGAAAATTCCTTATATCACATACTAAGCAACAAATATGGTTATAGTAAAGCTAGAATAGTTTTGTAAAAGTGTTATCAAATATGTAATATCTTGATCAATGGAATACTTTTAACTTTTAAATAAAAGATGTTAGGTCCCTATATTACTAGTATAGTCCCTTATTATTGTTAGTGTAACCCCCTTATTGTTATTATTGTACCCTTGTAACCCCCATATTGTTATTATTGTGCCCTTAAATTATTATTATTAGGTCGGCTAGGATTACATTGTGGCCCCACTAGGATTACATTATGGCCCCATGGACTCCTATATATAGAAATAAGGTTTTGTAAATTGTATAATCCAAGAATTTTTCATTTATTTAATGTATTGGAGGTTTCCCCCTCGAAGTGGCTTATTTATAAGGCATTGATATCTCTTTTCTTCTATTTTTGGAGCTGGTTACACAACATTTGGTATCAGAGCTTTGGATTCTAGGGTTTCACTGCTCTAAACAGGTCATCGTGGAATTTTCTCTATAACGTTTTTTCTACGAAGGTTCAGAATCTAAAAATTTTAGGGTGCGAAGCTGAAATCTTGAGGAAACTCTTCAAACAATTTCAGAGCTTGGTTCGGATTATTTTTGGAGATATGATCTGTGGAAGGTAGTGCTTTTTCTGGCTCCCGAATTTCATCTCAAAGAGGTGATCATGGGAAAAGTTTTATAAATCTCTCTCTGAGCATCAGATTGGAGTGCTGTAAAAATTGGTCGCAAGTACACGAACTTTAGTTTATTGGATATCAATTTTAGAGCCAAAGGATGAAACAATGACACGTGGCAAGTCGTACAAGTTATCTCTGCTGAACTAGTCCATAATTAGGTCATTGTGGGAGATTGGACATAACTTTGTCTTGGAGAATCCAAATCAGGTCAGACCTGTGGCATTCAAAAGATAATTCAGAGGGATACTTCAGTGCTGAATTTTAGATATTGAAGAGCTGCAATCACAGAGATAATCCAATTTAAATATCGAGCTCCTCAAAAGCAAGAAAAAGGTGTGTATTTTTTTTTTTTTTTTCCAAATTGCATAAGTCTTGTTTGAAGAATCAATTTGAATTGATTCCAAGGGCATATTGTGGAATAGATATCAGTATTTGGTTCTAAAAAATGCCCCGTAAAAATAATTCAACACCCATTAAGTCTTCAGAAGGCTCTACTATGACTCATGAAGATGAAGAATTGTAACATGATCTATCAAAATTACAAGAGCAAGTGCACCAAATTTCGCTCTCGCAAAGAGCAGCAAAAAATGAAATGGAAGTTTTGAAGAAAGGCGTGGAAGCGAAGATGGATGGTGTGAAGAATAATATGGATGGATTGAAGAATAATATGGATGGTTTGAAGAAAGGCGTGGAATCTAAGATAGATGGTATGGAAGCTGGCATGGAATCTAAGATTGATGACATGGAAGCTAAAATGGAAAACATGAAGAATGATCTAAAAGCAGACATGGAAGGTTTGACAAATTTGATACAAGAAATGTCTCCTAATGGTGAAAAGATAGTAGAGGAAACTCATGATGAGAACAAAATAAATGTTAATCGTGATTTCATAAACTCTAAGGTTGGCGGGAAGAACCACCATATTCCAAAAATGGATATGAGGAATTTTGATGGAAAGGATCCTGTAACATGGATAATACAGATGGAGCAATATTTTGATCTCCATAATGTGAAAAACACACAAAAGGTATGCATTTCAACTTTACATTTAGAACAAAATACATTTGTATGGTATCAATGGCTTTGCTCCCGTAAAAAAATTGTCACTTGGTCAATTTTTACGGAGGAAATGATAGCACATTATGAGGATAAAAAGAGAAACACCCTCTTTAGCCAATTTATAAATCTCAAACAAAAGGGTTTAGTGGGGGAGCACATTGAGGACTTCCAAAAATTGAATATAAGGGTAACTGATATTCCAGAGGAACACATGATTGATCTCTTCATAGGCAAGTTAAAGGATAACATCCAACGTGAAGTTCGTGTTTTGGAACCTGATTCATTGGAGAAGGCATTCAGGTTGGCAAGAAAAATTGAATGTAAAATTATGGTGACAAGGAAGCCTACCACTCACTTCTATAAAGAAGGAAGTGTTGCTACGCCTAGATTTCCACGACCTACAAGGTTGACACCACAACAATTGGAAGAAAAAAGAGCAAAAGGGCTTTGCTACAGTTGTGATAGAAAATACACTAAAGGTCATAAGTGTGCTGAGAAGAAATTATTTTACATAGATTGTGAAGAGGAAGAAGAAAATGAATGAGTAGAGGATATACACCAGGAACTAGCCATAGAAGAGGAAGAAATGAGTCTGACCATATCGTGTAATGCACTGGCAGGAATCACCACTCCTCAAACTATCAAGATTGAAGGACATATCAAGAAGAAAAAGGTAATAGTGTTGATTTATTCAAGTAGCACCCATAATTTTATTCATTGTAAGGTAGCCAAGGAATTAAATTGTTTCCTATACCCAACACCAGAATGTCAAGTGATGGTTGCAAATGGAGGAACTATAAATTGCTCTGGAAAATGCCATAATATCAAGCTAACCATGGGGGGATATGTATTGAATACTCCAATGATTTCTATTCCTATGGGAGGTGTTGATGTTGTACTAGGATTACAATGGTTACAATCTTTAGAGACGGTAGCTTTTAATTTTCAAGAACTTTTCTTGAAATTTTTTTCAGCAGGAAAGGAAGTCGAATTACGGGGTATTGCAGGGAAGCCAGGAAATATAATAAACTCTAACTTCATGACAAATCTTCTAAAGAAATAAAAACGATGTGTAATTGCACAATTATGCTCACTAGAAGTTCCAACATCAAAATCATCTATTTTTGCAGATCTCCAACAAGTCTTGGACAATCATTCCAAGGTGTTTGAAACTCCCAAAGGACTCCCACCTATTCGTGATCATGATCATGCTATTCATTTGATTCCAGAAAGTGTTCCTCCAAACATCAGGCCTTATAGATATCCTTACTTCCAAAAGAGTGAAATTGAACGTATGATTGCAGAAATGTTAGAGGCGGGTATAATTCAACCTAGTCCAAGTTCTTTCTCTGCTCCTGTAGTATTGGTACACAAGAAGGATGGATCATGGCGAATGTGTCCGGATTATAGGGAGCTCAATAAGCTCACCATTAAAGATGAATTTCCCATTCCTGTGATTGATGAATTATTGGATGAATTACATGGAGCAATTTATTTTACCAAGTTGGATCTTCATTCAGGATATCATCAAATTAGAATGAAGACTGAAGATATTCCAAAAACAACATTTTGAACTCATGAGGGTCATTGTGAATTTTTGGTCATGCCTTTTGGCCTTACCAATGCACCTTCTACATTTCAAGGGTTGATGAATTCCATTTTCAAACCCTTCCTTAGAAAATTTGTGCTAGCATTTTTTGATGATATACTAATCTACAACAGGTCTTGGAAGGATCATGTTCAACATGTTGACAGGGTGCTCAAACTATTGCAGGAGAAACAATCATATGCAAAAACATCCAAATGTTTCTTTGGAGTACAAGAGGTGGAATATCTGGGTCATATTGTATCTCACGAGGGTGTTAAGGTAGACCCTAACAAAATTAAATCCATTAAGGAATGGAAAGTCCCCAAAATCATAAAGTAGTTGCGAGGATTTCTTGGGTTAACAGGGTATTATCGCAAGTTTGTTAAGGATTATGGGAGAATAGCAGCACCTCTAACAACATTATTGAAGAAAGATGCATTTTCATGGACTCCTGAAGCAACTAAGGCCTTTGAACATCTTAAAGAGGCAATGTGCCTAGCACCGATCTTAGCTACGCCAGACTTCACAAAAACCTTTATTATGGAATGTGATGCCTCAGGAAATGGAATTGGTGCAGTTTTAATGCAGGAAGGAAGACCCATTTCTTTTGAAAGTAGTCCAATCAAAGGAAAGTATTTACAGAAACCTATTTATGAGAAGGAAATGTTAGCAATACTGCATGCACTAAAGAAATGGCGAACTTACCTAATGGGAAGACACTTCAAGGTAAAAACTGATCATGATAGTCTTAAACACCTTTTGGAACAAAGACTATCTTCAGAAGAGCAGCAAAAATGGGTCACAAAGATGTTGGGTTATGACTTTGAAATAATCTACAAAAAGGAAAGCTAAATGTTGTTGCAGATGCACTCTCAAGAAAGAATGAAGAGGTGGAAGCATTTCTTTGTGCCATTTCTATTATCCAACCAGATTGGATAACTGAAGCAAGAGATGAATTGAAGAAGGACGAAGACGTGTGGACACTCATTCAAAAGTTGCAGCAAGATCCTAGTACATCCGATACATTTAGCTGGAAAAATGATTCCTTATGGTACAAATATCGCTTATATCTTTGTAAGAATTCCCAACTAAAACAAAATATTCTTTTGGAATTGCACACTTCTCCTTTAGGAGGACACTCGGGATTTTTAAAAACTTACCACAGAGTGAAGAAAGAATTTTTTTGGGATGGCCTTAAAACTGATATTCAAAATTTTGTGGTGGAATGTTTGGTTTGCCAGCAGAATAAAGTTGAGACGCTAGGACTTCTACAACCTTTATCCATTCCAAGTCAATGTTGGGAGGACATTTCAATGGATTTTATCACAGGTTTACCTAAGTCCGAAGGAAAGAGTGTCATCATGGTGGTAGTTGATAGACTTACCAAGTATGCACACTTTTGTGCATTATCTCATCCATTTAAAGCAAGTACAGTTGCTACTACATTTAAGGACAGAATTCAAAAGCTACATGGAAGCCCAAGGGTTATTGTGAGCGACAGAGATCCCATTTTTACTAGAAATTTTTGGACGGAGTTATTTTCTCGTTTGGGTACTCAATTAGCTCATAGCTCATCTTATCATCCTCAATCTGATGGTCAAACTGAGATAGTAAATAAATGTTTGGAAGGATATCTTTGTTGTTTTGTATCTGATAAACAAACACAATGGGTCAAGTGGTTACCTCTCGCCGAATGGTGGTATAACACTTCCTTCCATACTGCAGCAAAAATGACCCCATTTATGGCACTTTATGGATATCATCCACCATCCATCACATCATCTTTAAGGGAAAATTCGAAGGTTCAAGCAGTGGAAGATCACATCGAGCATCAACAAGAAGTTCTACAACTCTTAAAGGATAACCTGAATTTGGCACAAAATCGAATGAAACAACAGGCAGATCAACATCGCAGCGAGAGAAGTTTTGACGTAGGAGATTGGGTATTTCTACGGCTACAACCATACAAACAAATGTCCCTCAAGCAAGCTAAGAAGGATAATAAATTATCGCCAAAGTACTATGGTCCTTACAAGGTGTTGCAAAAGATTGGTACTATGGCATACAAATTGGAGCTTCTTGCTTCTTCACGAGTGCATCCAGTTTTCCTTGTTTCATGCTTAAAGAAGGTTATAGGTGAAAATCTTCTAGTTCAAACAATATTGCCAGAACTTGATGAGGAAGGAAAAATCATATTGGAACCTGAAGCGGTCACAAAAACAATAACTCGACAGCTACGGAACCGATCAATTGCAGAGTATCTCATCAAGTGGAAGAACTTACCCACTGAAGATTCTACATGGGGCATGTTAGGTCCCTATATTACTAGTATAGTCCCTTATTATTGTTAGTGTAACCCCTTATTGTTATTATTGTACCCTTGTAACCCCCATATTGCTATTATTGTGCCCTTAAATTATTATTGTTAGGTCGGCTAGGATTACATTGTGGCCCCACTAGGATTACATTATGGCCCCATGGACTCCTATATATAAAAAGAAGGTTTTGTAAATTGTATCATCCAAGAATTGTTCATTTAAGTAATGTATTGGAGGTTGCCCCCTCGAAGTGGATTATTTCTAAGGCGTTGATATCTCTTTTCTTCTATTTTTGGAGCTGGTTACACAACAAAAGAAAAGAAATTAATATATATATATATATATATATATATATATATATATATATATAAACATGTGACAAGATCCTTAACCATAGAGATTCACCCTCACTTTACCATATATATTCTTAACCTATATATAGCTTTGTGTTGTTACAATACCATGGGTGGTACCATGGCTTGATAATACTATATGCTCAAAAAACCATGAAATTTTTTTAATTAAACACTTTAATTAAAAGGGGAAAAGGAGCATAACTGCTTTTGAGATAAACCCCACTTTTTGTTTGTGAATTCCATGGAAGTTAAATTCATACCATCCACCTAATAATTATTCATAATAAACTTAAATTTCTAGAAACCTAATCATTATTGATAATAAAATTAAAAACTCTAGAAACCTAATAAGTATTGATAATTAAATTTCTCGAATCTGAGTGCACTGATAAAAATAGCAGGTAATTAAAGTTCTCATGTCAAGTCACTCTAGGGAATTAATGGTGGGATATTAGCAACGTAGCCCACTTTCCATATCCATTTACCACCTTCCCTGCCCATGATGGGATGTTTAGACGCCAACACGCTAACATTCAATGATGCATTGGAATGAGAATCAATGGTTTATTCCATAGGAGGACCTTCACTCAATCAGTTACAGTGCAAAGAGAGTTATGAGGTCGCATAGCTATAGAGAGGAAAACTCTTTTTTGATTTCTATGGTTTGCTAAACGGGTAGGCCCACGTGTGGTGGTAGAGGCATAGGTCATCCGTAGTAGACCTCCTGGCATAGTCCTGGAGCGGACATATTCAATGAGAAAAATCATAATTTATATTATATTTTTATCTATTTGTTTGGAAAAATTAAGAGAAGCACTCGCAAAACATTGTAATTTATATGAATTATAATTTTAAGAAGCTTGATATTATAATAAATATTTTGAAATTGAGATTTAATGTGAGTATATGCATAATATTTCAAGAAAAAGTAGTTTCAATGAATTGTCCACCATTTTTCACAATGGAGCTTATGAGATTTTGTTCTTATTTTAATAGAATTAATAATGTTGATTTTATTTTACTTGCTATTTAAAATAAATAAATATTACTGACTGATTTTCTATATTAGGGTTAGTAACCTCCTTATAATTATTTAACTCTCTCTTTAATTCTTTGAGCACCACAATTTATGCTAACATTTTTTAAAGTATAATTATGTTTTTAATATCAGTTATATCCTATAGATCGACGTCTTGTTCCATTTTGATGATTTAACCGTGGCTTGGCATCTTTGCCAACCCTACTTGAGTCACAAGTGGTTTTGACTAGAGTTTGAGACAATATTAGGAAGCGACTTGTCTTACATGTTGTTTATCTTGTTCTTATACGTTAATTACATAGCCATAACCATGCTCTCAATGGGGAAATCACTCACTTCTATGTGTGATTTGTAAATTGTTGTGGATATTCCATTAGACAATTTGTTAGAACAAATCCAATTAAAATAGACTAAAATATAAAATATATACTATTAACACTGGAAAATCGTACAAGCAGAAGATGACATTAATTAATGTCGGGCAGAAGGATTTACAGGGCTGAAAGACATTAGAGAATCTGAAAAGTATTTAAAAATATCTAAGGTCTGAGGAAAAATCAAATTTGAGCAAGTCATAAATGATTTTACGCGCATTATCCTTCGTGAAGAGTGCCTTTGCGCGCCTTTTGACCCGAAATGCGCGCAATCCTGGGAGTAGCGAAAGTCACTTTGTGGGACCACCAAAAGCACACTCCGGGATAGTGATTTCACACATGAAGCCGCCTAAGGACAGCCACCAAATCCTCCTTAGACATCAAGGGAGCACACAATGGAATATTTGTGGCACACAATGGAATCATCCCCCTCTCTTGGGTCACCATCCACAATGTACCAAAAGAGGGAAGGAGGATTTGAATTCTCGTATATAAGACCACCAAGAGATGAAGAACTTGAGAACACATTGTTATGTTGGCCAAAATTTCCCAAGAAATACCAGCAGAGTGTGATCCAGAGCTGAAGATAGAGGGGACTTATTTGTTGGCCACCCAACAAGTTCAGTCCACCACAGCAGAGAGAGGGAGACTTTGCACCGAGGCAAGCTTGGAAGTAAAAACATCCTTTCATCGGGACTTAGAATCCATGTTCTAGGGGCACTTTGGAAAGAGGGTTAAAATTTCATCCTCATTTCCTACCAGCACTCAATAAGAGAGGCTGAAGAGCCACTGTTTGGATTATTGCAGTTGTTTGACTCTATTCAGAGATTTTGTTTATTTTTTTTAGTTTTAGTTTTAGTTTATTTTTAGTTTATATATGAATTTTATTTCTCTATCTAGTATGTTTATGATTCTAGCTTGTTCCACTAACTTGCTTGACTCCACTTCTTTTTCTGCCTGTGACCAATAACGTAAGTGGGTAATCCACACCCCTTAAGTTGGTTTGATTTCGTACATGCGTGCACCAAACACACTAACATAGGATTGGCGACTCCACTAATGTTTCTTACCAAGTTTATGTGGTTGTGCCTTTTTGCAGAGACCCTTGTCTGTGTTGTGGAGTGGAGCTGAATTTCCCCCTTTTTCTCTTGTAGTCCCTAGTTCATCCCAAGTGACAAACTAAAGCAGAACAGCTCCAAAAAATTACTTTTAAGGAATTTGCGTGCTTTTCCCTCACACAGACGCGCCCATGGCGTGCGTTCAGAGCTGACCCGCGCACGGACATCGCGCCTGTTTCAGCCTTTTGCGCGTAAAAGACAGAAAGAGAAATTTCTCCCACATTTCTATCTTTTCCTTATTGTATTGTGCTTGGCAACCCATAATAAATCTGGTAGCACTGGTTGAGGTACCCCACATCTTTCTAAATCTCACTCTTAGCTGCTTTTTGTAGGCTTAGTGTCAGTTTTATTTCAGGTTGATTTTTGCAAATTTCACACATAGTTTAAGTAGGCGGGAAAATAGCTTGCATTCTGAAAAAATAAAAATAAAAAAATAAAACATTTATGTTTTTCAAATTTAGGTACCAACACACCTAGATAACTAGCCAAAGTAAGTGGCCCAAGTCCACCCATGCGTAGTTAGTTTCTTTTATCTAGTGTAAAAGTTATTAGTTTAGTTCAATTTTTGCACTAGGATTTCGGATTGAATTGTCGATAGAAGAGAAAGTAATCTCTGTTGCCTTTGCACTCTCTGGTGATCCTAGGCAAGCATATGAACACTCTCTATTCACAACTCACCATCTCCCTTTATTTGATCACATAGATTAACTAAGAAAAATAGAAAGCAACCCATATCCGCACATGTTTTTCTTTTGAGCAAGGAACAATACAACATAAATTAATAGGGGATTTTTGAAAAGGATCATCGCATATCCACACGTTCAAAATATGTGCTTGTCCACTTTTTTCTCACACACATCCACCCACTAAGCAAAGCAAAGACACCTAAAACTAACTTAACCAAACTCACTAAATTCTCCCCACAGGGGCCACAAAATAATTTACAGTTTAAGTTAGGATCAAGGGGGTAGGCATCCAATAAGCCGCCTTGATCATTCTTCATCTTGAAACATAGAATTTTACTATTTAGGAAGCTTTAAATCCACCTATCAGCCCACGAAAAAGAAAACCCCAGCGCGACAGAGACCTGTTTCAGAGGGGTTTTGGCTTAGGTGCAGTGCGTGCGGTATCAGTTGGGGCTACCTGACCTGGCTGATACTCGATATTATTAGTTGACTTACCAAGAAGCCCAAGACTTGAACAATCATGTGGGACAATGGTACTTAATGGCCAAATCTAGGGCATCATTTCCCTATAGGTGACGGTGCAGGTAAGCACCAGGCCCTCTACCCTTACCTTGGTGGATTTTCTTTGGCTGACTGGGGGCATCGCCAGCTCTTACGGGACGTTGTTCCAGCACTCGCAAGATAACTTCTCAAGGCCCAGTTACATTGGAGTGTGTGAGGATGAATAGGTCTTCTAGGATTTGAGTATCATATGCAAACAAGCAAAAACCACTTTTTTGATTGCTTGATCACATAGAAGTAATTTAGAGGGGAAATTTATTTTATTTTCACTTTGTTTTATGTATGTGACTAGAATTTTTCTTTGATCATAGACTCTATCCTCTCAAATGTTTCCAAAACCAGACCTAGTCAACACCAGAACGGACCTAATGGGACCTCGTCGATCTAGGTATCTTTTGGACCTCCCCCCATTTCCAGGTCTTTCGTCGTTTAGGCGTCAAAGACGGAACACTGCCACCATTATTGGTTCGTCCTTTATTGGGGCATATGTAGTTGGGAACCCTATTCTGTCTCTCAATGCCACACCGCACACCACTCCTCCCACAACCCCTAGAGGGCAAAGGAGTGTGATCCATTCGGGAAGCCAGACAAATACACAGTAGGGAACGTCACAGACTAACCCTCATCCTAACCAAAACTTTGTGTTTTTGAAAGTTGCAATGGCGTCAACCTCCCATTCACCTTTCTTAGCTTCATTGAATATAACCGATCTAACCAAGCTAACGAATGACCCCATCACACACAACCCTACATGGCCTGCCATTCCCACGAAGCTCCCTTCGGATATTCCAAATTTTGAAGGAAAGCAACCGGAAGGCCCAGGAAATCATGTCATTACCTTCCACCTGTGGTGCTCATCGAGCAGTATCATTGATGACACTATTCGATTGAGACTATTTCAATGCACTCTGACAGGAGTAGCCGCGAAGTGGTACGTGGAGCAACCCTCTACTTCACATGGAACCTTTAGCGCCCTTGCCACCGCATTCCTAACATATTTTCAGTTACCCATTCACCATGATTCTGAAATGGAATTATTGACACATTTTAGAAAAACCCTTGTCGTTCATATCTCGGACCATCTCCACGAATGGAGGCGGTGTCTTAGTTTATGTAAAGCAAAACTCGACAACCGAGTTCTTTTAGATTTGTTCCTGAAAACTCTCATGGCAGATATTTCAAAGGATGTGGCGCAACAAAGGCCCACATCCGAAGAGGATGTCATCAGCAAAGCCCAGCAGCTTGAGCTGATTTATAAGCAGTCAGGATACATTTACAATATCCTGTCGAACGCCCCGCGCCTACAAACTTATCAAGAATTTGCAGGCGTGTTGAACTTTGTAGATGGACTAATTGGGTCATTGACCAAAGGTTCCCTAGGCAGCAGTAGTCATCGTACCCAGAACGTACCTTAACCCGGTTTTCAAAGTCATCATATGCCTTAGAAAAATTTGACCAATAGGGTGCAAGCGTATCACCATGGTGGACCCTATCCTCCGGCTCAAGGGACCCAATACGCAGAGAGAAACACTGGTGGAAGAGCTCCCCTCCAACAGCCAGGTGCAAACCAGGGACCGCGTTATGCTCAGTCCCCAGCACAAGACCCGCCTATGCAGACCAATGCACAAGTGAACTTTGTGCAGCCTTCCCAAAACCAACCACACCAATATAACCAGGAGAACTACCCTCCTAACGTAATCAAGAAAAAATCAAAAAACAAGCCAAAAGGAAATCCTAGACAGGGGGAAACAACCAGCAACGCCTGCTGCGTTCCCAGGCTGGATGCAACTCCAACTCGAATCAGAGACAGGAGCCAAGCAATGCCCAACGGCAAAGAAAAAGGCCACCTCTTCGAACAAACCATTCTTGTTTTATATGTGGTGAGTACGGCCATTATACTCACCACTGTCTCGATCTCCCTGAGCTGAAGAAGCTAAAGAGTAACCGAGGACAGGGAGGATCTTCCCAGCAAACAGTTGTGATGCAGGAACCTTTCCCCCGTCAAGGGACGGTAAGCATTCAGCAACAAAATCCAGAAAACTCTAGGAAAAACAACCAATAAATCTACATGACTGGCGAAGAGATGTTTTTCCAAACATGGAATCGCAATTATGACACCCCACTAGACACCAATACGTCAGGGGCAAGTACTAGTGCACCGACTGCACCTTTTACCATTTCAAAGATGCCTATTGAACCATTGTCAAAGATGGAAAAGGGACCCAATAGGCGAGCAGGAAACTACTCCAAAGCAGCCCATAATTATAGTATCATGGAATATTTAGCACAATCTCCTGCTGCTATGTCAGCTTTGGAAGTATTGAAGTCATTCCCAAAACAACGGAAAGCCTTACTTTTCGCGTTAGGTGCTATCGACCCTGTTGATACACGCCTAATGGCTTTTGACTTAGACAAAGCCACCCCCAAGCTTCCTTCAATGGTCGCCTTCCAGATACCCGTGTCAGTCCAAAATATCACCATTTACCGATGTGTCATTAATGAAGGTGCATGCATGTGCATCATGTCAAAAAATGTTTGGCAGAAGTTAGGTTCTCACAAACTTAAACCTTTAGTCATCACGCTTAGGGCATATGACAATCGTCCTTCGACCCCCATTGGCCTCTACCAAAATGTCCTGGTCTGCTTAGCTGGAAAGACAGTCCACATAGACATTGAAGCCTTGGATGCTCACATGGATTATAACATACTCCTTGGTCGGAGTTATATTTATGCCATGTCACCCATAGCCTCCTCCATCTTCCGCATTATGATGTTCCCCCACGAGGACAGCATCACTATAGACCAATTGACGTATAGCGAGAAGAGACCCATAACAAATGTTGATGTAATTCTACCCTACGTAGATACATCCTCAGATGCACTTTCACGGTACCAATAATATGACCCGGCCAGTTAAACCGTCGTCCATTCTAGGATCATTCCTAGCAGATCCTCCCATTATCCCTGAGTCATCACCTGATGTCACAAGGGCTCCGATGTGCATGATGTCCACATCAAGCGCTGAAGCTAGTCTAAACACGGACACGAGCAGTAATGACACTGATTCATCATCCACGGCAGCCTCTCTAGCATACACCGCTTCCCAAACCCCTTTGCTCTACCCCCCAGCTGGTTTCGTCTCCTAGCAGGTTTTGACAACACTGGTGTTACCAAAAATATCATTGGCAATACCAATTTAGTATCTCATTCCCCCTATGGGAACAGGAGCCACTCACATCACTGCCACAGGGTTGAAGCCCCTCAGTCCCAAGGAAGCCCCACTAATCCAAGAAATGATCGAAACCGCCCCTGCAAATGAAATTTCCATTGCAAAATCAGTGATTATGACTAAGAAAACTGAGAGAAGGAAAGAATATGGAGACTCCCGCCATACAACTGGAATCACCAATCTGCGCCATATGCAACATAATAGAACACCCTACCCATATCTTCCCAGAGCTGGATGAATTAAAACCACTCCTTCGCTTTGAGACAGACATCGTGACACTGTGTTCCCTTAAAAAGGAACCTACCACCAAAGGTAAAGGCAAAGCCTTGCGTACGAATCACGCATGCGCTATCTGCAAAAACTATGGGCACTATACCCATCATTTCCCAGAGATCTCGCGATATAGGGATGCCTTACACTCCATCGAGAAATCCTATCAAGAGGATACCCCCACCCAATCTATTGGGTATGAACCACGTATCATCCTATACCTACAGGAAGAACGACGATCACCTGAAAGGCTCCTCGCCAGACCCGCTCCCCCAATCGAAAGGTGTGTACTTTGTGATGAACTTGATCATTTCATCATTGATTGCCCACCTTTGGAAATGTTCCAACGATGGTGCTGAGTCCACATAGTATATCATGCCAACATGGACGTCCCATATTCATGTCAGATATGCGGTGACAACCACCCAGTACGTCATTGTCACTACATACTGAGATTTCGCACAGCACTAGCTTGTATGTGATCAACCATAGTCTGCCTCTATCAAGAATATGGCATGGACTCGGAATCCATGAACATTTCGACAACCTAAGAGGATGTGACAAACAGATCGATCCTATTCTTGTCAACTAAGAGGCGACCAATCAGGGAGATTCTACCCCCACAAAATGCGGACGACACGATACACCATATACGATTCATATTGTCATGTATCAGAACTATGACTCGAGCTGACTTCTCATCTACCATAGGTGTCGAGTCAGCTGCAACTATGAGAGTAGTTGTACCTGCGACAGTATGGACCCAATCTGTCTGCACTCTTTCAACCACGTCTGGGTTAACCACATCGACGATGGAATCCTTCTCGTGTATCTAAACTAGCTCCATGCGGATTGACCCTATTCAGCTTAACCTTGTGCAGGATCAATCCCCCTTAGGGTCCCTATTTCATTCAGATGAAGACATCCTAGAAGCTATGACGGAGCTAGATTATCCATGGGATGCAATGCATCACCGTTCACTTTTTCTCCCCAAGCACACGTTCAGTCCTAACAAGACAAAATAACAAGAGATCTACGCGATCGAATCAAAATATTTCCTTCCATCAGGGAAAGTCGATTGGTTCAAAAACCCCATCCCAATGCCCAATGCGTTCGAGGAAGGAAATATGTTAAACATCTCACCTACCATTAAGGTGAACATATCCCAAAATCATGCAAAGGTTGAAGAAATCTCACTGGGGGCAGCATGCTCTCCAGAAGAAACTGCCTCTTATACACAATCTCTATAGGAGTATCGAGATATCTTCGCGTGGGACTACTCAGAAATTCCTGGGCTTAGTCCTACTATCGTAGAGCACCGTATCGACACTTGGCCTGACGTACCTCTAGTGCACCAAAAACAACGTCAACTGCACCCATCTAAGGCAGAAGTAATAAAAGGAGAAATCAACACGCTTCACAAAGCTGGGTTTATCTACCCCATTGCCTATACAACTTGGGTTTCCAACCTTGTTCCCGTCATGAAAAAACAGGGCACTATACGCATTTGCACCGATTTCTGAGATTTGAAAAAAGCTTGTCCTAAATACAATTATCCCACCCCATTCATTGACCAGGTCATCGATGCTTGCGTAGGACAAGAGGCTCTATGCTTCATGGATGGATTCTCTGGGTACAATCAAATCCAAATCCACCATAGAGACCGGTACAAAACCATGTTCACCACCCCCTGGGGCACATTCACATACAAGGTAGTTCCATTTGGCCTAAAAAACGCTGGAGCCAGCTTCCAAAGGGCCATGAATTATATATTTCATGACTTGGCACACCTTATCCTCGCCTACTTGGATGACCTGACTGTCCGCTCCAAGAAGCACTCAGACCATCTTGAGGATCTGCAATCAGTATTCCAACAATGCCTTCAAGACAACCTATGCTTGAACTCTCTCAAGTGTGTCTTTTGTGTCAGCGCAGGAAGACTCTTAGGTTTTATCGTGTCCCAGCAAGGGATTTTTGTGGACCCCCTCAAGGTCCAAGCCATCAAAGAGGTGCCACCACCTCTAACCCTCAGGAAAATTCAAAGCCAGCAGGGGAAGGCCAATTTTCTGAGATGCTTCGTCCTATATTTTCCACCTGTGCTCAAGGGTTCCTATGCCTCCTTTGCCAGGACATCCCATTTAAATGGGACGATTATGCCCAGCAAGTGTTCGATGTGCTGAAAGAAACATTATATTCAGCGCCACTCATCAGTCCCCCAAACTATGAAAAATATTATATCCTGTATCTATCAGCTTTTGAGTCCACATTGGCCGGGGTTTTGATCCAAGAAAGCCCAGATGGGAAGGAGCACATAATCTATTATGTCATCAAAACCTTATTGGGCCCAGCATTAAGATATGAGCTTGAAGAAAATACTGCACTAGCATTAATTTATGCAGTCCAGAAACTTTGCCACTACATCATCTTAAAAACCACTACGGTCATTGGAGATATTAATCCCATCAAATACCTGCTCACACGCCACCTAATGAACCATAAGTACGTTTGTTGGATATTCATTCTCCAAGAATACGACTTAGAGTTTTGCTCCCCTAAAATAAAAAAGGCGCTTACCTTAGCAGAGTTCATTATGGATCTCCCAAGAGATACCAAGGGATCACCAGTGAACGATTCACTACCATATGAACATCTCTTCTTTGTAACAACCGATGACCCTTGGTAAGAAGACATTCTCCTGTTCCTATGAACCCAAAAGTTTAGACCTCATCTCACTCAAGATGACCGTCGACGCATAAGCCAGCAGGCCCCCCGATATCTCCTCATGGGAGATGTCTTGTACTGACGAGGCATCGACACCATTTTACGTTGATGCCTCACTCACGATTAAGCGAAACAAGCCCTCAATGACTGCCATGGAGGGGCTTGCGGTGACCTATCTAGAATGTCCACCACCCAAAAAATCCTACGAGCAGGATATTTTTGGCCCTCCTTGTTTCGCGATTGCATTACAGCAGTCAAAATATGTGAACGATGCCAATGCTTCGCTCACAAAGCAAGAGCACCTCCCGCTCCTCTGCATCCTGTCACTGTCACCAGCCCCTTTTATAAATGGGGGATTGACTTCATGACTTGCAACCCTGCATCATTAGGAAACCATAAATACATCATCGTGTCTGTCGACTACTTCACCAAGTGGGTTGAGGCCATGCCTACATATGACAACACAGCAGAAACCTTCGCTCAATTTCTGTTTAACCACGTGATCACCCGGTTCGGCGTGCCCAAAGAGTTAGTATCCGACCATGGGAAACACTTTGAGAATGAATTTTTCAAGGAGCTATCTTGCCACCTCGGATTCATCCATGAATTTTCTTCACCATCCTACCCCCAGTCCAATGGAAAAGTAGAAGTTGTAAACAAAGTACTCAAAACTATGATACAACGCATGGTGAATAACCATAAAACCAATTGGAACCACATGCTCTTTTCCACCCTGTGGGCATACCGCACGGTTGTAAATACATCCACTGGTTTCACTCCCTTCCACTTGGTATATGGGGTTGAGGCCATGATTCCCATAGAACGCGAGATCCTAAATTTACATTTCGCTATCGAACTCCTCGATGATACCCAGCCTCTAGGATAGCGCCTAGTACAACTAGAGCTCGTTGAGGAAAGCTGATGCCAGTCGCTGAAACACAACGAGGCCCATAAGAAAAGGGTAAAAGTGTCTTTCGACTACCACATCAACCCTCTCTTATTCACCGAGGGAGAGCTAGTCCTTCCCTATGATGTCGCAAAAGAAGCTCTAGGGCCAGGAAAGTTCAAAACCTTTTGGAAAGGACCCTACATCATCAAACATTGCCTCCGACAGGGGGCATACATCTTGACAAAACTAGATGGGACATGCCTCAGTAACCCCATCAACGGCCTTTACCTTAAGAAATTTTACCCATAAGGGCCAAGATGGCCCTTCCCTAGAGTGAACGTACACAAACCCAACCACTGAAATTTTTTGACCAAAATACTTATTAAACATGCTCAAAGTGCTGCCATGGATCACCAACCTGAACCTTATTTTTGATTTGCTGATGGAGCATCACGACGGTCTCAAAGTTTAGCTGCAACTACCTGGGTCATCTATCACCCTGACCAATCTCCACTCTGCATAAAGGGTGTGTGCATCGGTTCAACAACAAAAAATTAGGCAGAATATGACGTCGTTATCAGACTTATGTGTGACGCCCTCCATCAGGTAATACGCCATATGCATGTCTACCTCGATTCCCAGTTAGTAGTGTCGCAGTTAAACCAAACATTTGAGACAAGAGATACACATATATTTAGAAAATATTTGCGTGCAAAAAGATTAAGCAGACAATTTGACTATATTACATTTACACATGTACCAAGGAGTCAAAACCAAACAGTTGATCGCATAGCTAACAAGATTCTAAACTGGAATGCATCTTGAATAAACCATCATACATAAAAAACCAAAAATATAGATATCCATCAGCATAACATCATCCATAAACCAAAACAGGTGACACAACATGTAGAGCCACAAAAAATATCTCTCATGTATATATATCAAGATGTATATGTCTGAGTACAAAAAATAGTGTCGCTAACCCATCGACTAGCCCAAAGAGACACAAAAGGTTGTCAAAAATAGGGGAATCATCCTCATAATGGGTGATTTCCCCATGTACAAGTATACTCTAGGGTGATGCCCCCTCAAGAGGGGCACCTGGACCCACAACTGCTCTCGGTACCACCACTGGATCCGTTGTCACAACCAAGACTTCCACCTGATGTAAAATAGATCGATAGTCCCTCTCCTGGGCCATCACCATCTCCAGCCAGACCTCCTTGAGATCATCCATAAACCCCCAAGAAGGCATCCCCTGGGCGAAGTGGTCCAATCGACCCCAGGCATCCTCTAGAACTAACACCCGAGAAATAATTTCCGCAATGCGAGCCTCCACCGTATCTGCATGTGTTGCCTCTGCGTCAGCACGGGTTCGCTCAACCGCAGCCTCAGTAGCGGTCGAGCTGCTGCCCTCTCCTAAAGGGCCAGCACCACCACCAGGTCCTCCAGTAGAATCTCCTCCCTGCACTCCGAGATCGCCCATAGGTCTTCAAAGAGGACTGTAGCCGACCAATCGAGCCACAGGGCGACCTACCTCGCTAACATTTGCAAGAGTAAGCAAAACTATGTTAGTGTCACCAGAAAAACACATAAGCACATATATACTCAAATAAATGCAGAAAACATAAAAAAACGTACTTGTTGGCCCACAAGCATAACCAGGAGGGAGACCCATATTTGGATCCCCCCAAGAGTCCATCCCAGCATATGGGAATGGCATGAACATCTAGGGGTTCACCTCGAACCAGGCCTCTATCGTGGCATTCCAGTAACACCCCACCATGCCCCCACCACCTCGCGGCATCACCGGATCCCACCTCCTCATACGAGGTTCCCGTGGCCTCCAGGAGGCACTGCCACCACTGGTCTCAGTAGCACTACCCTCTCGTACATAATGCTGCACAAAATTTTGGCATACACAAACAACTTTGATCCATTGTGGACCTTGTTCAGCTACGTCACCATCCCGTCATAGCAAAAACGGGAAAAATCATAGAAGTTTCCGGACCTCAACTGGCGCAAGACTCCAACTTGCGGGCCTGATGCCCGATGCAGAGCCGATGACCCTGCAATTTGCACAATCACCACCAGAGCACATCTCTCTGCCAGATATGTCACTAATGCAATGCTAATGCACCCCTTCGTAATAGGCGACCCACCACAATGACATCTCTGGAACCTCTCCAAATCCACCCTCCCAGAAGGGAGTGGATACCTCAGCGCCTCACCATGAGGCAGTAACCCAGTCATAAAATATACATCCGTCTCAACACAGATGACCAGGTTTGTCCCACACAACACAAACGTGTTGCATCTCCTGCGCCAATGCCGGATCAAGTAACGAAGCAATCAGTCCTGCGACCGAAGAAGCTCGTTATCCGTAAACTTTAGGAGCCCCCATTGCACCAGCTTATGGCATGCCCCAGCATCATCATCCAATGCAGTACAGAACTCGAGCCAATCCCGTTCCCTCCACAACAACATTCATCCAAACAGGTACCCATCAGCAACAGAAAAAACATCAAAAATAGGAAAAACTCAAAAAAATTATTGCCTTGGCCTTTTTCACGCCTGTCCCTCAAACAGGCACGCTTAGGGTGCACCTGCATTTTCCACAGGTGCACCAAAGAAGGGGAAAAAAGCGCTTAAAGCGCACTTATCCCCAGAAAATGCACACATAGGATGCGCTTTTTCCTTGATCACCTGCGCAATCTAGGGAAAAAAAACACTCAGAATCTGTACAAATCAAGTCTGTACGGATCTCGACACCATTAGACTGAAAAAATTAAAGTGTAGGACGTCATGGAGGTTACCTGAGCATGATATCGCTAATCCCTAGTTCTCAGGCTAACCGCAACGGCAAGAACTACTACGCAGAATCCTCTGACCTCTCAAGGTCTCAACAAGTACAAATGAATTGAATTAGGGCCATATTCACCTATATATCGCCCTTTTCAAAAAAATTGGAGGACCATAAGGAGAGGTCAGAAGGTCCATTCTCTGAACCGTAAGCTACACCGTGATCAGCACTCCATAACGAACAAAGGTGATGCCACACATTTGCACTCCCGAAAAAATAATTTTTCAGTGTCGGCAAGTATGCCCTCTCTCATATCCTTTTTTAAAGCTCATGAATTTCAATAATATTTGATAAAGAAGATGCTTTCACTTGAGGTATTTTTTTTTGTAGGAAAATCTCACAAACCATTCACAACTCCATCTACTGAAAGTTCTAGAGCAGGTATCATTCTATCTCCAGCATGATATAGTCCAGTAAACTCTACATATCCTGACATCATTTCTCCATAAAAAATCAACCATAGGTTCCACATATCTGACCGTTTTTATCATCACCTCACCCTGTACATGATAAACATCGTCGTTGGTCAGTAGATCCTCCCCTCCATGGCGCTCATCACCCATAGTAGACCATATATCACAGCAAAAATGACGCCATGGCCATACCACTTTAGTCCGGGAATTATCTCATGCCCATCCATCCACCATGCATAAATTTCAAGTTTTACCATACAAACTAAAACCCCCTTCTCGGACAACCAGGTTGTATAAGCAGATCAAAAGCACACTACCGCGCCTCGCATTTGGCCCACCATACCTCCACCAGCATAATCCCATCTACAATACTTTTTCATCCACTTCATCAACCTCACACACGAGACCAGCCAATGGGGCCCCCATCCTTAGCAAAACACCTTCATCACAACATCAGTGAGCAAACACTTTCATGTTTTGGGGCACCCGTCTTTGTGTTTTGTACAAACCAAACCCCATTATTTTATTCTTTTGGTAAATGTACAAAGACCGCAAACGGTGCACTACGTCCCCCACCCTCTCATTCATCTTTTCTCCCATGGCAGCAGTCCCTGAACACCCTTGGTCGGAGTAACACACCCCCATGCACAAGCCACCATGACATTCATAGCCACTTTTTACCCACCCTGGAAGTCCTTCCGACTCCAGGGATTTCCCCATTAGACATTAGGGGAATTTTGAGGTCTAAAATGGGCCTCCTAAGGAAATAATAAAATAATAGCTAAACCAATAAAATAATATTTATGAATTTTCAATTCACTTTTTTTACCACAATCCATGTAACCATAGTTAAATTCAATTCAAAAGTTGTACCAAAATAAAATTAAGAAAAAAATTGTATTGATGTGACTATAAATAAGAATGAGATTTTCAAGAAAAAGTCATTATCATTGAACAACTAATGCATTTGTCCTTTGTATTTAAATAACTTAAAATAAAATATAAATATTAATTTATAAATTCTTAATTATATTATATGATATTAATTAAATTTTATATTATTTAAATTGTATAATAGCATGTAATTAATATACTATATAAAAATAATATAATATAATATAATAAATGTATAGGGATATGCATTGTTTCTATCAAGAAATATGAAATGAAAATAATATATTTTTATTCAAAAAGTGTGAAATGACATTTATTATCAGTACTTTACTTTGACTTTAAAAGTACTTAGAGCACTACCATGGTTAACCATGAGTTTTTATCCACCATTGAGAATGTGACAAGTAAGTACTTTTAACTCGAGCAATGCCACCTCAACCATTAAGGATGATGTCATTCCCTAAAAAGTGATTGTTTCTCATAAAGTAAATTTTGATTGTACATTTTCCTTAGGATGCCCATTTTAGACCTCAAAATTCCCCTAATTAATAACTATGACTGTCGCCAAGCTGCTTAGTACACTCTGACCTTGGGCCACTGAATCCCCATCATCAGTTTTCAGTAACTCCTCGCCAACATGCCTACGTTAAACCCATCACATCCAGGTCCCTGACCCCTCATGTCAGCAACCCGTCGTTCGGTTGAGGCTTCCTTTTTGTCGAATTCAACACTTATTTTCCAAAAAGGAACCGGTACCTTGGATTACCCCTCTGCATAAAAGGGGCATCCTTGGGTGGCATTGTGGGAGACATCATTATCCAAAGATGTCATCCATCCTCCTGACATTCGACTACAACAAAAGCTTTCATGTCAAGATGGTATCGTACCTTACAATCATTGCACTTTAATCAAATTCGTCGAAGACCCATGCCTTCATAAGCATCTCTTTCAGCAATGCTTACACGGGAAGGTCCTAGTCAGCACCTATGCGTACAATGCACAGCTATATTCCATACCAAGTTTACGCATATGGGTACCACATTCCACCTATTGTCAAAGAAAAAATGCCCCTGAGAGCGTCAGCAGTCGTCGTCAGTAACCACCAAATCACTACCATATTAGTGACAGACATAACATGTATCTGTCAAAAATATTTGTTTAACTAGTCATAGCATCACGAGCATGGGACATGCCCGCCTTGTAGAAAATTTGTATATGTATTGTATTATATTTGCTTACATGCTTCCCATAGGACATGGTCATTCTTCGAACCTGTTGTAGACAATTTTGTCACCCCTAAAGACAGCCTAGAGTTTCCATAGACCAGTGCCTAGGACATCTTATCATAGCAAGGAGCTCATAATATAGCTTGGGTTGTCAATCCAAAAGCTCTCTTACTATCTCTTGTAAAACAAGGAAATTAGTTTAAATGGAACCAAACTCTCTCGGAAGCTGATACAAAGATAAGAATAATGTAGGAACAACATGCAAAACTTCAATACAAAAGCATCAGACAGTTAAGAGACAGCTTACTGCAAAGAGGGCCAGTTCAAATAGTATGCCACAGAAATCAAATATCAGAAAGTGGATGCAGTGAGGAAAACATGAAGGAGATACTAGTTAACATGAGGCTGATACCCAGATACACAACAGAACCACATATGGGCTTATCCAACTAAGAATCCATACATGACAATGGCGTTTTAAAAGCACCCTCCTCAAGTAACTAATATAGCAGAAAATATGAATACAATGAACATGGAACAGTATATCATGACTAGGCCTATTTAAAGCGCTTGACTAATCCAAGTATGGGCACCAACTAGGATGAATCCTTACTTAAGATTAGTGAGCCACTCGCATTCTAGAACATGATACAAGAAGATAAATGCAATGAAATGAGATATTATATTAACACATAAGAAAAGATTACATACTGTGGGATACCAAAGACCAAAATCCTCATTACAGTTATAACTCCTCCTCACTGAGACCCTACGGGCTCTGAGCCTTCATACAGAAACTTTACAAGATGTATACAAAGCCTTTCACTGCACAGTTTTCTGATAGAAATTTGGAACCCTTACAATGTCTTTCTTTCTGGTTTTTATAGAGGAAATAGAAAGCTCTCGAGAATGAGGTAGGTGATATACATTTAATGATCTAATTTAAAACAAACTTGAAAGAAAAACCCGCCTATGCTATTTGACGGTGCTGAACTGGTGCAAGTACTCTGCTGCTGTTTTATGAAATAAATGTTGAGGATAAAAATCTCCTCATGAACAAGACATAAAGAATAAAATATACAAACGATCTGTACTTGACTGAAAGAGAAGAATTTTCTGGAATAAAACCTTGAGGTTGCTTGTATTTGTACATGGTACTCTCGGCCCTCTAACTTCGAATTTTAAACCCCAGATCTTTAATGTAGGGCTCTGTGTTTCTTGATCTTTCGCTGATATTTCATGCTGCCCCACTAATACTCTCGCCTGCACAAATCTGTCTCTTGATTTTCTCTAGAGGGTTCTATAGATTCATATCCTTGCTTTCTTTAATGGTGGTCACATCGTAGCAGCTCCCGGATCTTTTCCCACCAATTCTGCTCCTGAAACATGGTCTTGTCGTGTATTCTCGGCCTCTGTAATGGCAATGACGAGTCATGATAATTTTAGCCATGGTGATCCTGCAAAAACAAAAACCCGTTAAATAAAACCAATCACAGGGATGGCGGACATGGAGATGGTGGAGCAGGTTTACAAAGAGGTAAAACAGTGCAGGGTGGCGGAGGAATTACAGTAGGGTGAAGAAAACGTAATAGAATAGTGAAGAATGAACTAGCGGAGGTTTGTAATGAAAAAATGTTCAAATACGATGAATGAATTGGATATATGAAAGGTGGAGGTATGACGCAGTGGACACGTGAAACAGATGACGAGGATGTACGGAGGACAGGTGGTAGGACGAGACAGTGAACACGTGTAATGCCGCCCTGGTGGGAGGCTCGGTCAGCAGGTGGTCAAGCGGATGATATGAGCCACACGATCTCTGGATGAGATCGACAGTTAAAATGAGCCGGAGGGCAACCAAAGGTGGGCCAGGGACGCAATAGACGTGAATTAAAGCGCGTGCATCTTTGAGGCACGATGGCCGTCGGATGGAGGCCTCGAGATCCAACGGTCACCATTTATTCCGCTACCCGGCTTTCGTCCGGAGGATAATGCGCGAAATGGGCGGTTTTCGGGCCCGTACAAAAGACACGCGGCGCACATTCAATGGAATCGCTGGGTTTTGCGGAAAACCACCGTCACGGCAAAAGTGGTGCGGAATGAAACCACCGGTTTCAAAAGCGCGGGGACCATCACAGTAAACCAGCTCCGCTCCGTCGATTGGATTTGATCGGATGGCCACGAATGCCCCCGAAACTCTGAATGATTAGCCCTTTCCCCTCAGGCATATGGTTTTGCGCCCGGGTCACATGGAAGACAAAATAAGAGTGGCTAAGGCCAAATGGCTAGGCCCGATATGTTTTTGAATGTGGGTTTTTAACCTTTGAAGAGTGTATTTTTCGGGTGGAAAGGGTAACGGTAGACAGAATATGAGGGTTTATGGCCACGATAGCTAATTTAAAGGGTTCATGAGGAGCATTAGGCCAAAAATTTAAATGAGGGGGAATCATGGATAACATAACCGGTGCAAGGTCTTTCCAATTCCGAGCTTCATGTTGGTCTCTCTCTCTCTACGCACAATATACATAAAATAAAATATAATGTATTTCAGTTATACAGTTCTTCCTAGACCTCACACATTAGAGGGAAATTGTTAACATTGGAAAATCGTACAAGCAGAAGACGACATTAATTAATGTCAGGTAGAAGGATTTACAGGGCTGAAATACATTAGAGAATCTGGAAAGTATTTAAAATCCTCTAAGGTCTGAGGAAAAATCAAATTTGAGCAAGTCATAAATGATTTTGCGCACATTATCCTTCATGAAGAGCGCCTTTGCGCGCCTTTTGACCCAAAATGTGCGCAATCCTGGGAGTGGCGAAAGTCACTTTTCGGGACCACAAAAAGCACACTCCAGGACAGTGATTTCACACTTGAAGCCACCTAAGGACAGCCACCAAAGCCTCCTTAGACATCAAGGGAGCACACAATGGAATATTTGTGGCACAAAATGGAATTATCCCCCTCTCTTGGGTCACCATCCACAATGTACCAAGAGAGGGAAGGAGGATTTGAATTCTCCTATATAAGACCACCAAGAGATGAAGAACTTGAGAACACATTGTTATGGTGGCCAGAATTTCCCAAGCAATACCAGCAGTGTGTGATCCAGAGCTGAAGATAGAGGGGACTCAATTGTTGGTCACCCAACAAGTTCAGTCCACCACAGTAGAGAGAGGGAGACTTTGCACCGAGGCAAGCTTGGAAGTAAAAACATCTTTGCATCGGGACTTAGAACCCATGTTCTAGGGGCCCTTGGAAATAGGGTTAATGCAGTATCCCTTTTTCAGGAAATTGCTACAACAATGAGAATATCTCAAGATATTCTAAAGTTGGAGCTCCAATAATATGCAAACACAACAATGAAGCAGTAGCAACTCTCAACCCATATAAATGTGAGAGAAATCCATAGCTTCTGATTAAATAATAGCAGCAACAAATGAATACAAGATCTGGAGGAAAAAGGTCACTCAAGATAGGCAATGCTCAGCCTCAAGAAACAAGTACAAAATACATGACAAACCACTGCTACAAAATGCATACTAAGCTATGACAGCGCATTTTTATAGAGAAACTGCATGCTAACAATTTCAAATACATGGATATGTCAATACATGACCCAATACAACATTGGGAGTGAAGATATCAGCTCCCAAAGACTACCTCATGTCAATCCAGGGAGGATTGACAATAAAATACAAAAACTGCAAAATGCTGGAGTTGCTGGGTAGTTGCAGCAACTCAGAAATAGAACTGGATGGAGATGGCAATAGATGATGCCCAAAATGAATGTGCCTCCTCCAATGGATATTTAGGATGAAATCATTATCCCTTCACCAAATATCTCACCCTCCAACAAATTGCAAGAGCCCCACTGTAGATGCTCCTCTCAAAATAACGCAGTCTCTAAATGGAACTGCGTTGTAGGGCTAGGGAAAGAGTTGGCCTTGATTCCAAAGTATGAAATATGCCCCGAAATGCCTCCAATCTGATATCCCAAAGGAAAGAGGGACTCCTCCTCTGAAAATAGCTGATGAAGTTGGTGTAGCGAACCCTCACTGCAACACCTAGCAACACAACATTAATCTGCTGTAGAAATAATGTTGTCTTGATGGAGGATGCTTGGCCTCAAGCCTAGATGTGAGGAAAATGAAGAACAATCCCTCAAGATACCTCTTAAGAAGGAGAAGGAATCCTAAACAGGAATTCCCCCGGCAATTCTTGCTAAACAACAAAGAATGCTTAATTGTCTCAATAGACAATGAGATGAATAAACATAAGCATGAGAAATAATGGTTGCCTTTTCCTCCTTTTAAACAAGTGAAATCCCCTCTCCATGGGTCCCACTCCTATTAGGGTTTCCTCCACCAAATAACCCTTTCCTCCTTCATACTGAGTTACTTCTCTAAGTGGGCTCCACCTCTTGGCCCAGCACTATTGACTTGGTCAAACTTAACCAAGCCTCTTTGCAAATAACCCTCTTCACACATGAGGGTGTGCAAACCAGCTCCAAAGATGATCCCCTTTCATATTATGAGGGATTTTATTGAGAATATCATTATGCATGGGCCTCCTTACCCATTTATTCTCCTCCTAAGTGAAATCAGCAAAAATTATTGTCGGAAAATTTTGGAACATTACAGTTAAAGTGTCATCCTCATTTCCTACCAGCACTCAATAAGAGGGTCTGAAGAGCCACCATTTGGATTATTGCAGTTGTTTGACTCTATTTAGAGCTTTTTTTTATTTGTTTTAGTTTTAGTTTAATTTTAGTTTATATATGCATGATATTTCTCTATCTACTATGTTTATGATTCTAGCTTGTTCCACTAACGTGCTTGACTCTACTTATTTTTCTGCCTGTGACCAATAACTTAAGTGGGTAAACCACACCCCTTAAGTTGGTGTGATTTCGTACATGCGTGCACCAAACACACTAACACATATACTATGAGGGTTAATTTTCCTTATAATTCTAGATTTATTAATTGTTTCTTTCTATGTGTGTATGCAATAGATCAAGTGTGAAAATTATAGAATAGTGAAATACAAACACACACCAATCACAATGAATAACAAAATATGATTTGGAAAACCCTTTTGGGAGAAAACCTAGCTAAAAGGTGGGCCTACTCTATGGTCTTCTATCTAAATGGAAATGATGAAAATATAAAGGAGTAGGCACTCTCATTGGAGTTTCCTAATACCTATGGCTCCTGGGCTACTACAAAACACAAACCCCCTCTATTACACTCTTTCTTTATCCACTCTCAACTAATCTACCCTATTGTGGAAAAAATGTACTCAAATAGAATAGAACCCATTTTTCATCCTAGTGGCTTGGTTATAACACAGTTTGATAAACCAACTAGAGGTTAAATTTGACCCGTTCAATACTCAACATGAGTTACAATTCAACCCTTCTAGAGTTTTGACTTATGGTGATGAAACATGATAGGTAAACTTCTAGGAACCATAAATTTTGTATCTAAACTCTAATTGAGTTATTCTTGCACCATTTAAAATATCTTCAATTCTAGAATATTGTCACAGGGTGCAGCAATTAAGTGTCAATTTTTTATCCACAAAAAATGTCATTTAAGGCTTAAAACTGAACTTGAAATTTTTTTGGCCTCAATTCTCCAAACTAGGTCCCACAGCTAAAATCGTTCTATAAGCTAATTTCTCTAATTTTTCCACCCTAAAATCATCGAGATGGATGAAAATATAACGATCCAATCTGGATCATGAAGGAGATTAGATATGGTGTATTGTCTTTAATTTATAAATTATAGATTTAAAAACACTTTTGGATTTACTCAATATTTTTCCACAATTCTCTAGAGATGTTGTAGCCTCAAACTTTACAACCATATAATATAATAGGATTAACAAGAGTCTCAAATCAGAGTTTATTTTTATCTTGTTATCCAAGATAACCATCAAGTTCATTTTTAAGTAAACATGGATAGGTTAGCTAGGGTTTAATAGGGTCTTTAAGTCTTTATTTTTAAAATAATCACATGTATAAAGGTCTTTCAGTCATTTTCAAGGTCGTTATAAGTTCTAGTGTGTGTCATCATAAATAAAAAATCAAAAAAATTGTGTCCCTCGATCTTATCTAGTCACGATTATTAAGCTGACAGTTTATCCAACTTTCGCAGCAACTTCAGTTCAAACAGGTCAGGGTTTTCTACGGAAGTTCCTAACACTTCGTAGCAAATTTTCCTTCCCGAACATTAATTTCACTACGAAAGTCATTTTTTCTATTAACGGTAGGGAAACGATACAGAAACTTGAAAAGAGGCATGGTCAGAGGTTATTGGATCATTATTACACCTTTTTGTATTTATCCACCATTCCCACAACGCGTGCACCATATAAATTCTCATTCCTTTCGTTCCCTTTTTTACTTTTTCATAAATTTGTTGTCACAAACCCATTCTCATCTCCTTACGAGCTACTCTTTTTGTCTAAGTATCGGTATTTTTGTCTTGTGGGTCTGTTAGCTATCTTTAGGTCAGCTCAGTTAGTGTCAAAAGTTGGTTAGTTGTCCTTAGGATCTTTTGCAGGTGTCAAGAAGCCACTCACTGCGTTTTGGAGCCATGGAAGCTCGAAGGAAGGAGTATAGGGGAGGCTTTTTGGTAAGATACGAGCCCATGGACATGAAATTTTTGGAAAAAGACCCCACATTCACTCAAGCGTTTGCCAGTGTTGGGTGTCTTCAGTTTTGTAAAAAATTGCAGGGGTATCGTGGGAAAATTTTAAAGGATTTTTCCATTAACTTTACAAGGATAGGATCTAAAGTAGGGAAAGTAAATTTTGCAGTGTCTTGTGACACTATTTCTCAAGCCACAGAGATCCCCAATTCAGAAGAATTGTGGTTCAAGGTGGAGAAGTTCAAGTTGCAGAATTGTGATGAGTTCCTTAAGGAAGAACATAAAACCATTGATATGGCTACATGTATTCCCAGAACTTGCCTTAAAGAGTATTTTTCTAAGTTTCTGATGGTGATCTATAAATACTTCACTTGTTAGGGTAGATTCCAAATGGTATATCAATACCATTTCAAGTTGTTGTTTCACTTCACAAGTAAACCACACTTAGATATACCTTTCTATTTGTTTAGAAGCCTAGGAAAATTGGTTGATAAGGTTCAGACCAAATATGATGCCTAATTTTTCATCATGCTCTTATTAAGTTTCTGGTGGTTGAAGAGTTGAATAGGTTGAAGAGATATTGGACCAAATTTTTACTTTTAAGTGGATATGAATTGGATGTTTCCACCACTAGGAGAACTCCAAATTCCAAACCTATAACCCGAGGGGAGGATAAGGAATCTAAGGCAGAGCTTGTAGCTAAGCCTAAAACAGAGATAGAGCCTATAGAAGAACCTAAGGAACTCGAAGTTGAACATGTAAAAGAGCCTGTGGTAGTAGAAAATTTTTCTACAAGTACCAAGACAAAAAATTATACAAGGAGGAGGACTAGATGTTAGTATGAATTCTTCGTCGAAGTGTACGAAAAAGAACCACTTTAGCTACGCATAACTAATAGCCCTAACAACAATAGAGGCTGCAAAACATCTTCAGATCTGCAATTAGTAGTTAAAATGCTGCAACAAACAGATCTATAAATGGAAAGACATTAAGCAGTAAAGTAAAGAATTTGCTCCATGCATCCAACAGACAAGACAAGAACACGATTTTTGAATGAATTTTTATATTACAGGGCACCTGGGAGGAAACAAGAAGGTGTATCCACATCTCCTCAATGGGATGGGTTCTTTGTAGTCCTCAGCACTTCAGATCTAAGCTTTCTCTCTCTTGTAGATGTAGAAAACCCAATGTAGAAGGTAGAGCTCAATGGGAGCAACAATGGCAGAAAATGAGACCAAGTGTATAGATCCAGAGTGATCTAATAGGCAACAAAAGGTCAAGAATGATGGGGAAAACCCTCCTATTTATAACAAAATATTGGGTCCTTCTAGATCTTGGTGCATGATTAAAATAATGTTAATCACATCTAGATCCACCTCTATGGAATATTTTATTATTATTTGTTGGAGGGAAAGGGTGTTTGACTTGGGTCAAATCCCTTGATTAGTGAAAAATAAATAAATAAATGATTTATTTATCTTTTAAAGGAAGTGGTTGGGATATAATCAAATAAATAATGATTTATTTGATTAATGGTGGTTGATTTGGTCATATTTAACAAGGAATATTATTTAAATAATTATTCCTAGAAAATAATAAGATAACTATGGGTTTATCTCTCATTAATTTCTTTGTTTTTTGGTTAAACATGACTGGGAATAATAATTAAATTATGGTTTAATTAATTATTCCTTTTGGGGTTTCCTATTTAACATAGTGAAAGCAGTTTTACTTGGGGTAAAACTGGTCTTACATGGTGTACTTGGGTCCATCTAATGATGAAAGGTTAGATGACCAAAAAATGGTGTAATAGATTGCCCCCCAGCGTGCGAGTGTCAGGAGCAAATCGTATGACCGAAGTACGTTGTAAGAAGACAATCACTAGACAACAAAAAGGGTATGTCAGAGAGAGAAATATGAGGTAGATAGTGTGCTGAAGGACTAGACCCTGAGGAGACGAGACTCTCAGGTGCAACAAGTCTCTTTTTATGAGAGGGTACCTGTGCTGAAGGCGGCGGGGGAGGCATACCTATGCCCGCCGTGACAAAGTACAAAAGAATAGTGTGACCAGTAAACAAGGGACCGAACCATAGAGTACAGCTGGCATAATCAAGGGCCAGATAAAAATACAATGAAGAGTCTCACATACATGCTGTGCCTGGGATAACAACCAGGACTAGTACAATAACATCTGAGTACATGAGATAAATACAACCCAAATGCCCCCTGTAAATGGGGAAGGGCTCACAAAATCTGACTGATACATGCAAATCATAGAGGTGCTGCAAGTGGCTAAGGCCAACATCATCAAAATCTGGAGCGGCATCAAAGGCTGCAATGAAGAGGTCATCCGGGCATGTGGGGGGCTACCTGCAGGGCCACCCTCTCATGAGGGCTGAGACATCTCACACACGCCCGGGAATCATCAAGAGCTGCTGCTGGGTCACTGGACTGTCCAGTATACGAATCTCGATCATGCTGAAAGGAGCTGGAGAAGCAATCAAGTCAAAGGGAAGTGAGAGATCCCCCTGCCTGATCCGAGGCACCGAACAAGAGTGGAAGCTGAAACCAAGGTACACCGCCCTCTAGACCTTGCTTCTGGAATAAATGTGCTGATGTCGACAGAAGGAGGTCCGCCGTAGGTGAGGCAATGAGAGATCCTCAACTAAGGCACGAGAGAAGAACAATAGAGCGACGGACAGACTGACACTAATGATGATGGTGAAAATGGGAAGGATGGAGTGGCGAATGGACGACTTCCCTTGTTAGAGCATAAAGGGCATGAATGACATGGCAGCGACTGGCACAATATCGAAAGGATAGGGGACAGTGGGGCTGAAGGTCATGATATGCGACACAAGAGAGTAACCAAGCAAAAAGAATGGAGGGCTATAGTAGGGTGTAAAAGGCCGCGGGATAGACTCCATGAATGCAATGATGACTCAACTCGGATGCTCTAAACAAGGGCAACATGATAGTGCTGCCACACAGTAAAGGCCCCAATGGGGGACCAAGGAAGCATGAGTACAAGGTGGGTACTCATGACGAAAATCGACACGAACATGGACGAGTAAGGGAGCGATATGGTGCCCCAAGTACAAGTGTCGTAAGTGAGGAAATTCGATTTTAAGGAGCAGTGAAGTGACCCTTCGTGGAAAAAATGTGTCTGGGTGAAGTATCAAATCACCAAAAACTAAGTAAAACCCATTTGAGAGCTTGGTGAGATCTAACCAGCGGTGCTGACGGTTCGTCGAACGGGGCTACGGTGTGGTCGCAGCAGTTGAAAGAAGAAACATGGGTTCTCTTTTAATGAGGCAGTTTTCCCTCCAAAATCATTCATTTGCTATTGTTGCTGTGGTGAATGTGGAGAGGAGAGAAGGCCCTAAATCTTGCGGCGAACGTAGCTGACAAACCGACCGTTGGATTCGAGATCTGTCAGTTGGAGGTAAGAGGCCTAACCTAGCTCTTGCATTTTGATGGATTAGATTTGCAGTTTAGGGCCCAACACCCCAGAAATGAAATTTCCCTCCTCATCTCTATTTGCCGGTCGTAATTTTAAAGTAGGGTGGTGTGCGGCGGCCAGACCAGGTTTGAGGGAAAAAGTGCGACCTGGTCCAGAAATGGGCAGAAAACTGCGACCTGGGAGGGGAGGGGGGCTTGGTGCTGTTTGATGGTTGGGAGTTGGGTTTTTGTGTGTGGTTATGGTTTGCCCGATCTGTACCCTGAAAAAGAGAATGTGTTTGTGCAGGTATGGCAGAGTTACGGGTCAACTGGAGAGAGAGGGATCTGGGAACACTTCGGGCAGAGATCCAGGCGGATCAGGGCGTCCGTCGTGTATTGGCCAGATTTGGGGTCCTCAAGTTTGTGGAGAACCCGTTGATGAGAGCAGGGGAATCATTACTGGCCCGGATTATCAGTTACTGGGATCCAGATCAGGAGATCTTTGTAGTGCAAGGGCACAGGATCGAACTGACGGTCCAGGATGTGTACTTCCTGACCGGCCTCCCACCATTGGGGATAGTGGGAGACACGCAGCCAGTGTTGCCGCGGGGGCGGTATATCATGGAGTTTGTGGAACGCCATTGTCGACCGGGTTTCCAAGTCAAGGGGACTCGGATATCGATCAGGGATCTAGAGAGGCTAGAAACCCGTGCAGTGGCCGCAGCTGTGCTGCGAATCCTGGGCACCCAGGCGTTCCATCACATCACCGGTGGGCAGATGATGATAGTGGAGAGTGTGTTGGGTGGGACCTACTTTGGGTGGGCCCAAATGATGCTGGTGTCGCTAAAGCGACAGTTGTCGCTATGCAGGCGGCAGGTGAATCATGATTGCTCATATGGGACTTTATTGTGCGCCTTCTTCTTCGAGAAGATCCCGACCTTGAGGCCTCATGTGCAGCTTCCAGATGGGGGCCCGAGAGAGCCCAGGATGCGTCGTTGGGGACGACTACTCTGCAGAGGAGGAGGAGGGGTGGTCGGGCGAGTGTTTCGACCGGAGTTCTTTGCCCATTGGGATCAGATGCCGTTGTACATAGACGACTACCCGTATAGTGCGATGAGCTACTGTGGGGATCCGGATCTGCCACTTCCGTCTGGTCGAGTCTGGGGACCCGATGGTAAGTGACAAATTGCTATTCTTATATGGGCATGTTAAAGTTTTTTAATAGTAAATAATGATACTGATTCAGGGACTTTTGGTATGCAGATATAGCACCGGTAAAACCGGCCGGATATATGGGACGACCGGCAGCGTCTGGAGCTACAGGTCCGAGTGGGTCGAGAGCAGCGCAGAATGAGGATGCAGCCGCCCTACTAAAGGACATCCGCCGTAGATGTGAGCAGCTTTTGACCGGAGTATCGGAGCGCGGGTGGCAGGATTTAGACGACCAGTACATAGAGCCATGTGTTGGTCTCCCCTCGGAGTGGTGAGGTATCATGCGGCGCATGGCGATGGCTGGTCAAGCTATGCGTGATCTACATGCTGCAGGGGCAGAGCCATTGGCCCGGGAGCCTCCAGATAGTGATTAGGGGCATATGGTGCCCCTTCTGATGTATGTAGGGGCAGGTGGTGCCCCCTATAGTGTATGGAGGGGCATATGGTGCCCCCAGTTTTTTGGATTTTGTTTGTAACATGCTATGGGCATGTCGTATGTATATGTATGGAGGGGCATATGGTGCCCCCAGTTTTTGGAACATGCTATGGGCATGTCGTATGTATCAGAGTAGATGGACTCATCAATATATGGTTTGCGACACATATTATGGATATGCATCATCTTTTGATGGTTGATTTAATGTTATTGTCTTGTATGAATTGTGTGTGATAAATGCCAATCTAGAACATGGTTTGCAATACTATCGACGTAGTGATTCTGGTCTCTGGGTACATGGTTGAAAGTTATGGTTTCAAACGCACGTATTAAGACTTTCACTCATAAATAGCATCTAAACAGCACAGGGTTATGCACACGATAAACACCATTTAGTTGCATTACAAGAAGCAGGGAATCCAAACGAACGTGCAGATGGTGGATGCGATGCAACAGGGCATCAGCTAATAGGCCACGCACCGCATCATATTCGGCCTGATTGTTGGTGGCAGAACCAATGCATACCCCGTTAGATAGAACGAGGTCATGCAAGGGGGTGAAGATGGCCCACCTTGCCGAGGCAAGATTCCTGGAGTAGCGACTTGCACCATCGGCGTAACCGATAAAGGGTGTGGACGGGGGGTCCTGCAAAATGGTGTGACAAGACAATAAATAAGGGGATGAAAGGAAATGACGGCAGCGTGAGGGTACAGAAGTCATCGAGCGGTAATGGCAGGAGGAAGGGGCAGGATGATCAAGACTCAAACAAGGTGGTGTATGAGAGCTATCGAAAACATGGCGAGGACTCGGGCTGCGGAGGTCAACAGAGACACAAGTGGAGTGATCTCGAGTATCAAAAGACACAACAGGGGAGGCTGCAGGCGGGCTAGGCTCCGAGTGTCGTGCAGAGGAGGATAGGTAAAGAATGGTGACCGTAGACTCCTTCATCTGAACATCAGGGGGGGGAATGTGGATGGGAGCGGGGGGATCCTCAGGCTGGCCTGAAGCATACTGCGCGAGAATGGGAGAGGCGGATTGATTTTGTTCAACCTCATACTCGTGGATCACCTCAAGGGACGCACGGTAATGCGTCAGGTGAGGAAAATAATGGGAGTAGTGGCCATGGACACCGCACAGGGCATAGGGCTTGTTGGTGCGGAGAGTCTTGGGGTTCTTGGGGACGGTCGAAGAAGGAGTGGGAGTTTCAGTGACCGCAGTGTCGGGGAACGAAACTTTTATCATGGGCCGGATACGAGGTAGATCGGGACAAGCATGGGTGGCATGACCAGTGACATCACATAAGGCACAAGGCTTCGCGGGCGGAGAAGGAGCCGGGGTGGTCGTGGTGGTTTGGTCTTTGGTTGCCCCCTTGCGGGCTTTGCCTTTCTTCCCGGGAGCCGTCACAACAGGAGAAGGGTCCTGTGGAGGTGCTGGGGGCACAGTGGCTATGGAGGAAGCGAGGGGGACCGGTTGAACCGGTGTCAAAGCCATGTAAGGTTTGGGGTGACCAGGGGGGGTGGCGGCTGGGGGATCAAGGTACCAAACCGAGATGCCCAAGGTCAAGTTAGGGAGGGAGAGGGTGGCCATGACGGGGACAGAATATACTCCGGGAGGGGGAGCTAGGAAAGGGATCTGCCCAGCAGGGAAATGACCAGGAGGGACGGCTCCAAGATGGTTAAGGCCAGGGGGAACTGATCCGGGAGGATAAAGGGGTTCAGGGATACCAGCTGTAGGGGAAGGGGCAGAAGGAGGAGGTCCGGCTGGCTGAGATGAATGGCTCGGAGTTGGGTGCGGAGGGCGGGGGGGAGGTTGTTGACTAGCCGAGGCAAGCCGCTTATGGGCAGCCTGAGACGATTGCATCATGCAAACATTCGACAAGCTGGGATCAGTGACCGAAGGAGGGGGAAGATGAGGGAAAGTACCAAGCAAGGTGGAATCTTTGTAGACGCCGGGGGAGACACTGGTCAGAGAATCAACGGTTTGCGTGTTGGCTACAGAAGAGATGGTCGTCTCGGAGGAGGTCTGAGACGGCGGCTCATGATAAGATAGCTGGTCAATAGTGACTATCTTCCCATTGTGTGGGAAAGACATCTTGCGGAAAACCGCGGATGGGACAGCAGACATGGCGTAGGTGTAGCTTTGCCCCAATAGAATGTTGTAGTCTAGAGGGGCATCAATGACTTCGACATCAACGCAAACGGTCTTACCGGCGAGGGTGATGGGACAGTTACGAAACAGGCCAATAGGCTGGGAGGCATGACCGTCCCACGCTCGAAGGGTGATCATGGAAGGGGCCAGCTCAGGGGATCCGAGTTGCTTCCAAACCGAAGTGGACATCACACAGGTGGATGCCCCCTCATCAATTATACACCGGGATACAGTGGCGTTCCGGATTTTGACTGGGATTTGGAAAGCAACGGAAGGAGGAAGAGGAGGGTGGTCCGATTGAGTGGCGTCGAAAACAATCATTGGGTCATCAGCAGGATCAACAGCGCCCACGGCAGATAGTAGAGCCTTCCTTTGAGAAGGGCACGACTGGAGGAGTTCCAGTGTGGAAATGGCAGCAGGGGATTGCGCCAAATCATCTACTATACTGTACGATTGAGCGGCTCGACCGGAAGCAGCATTTTGGCGTAATGGGCCCTTTGGAATCTTTGGATGAACCTCAACTTTGGGTTGAGGGATGTGCAAGGGGCCACTGGATGTCGAAAGAGGCTCTGTAGAACCTGAAGATGGAGGCTCGGGGGCAGACTGAGCAGGAGGCTTGGGGTACTGGCGAGACCGAGTTTGAAGGTGAAGGTCGACGGAAGGGGAAGGATCGGAGCGCATCATAAGGATCCGATAATCAGAGGAACCAGAAAGGGACGAGGGGGTGGCTACATGGCTGTCGGGGGGTTGGGTAGCCACGAATCCCTGGTGAGGGAAAGGATCAGTGAACACAGCTGGCTGGGTGGTGGCCACATTAGGAGGAGCATGAGGGGAGGCGTGTTGTCCGCGCAATGTGGCTTGAGACTCCCACATCTGTCGCATCTGGGGTAAGAGAGAACAATCGTGAGTGTAGTGACCGTAAACACCGCAACACGAACAGGGCTTGTTTGTGCGAAGCGGCCTGTCCGGCCTGGGCGGCATGCCCTGTGGCTGGTTGCTAGTGTTAGGGTCCACACCAGAATTGGGTCCTCGGTTATCGGGGGCAGACTGGTTCTGGTTGCCTCTCCGCCTTCTTTGAGAAGAAGGGGGATTAATCGCACCCTGCTGTGCAAATACTTGCCCTGGAGGGGGTTGTAAGTGCTGTTGCGGGTTGTGAGGAGGCAAGGGAGGCGGAAGCGCATATGCTGGAGGAGCTGGTGCACCAGGCTGTGGATAAAAGTAAGGGTTGGGTTGGGCAACATTGAGGTAAGCAGGAGGTTGGGCAAAAGGAGGAGGCATGCCGTATCCTGGATACATGTTGCCGGGAGGGGGAAGAGTGCTTGAGGTGCTGGCCCCTCTGCGGCTCAGCTCATGGGAGGGTGACCGGATGGACGGAAGGGTCTGTATCTGAGTCGGCGGCGGGGATGTCAGGCAGAACGGTATAAACATAACCCGATTGAGCATAGATCGGGTCATATTTTAAAGCTATTTGGAGGGCGGCTTCTTCAGATTGAGGAAAGTGAGAGGCGACATCTTTGCCGATGGGAGACGGGAGGGTGCGAAGGAACCAGTCCATGTAAACCCGATCTTCAAAGGGAGGGGCTCGACATAAGCTCCGTCTTCGTCGCCATTCTTGAACATGGGCAGAAAGGCGTGTGGAAGAGGATTGCTTAAATGAAGTCAGGAGCTCCGTACCAGTGTCGTATCGGAGAGGGAGCTGGAAGTACGACAAGAAGGCTTGGGCAAGAGTCTCGAACGTGGTATGGGAGGAAGTGGCCTGTTCGACATACCATTTAGAAGCTTCGCCGGTAAGCGTGCGTTGGAACGAACGAAGACGGATGGAGTCATCGGTAATGGAGTTGGAGGAACACCACATGTGGAAAGACCGGACGTGATTGGTTGGGTCTTCGCCATTAAGGCCCTCGAACTTAGGGATATCAGAGGGCAGCTTGGTGGGCATAGTGGGCCAGGTAGCATTGTGGTGAATGGGATCATTAATCAGCTGATGGAAATCGGGGAGAGTACAAGGAGCACCTGTGCTCTGACGACACGGGGTCGCCGGGAGCCAGTGGTTGTAGCGGTTAGCTAGAAGTAGGGCCGGCATTGGGGCCGGGAGAGCGCTGGCGTTAGACCCTGGACCCGGACATGGTGGAGGCGGGAAGGCAGGGAGGGAAGGAGGACCAGGAATCGGAGGAGAGAGTGGGAGTGCGGACTCGAAAGGTGGGTAGCTGGCAGCAGCGGTGCGAACAGTCGATCAGCAGAGCCAGGGTGAAGGCCAAGAAGTCTCCAGGAAAGGCGCCTTGGGGGCGCAATGATGACGAGAAGAAGGAAACCGACAAGGGAAAAAAGGGACAGAATCAAGTGAGGTCAAGGGCAGAAAAGGTGCAGTGACAATTGATTTTAGAGTCTTTGCCAGGCGGTGTTAACCAGGCGCTTCTTCACTTAGGGTCAGTGTGTGGCGTGCGTTAATTTTAATTTTTAAACCCTTTCCGTTGTTGAGAGCAAGAAAAAGTGTGTTGCGTAGCTGAAAATAAACCTACAGAGAACAGAATAAAATGCTAAAATAACAGAGAAATAACAGCTACATATGCATCTATCTAACCCCAGAAGGTGGGTCTCTCACAACTATGCTGAAAAGAAAGGGAAAAACTATGGAAACACACACAAAGGAAGCTCGACAGATCTAGGGTCAAAGGGGATAGAGATCTGGAGGATAAAGCTGCAGACAAGGGGTGCAGATCACAGCCAAGAGACAGAGGCAAGGTGGCTGGAAAAGGGAAATCAGCAAAAAACCGGGGGGGCAAGGCAGAGGCCTTCAGAGGAGGTCCAAACAAAACGACAAGAGGTGATTTGAAAAGAAAAGAGGTTGATTTCAAAGGATCTGAAAGTGAGGTAACAGATCTGGAAAAGAGGGGGCTGAAGCTCTGAAACCGACGGCTGAAACAGCTAAAACTCTTCCACAAAAAGTGGATGGTACTAAAGCCCTAAGGGGCTGGGTTCCCACTTAGATGAGTAAAAACAGATCAGATCTTGGTCAAGGCGAGGCAGACAGTGGAAGACCACAGTGACCAAAGCCCGAGAAGAAGTGCGAGAAAAATCTGGAAAAAGTCGGTCGCAGTTTCGACGATCGAGTTGGTCGCACCGGTGAAAAGTGCGACCTGGAGGTCCAGGTCGCAGGTTTAGGGCCAAAAAGTGCGACCCCCCTGTTCCGGTTGTCTCGGCGGCAGATTTTGAGAAAAGTTGCCGTCTCAGTTGCGGCTGGTGTCGCTTACCTGCGCAATAGGGCCAGAAACACACGGAAGTTAGAAATTTTAAGTTTTTAGGGTTTTATGTGAGAAAAATGACATAAAAAGAGGAAAAATAAGTAGCTGAAAAGAAGCCCTAGGGCCTGAAGTAGCTGGATATGCAGGAATATGAAAAACGACAGCGGTCGTAATTTAAAACCCGTGTGGAGTCGCCATTTGTTAGTATGAATTCTTTGTCGAAGTGTACGAAAAAGAACCACTTTAGCTACGCATAACTAATAGCCCTAACAACGATAGAGGCTGCAAAACATCTTCAGATTTGCAATTAGTAGTTAAAATGCTGCAACAAACAGATCTATAAATGGAAAGACATTAAGCAGAAAAGTAAAGAGTTTTCTCCATGCATCCAACAGACAAGACAAGAACACGATTTTTTTGAATGAATTTTTATATTACAGGGCACCTGGGAGGAAACAAGAAGGTGTATCCAGATCTCCTCAATGGGATGGGTTCTTTGTAGTCCTCAGCACTTCAGATCTAAGCTTTCTCTCTCTTGTAGATGTAGAAAACCCAATGTAGAATATAGAGCTCAATGGGAGCAAAATGGTAGAAATGAGACCAAGTGTATAGATCCAGAGTGATCTAATAGGCAACAAAAGGTCAAGAATGATGGGGAAAACCCTCCTATTTATAACAAATTATTGGGTCCTTCTAGATCTTTGGTGCATGATTAAAATAATGTTAATCATATCTAGATCCACCTCTATGGAATATTTTATTATTATTTGTTGGAGGGAAAGGGTGTTTGACTTGGGTCAAATCCCTTGATTAGTGAAAAATAAATAAATAAATGATTTATTTATCTTTTTAAGGAAGTGGTTGAGATATAATCAAATAAATAATGATTTATTTGATTAATGGTGGTTGATTTGGTCATATTTAACAAGGAATATTATTAAATAATTATTCCTAGAAAATAATAAGATAACTATGGGTTTATCTCATTAATTTCTTTATTTTTGGGTTAAACATGACTGGGAATAATAATTAAATTATGGTTTAATTAATTATTCCTTTTGGGGTTTCCTAATTAACATAGTGAAAGCAGTTTTACTTGGGGTAAAACTGGTCTTACATGGTGTACTTGGGTCCATCTAATGATGAAAGGTTAGATGACCAAAAAATGGTGTAACACTAGAAACCAAAGAAAAGGGTAAAATGTCAGATATCCTGGAAGCTATTGTCATTGAAGAAATCCCCTTTGTGAAACCTGTAGAGATAAAAGAGGCAGAAGCCAAAAAAAAATTACTCAAGAAGATTCGGGTTTTATTTTCAAGCCCCAAAAACCTATCACAAGATCACAGCAGCTAAAAGAAAAGATGCTTGAGTTTCCATTAGAAGAAGAGGTGCCTCCAGAAAAACTAGAACCTGTGAAAAAGAGGAAAGGTAAGCAGCATGTAAAAGAGAAATGTGAAGTGGATATGCTGCAAGAACAGTTGAAAGATGCTCTGAATGAGGTAATAGAATCAAAATTTCTTTTCGAGAAATTGGAGGAAGACATATCAAAGCAACTGGACTTTTACAATGAGGTTGCAGGTAAATCTGGAAAGATGTTAAAGAGGAAATTTCCTTTACACATGATGATGAAACACCTATGAAGGAGGAAAATATGGTTACAAGTTGATAGGAGGAGGATACAAGAACAAGTCAGACCTTTAGAAACACAAATGGAAATGATCCAAGCCGAAATTTTGAAGTGGGGACTCAAATTCATTATTGTAACTGATCATACTCCATGAGTATGGTAAGACCATAAATTTTTTCTTATACTATGGTTGATCAAAAGGTTGGTAAATATACAGGTTTATATAGTCATTTAGAAGTGCTTTGGAGGCGAAAAAATATTGAAAATGAAAAATCTCATAAACTAGGTACTTTCGTAGAAACTCTCCATCTTAAAGGTAGAAATTTGCTACGAAACTGTTGTAGCTTTCCATGGAGTAAAACACCAGTCTAAAATTTTGAATTAAGAGGGCTTAATGCATTTATTTAACCTATAAACCTCAGAGAAGACCCTGAAACAGTAAAAAAAATAAAATATTTTGCAAGAGGGTGATTTTTTCATTTGCTACTGAAGTTTGCTACCAAACTGTCTATACTTTGTTTTTTCAGCGTAATGAAGTTTTGATGATTTTTCGAAAATACAACAGTGAATAAATGTATAAAACACAATTCAAATGTATTCACATCGTCATCCTATTTTTCAGGGGGACAACTCAGCAGGTCAAACTCCATGTGGTCGCCAGCTCATCAAGCCAACTAATCATGCCAACTTATCATGACAACTCATCATTCCAGTTCAAGCATTCGATTTCCTAATTCTAGTTCATCAACAATCCAACACCTCAATAGTCAATTATAGTTGATAAGGATCATTGGCATAATTTACTGGATTTTTTTTGAAGTTCATAAATGGTGATAAAGTCATTTTTGTGTAGAAACTCTGTCAAGCATAAAATATCCCTAGAAAGTCTCCATGTTTTGTAATTATACTAGAACTAGGTCTCTTAGCTAAGGTATCGAGTCCAGCCCAGGTGGAAGGCTATTGTAAAGAGTCCTCACTCTATAAATGAAGGATTTTTTTTACTTTGAAGGGGTTGTTGAATGTTATGAGAGAGCTACCTATGTAAATTTTCTTTATGATCTAATATACATTTTGCAGCAGTCTGTTTTAAAACTGGGTATTCTCCTTGGCTTAGGTGTTTTGTCCTTATTTTGTATATTTTTATAAGATTAATGGCAACATGATTACTTGGAATTCATTATTAAATGTTCCAAATTCCTTCATTTGTTGTGTTTTTGTTGTAAGAATTAATTTATGTTTGAGCCAATTTGCCTCAGCTTCCATGAATACAGTTTGTGTGTAATTGAATTTCCTTAACTGACTCCATGCACAATGGTTGTTTTCATTACACTCTTCCACTTGCAGAAAATCACATGAAGTATAAATAGAATTAGTCATCTGCAAATTTGAATTTTATCTTGAATATTCCATTGTTTTACTTGAGAGGGCCCTCTCAAACTGGAAGGGCTAACTTCCAATTAAAAGTTGGTTGAAATAGTTATGCTAGGTTGATGGTTGACACAACCCAACTTGCTCCAGCTTGGTGATAACATACCCCATGGACAAATTTCCATTATTTACAATTGTTTTCAAGGTCAAAATAGGTTATCCACCTATCATTTGTCTTTTTCTAGATGTTATAATTCCAATTAAGATTTTGATGTAGATAAATTCCAAAATATTTGTATGAAATCACATTCTCTAATTTGTTGATGCCATACACGAATTTTTGTAAGCATTATTCTTGGATTTGATTATCGTAACCTTTGTCTTGTTAGTGTTAACAATCATGCCCATACTAGTGCATAAATTCTTGAAAAAAATTGTTTCTTATTGAAATCATATGGATACCTTGCCATAAGAACAATATCATCAACATATAAAATAAAGATTATGAGTATTACATACAAATTCATACCAACACACCCTACTTACTCAAGAAAACATTCTAACTTTTTGATGCATATACATTATAAAATACACCTAATCATTACTATATATAAATATATATATAGTAAATTTAATATGATTATTAATGTTCCCAAAATTGGGTGTTTGATAGGTGATAGGTGGTGGGACACATTACCGTTGTCCCACCATTCATTCACAAGCAAGGACTCAATAATGTGTCCCTCCTAAGATTATGATACTGCATTCATTTGGCATGCACATCATACCATGTCAATTTATGATTTTACAATGGAAATTGCAACATGTTTTGGTACAAAGTTAATGTTTGAGCTCAAGTGGAGATTTTTCATATATAAGGTGTGAATTGATGGAGTTTTATGGTCATCAAATAGTCTAGTCCTAGCTATCTTTCCCATGCTTCTTCATCATTTCATGTTGAGGTTGGAATTCAAGCATTAGGATGGTTTCATATAGCATGAAGAAAGGTTATATCTGCATATCCAAGGCACACAACAAGGAGAAATATTTCTTCTTTTAGATTTGATTTCCTTTGTTCAATTTTATCTTTAGTGGATGATCTCTTCGTCGTTCTATTTATACTTCATCACTTAGAGCTTTTCTCCCCTTAATCCAGCTGGCTCCTCGATGCCTTTTCTGAATTCTCTTATTATTTTGGGCTTCTCTCTAGCTAGTTCTAGTCTTTGGATGCCTTTAAACCCCTCTACTAATTTTCCTTTGCTTGGTTTCGATCACCTCCCTAGTTTTCTCTTCCAACCTTAATTTCTCTCTCCTCCCTTGTGTTATCACTAAAAAAAAATGAAGCATCATTTGACAAAGTCATATAGGTTCATGTGTCAAAGGTAGGGTTGTAGGATTCATTTTTTATATACTTGGTCAAGGAAAATTTTAAATTTTTCTTATTTAAGGTTACCCTAAGGTCCAAACCCACTCACTTTCAAATCCCTTCATGTCACATCACTCATAATTTTCTGACAGATTTCAATTCCCAAGATTTTTGTACCGAAATAGTCATTTTAGCCAAGAAACCACAGTTTCATAATGAAATACATAGAAATGTCGCTTTTTTCTACAAAACTATTGATAATTTCATAGCGAAAACACCCATATTTACACTAAACACGCTATGAAAGTGTGGTTTTCTGTCTGTCTTGTTAGATTAGATGTTAGGTGTCAAAATATCATTTGGAAAGGGTAAGTTAGATACCATTTGAGTCATTGAGGGATAAGATCAAGGTACATGGTTAGGTCTAAAGTCATCGTCACCATTTTAGGCATGTATGAGTCATCATTGTGTTATGAGTGAACATCAAACTTCAAAAATCTTTCCTAATTCAGTCATTTCTCATTCTTCATTTCTTCTTCGCATGATATTGAGCTCTGGAGAGTTATTACATTGAGCCAAAGTTGTGGCTTGTGTTTTCAAAAGTTTACAAAGATCACTAATCAAGCGAGGGTGAAAACTATCAAGCGAGGCTGAGAACTATCAAGCGAGGTTGGGAAGGCATTAAAGAAACCATGGCAGAAAAAAAGAAGGATAAATAAGGGTGGCCAATGTATGAGATATGAACCAGTAGATATGAATCTGATCAATTAAGACCTAACAACTATATAAGTCTTAAGAAGGAAAGGATGCTTACATTTTTGTGAAACATTAGAGGGCTGCCATGTACAAGTCTCCAAATAATTTTCTTTAAAATTCATTGGAACAACTACCAAAGTGGGAGTGCTTAATATTTCCATTACACTAGAGGTCATTGCAGCAACAACAGAGATTCCAAGGGGACAAGAGAAATGGTTCGAAGGGTTCAATTTCAACATGGAGCAGTGCAAAGAGTTTATGAAGCCTGAAAACAGTGAAATGGACCTTACTAATGTCATTCCAAGGAGCTGCATGAAGGATAACTACTCAAATTTGATGCTCATCATCCAAAAGTATTTTACTTGTGAAGGAAGATATCATAAAGTCTACTCATACCATTTCAAACTACTCCTACACTTTATTTGTAATATATCTCTTGATGTGCCTTTCTATTTACATAAAATTTTATCGAAAATGGCAGACAAGGTCCAAGAAAAATCTGAAGGGAGTGAGACTTTATTGTTTTATCATGGTTTAATTAAACTACTAGTTTTAGATGAGCTCCAAATACTAGGCAGAGACTGGCCTTCATTTTTGTTTATTAGTGGTTTTGAGTTTCGGTGCATCTCGGTAATCAAAAATGTGAATGATAGGAGTAAGATTTGTGATATAAAGTGTGGGTTATATACGGTGATCTTTGCAATATAAAGTGTGGGTTATATACAATGATCTCTGCGATATAAATTGTGGGTTATATACGGTGATCTCTGTGATATAAATTGTGGGTCATATACAGTATACAGTGTGAATAAAGTGCATACAATCAATTATATACAATTCATATGTAAACTGATACACAGTTCGGATAATAACTGATATGAAATACGGTCACTACATGATGGACAGTGCGGATAATACATACTATGGAGTGCATACAATACATGTTATGCAGTGTGGAGTATACATAGGATAGAGAGTTGAGGTATGCTTGTAAAGAAGTGTGATGAATACACATGAAGAAGTGTGGAGTATACTTGACATTATGCGGAAATTGCACCGAACTTAAATGCGAAATTTTGAAGTCAAACATTGTCTAAGATGTTAAGAGTGGTTTTCAATGTGAATATCTAAAGTAAGGGTTACTGTTGGATAAGAAAATAGAGGAAGGTAAATCTATTATTTACCTTCCCTCTCACAGTTAATAAAAGAAAGGACAGTGCATACTGGTGCAAGATAGAAAGATCAGCATTGGAGATCATCAAAGAAGAAGCAATAAGGTCTTGGAAGAATTCATAGGTTAAGGGTCTAAGTTTGGGTCATGGTACTTGTCAATTGAAGATCTATAAGAAGAATTCTTTGCGGGTTTTCCTCTCCAAGAGGGAGAGGTTTTTCCCTAGCTCCAAGAGCCTAATTTTGTGTCTTGTTTATTTTTTATAATTGACTTGATGAAAGACTAAACAAGATAACAAAGAGAAGACATAATCAATCTCACAAGTAATTATCAAGAAGAGAATTTGTATTAACCACAAGTCCTCCAAATTCTCAACATGGTATCAGAGGTAAGGTGCTAGAAAGGGCATAGAGACACTCAATGATTAGATTTCATGGATGGCATCAAAGAAAGGATTTGATTAGAATAAAATTTAGTCTTCCATAGTGAAATAAATAAGACAGTATTATAGAACCATCTTAAATATGTCAGCAGTTCAGTGCTATCTCAAAGTATTGCCATCAAAAGCTTCAAGTCAAGTTACCTATCACCCTTGATCTTTCAAGGAAGCAGCAGAACATCCTCATCAATCACCATTCAAAGGAAGCTTCAACCATCTTCAAAGTAATCAAGTTGATAGAAGAAGAAAAGCATCTACTCAAAATAAAAGGACAATGAAGTCATGCCAAATTCATGAAGGGAGATATAAGAGCCCAAAGGATTCTTATAGAATCCATAAAAGAATCTATCATCTCCGATGTACGAAATCTAAAATCATCAAAAGAAGTATATAAGAAATTGGTGGAGTTATTCCTTGTGAGTACTGCAGGAGAATCAATCTCTCTGATCAACTGCGGGAACTAGGAGAAGACTACAATGGTGCTAAATGCTTTATGAGAAGAAGGGGGAAACTTCACTTCATAATTATACGAGAAGATAGAAGTCACACCATTCCACGATTTAGGGTCTCTATGTAAAATATGGGAAACAAGATTGAAAGCCAAAGTTGTTATAGGATTAAGTGAAGGGAATCAAGCCTTTGCAGCCAATTCAAGGAAGAAAGGAAGATTCGCAGTGTAACATCCTAATCAAAGCATGGTAGGAGCTCTTGGTAAAACATCTCCTAGAAAACCTCTGTAATAACTATACGAATGGAAGGCAGTCATCAAGATCAAGGGTCATCATGAAAAATAGAATTCTAGAATGTGATGACATAAATGAAAAAGGTATGAGGTATGTATATATTTATATGCTGACACTGGATGTTGTGAAGTCATGTCATATGGTTGTAGGAAATATACTTCCATATTTATAAGTATGATCTATGAAAGAGGATCTCTCAGTGCACCAACAGATGAACTCAACATTATATATATCCTCATGGAATATGAGGTGGTTGTATATGAACGAGGAACTGGAAAATGTGTAAGTTTCTGGGAATGGATAATGTGCAGAAAGGAAGAGATCATCAAATGAAACCATGTCAAGAGGCAATTATCATCCAGAAGCCAAGAAGATATGACTAAGAGATCTCTTGGGAAGATATGCAGACTCTGACTGAATTCTGGTAAAAAGAAGACCCTTGGGAAAACATATCATTGGGATATGTTTCAATTTCCATGGTGAAAGATCATCACTGAGGTAAAAAAAAATTTTAAAGTTCATATGTATATGTTTATTTGGATGAATTTGTGCAGGGCTGCTAATCATGAGAAAGGATGTATGATCCTTGGAGATTATTTGAAGAAAATCAGCATGGAATAACCATGAACCAGATTAGAAGGATTGATAAATCACTTTTTGATAGTGGACATGATTCGTGACTGAAAGTGATGGATTATTTGTGCCCTATGAAGACAAAAGTTGAAGATTCCTCAATTTCGAAATCCATGACATCGAGGGGAGGAATTCTTCAATATTAGCTACATTGTTGTTGTAGAACCCTGGTTGAGAAAGATCCTGGTGGTAAGTTTCTTACTTGGAATAAACTTGAAGTATGTCCTTCCTGTGTTGAGAGGGAGTAACATATGTGATTCTCTATTACATGTGTCATGCACTAGACCAGGACTAACAGTCGTAAGTCTTAGTGAAGGCCATGTGAAGAGAATGGTTAGACACGTCATTCTGGTCTTAACTTGGAAGACAAAATGGAGGGTTGGCTAATCATTTGGCATTCAATACTCTTTGAGAATGAGATAGGGCATTCAAGATAAGAGTAGTCGTGGATCGATATTCTTTGAGGGATGGCCACCCAAGAGAAGAATGGTCCAAGAAGGTCATACTCTGGGAACACCTAGGTGGGGTATGTACCTTGGAGAGACAATGAATATGGTGTCTACTAGTCATGTTTCTCGCCAGCATTGTAGCCCATTGTCTTGTTGAGAGATGGGGTTGTTAGTCAAGGCCTTACACTAGGACAATTTTGGTTGATATGATGCTATACAGATGCAATTACCAATTCGATTCTTCTTATGAGATTCTTCAGTATGAAAGTAACCATGTACCTGTATGAATACCTCCCTAGTTAAGAGGGAGTGTTGAAAAACGTAACTAGGTCGGTCTTCATATTGACTATGTAATTATGTATTTTATGTAAAGAAGAATACAAAGATAATAAAATGTGTATTGGTTGTGCTGGCTTCATGGGTTTCATGAGCAAGATTTTATCTTAGGTTAATAGACTTCTTCTTGATGTCTATATAGGGTTTGTCTTCTTTTTATAAATATATTCAGTGTCATGTATATGAATAACCTAGTCGTAATTGAATGCTCCAAGACCTTGTCCAAAAAGTTGTGGAATAATGGATTGGAATAATTCTTATATCAACATTGGAAATCTATGACGAATTCGGTCCTCTAACTCATAGCTAAGTCGGCCTACAAGCTAGTGGGTGGTCGACATAAAATCAAGAAGATTGCCTCTATATATACACTGCCTCTAGGGTCAATTAGACACCAAGTAATAAAGCGGATCTCTCACAGCAAATGTGATCAACTCTGAAATGGAATGTCATAATCCTGGAAAAATGAAATACGTTAATCACTAGAGTATAAAGTGATCCCCTGTGAAGTTTTCGGTGCATCTCGATAATCATAAGTGCGAATGATACGAGTTTTGGTGCATCTCGGTAATCAGAAGTGTGAAGGATACGAGTAAGATTTGTGATATAAAGTGTGGGTTATATACGGTGATCTCTGCGATAGAAAGTGCGGGTTTATACGGTGAACTCTGCGATATAAAGTATGGGTTATATATGGTTATATTTGCGATAAAAAGTGTGGGTCATATATAGTATACAGTGTGAATAAAGTGCGGACAATCAATTATATACAATGCAGATGTAAACTGATATACAGTGCGGATAATAACTGATATGCAATGCGGTCACTACATGATGGACAGTGCGGATAATACATACTATGAAATGTGTACAATACATGTTATGCAGTGCGAAGTATACATAGGACAGAGAGCTGAGGTATGCTTGTAAAGAAGTGTGATGAATACACATGAAGAAGTGCGGAGTATACTTGACATTATGCGGAAATTGCACCGAACTGAAATGAAGAATTTTGAATTCAAACATTGTTTGAGATGTTAACAGTGGCTTTCAATGTGAATATCTAAAGTAAAGGTTACTACTGGATAAGAAAATAGAGGAAGGTAAATTTATGATTTACCTTCCCTCTCACAGTTAATAAAAGAAAGGACAGTGCAGACTGGTGCAAGATAGAAATATTAGCATGGAAGATCATCAAAGAAGAAGCAATAAGGTGTTGGAAGAACTCATAGGTTAATGGTCTAAGTCTAGGTCATGGTACTTGTCAATTGAAGATCTATAAGAAGAATTATTTACGGGTTTTCCTCTCAAAGAGGGAGAGGTTTTGCCCTGGCTCCAAGAGCCTAAGTTTGTGTCATGTTTATTTTTGATAATTGACTTGATGAAAGACTAAACAAGATAAAAAGAGAAGACATATGCAAGCTCACAAGTAATTATCAAGAAGATAATTTGTATTAACCTCCAGCCCTCCAAATTCTCAACAGCCGGAACTCCTCAACAAAATGGTGTGACAAAAAAAATGAATAGAAAATTTCAGCAAATGGCTCCTGCTATGCTTGATGAGTCTGGAACTCCTGACACCTTCTGGGGTGAAGCTGCACATATCGCAGTAAATATTCTCAACAAGGCCCATGTTCGTGTGAATAGTGATAAAAATCCTTATGAACTCTAGTATGGTAAGCCTCCCACTGTGAAGCATTTTAGAGTTTTTGGAAGCAAATTTTTCATTAAAAATAATGATGAAAAACTCTGTAAGTTTGAAGCTAGAGCAGATGAAGGAATACTTCTTGGTTACTCTTCTAGAAGTAAAGGACACAAATGCTACAATAAGAGACTTCAAAAATTTGTGAAATGTATTGATGTTGTGATTGATGAAGCATGCACAGCTCCCAAAAAGGAAACAAAAACAAAAGAGGATGATGATGATTATGAATGCTTTCCCACATCAAATCACAATGATATAGAAGAAGAAACAAATGAAGCATCAAAAGAAGACACATCAGATAAAGAAAAGGCTCCATCCAAGTATGTTCAAAAGAATCATCCAGAAACTCAAATTCTAGGAGAAAAGGAATCTGGGGTACAAACAAGAAGAACCCTTGTGGGATCTCCTAGTTATATAGCATTATTATCCACCATTGAACCACAAAATATAAATCAAGAGCTAGTAAAGATGAATATTTGGTTAAGGCCATGGATGAAGAACTTGATCAAATTGAAAAGAATAATCCTTAGGAATTGGTTCCAAGGCCTCATGATAAAAATGTTATTGGGACAAAATGGATATTCAAAAATAAGTTGAATGAAAATGGATATGTAATTAGAAATGAAGCTAGACTTGTTTGTAAAGGTTATGCTCAACAAGAAGGTATAGACTTTGAAGAAAAATTTGCACCAGTAGCCAAACTTGAAGCCATAAGAATGTTTCTTGCATTTTCAAGTTTTCAACATTTCAAAGTTTATCAAATGGATGTAAAATTTGCTTTCCTTAATGGAGATCTGGAAGAAGAAGTATATATAGAACAACCAGAAGGATTAATTTTGGGGAATAATGAAAAACTTGTATGCAAAATCAAAAAGGCTCTATGTGGACTAAAACAAGCTCCACGACCATGGTATTTTTGTCTTGAAAAATATCTTCAACAACGAGGCTTCACAAAAGGATCTGCAGACAATAACTTGTACACAAAAATTGCGGATGGTAAACTGTTAATTATTTGTGTTTATGTTGATGACATCATTTTTGGGAGTAATGAAGAATCCATGAGTCAAAAATTTTCTTTTGTTATGCAAAATAATTTGAAATATATGTACTTAGGGAACTAACATATTTTCTTGGTTTATAAGTTCAACAAGCAAAAGATGGCATATTTCTCTCACAATAAAATATCTCAAGAAAATTCTGAAGAAGTATGGGATGGAAGATTGCAAACCTGTGTGTACTCCAATGATGACAGGATGTAACCTCAGTTCTCATGAAGATTCTCCCACGGTAAACCAACCAGAGTACATATCTATGATTGGGAGTCTTCTTTATCTAATAGGTACTAGACCATATATCATTCATGTAGTTGGGATTGTTGTACATTTCCAAGCCAATCCAAAGGAATCACATCTTTAGGCAGTAAAGAGAATATTCAAATATCTCAAAGGAACTCAAGATTTTGGTCTATGGTATCCTAAAAATGTCGATCTTACTCTTCATGCTTACATAGATGCGAACTAGACTGGAAATGTTGATGACCGAAAAAACACCGGTGGAGGTGAATTTTATATGGGGCCCCGATTAATATCTTGGTCAAGCAATAAACAAAGTTCCATTGCTTTATATACAACCGAAGCAGAATATGTGGTTGTTGCATCATGTTGCACACAACTTCTATGGATGATGCAGACATTACAATATATTCAAATTAAATGCTCTCCACCCATATCCATCCTATGTGATAATACAAATGCTATTAGTATTTCAAAAAATCTTGTTATGCACTCCAAAACCAAGCATATTCATATTAAGTATCATTTTCTACAAGAACAAGTTCTTGAGCAAAAGGTTAAATTAGAGTATGTTCCCTCCAAAGAACAAGTAACTGATATATTTACTAAACCTCTTCCTATAAAATCATTTGAATATCTCAGACAGAAACTGGGAGTTTTCTCTGCCTCATTGTGTTGTTAAACTTATCTACTCTGTCTTCAGATGCAATTTCATAAGGATGATTTCGGTACACAGGTTTCTTGAAGCATAGTTGCGTATATATGCGAGTCTCTTTACAATTAGTTGCGTATGGATCTGTCTGACATGAAATCAATGGGTCAGCCTCCAGAACAAACTTTTTCATGTTGTTGATAGTCATGATTTGGTTCTATTGATCAAGTGTTGACGGGTACAGTCTGTTGATATGGTTTTTGAGTTACGTTTTCCTCTTTGATATTTATCTGCTTGATGAAGATGCTTTGATGAATGGGTTGTTGAAAATGTTCAGGTAGCATAGGTTCATAGGGAGCATTAGCCTTACATTTTATAATGCATTGTTAGCATTATATGTATCATTGTTGTTGAATTTTGATTAGATGATATCTCTCTATTGAGGATATTTGGTCTTGGTTATAAATGTCGTATCTGTAATCTTATATAAAATTCATTGGGATACCTATGATGTAATAACTATCATATTTAGACATGTATGGACCTTGAGGTCATCCCACTTGGTTGGGTAGTGGTGTCAAATATGTTATCCCACTTGGTTGGGTGGTCATGTCTCAAATGTAACCCACTTGGTTGGGTGGTTGTGTCTCAAATGTAACCCCACTTGGTTGGGTGGTTGACGTAAGTATGAGTCCTTGGTAGGAAATTTCATACTCAGTTGAGCTATAGATTTGTGTACTTCATTGAAAATTTATCTGAAGATTCAGCATTTTCTCAGGGGGAGCATGGTTAGTATAGTGCAGATCAAATCTACAACGCTCTTACATCTTCAAGTGAAACATTGTTTCAGCATTGGTCTGCCTATTTCCCTTGATGTCAAAGGGGGAGAGTAACTTGGTGTTTTGAATAATGCATATGTGTCTAACAGGTATCTACAAGATATGGTGGTCAAACACCTACATGGCTGCCATCAAGTCCAAAGGGGAAGATTGTTGGCATTATGATGCATGTGTAGTCCTTGATGGAAACCCACTTGTAAAAGACCAATTATATGGTATTTGGATGAGTTCAGAGGTGACAAAGTGATGGAACATAATGAAAGAATGTTTGGACAGAGGTTTTTCATATTAGAATCAGAAGATGGATAAAGATAAATAATTGAATATCTATACGCGATTTAGTAAAGGCAAAGTCGCATATACACGAGGGTAGGAAGAAACAAAGTCGTGTATACATGCAGGTGCGAAGAAAAAAAGTTGTATATGTGCTAACGCACTAATTTTATAATACCAGGGGTCTTTACCATGGTAATATCCCACAATATTGAGCACAGTAATGGTTATTTGATCCCGTCCAAGAATACCATCGACACTTGTGTGGTTTTGGCTCATGGTATTGGCTAAGGCTCAAACTATATAAGGAGTTGAAGATCAACGTGTTAGGTGTGCATGTGTATGTGAATTGAATGAATACTTCAATCTGAAGTATATCTCTATGGAATGGGCTATAGACAATTGACAGATCTGATATAATGATGCACTCATGAATATATGATGGATTAGGATATCTAGACCTGAAATGATATGTATTTGCATGCTTTGTTTATGAGTTGTTTAGATCTGTGGTCTGGCGCATATTTTTCGTAGTAAAGGGTATGATATGAGTAATTTGTAGTTCTGAAGTATTATGCAGTCTTGAATTATTTACAGATCTATGCATGGGTTCGATACGAGGAAGGCACGTATACATGTGGGTTCAGTTCTGCAAAGGTGTGTATATATTTAGTAATATATTGATATCGATGCGCGTAGATACGTGTATGTGTATTATGGAAGGCGTGTAAGCAAGCCAGGGTTTTGCTGAAGAATGTTGAAGAAAATGTCTGATCATTTTTTATGTGTTTCTGTTGTCTGTCAATGATTTCTTCATATAGATCCAGGTTGTTTGAGTATTGATTATGTTTCTAGTTGATTTTTATTAAATATCATTGATTGGTTGATTGAAAAATGATTGATGTTGCTAACTGTATGAAGGTTTTGTAATCTAACAAAATATTTCAAAATATCTCTGATCAATTCTGTGACTGGGTCAAAATTCTAAACTTAGTATATTGAGATCTATACGCAAGCTTCTTTATAGAAAAGTGTGTATACACGCGGGTTGTCATAAGTAAAGTAGTGTATACATTTTATCTTATGAATGATCGAGGTTGCAGTTAATTCAGTGTGTTGATGCAGAAGTCTGTGCTTAGTTATGTGGTCTGGTTACAATGATCTCACGGTTGTGATGTGTTAAATATGTTGGATCCAGTGTGAAAATTTATGAAACGTGGTCCATGGTGGTGCCGAGGGTTGAAGCCTTTAGTGAGGAAGTTGAAGCTTCCTGCCAGTAGGATCTGATGATCAAATGAGGGGGTTGTAGCTCCCTTCTAGTGGTGGTCGGTAAACGAGATCAGGGGGTTGGAACTCCCTTCCAGTAGCAACTGGAGAATGAGTGAAGGTTGTAACCTTCTACAAGTGGGTGCTTGCGTACTGATATGAGTCTGCTCCAGTACAAAATTGTAAGAAGTTTTCTGTATAATAAAAATTGAATACATAAATGACATCATGGTGGTTTTCTACCACATTGGGTTTGCACCTTAAATCTTGGTGTTCATGTGTGTTTATTATGTGTGATGATTTATTTTGTTCTTACTGCACATGTTTACTACTTACTAAATGTTTGATGAATCATTAATGCACTGGCCTAAGTAAAGTTCTGAAGATTTAGCTGAATCATCAGTTGACTGTTCATACGTGAGTTTCATAAATGAAAGTCATGTACATACGCTAGTTGTCTTAAGAACAATCACGTATAGAATTCAGTAAACAAAAACAAAACTATGTGTGAGTTTTAAATATTGATTCACCCCCCCCCCCCCCCAACTCTCATTATTTTTCCCAACACTTGAAAGCTTGTAACCCGACGTTTAATAATAACATTTTTACCCACCAACAATAGAGGCAAAGACCCAATTGAGCGAGCGAGTTTATCTAGATCATCTTGGTTTTGGTCTTAGAGAGTCCCATTGTTCATTGATCTGCCTAATGTGAGGTGGGTATGTAAATCATTACATGCTTGTGCCTATTCCTGTTTATAAATGATATATAGTGTCTAATCAGGTTAATCCCATATAGGTAGAAGTGGGGAAAGAATGATCAGGGCGGAAATTCTTATTTAAGTTTTTCATCCAGCATACCAACAATTGAGGAATAATTGGATGGCTAAGCTGGGTAGTTGAATATATAGATTAAAATTGAAATATCTAGAACAAATCTTTAGGAAAATTAAGATGAATAAATAAATAATAGAAAGGTTGGTAACATAGAGAGTGATTTTTATTTTTTACTTCAGTCATTTAAATTCAATGCTTCTGGTTTTAAAAAAAAGGATTCAAAACTGTGCCAAGGTGTAAGCAAGGTTACGAGTTTGCTATACTTTCTCGGCGTAGGGGACCCAAACTATGTACCCACCCACCTCCATCCTCGAAGGATGGATGACCTTTATCCCAAACTAAAGAATGAAAGGGTAAGGTAAGAAGTCGCTTTTCCACATTAAGCAAGGCATTTTAAAATCCATATTTGAAAAGAAAGAAAATAAGATTCACTTTAGGCCCACCACCTTACTAATACATATGGGTAAAAGATACCCATCTGGGGGTAGAAATCAAGATTCAGGTAATAGATATCCGGGTGGTATAAATAGATCGTCAGGTCTCAATTGAGATATAGGGGAAACTTCACTCATGTCCATCGTACACCCTAAGATTGTTCGGATAAACTTCAAAGTTTATCAAAACAATATTAGGGTGTATGATGGATGAGTGGAGTTTCCCTACAAATTATAATAAACTTCATGATCATATGTCTCCTAATACCTAGGACTATGGGATCATAAGTAACTATATCTACCTCCTTTGCACGCCCAGTTAAACCAAACTAAAAGACCTAATCAACATCTCTCTCTTCCTAGTAGCTTTCGGAGGACCACCTCTTACGATTACTATTATTCATTATTTCCATTATTATGCCTACCTCTTCCATTACATGCACCATGAAGTCACCTACCTCTTCCATTACATGCACCATGAAGTCACCTACCCCTTCAATGGATGATCCTCTTTTTCAAGGTACTCGGGATGAGGGAGAAGAATTCAAACCTCTGTAAGGCCATATGAGGGAAAGTGTACCACCAAAATGGAAGCATAGACTCTTAGTATAGGCATATAGGAGGGCTTTAGTTAGCACTCCCGTAGTCCAAGGGTGCTCCAGTGAGAAGGCTCCTTCGATAATAGTGAGTTGCTTTCTCACAGCTCCACCGTAGTCAACTGCATGTATGCGAGGTTACCTCAGTGGATAACAAGGTTTATTTTCACTCTAGCATGACCACTTCCCCTTCCTTTCTTTTGTGGTCCTATTAGTTATCCATTATTCAATAGATGGCCTATTAGAGTATTTATTAGTACATGGTTTAAATCAAATAGGATTCGATGTTTTTCCCTAATCCTTTCTAGTGTACAGGATTTTGATATTGAATCATCTACTGAATGGCCTATTGAAGCCCCTTTAAGCTAGTAATTTGAGAGTGAAAACATTAAAGAGTTTCACCAATAAATATATATATATATATCGATTTTCCTCTTTGAGCCTTACAATGTCTCTTTATTCAACGTGTGGGACTAGAGTGGACATTTTCAAGATGATTAGTCCCCAACATGTGGGAGACATGGATTCTTTAGTATTTTTATTTCCTTGTAAGGTGGATTAAGGAGATTAAAAGATCATATAAATAGAGCCACTCATAGCCCGAAGGTATTTTCCAAGAGACGGGAGTACTTGATTTAATTTCATTTGCGAGTCACTTAAAGAAGGTCAATCATAGACATACAAACATGCCCAAAATAGACATATTTATTTCCTCCCACATTGCAGGAATTAAATATAACCTGTAATGGGAGCCCCACAATTTTTTTATTTTTTATTTTTATTTTTATTTTATTTTATTTATTTATTTATTCAGACTTTGGAAAGACAGTTGTTTTTCGAGCATCCCTCCTGCTACTTAATCCTCCGAGCATCAATCTAAACGAGTGTTGTCAAGATAAATCCCCTCTGTGGAAAGAGGTGATCTCTCTAGCCATTGAGTGGGTCTAGCAACACAAGATACTTTCTAATGAAAATCTCTCTTAACTAACATTCACAATGCAACAAGAAAAGAGATAGAAGTAGCTTTTTTCCCAACGTTGTGTTTGAATCTGTTGATGATGATTTTGATCCACGATCTTTTAGGCTCGCTCCCTGCTACTGATGGCACACAAATACCTACGTACAATCAAGAGGCAACAACAAACGTAATCCAATACATAATATTCGCAAACATTAGCTATATAGCATATCAAGGAGTACCAAAATATTTGGATAAACAGTTAGAAAAATATAAAAAGCAAACACCAGATGTTTTATTGATAAATATGAAAGGAAGATACTACAACCTAGGCCTTGATGTTGGAGGCCTCCTTTGGTGAAAATATGAGTCCTTCACTGAAGCTCTAAGGAATTCCTTCTCCCGATCACTTAGGCGTTATCACAATGCAAGGATGCAAAGGGAACGAGAGTTCAGATTAGCCCAACAATGACCAACCAGACTAACATTATTAGAATAAGTGGTATGAATTTATAGGAAGGGAGAAGAGGTTGGGAGCCCATGAAAGGAGGAGAAAGGCCCACTTTCTAAGGGATAAACCCCCATGGATGAGATCAAAGCTCTAAAATCAGAGAGCTCAACTCTATCACCATTGTTTAACAACCAACTTACCTCCCTGGAACTTCTATAGGTCGAAGCTTCTCCTCTATTTGAGGAAACACTGCCAAAAAGGGATCGGTGCGGTCTTACAGTCAATAAGGGCACTGGAAGCGCTAAGCCAGAACTGTGAATATGACATCAGCGCGAGCATTACACGAGGAAAATTGCTAACCCAAGAAACTCAGAATTTGAGCAATTTTCTTCAGTAATCTTCCAATGCAGTTTTCTTTGAATCTTTAGGGGATATCTTAACATATTTCTTCATGGTGGAAACATTGCACAGGATCTGTCATGGGGCATTTTAGGATCGGGGACAGGAAAATGAGCATGGTGACAAATTATTGTGTAACAGATTCCCCCTAAAGCATTAAGGCAAAATGAGGAGTGATGGCTAGAATGCTTTATGAACCAAGGCAAAGCCTACCCAAACCACCTCCAGAAAACCTACCAAATCAAACATATTACAATATATTACATCTCTATTATGAATATTCCTAACCACATAAATATGCACTAAGCATCAAATAACACATGAACCCACGGCATGGTCGCAGCCATCCGTAAAGAGATCATAGAAATGGATCTGTGGTATGGATGCAGCCATCTGTATATATAGGATCATGTATACAATCATGAATACTCAATAACTCCCTGGAGCATGGATCAAAAATCAGATGCGACCTAGGGTCTTCACCGCGATCTCAATCAACCAAATGTATGAATCTAACCATGCGAATAAATGTGTTGGTGTCGAACATGGTAGAAACCACCTGATTACTGGTCATTGATGAAAACCGTTAACAGGTACGAGAGAGACCACCAATAATGACGATGGACCGCAAGGTACAACAGCACAATCTACAAGCGTGAATAAATATGTTGAAGTCAAACACTTTCAAAATCATTAGATCGAAGGCCAATAATGTGAGCCTATCGTCAAACATGAAGAACTTTCCATTGAGGCATGCAAGCTCCAAGGTACTGAACAGAATTTTCTAAATCACCTTCCCAGATAATGAGTTGAAGTCGACAGGAAGTGATTCATCAAAGGAGGGCCATGATGATTCCCACATCATCGACACGAAACAACAGATATCTCAAGATGATAGGAGTGATTCGGGATTGTAACAGAGGAGGTCAAATAAGCAAAGGATGTTTGAAAAAAAGGACTTCTCTTGAACATATTGGCGACACAACTCTAGAGTGTATCAGCATTTGACTCAAATAGGATCAAAGGTCATGTTGACAAAATTTGGTAATCAAATGAGAGGCAAACGGATTTCCCAAACCCACAGAAGAAAAGTGACGAATGTAGGATGTCCCCAACCCAACACGAATTGCAGATGAGTGTCATGTTCAAGAGCGAAAACCCGCCCAAAATACACATAAGATGTTCACTTTCAATTTTCCCCCGTTATTTATAACGAGTGCCTCTTTATATTTTATAGCCAGCATGAACATGTTATCATATGTTGAGCATGTAATTTCATTCTTCGAATGAATCCATCCTAGTAAGTTTAACAATCCCCAGGATGGAGGAACTCAGTCTCGTCATGGTGACAAGTATTTTGTCGTTTAATCATTAACGAGTCCAACAAAAGGGTAACTCGGTGACATTTCATGTTTAAGGAGTTTAAAAAGAAATTAAAATAAAACTCCATCATGTCCCTTTTTTTAAATCCTCTCTCGAATCCTAAAAGGTATAAAACGATATTCAAGAGAACCTCTTGACCATGTTTGATAAAGGTATTCCTTTTTCGTAAATAGTAAATATTAGCATGAAAAAGGGGTAAACATATACATAGATCACGTCAATTCATTCACTTTAACGATTTTGAAATAACAAGTACTTAGCAACCTTTTCATTTTTCGCAACTTATAAAAGAGCTAAAAGTTGACTCTAGGGGGGTTCCTTTTTCGTAAATGTTTACCGAGATAGAAAAAGAGATAAAATACAACTTGTTTACATCATAAATAATCACCAACAGTGTGAAAGTCTTGTTACTGCACAAAAACGGCAAACATCAATCATATCAAGGAAAAATAATAAAATAATGGTGGATTTTTTTTCAAAAATCTATAAATAGACAAAAAAACTAAATTTATTTTCACCTTTCTATTTTGAGAAGAGAATTTTACCCATTTTCCCTTTGAACTTCAAATCAGCGGTGTGGCCGATCTAGGACACCATTCATCGATCTATCAGTGTTAGGTAAGAGTTCTAAGCCTCCTCTTCATTTTAATTCCATTCATTTATCATTTAGTTTTAGAAATAGGGAGATGGGGGGAGGATTTAAAACCTCAAAATCATTCATGACCAACGCGGTTTCGAGCTATCGGGGCCATGCTGGTCGTGTTTAGCCCGTTAGGGAAGCGCGTCACCAGCGTCAAATTAATTCAGATAGCCACACTAGCTGTGGGGATGATTTTAAAACAAGAAATATACTTATATCTAAGGATAATTTCCAAAATTACTCTGGTTAAATCTCCTAAAATGCATTTTAAACATGTTTTGCAGGTGTTTTCATCAGAGATGGCGATTGAATGGAAAGAACAAGGCCACAAGGTGGAAGACTACCAAGCACTGCAAGACCAAAATTGCGTAAATTCATTGTACGATTATGGTTTGTTGAAATTCTTCCAAACATCAGGGTTGAGAGATCAGTTGGAGTTGCTCCAATATTTGATTGGTTTATGGGATGTGGACCGAAAAATATTTGTCATCGGGACAAGGAGTTGGAACTAGATGTGATGGACATCTATTTCATTACTGTTTTGTCTAGGAGAGGGCAGAGAATCCAACTCTCTGGAGCTTGTGCAGGGTGTGAGAGTACCGGTATGCTCATCCAGAGACACTGTCTTGGGGCTCGAAAAACTGAGAGTGGGAACATAGATATTTCATCTATCAGAGTGCTTCCCTTGCGCACAATTATTCACTACATAACTAGAGTGGCAGGAGCCCAGACGTTGCATGAGGCAAAAAAATTCCAGTTCCAGTATGTGGTGGACTATCTGGCCCCAACGATGTTTAATTGGTGCAAGGGGTTACTGGCCAATATGAAGAGCCAGTTAACCAAGTGCAAGACATGGCAGCTGAAACAATTCGGGTACGGGTCCATCCTGGTGACGTTCTCCTTAGAGAGAGTACCATTGTTTCATTACCAATGGTTGGAGATCCATGATCCATCCTTGAGGGACCCGAGGCTAATGAGATGGTGCGAGATCATGTCCCAACAAGGTGGGGGTGTTTAGCCAATTTAATGTCTTAAATTGTTCAACATAAATTATCAACCGAGGTTTGTAATATGATGAAGTGTGGTGCACTATATGTGCTTAGTTAACCTTCTTCTTGAAAAATAGCCTTAAGACCTGGAACTGAAGGGAAACTCTTAGTTTCATGATTTTTTGAGCAAATCACACAGGTCTCTATGAATTTTGCATCTAGAGGAAATTCTTTTAAAGCATGCTTCTTCCTGCATTTAGGACAGAAAATAGCTAAGGCATCAGTCTCGGCTTTCTGCTTGTTTTGTAATTTAAGGGGTCTATATGTTCAATAAGACTCCCTAAGATATCTGTTTTAAATTCATCAAGCATATTTCCAATTTCTGCTCTACTTACTGTTCCAGTTGCAGATTTTTTCACTCTAGCAAGAGAAGGATCTCTTGGATTTTTCCCAGTTTTTGCTTTTCCCACTGAGATATGAATACATAATTCAAAAATTTCAGGTAATGGGATTTGAGAGATATCTCCCTTCCCCATCATATTGATAATATATATCCACTCATCTCTAATGGCTTTTAATAAAATAGCTTTTAAAGTATCTCGATTTAAATTATCCATTTTAGCTCGTTTTATGTTATAATTGAATCTTTCAATTAAATCCTCCAAATTCTCATCCTCTCTTTGCATCATTTTGAATACTTAAAATTCAAGTAGCACTTGAGGATCAAGACAAAACCACGTTTACCTGTCCCTGGGGTACCTATGCCTACCGAGTATTGCCATTTGGATTATGCAATGCACCTACAACATTCCAAAGGAAAGTATTAGGAATATTTTCAGATCTAATACATGACTGTGTAGAGGTATACATGGATGACTTCACAGTCTATAGAAACACATTTGAAGAATCCTTAGCAAACTTGGAAAAAGTTCTAAAGAGATGTAAAGAATCAAATCTTTCATTAAGTCATGAAAAGTGTTTTATGATGTTTATTGAAGGGATTGTCCTAGGAAATCACATTTCAGGACATGGGATCAGAGTTGATGAGTCAAAAGTTGAAGTCATCTCCAGACTACTAGTTCCAAGTTGTCAAAAAGATGTTAGGAGTTTTCTAGGATTTACAGGGTATTATATAGAAAACTTCACCAAGATAGCATCTCCACTTTTCAAATTAATTACCAAGGACTGTGAATTCAATTGGAATCTTGACTGCCAGTTAGCCTTTGAAACCCTGAAAACAAAAATCTCTAAAGCACCTATTTTAAGGGGACCTAACTCGAAATTACCTTTTCATATTTCAACGGATGCCTCATATACAACTTTAGGAGCTGTATTGGGACAAAAAGACCTGATTCCTTATGCCATCTACTATACAAGTAAAAATTTGACTCCTTCAGAGTTAAATTATACTGTAACTAAAAAAGAGTTCTTAATTTTTGTCCATGCCATAAATAAATTCATACACTATATAACAGGCTATGAAACTTTTGTCCACGCAGATCACTCTGCAATTAGGTATTTAATGAACAAATAAATTACTAATGGCAGAGTCACAAGATGGTTATTTCTTTTACGAGAGTTTAACATCACCATTCTAAATAGGCCTAGAAAACAAAATATAGTAGTTGATTTCCTATCTAGACTCCAAAACATTAAAGACAATACTCCAGTTGAAGATAAATTCCACGATGAATATCTCTTTGCAATTACCACTCAAACTCCTTGGTTTGCTGATATTTCTAACTATCTAGTTTCATGAAAATTTCCTTCAATTATGAATACAAGAGATAAAAGAAAGATCATTTATGACAGTGCAAAATATTCATGGATTGCTAATGAGTTATACAAAACAGGTCTAGACTTTATTATCAGGAGGTGTGTTCGAGAAGACGAGATGCCTGAGATTTTCAAGGCATGTCATGATGAACCTTGTGGTGGAAACTTTTCTGATAAGAGGACAACTTATAAGATCCTTCATTTAGGATATTATTGGCCATCCCTCTTTAAGGATGCTAAAGAGTATGTTAAAAGGTGTGACAGTTTCCAAAGGGTAGGGAAACCTTCTCCTTCAAGTGAGATGCCATTGCAACCTCAGGTAGACATTGAACCCTTTGAGAAATGGACTTTGGATTTTGTAGGACCTATTAATCCTCCATCAAGACGAAAGAAATATATATTAGTTTGCACTGATTATGTCACCAAATGGGTAGAGGCCAAACCATTACTTTCTGCTACTGAAGCATCTGTAGTTATTTTTCTTTTTGAGGATATTTTTACTCGTTTTGGTGTCCCAAGAGAAATTGTTACAGATCAAGGAGATCAATTCACATCGAATTTGTTAGAGCAAATGTTAGAAAAGTACAAAATCAGACATAGAAAATCTACTCCCGACCATCCACAAGGAAATGGCCAAGTGGAATCTACCAATAAAGTCATTGAAGGGATCCTAACAAAGATTGCTCATTTACATAGAAGAGATTGGGCAGAAAGGCTTCCTGAAGCCTTGTGGGCCTACAGAACTACATGGAGAAACACAAAAGGTCACACTCCTTATGAAATTGTTTATGGAAAACAAGTCTTGTTTCCCATAGAGTTTCAGATTCATACTTTCAAAATGGAAATCCAGTTAGGACTTGATCTAACAGAAGCCCAAAAGTGTAGACTGGAGCAAATTAATGAATTGGATGAGATCAGACAAGATGCAATCCAGAGAACAAGCATAGTCCAACAACAAAGGACTAGATGGCATGATAAGTACATCAAGGAAAAGAAATTTAAAGAAGGTGACTGGGCCCTCTTATTTGATTCAAAGTTCAAGGATTTTCAAGGTATATTTCAAACTCATTGGCTTGGGCCATATGAGATTGTGAAAATCTTTGAAAATGGAGCAATAAAAATCAGGACAATAGATGAAGGAAAGGTAGCTTTTCTTGTAAATGGACACAGACTAAAATTGTATCATAAGCCACTTTCAAAAGAGGAATTTGTCAAGAAATTTCAAGATAACATTGATATGAAGTTAGTGAACAAGAATTATTCTTCTTCACTAACTTAATTGTATTTTTCTTTCAATCATATATATATATATATATATATAGTGAAGAAGAATTCTTCTTCTTCACTAAATTGTATTTTTCTTTCAATCATTAAAATATATATATAAAGGTATAAACATGAAAACCAATCATTGATTGGCATGTTTATACAGAAAATATAAAGTGAAAATCAGAATTTTTCTGACACTTTAGATTTTCAAAATTGTTCTTTTCTGCAATTAAGTATCATAAAATCATAAGTTGCAGATTCACTTTTCATACTTCATGATCCATCTCATTCATTCCATCCATATCTCACTTTATCCATATTTCATTCCACTACATATTCATGATCCATCTCATTCCATTCCATACTTCACGCCATCCACATTTCACTTCATTCCATTCCATATTTCAGAGTTTTTACAGGTACATTCTGTAGCTACCTGTTCTACAGCCAAACCTATTCTGCAGCCAATTGATTATGAAAAACTACTTCAGTAAACAGAGGATGAGTCAAAGAAGATTATGGAGCCTAAAAGATCAATATTTTTTAGATGAAATAAAAACTACAACAAAGCAGCAAAAATTTAAAAAGAGCTAAGGTAAAACTGAGTGAAATTATTGTTGATAGCAAATCATGAAAGGTATAATATAGTTAAGTCATATGTTTTTCGAAAGTTATTTTATTATTCGAATTGATCAATGTCTATCATAAAAAACTCCTTGACCAAACTCCTTTCATCCCGCTCCATAACAAATCATCATTAATTGAAAATTAACGATCATAACCTAGAAGTGACCTATTAGGTCACGTCATCAGACCATAGCATTCATTCATGATTTTTGTAATCTTCATAAGATTTCTTCGCGGTCATTCATCCCATGTCAAACTCTTAAACCCGATTATCCTCATGATTTACCACTACCCTATTTTTTTCACATCCACTCACTGTTATTATATTCCGTAGCCAATTCTCATCCGCAGAGAAGTCATTTTTTTAGGGTAAGACAACCTTCCACAGTTACTTTTGCTTCGGACAGAAGAATAGAAACAGAGCAGTGAATTGAATCCAAAGAAAGGAAGCAATCTTTATCAAGAAGAAATGGGGCTTATTGTAAGGTCAGAGCCAATTGGAACTAAATATTTAGAAGGATACCCTCAAATTAAGGGGCTATTACAACGGGTTGGATGGCTAAGCTTTATAGAGAAGTTCAATGGATTCCACAAAGAAATCACAAAGTCATTTTCCAGGTCGTTCGATGGATCAGAGGTAGAAATTGGGGATATCAAGTTCACTATCACAGAGTCATTCATAGCAGAAGCAACAGAGTTGCCAAGACAGGGAGAACGTTGGTTTAAAAACAAAGAATTTCATAATGAAGCTTGGAGACAAATACTAAAAAACCTAGGTATGGACATTTCAGTGTTTAAGAAAGGTATTCCTATTTCAGCTTTGAAAAATAAATGGAGGAATATGCTACTGATTTTACAAAAGTTCATAACCTATGAAGGTAGATTTGGCACTTTGTATGTCTATCATATTAGACTCATGATGAATTTTATAGATGATGAAATAAATCTACCCTTCTTCCTATTTAATAGTTTGGAAAGGATGGCCTCGGATGTCCAAAAAAGGCTTCAGTTCTTAGAAACTACCTTACATCATCATGGCTTAATTAAAAGATTAATTGAGTTTCATTTGAATTAGGTACGAGATAGTTGGGATGAATTCCTCCTAAGAAACCAATTTGAAGAACCAAAAGAAACATTGTCTAAAGAAAAACCTGTGAGAAGAAGTAGGAGAGGAAAATTTGTTAAATCTATTGAAATCAAACCTGATATATCAACACAGGAAGTCAGTGATGAAATAATCTCTAAAAAGTTGGTAAAAATCAAGAAACAACTCAGGAATAGAAGGAAGGAAAAATTAACAAATGAATGTGCTGAAGGAGGGGATGTAAAAGATGAAAATCCACCTAAATTGAGAAGAAGCTCCAGGCTTAAAGGCATGATGAAAAAGACATGCATTAAAGAAACTGGAATCATAAACATTGAAGAAGAAGAAACTCCAATCCTGACACCAGTTGACAGATCTCCTGTATACCAGTATGAAGAAAACCCTGAAAGAAGAACCCCAGATGTAGATACAGCCCAACAATAGATTTATGACTATGTGGAATCATTAGAAAGAAGAGCCTTAGAGAATAGAGAAAGATCCACTAGACCACAAGAACCTCCAATTGAAATTTTAAAAAGAGACAATTATGAATTGGAGATACTGAATAACCATATCAAGAATGAAAATGAAATCCTAAGAGAGTAAGTCAAATTGAAAGGCAGCATTAACAGCACTCTCTCTCGGAAAATGGAAGTACTATATAAAGCAAACAAGAAGGTGAAGAAAAGAAACAGAAAATTGAACAGGGCACTTGTTTAGTCAATTTAGTGTCCTAAATTGCTAACATAAATTATCAACCAAGGCTAGTAAACTGATGAAGTGTGATGCACTATATGTGCCTAAGTATCCCTTTTTCTTACTTCGTTGTTTTTAGTGTTTTATTGATGTTTTGGGGTTTTTATGTTTGATCTTTAGTATGCTACTCTATGCTAAAAAGATGAAGTTAGATTTATGTCAAAAAGGGAGAAAATGAAATTTTAATGAATAAATGAAAACAGAGTTTATTTGCAAATTATGTTCCTAACTAGAAAATGATAAAAACATAGAGTCCTAATCCATGGATATTACATCTTCTAAATGAAAATTCATCAAATGAAAAGTAACTCAAAACACTACAACTTAATATGATTCATTTAGTTAGAGATTTGTTGGAAGAGCTTGTGAAAAATATTAATTCTAATGCAATGAGGATCTCCTAAAACATAAAAGAAAAACTGAAACAACTTATAACATTACAACTAAATCTCATTCATGAGTTAGAGGTTTATTGGAAGAGCTTTTGAAAGAGATTAATCATAATGTGATAAGGATCTTCTATGAAGAAAAACAATCAATAACTCACAATATTACAACTTAGTCTCATTCGTGAATTAGAGGTTTATTGGAAAAGCTTTTGAAAGAGACTAACTGCAGTATAATGAGGAATCTGATATGAAATTGTGTGAACAAAATATTTCTTATACAAAGATTGACAGTAGGGGCTTTTACTGGTTATTTCACCTTTACTAGAAAGGATGAAACCAGAAGCTTCTGGCCCTCTTACTGACTCTACCTAAAGAAATATAATGTAAACACTAAATAGATCTGACAAATGAGGATCTTCTTTTTAACTAAATAACAGAAAACGAAATGCTAATAACTCAAAATATCACAATTGAATCTCATTCATTTAATAGAGATGTATTGGAAAATCTTGAGAAAGAGACTAATTGCAATATCATGAGGATCCTTTATCTAAGAAAATGACATGAAAAATAATGCTAAAAGCTATGATTTCAGAAAGAAATCTAAGTAAGGAAATATGACAAAACAGAATTGAAAACAACTTATCTAGAAAACATGTAAAACCTCCTTGAATAGCAGGGGCCCTCTGCTACCAATTTGGTGTAATCCTTAACTCCTTGAAGATGTGATCAAAACAACATCAAAGAACTAAACTTCTTTATTGATAAACTCACAAATCTACATCCCATTCCATCTTAAGCTTTGTTACAAAACACTCTCTAATCCTTTCTCTTCTTCTCCTATTTTTTCACTACCCATGATAGGAGAAAGCTTCTCCTATTTATACAAAATATGAGAGGTTATCTCATTAATGGTAGTCCATGAATCTCTCCCTCCATCTCTAGAGTTACAATCAAAATAGGAAATGATAAGACACATGTCTTTCTAGAGTTTCAACACAACTAAGAAATGAGACACATATCCTCTTAGAGTTTCAATACAACAAGGAAGTGAGACACATGTCCTCATGATCCCATGATCTTCTCCACTCAAATTCGAATTTGGTTTTGGGAGGCCACATAAAGGTCTTTTAGAAGCTTCCTTTTGACCTACACATGTCACAAAACTCATAACACATATATAGATATATGAAACTATGTTAATTTTCTAGTTTTTAATCATAAATTCACTTAAAATACATAAAATAAATAACTTTGGAAAACAAGGATCCTAACCCATATATTTATGAAAATGGTTACTTGATGTAGGGTTTTAGGTCAAATGGCTATGAAATAAGAGCTAAATGGTTATGACATAATGGAAATATGTATGAATATGGAGAACACTTTTGAGACTCAACAAAGACTCACACTGGGTTCAAACACTCCTATGAGGAAACCTGTGTTGGTACCACTACCGTAAGAAGAAAAAAATTGATCCCATAAGGGGGCGTAAGGATTGCATATAAAATGGAATAAAGTTTTGATGAAATTGCATGAGGATATGCAAGAGTTTTGCAGTGGGGGTATGTTAAGCCCTAAAATTGTCTTCTCTTTTGCCAAACTCCACTTCATTTCATCATTCCTTTATCATTTCATAGACCTAAATATCAATAAGAATTATTAAAATCACTTAAAGAATACATGAAATGATTAACTTGTTTTACTTTTGTGATTTTGTTGTCTTAATGATTTATGAGTAGTTTTAGCTACAAAATGCAGTCATTCTGTAGCCAGTCAAATGTTCCATAGCCATTTTGGTGTTTTAACATGTTACAAGTGTCATCTGGAGAAAAGGCATATATGGTTAGATTCCAAATCTTTCCTACATCATTCCTTGTCATCCACGAAGGTTGAGTCAATAACTGGAGATGCTTATGCACGTGGTCAAAACAAAAGTCCAAGAAACTAATTTCTATAAGGATAAGGACTCTTGATTTGCTTTCAGAAAATCACGAGTCCTAAAAAGGAGTTTTAGTTTGATTTTGACTTAAAAAGTACACCTGTGCCTACTTTCATTCAATATCAGTTATGTAATTTCCTATAAATTTAGCTCGGTGAGACAGAGAGAGACAGTTGATACTTATTTTACCAATACTGTGATACTTTGTTTTCAAGTAGTTTTGATAATAAAAAGGAGCATAACTCTGATGTTGTTCTGAACACAACCTTGAGGAGTTAAAGATTTTTATGCCAAATTGATAGCAGAGGGCCCCTGCTATCCGAGGAGGCTTCTACATGCTTTCTAGATAAGTAGCTTTCAATTATGTTTTGTTATATTTCTTACTTAGAAATTTTCATAAGTTCATGTCTTTTAGTATCATGTTTCACATTATTTGTTTAGATAAAAGATCCTCATGATGTTACAGTTAAGTCTTTTCTCAAACTTTTCCAATATATCTCTATTCAATGAATGGATTTAATTATAATATTCTGAGTTACTAGCACTTTATTTTTTTTCATCTAGATTAATAAGATCCTCATTATCCTACAACCATTCTTTTTCTCAATATTTTCCAACATATCACTATTATATGAATGAGATTTGGTTGTACTATGTTGAGTTATTAGCATTTTCTGTTCTGCAATTAGATAGAAGATCCTCATATTATTACAAATAGTCTTCTTCTCAATCTGTTCCAATAAATCTCTAAATCATAGAAAATACTTAGTTGTAATACTATCGGTTACTGCTTGCTTGATTGTTTAGAAGATCCTTATCACATTATGTCTAATCTCCTTCAAAAAAATCTTCCAATAAATCTCTCACTGATGAACGAGATCTAGTTGTAATGTCAAAAGTTGTTTAAAATATTCCATAGGATATCCTTATTACATTATAGCAATATTTTTCTCAAGCTATTCCAAAATACCTCTATCATATGAATCAGATTTCACTATAATGTTCTAAGTTGTTGTTTTAGGAAGATCCTCATCACATTGGAGTTTAATCTCTTTCACAAACTATTCCAACAAACCTCTAACTAAATGGATCAGGTTGAATTATAGTGTTTTGAGTTACCTTTCATGTTCATTTGCAAGCTATAAAATCCATGGATTAGGATACTCTGTTTTTCACCATTTTTATAATTAGAGACAGACTTTGCAACTGAACTTTGTTTTAAGTTTAAGGTTTCCTTTTCTTTTCTTTTTGACATAGATTTAACTTCATCTCCTAGGCATAGAGTAGCATACTAAAACTCAAACATAACAAAAACTCAAAAACATCAATAAAATACTGAAAACAATGAAATAAGAAAAAGGATATTTAGGCACATACAGTGTAAGTACACCTCATCAGTTTACTAGCCCTGGTCGATAATTTATGCTATCAATTCAGGACACTGAATTGACTAAACATAAAGGTTGCAACACAATATTAATCTACTTTGTGAATTGACAAAACGGAGCAAATAATTAAACTAAAATAACTAGTGAAAAACCTCCTCCTGTGCAGGGGCCCTCTGCGACAGAATAGGTCGATATCCTAGGTTATTATGTACACATTAAGCATAGACTAGAACCATGAACATCATCCTTGTATTATGAAACAAAACAGAGTTTAAAGCTTACACGGTGTTTCAGAAAATTAATATTGTCTTTAGTCTTTGCATAACCAGTATTTAAATAAATCAAAATTTAACTGTGAGGAGCTAATTACGCCTACAAATGCTTATTCTAACCGAAACATAGAATTATATTTTAACTGGTTAACTCTTGATTTTCTACGTCAGAGCAAATTAATATTTCTTCGCTCTCGGCTTACGGCCTTTGACCGAACTTTGACCACGATCACACGCATCCTTTTCTGTCGATTTCGATCAAGTGGATAGGAAGAAATCCATGTGTGAATCATTCTAGAGATGCCCATGTGGCTCGTTCCTTTATTTTCTCCTCGGAACCTATCAAACCATAAAAGTAGTTGCGGAAACAACAATTAGCTGCAAAATAGTCTGTGTTTTGTAGATGAGTTACAAAAATCCATTCAAATAACAAGAACATCATAATATAACATAGAAATCATTTAAATTCATTCCCTGAGATACAGCATGACATTTATCATTGATTAGAGTGTATGAACTTATGAAAAGGTAAGGAAAAAGTGATGAGAAAAAATGTCAGAGAAAGGACAATTCTGAGGTTCAACAGGGGGCCAACAAATGCATTTTTTGACAACCTTTTTCAGTTGGCTACATTGTCAACTTATCGTGGTTGAGGACTTCGCATATACCGACAACGACTTTAGAGGAGATCTGGATCTTCCCATTCCACTAGGTACATAGTTGACTGATGCAGGTAAAAAATGTTTTTTTAACACTTTTTACTTTTTGAATGTTTTTTTTATGTATTCTGAAATGTAAACTTACAATGATTTTACAGATATGGTTCCTCAGAGACCGTCCGGTATGTCAACGATTCCATAGAGGGTAGCCCACTCGGTAGAGGATGATCCTTGTGAGGAGGGAGCAGATACACTAGCCAAGTTAGAGCGGAACTTGGTTACCCTTATGAGAGGCATCCCAGAGTATGCTACCTTTGATGAGATTCCTTTGTGCCTTCAGCGGCATACGTTCAGGGTTCCGAACAGACTACATATATTACTTTGGCGAGTGATTTGAGCAGTCACATGCTATCATGAACACCATGTGGGCGGATAACAACCTTTTTTTTACTTTTTTTGTACTGATGTAGGCTCGAAGAACCATTTTTGTAATATAACACATATTTTTTGAGATTTTTTACATAACACACTTTACAGACACGATATATATATATATATATATATATATATATATATATATATATATATATATATATATATATATATATATATATATATGCATGTTTTTCTGTATGGCTACTTGTGTATCATAATGATGTCTTGGTTTTTTTACATATTGCGTAAATGTCTATCTAATACATGATTTGGTAATGTATCTGTTAATGTGTTTAAATGTCTTGGAATATGTTGATATGTGATAAAATAAAAATGCCTTTCCAATAATCAAACACACAAATACATACGTAAAATTTGAGGATTTCACACAGAATAATGGCCATTTAATTGTAACACAACGAGTTGTGATTCTAACTTAAAAACCAAATCTTTAATCTTGAGATCAATGGAATCTATAATAGCTCTATTACCGCACTATATTCGACAATATTGTAGTTTTTCAACACAAAAAATACCTTGTAAATTAATCAACTCACCATCAGGGGCAAAGAGTGCCCATGCCGCGGAAGACAGGTTCCGTGTGCTATGGAAAGCACCATCGGAAAAAGCGAAATAATGGTTCGAAGACATCTGCAAACCAAGTGGAACACGAGGTGAGTAGAGGAAACATGTCTGCACAGCAAACAATCACACCAAAAATCCAATCAAAGGACACTAACAATTAAAACACTAATATACAAAGTATCACACTTATGATTAAGCGTAATATTTTTCAGATAGAGTTCAACAATGAACTCAGATGACTGATTTATTTCATTATTAGCAGAAATAAACCCATGGTTCTACCATTGATACTGCATGTAGGCATTACCTCGGCTAATTTTGTGAGAAAATTCACAGCAGCAATGAAGTTCCCATCTCCCCTGGTCGAGTAAGGGTTACGAAGCATGGAAATAATGCCCCCCTTGGGAAAGTGACCAAACGAGAAGAAAAGGATCGAAGGGAGTGGGTAGGTCATTATTTTTTAGGAAATAAATGTAAATCTTGAGCTCGTGAGGAGAACAAGAAACCCAAAAAAATACATTCTTGACAATTGCAAAGATGTTGATAGGAATTGTTGGAGTAATATTTACCATGTTCCCTTCGAACAAGACTTCATGAATCAATGTCAGATTCTGAAATGGGTCAGTCGGTATAGATGAAGTATGGGATTCCAGACAGGTAGATATGTCACCTGGGATTCGAGATACATTACCTCCATGATAATTTCATCGGTGGGAAAAGTCTCATTCAAGGGATCATCAGTTTCCCAAGAACAAAACCAAGGAGAGCGGTGCATAAGTGTCCAGAGAGGAAACCAAATGGTCATTGGTTCCGGATGCAGCCTCAAAAACCATGAGAATAATTTGATACAATTTCTCAACCGGGCTTGGAGGCATAACGTCACCAAGACTCTCGAGTTGGTCGGGATTGGGAACAATCCATGGATCATGACCAGACGAAATCATATTGATGGAGGTGACATTTGGAGGTGGGAGTGGAAAATTTTCCATAATGGACGAGTCTTTGAATAGACCCGGCCTGATGTTCTCATAGGAGGTAGTGGTCTTCCCAACATATGGAATCTTGCATGTTGAGGAATTAGAGGAAAATAATGCCAACTGATCGACATTCACGATATTTCCCTGATGATGGAAATGAAGGACATGAAAAACGGTGGAGACCACGCAAACCATAACATTCATCCAACAGTGTCCAAGAAGGAGAATATATTTCAGGGAACGCTTTGAGAATACTATATGGATGAGAACCTATACCGTCGAAATATTCCAAGGTACTCGAGGACTGACTCAATGGGGGAGAGTTGATGGCTTTCCAGCATGCGACAGACATGATGTAGATCAAAATGCCTTCATCAACGATAGTCTGATGAATATTCTTTCCCATGATGGTAACTTGAAACATAAAATCCACCTAAGATGGGAGGCGAGGAACGAAATTCTCGAGATAGAAAGTAACAATATTAGAATCTACGGGATCAATCCCTCTAATAGCGAATATTAGTGCCTTACGTTTTGATGGGCACGATTGAGGGACCTCCAAAGCCGACATTGTTGAAGGTGCTTGAGCTAGATCCTATACAATAGTGTAGTGTTGTGCAGCACTCACATTCAGATTATAGGACGATTTCCGAAGAACACCTTTTAGGGGTGGTTGAATAATGGAGTCACTACGAGGTCTCTTAATCTGGAGAGGACCAGAGGTAGGGGGCATGGAAGAGGAAGTGTGATCTATAACTTCTGATTCCATAGGAGCCTTGGATGGATTGGGGTAGTCTTTCGATCTTGTAGTAATGGCGATAATTTTTTTTCCAGCAATGAAAACCTGACAGTTTCCATATGATTGAGCTTGATCTACCATTTTCATCTGCTGAGAAGCGAAAGGCTCTTTCAACACAGCCAGAGTCCCGGGTGCACCCTTTAGAAGACGAGCAATTTCGGCACGCCAAGAAAAATACTTGGTGTAATGATCATCATCACATATCAAACAAGGATATTTAATATTATGTGTTGAAGAATCTTTAGAAAATGACTTTTGTGAATCCTGTTTAGGGTTATTGGATTTGGACTTTCCTTTACCCTTTTTCTTACCTTTCAAGGATTTATCTATTGCATTAGATTGAACAGAATTTACCTCGAAGGTTTGACCAGGATTCTTCTGGTTACTAGAAGGAGTGGAGGGTGCAGCGGCAGTAGTGGATTTAGACTACGAATAATTTTTAGGCGCACTTCTATCATTATGAGCCATAGTCCCTATAACACTATCCATCGAAGGCGTAAGAGGAGATTGAGATGATGCGAGATCAGTTGAAGTTCGCGACGCATCATGAAATAACTCATATAGAGTCCCAGATTGGGAATAAACCAAATCGAGGTACTGAGCTCTGGAGATGACTTCCTCTTCCATGACACACCCACCCATGGCAAGATCTTTAGCAATCGTAGGAAAGAATGATTTTGTAAACCATTCAGTCAACAGCTGATCGGGGATCTCGAATTTTATGAGGCGGTGACGGCATCGCCATTCGTGAATGTGATCCAAAATATGAGTACCAGTTGACTGCTTGAATGAGGTAAGAATTTGGGTGTCAGTTTCATACCGGATAGGTAATTGGAAGTGAGTAAGGAAATCCATAGCCAAGGAATTAAAATTGAACAAAATTCCTTTAGGGAGTTCAATATACCACTGGTCACGGTACCGGTCAAAGTACGTTGGAAAAGACGAAGACGAATGGAATCATCGACCCAAGAATTAGAAGAGCACCACAAGTGATACGTCATAACATGGGTTTGGCCTAGATTTTCCTTCAAATTTTGGAAAATATCTCGAGATTTTAGTTGGAATTGGCAGCCAATGCAACTGATGTTGGATGGGGTCAGTTGTAAGCTTTAACACTTCCAACAATTCCAATGTATCCAGGAATGGAAAGGGAGGGTGATGAGGAGAAAAAGGTTAGGGGTTCCAACCTGGTTGACACAGATTCTGCCCCCAACAGAGTGGATACTGTCCCGGATACGCATACTTCCCCCATGGCTAGTAAGGACCTTGTTGCAAGTATTGCTAAACATAGGGACCTTGTTGGGGTTGTTGATAAGACCCCTACTATATTTCAGGTTGCAGACCTTGCTGGATGTAGGGTCCAAGGTGAGGTCCCTGCTGAACATGAGGTCTAGTTTGTGGTCCCTGATGAACATAAGGTCCAGCCTGTGGTCCTTGTTGAACGTAGGGTTCAGCCTGGGGTCCTGATTGGGACTACTGGTACTGAAGAATCTGCTAATATTGAGCACTAGGCTGAGGCCCGAATTGGGGTTTTTGGTACTGACCTTGAAGAAATGGATGGTATTGAGTACCAGGTTGATTGGGGAGAGGAAAAGATTGACCCAAAAGGAGATTCAGACCATCTTGGGTGTAAGAACCAAACTGAGGGTTAGTCACAACAACACTCATGGAAGGCTAGGGTTGTTGGACATATTGTTGAGACGCAGTCGTTCGAGGAAATTATTGATATTTTACGTTCGGTTGTTGAACATAAGGGATGTTAGGTTGTTGAACATACAAATATGATATGTGTGGTTGTTGAAGGGGTTGTTGAACCTACAAATATTTAATGTGAGGATGTCCTGCCCCAGGAATAGGTACATAATATGGCTACCCCCTACCCAAAAGGGGAGGAACGTAAAGAGGATTAGACTTCCCCCTAGGCACGGAAGAAACCATAGATTGTCCATTCAGTGGTGGAACTGTAGTAACCGTAGATGGTGAGTAAGGGGTAGAGGATCTAATCGAAACAGCCATTTGACCAATACTGTTTGTAGGTCGAACAACAAGTTGAGACGTGGCAGCCACATTCGAAACGAATGGGCCGGAAGATGGAGGAATACCCGTCGACCAAACAGGATTCGGGAATAAAGGTGTAGCACCAAAAGCTCCAAAAATAAGGTTTCCCAAAGAGGTATAACCATGTGGAAGCATATATGCAACCTGACTGGAAGGTATTCCGGTCCCACTACCTATATCGTGAGGTGTGGAACCGAACAGCTCGCTTTCATAGGGAAACAGAGATGAAGCAGCTTCCAGGATGTAGGTTCCAGTGGTTTCCTGACGAGTGCCTTCAGGAGTGCTCACAAATGGAATGTCATCAGCATTGGATGCCATTTCGTTAGTGAATAACCGACAAACAGTAGAGTGAGATGCTACTAGAGAAGCGTGAAATGGAATTTCGAGTTGATCAAAATCACTATAATCATATTGAGGCGAGACCACAATCGGATCAAAGATCAGATTTTCAAGAAACATCGTAAAATGTGCAAAGGATTCGGGGCTTTCTGACTCAGATTCTTCTGATTTCATCCAAGGAGAATCGTCAGGCGGTGGTCAAGATGAAATGGGTTGAATGCTAATGGAAATCCCGAGTTCATCACCTTGTGCTTCAAGGGGCCCAACTGGAAACTGAGGGACCTCAGGTGGAGTTTCTTGAGATTTGTTAGAGGAGGGAGGAGGTGAATTCGAATATTAATCCACGATGACCTTTCACGACAAGATCAAAGAAGGAAGAGGTGAAAAATTTCTCAATTTACCAATAAATAATAAGGCTAGATAATTGCACGAGTAAGATGTTTTCGTGGGCAGTTACTTTTAGAATTAATGAAATAAAAATAAAAATGGGTGTGCTAGGCATAAAGGTTTACCAAGTATTCATGAACTGTAATATACAACTTGTTGATAAATGATAGAAAAAATGACCAAGGACTTAACTTACTACAGTTGATCTCCCCGAATGATGTGTTCGGTGTATCACCTTTACAAGGCATTCGACTTGGTTACTTATGGTAGGCTTGCAACCTAATGGTGTCTCCCCAAATATATGCGATGGTACGTGGGAGTCCAGCCCATACTAGGGTTGTCTAATGCGTAACCGTTCGATGAGAGTGCCCCAAATATACTTATCATATATCAATATACTTTGATATGTGGGACGAGATATCACCCTTGGGCTGTAATGAAGACTGTTAACGATATCTCCTACATTTTGCGACGCTAAAACACGTCTCTAGCCTAGATCACTAAATGTTCTCCTTAGCTCCAACTGCTCCTTAAGGTAAATTGAGTGAATTTTAATGTTGATCTTGAGTTAAGTTTCAGTTTTGGCTCAAAATCGATGTCACCAGAATCCTATGGTGCAAACTAAATGAAAAAAGAAAATCTTTCCATTTCGATGAAACCTAAACTATTTAGGGAAGAGAAACAAGAAAAAGTGCAATCAATGCAACAACAATAATGCCTCCCAAACTAGCTCAAAGCTACGAAATGAAAATTTTTTCAATCGAAATCACTTTTTCCCAAACAAATGCAACTTATTGAAAAACAAAAAATACTTCTCTCTTTCACCAATATGAATGAATATTTTTTTTGTTTTTTTACCTTGAAATGAAATCAAACGTGAAATAAAGGAACAAATGAAGAAATGCGAAAACAATCCTTTCACTTTTCTTTCAATTGAACCAAAATAAAAATTGCTTTAAAAAAAATGAATGAAATCATGATTTTCACTCCTCTTTTTCAAATCGATGAAGACAAGCTAAATCAAAAATAAAATGAAAATCACTTTCAATTTCTCTTGAATTTGGACAAAGGACACACTCTTCTAGACTTGTGAATAAAACAATTTGTGATCCTATGTTTGACACTAAATCGAAGATAAGATCAGAGATGCAGTGATGACCAGTGCATACGAAAAATCACTTCGAATCAAATCGGGAACAATGTGACAAAAGGCGTTTGAAATGGTGAAAAATACCCCAACTAACAAACAAATCAAAGAGATGAAAATACTCGCTCAAAGAAAACAAGTAAAACAAACACACAACAAGGAGGTAACTGAGATTCTACATACATCCTTCAGGGGCCAGGACACAGTGGGAAATCAAGGGGAAACCATAAATTTTCATAGGTCTAATATCATTGCTTCTATGATAAAAAGAAGAGTGTTGAAAGACAAATCAACGTAGTTTTTCTATATAGAACAGTGTTGCCAGTGCTACTGTGAAAACAGAAAGCGCACTAGTCGCTAAAAACAAGGAAAAACAAAAAAGAGTTTCACACAAACACCAAACCTAACATAGTGAACTGACTATCATACCCTACACAAACTAACAGAGGCCTAAGAAATTTTATATTTTAGTAATCGGTCAAACTAATCCAAGATTAGTCCGGGGAAGGAAGGGTAAGAGGCTAAGATCCTCAGTGGAGTCACCAATTCTGTTGTTAAGATAAATCCCCTCTACAAACAGAGGCAATCACTCTAGCCCTAGAGTGGGTCTAGCAACATGAGACACTTTCTAATGCAAAGCTCTCTTAACTAACATTCAAAATGAAACAAGAAAAGAGATAGAAGTGCCTTTTTCCAATACTATGTTTGAATCCGTTGATGATGACCTTGATCCATGATCCTTTTAGGCTCGCACCCTCCTACTTATGGCACATGAATACCTACAGAAAATTAAGAGGAAGCAGCAAACGTAATCCAATACATAATAATCGTAAACATTAGCTATCTAGCAGATCAAGGAGTACCAGATTATTTTCATAAACAATTAGACAAATGTAGAAAGAAAACACCAGATGTTTTATTGATAAATATAAAAGGAAGATATTACAACCCAGGCCTTGATGTTGGAGGCCTCCTTTAGTGAAAATATAAGTCCTTCACCGAAGGTCTAAAGCATTCCTTCTCCCGAACAATTAGGTGTTATCAATGCGAGGATGAAAAGGAAACGAGAGTTCAGACTAGCCTGACAATGACCAACCAAACTAACAATATGGGAGTGAGGGGTATGAATTTATAGGAAGGGAGAAGAGGTTTGGAGACCATGAAAGGAGGATCAAAGCCCGCTTTCTAAGGGATAAACCCCCATGGATGAGATCAAAGCTATAAAATCAGAGAGCTTGACTCTATCACCACCGTTTAACAAAAAACTCATCATCTTGGAACTTCTAGAGGTCGAATCTTCTCCTCCATTTTAGGAAACACTGCCAGAAAGGGATCAGTGCATTTTTTCAAGAAATAAGGGCACTAGCAGTGCTAAGCCAAAACTTTGAATGTGAAATCAGTGCGAGCATGACACCAGGAAAAGCACTGACCCAGGAAACTAGGAATTTGAGCAAGTTTCTTCAGTAATCTTCTAGGGCAGTTTTCTTTTAATCTTCAGGGGATGTCTTAACATATTTCTTCATGGTGGAAACATTGCAAAGGTTCTGTCACGGGGCATTTCAGAATCAGGGACGGTATAATGAGCATGGTGACAAATTATTGTGTAACGATGAGGAGCTATGGGGAGGCATAGATCTCTATCAAAGGTAGATGTTGTAGAAAATAAATGAAAGCATGCCTAGATAAAAAATCATGTGGCATATCAAAATGGAAGGAAACCTCTCTAATGTGTAACCAAAATTATATTTAGGTAGTAGTGAACCTCCCCTTTTTTTTTATAATTGAAGGTCATCGTGGGCATATAAGTTCTTATTTGGAGGTGTTGGGTCAACCGACCCATAAATCCTCTAATTCCTCCAAATAGTTTGAAGTAAGTCCAAGCAACCATCGTAGCAAAAATAGGTTGAAATGTATGAAAATTACTTTTTTCAATAAGAAAGCGTCACTTTCCATTGAATTTTGGTAATATTATAATCAAAGGTAAAAAAGAGTGTGACAACGGGCTAAATGCAAAAATACAAAAGGTTTATCCCAACACTGGCTTAAGCATCTAACTCCCTCCCACTACATTATCTACCTTGATTCATTCTCTAGCCTTGATTATACCTTTCTTAGGGCTATTCCCTAATTAAATCCATCCTAGCAATCACTAAATAACTAAATCCTAGGATTGGTACCTATTGGCTATCGTACAAAACCTACCTAGCTCCCACATCCTAAATCAAAAGTTAGGACAAACGGCTAACCTAAGGTACAAGGGTGAGGGAGGTGACTGAGGCTCATTAGGGCAAGCATCATAACCCCATATTTCTAAAAACAAAATCGCTCTACAGCATGTAAGTAATAGATTGCTAATAAAAGGCCTTTGAGAGAGTTTCAAGCGACCAATAAGGGGTAGAACCGCAAACTATTTTTTCATATGGGGAGGGCATTAGAAAATGTTTAAAAAGTTGAAAGAAGGTTGCTAGCAAGTTGTTAGGCGGGCTAGCTGGGAAGTTTGGTACAGCTGGATTAGATTTTCAGTCTTATTGTTGGGGTGTGTGGTGTAATTAATGGAAGAAAAAAAAGGATATGCCCGCATATGAAAATTTTCAATTACATATTACTAGTGTAAGAGGCCAAGCAGCTTAATATTCATTCCCCCATAACATGTGATGCCCGCGAAGTACACACGTAAGATAGAGTGAAATTTTGATAAATAATCCATGTTTAGCAGGCCCAACACAACTTAGTCTTTGTTTAGGTAATGTGTTAGTTGGGCCAGGCCTCTCCCTCCTATTTTAGTTGGGTAGAGTGTCTAAGTAGGTAAATGTGCATTGAGGAATAAAAAAAATCATATTTGTCTCTTTATTGAAAAATGAAAAGCCTTGAATTATAAAATAAGAGAGAAATTGTTATATGAAACATTCCCAAATCATAAGATGGGGGCTTCATGAGATGCCACAGGAATGAAAATTCTATAAACTATATGATGAGGTACATGCAGTGATGAGAATGAAGAGAAGGATTAGGTCCAAAAGGAATGTTCAACTTGGATCATATAATAAGGGAGGGTAACCCTTAGGCTTCAAGGGAATTTGGGGGGGGGTGGGGTTTAGAACTTGCTTTTTTTCAGTAGGCAACTCAATTATTTAATGCAGTGAAGGTGATTCATTCCTTCATTGAAATAAGACAGGTGGCAAAAAAATAAATCTTAGTAGGTTGCAGGTGAGGTGGCATTGTTTGGTGAAAATAAGCATCATTGAAGGTATGTGCCTTCCCCGCTTCACTCCCTCGTATTTATCCTCTTACCTTCCTTTCTCTAACTGACCTACTTCCCCCCTCCCCCCTCCACTAGCTTAACTATCATAATTACATATATATAATATTAGTGCAAGGTCGACCCTATAATGTTATGGGGGAAGCTACTTGAAGAGTACAACTGCCTTATTCAAGGTCCTAATAAACCCTCTCATTTTGAAAGGAGGGGAAGGAATTTAAATGGCAGAAAATCATAATTACATATTCCCCTAGGAACCTTTATACATAAAAATTCCTTCCATATTCGAACTAAATCCTCTCCCTTATTGAAATGAGTGAAGGAAAGCAACCAGTACTCTTTCGTCTCTCCAGCCACCCTTTCCTGAATATCTTGATCGAAACTTCCAATTTCAACACTTGGTATTTCAAGCATTTCCTATATATTCGCACGCCCAGAACCTCAAAGTGGAAAGTGGATCTTGTGTCTTATGTGCAGGACCTTACCTACCTAAGACTGAGACCTTAACTGCCAAAGACTGGGACCTTACCTATCAGGACCTTACCTTCTCTATTTTTAGGAGCCTAATAAGATCGGGAATCAACTGACCATGTAATAATAAATAATTGATGATCACCAGTCCTTACCAATTCCATCAACTAATGAATCTCCACCCTCATATTTAGAAAGTGCAAGTCGAAACTCGTTCCCCGTGTATCCGAAAATCCGATGCGTAGAACCTAAAACATATTATGTCTCTTATACCTATGCACTACATCCATTATATCACTTACTACAACCAATCATAAGGAGCATGCTCATTATTCATTCCAATAGAGTAGGTATCACCCCCCCAAGAATAACACTTTCCACTTGTGTTTCAAAGCTAGCTCTATTTCAGAAAATCACGAGTCCTTTTGTCTGGACGAAGTTGGATCTTGCCCACTGGGAAGGAACATTTGGAGATTTTTTATTTAATTCCTTTTAATATAATAGGGCTTGCTTGTAAATGGGAAGCAAAGCACTTATCTATAAAGGTGAAACTATTTATCGAAACAAGACCCTTTTTTAATTCTAGTAGGTTCGGTTTGCCCCTAAATAATAATATTTTGGGGGGAGGACACAAAGTTATGCAGATCTTAGGCTGACTCAACTCACATCACTCACATTGATCTGGATCTTGGGGGGAGTCCCCCAAGATCTAAAAAATTGAAATGGATCTGGCAATATCTGCAAAATTAGAATGTGAGAAAAAGGAGAAAACACACAGTAAATAAAACCACAAAGATTTTTTTTATTAAAACATAGAATAACTGTAGAAGCTACATTGTGGTGGACAATCTATCCTTTTACAAAATGAAACTTGTTACTTATATCCTTTTTTGTTACAATACCACAGGTAAATTCCATGGGTGGGTAAATACCATGGGTGGATTCCACTTACAATACCATGGGTAAATTCCATGGGTGGATAGATACCATGGATGGATGAATACCATGGGTCGATTCCATTTAAAATACCATGTATAAATTATACAACATGCATGTATATCTTCGATTCACCCAATCTAAAAATTTACTAAATTTAAATACTGAATCACTTCTACAAATCTTTTGCAGAATTAAAAACACAATCGCTAATCACATGAAGTAAAGAAGAATCAAATCAAACACAACACAGATAATTTCCCGGGGAAAGCTTGATACTCAAAACCCCACTATCTTCTATTGTATATTCAGTATGGATCATGAAAAAATTACATACAAAAATCTTCTCACAAGGGCCCTAGAGTACTTAGCTAATTGTCTCACGCTATCATACAAAAACTTACCAATACGCCAATTTACTGCCTCCAAATAGCCTGCCTTTCTTGCGCAATCCTTGATGAATGTAATCCCTAAAATATAGGAATTATGGCCTTCCTTGATTGTGAAAGTATCATGGGCACTCCAATGGGTGTTTGGTTGCATGTGTGCAGCCCAATAATCCTACAACTGATAATCAACTTCCCTTTCACCTACATCTCAACTGGGTCTCCACTGTATTTGACATGCATGCAGCTAATAATAGTAAATCCTCAGTTGCATGTGAGATTACTGATTGTGAATTAATTAATATTTAATTCACTTGATCTCCCACTATTGTATCTTCAGTTACAACTAGCACAACTAAGTTTAAATCACTTAAATGGTTTAAACTCATTACCACCTACATTAACTAATGCACCACTACACTTCGAACTTTGTTACAACTAGAATTACTCTGCATGCCTCACCAACTACCCTAACTCGAAATCCACAAGCTAACTGATTTTATCACTCTCAGTTAACTATTCAAAGTTATCATTGAGAATAGATTACAGTTTGTTGTCCATCTTAATTAAGGGATAACTAAAATAGACATGCACCAAAAATAGCACTATGGGCCCCACCCTAGTGTAGGTGCTTAATGCACTAGGCATGGGTGCTGAAATTTCCTTTTTGAATCTCAACACTCCCTCTCAAGAAGAAAGGGATTATACTTCACCCCGATCATGTTTCTATGGTATTCGAATTTGCTCCTGGTGAGCGCCTTCGTTAGAATATCTACATCCTGATCTTCGGTGAGAATGTACTAAAGCAACATTATCCTTCTCTGCACACAATATCTAAGATGATGGTATCAGATATCTATATGCTTGGACCTATCATGAAACACAGGATTACTCAAGATTTTAATGCAAATCTGATTATCACAAGGAATCATTGTCAGATCCATCTAAGAACCAAACAAAGCAATCAAGATATTTCTCATCCAGATGGCCTCACATGCAGCTTGACTTGTTTCCATGTAATCTGCTTCCGCTAAACTGAGTGCCATAGATCATTGTTTCCTACTGTACCACGAAACTGTTGTGAATCCTATGTTGAATATCCCTCCTAATTTTCTCTTTCTATCTGATGGACTACCTGCCCAATCTGCATCCGTGAAGCCTTGAAGATTCAAGCCCTCTGCTCATATGTACCATAAACCATACTCTGATGTGCCCCTCAAGTATCTCAAGACATGCTTCCTCGCCTTCCAAAAGAGCTTGGTAGGATTAACCATAGCTTGACTCAGTTGGTTAACTGCGTAGCAAATTTTTGGTCTGGTGTTCACTAGATACATCAGTGAAACAACTAACTTCCTATAGACAGTAGCATCCACTACCTCTTTCGAAGTAGTATCCTCTTTCCTCCAATTTCCTAGAAGAGGAGTATCCATGGGTTTGTAGCTCTCCATGTGAAAATTACCCAGTGTCTCCTTTACATACTTGCCTTGAGACACAAAAATTTCACCATCTTGCTGTCATATTTCCATTCCAAAGAAATAATGAAGGAGTCCCATGTCTTTCATTTCGAACTCCCTTGCAATATCCTCCTTGCATGAGTGTATCAGCTACTAATAACCAGTCAAAATTAGATCATCAACATAAAGAAAAATAATCAATAGCTTACCCTCAAACACAATCTGGTACAATTTTTTCATCTATTTCACTTTTGGTGAAGCTCAGTTCGATGAAATAGTTGTCTATCTGAGTGTACCAAGCACGGGGTGCTTGCTTCAACCCATACAGTGCTCTTTTGAGTTTGCACACATGCGACTCACTGTTGAAGATCTCGAAACCTTCAGGCTGCTATATGTGGACCTCTTCCTCAATGATCCCATTGAGAAAATCAGATTTCACATCCATCTGATGAATGCGCCAACCCATCTGCGATGAGAGTGCAAGGATGGATCTTATGGAAGAGTACCTTGCAACAGGTGAAAAAGTCTCATCATAATGTATCCCCTCAGTCTGTCAGAAACCCTGAGCCAAAAATTTGTATTTATCCACACTCCCATTAGCATCTTGCTTTACCTTATAGATCCATCTCGATCGAACCAATGATTTGTCGATCGGTCTTGGGACAATTTCCCATGCACTGTTTTTGAAATTGGAGTCATACTCCTCCACCATTGCATCAACCCAAGTTGGTTGTTGCACTGCTTCCTGAAAGGAAAATGGTTCAGTCACATTACATTTTCTCATAACAGCCATGTATCCAGTAAATCGGTCAGGAGACTGTCTTTGTCTGTGTTGTGAATTAGGGGCTCCTACATTCTCCGCAGCATCAAGTCTCAATCTATCATCTTCCATTGAGCACCTTTTGTCATTTCTGATGGATGGCTCTGCATGATTGTTTCCTCCACTCCATGAACCTCCTCATGTGGTTGATCCACATATTGAGGGTCATCCTTAGGAACCAATAGTTTCTCCTCTGCATGCAAGTCAAGCTCCCTCTCAAGGTAAAACCACATGGCTTTCTCCTCATCAAAATTTATATCCCGCCGCACAATAGTCATTCTGTTGTTTAACAAATAACACGATAATTATGGGGTGTTTCAGTGTATCCCACAAAAATCATGATCTCAGCTATCAGTTCCAGCTTCTTCCTAGCGTCCTTGGTCACATGCACATAAACAGATGAGCCAAAATATTAAAGTGTAAAACATCATGTTTCTTACCAGTGAAAGCCTCTTCAGGTGTACTCATGCCAAGTATCCTATGAGGTCAACGGTTCTGCACAAATACCGTAGTGTTGCATGCTTCCGCCCACAGATGCCTCGGTAGGACTTGATCATGCAACATCGCTCTTGCTGCACCCACAGTCATTATGTTCTTTCTTTCGGCGACCCCATTCTTCTGTGGGTTATGAGGTGCTATCAGTTCTCTTTGAATTCCTTCTTTGTTGTACAAGTTCTTGAATTCGTTAGAGCTGTACTCTTCACCATTATTGCTCCTAAGAGCCTTCACTTGCTTCCCCGAATCTTTCTCCACTAGTGCCTTAAACTCCAAGAACTTAGAGAATGTCTAATCTTTCTCCTGCATGAAGAAGATCCAGCACTTACGAGAAAATTAATCAACAAATATTACATGGTACTTATGTTTTGATGTCAAAGCAACAGAGAAAGGACCACACATGTCTGTGTGAACTCTCTCAAGGATACCCGAAGCTCGGTTCTCCTTCTCATGAAAGGTGGCCTTTACATATTTTCCCATAGTACATCCCTTGCATGTGTCTGACTATGAGAGTGTACCCCTGGGAATACCAGTAGAAATCTGTTTCATGACTTTCAAGGCTCCATGGTGAAGATGGCCCAATCTCCTGTGCCATAATTTTCCCTCATCCCAGCTCACCACTTGATATGCCTTGCCCATCATTATTGCACAGCCATCTACCTACAGCTTGTAGATATTCTTAACTTGAATCCCTATCCTCTTGGCTTGTCTTGTTGTATTGTGTCGCAGGAAAAATTTTCCTTCACTAAAAACAAAATCATAGCCTCTATCCTCCAACATTGCGACTGAGACTAAATTTTTCTTCAAATCTGGTACATGAATTACATATTTTAACTGAAATGGTTTACCTCACTACCTTTAGAAGGTAATGGTACCAATCTCGGTAGCACTATACTGCCCACCATCACCCATTCCAATATGCATCTGGAGATCCTTCTCCTCCAAGTCACTGAAAATTTCCTTGACTCCCATCATGTGAAAGGAAGTGACACTATCCAAATACCACACATATCCTAATACAATTGACACCATGCATGTGATTAATTAGAAGTCAAGCTCAAATTGCGAGGTAAGGGCCTCACCAGTTGCAGATCCTCCATCCTTCTTGTTCTTCTTATTTTGTGGACAGTTAGTAGCAAAATGCCCATGCTCGTGACAGTGAGAACACTTCACCTTGGACATGCCCTACTTATTGCCATTCTTGGACTCAGATTTGGAATGGAATTTCTTCCCCTTCACCTTGGCAGCCAAAGCACAATCCTCTTCATCTTCATTCTTAGATGAAGATCCATCTCTGGTGTTCCGTCTGAACTCCTCCTGCACCAAATTCGACCATAGTCATTCCTAATCTAGCAATTTTTCCCTTCCATTGACATAGTCTTGATAACTGTGCCAACTCTTGGGAAGTCCTAGGAGAGCCAAGCTCACCAAATCATCATCAGCTACTGTTATACCAACCCTCCCCAGTTAATCCTGACATTGGACAAACTTTGTTAGATATTTTGGTATGGAGTCACCCTTCTCCATCTTGATCTTCCTGAGTTTATCTTTGAGAAACAATTTCCTATGGTCGATGTTGCTATGGAATAGATCCATTAAATCCTTCCACATTGCATATGGTGTGGCTTTCCCATGGATGCTTGAGACAATGTGGTCTCGTACTCCCTCCAACATGATCCTTCTCGCCTTTGCCACTTTATTTTTCCATGCATCAATATTTGCATCATTTGTCACAGCGTGCTTAGGAACATCATTGTCAATGAATTCCTTCAAGCCATTGTCTTCGAGTACTGCCTCCATCCTATCCTTTCAAGCACTATAGTTTTATTTTCCCTCGAGTGCATACTCCAACCTCAAGCCATTGAAATCCATTTCTATCTTGAATCAGTTGTAGCACTGTTATCACTCAGGTTTTCCTAGAAGTTGTGTAAGAGGAAAGTATACCCGAGGTAACCACAAACCAACCTTTTAGATGCAGAATCTAGCCAATCTGCATCCAGAGAGGGCTCTTTATGATTTATTCTTGTTCTTGGAAGGTTTTAGGCTAGTTATAGATTCAAAGTTTGTTTTGGGAAAATGTAGACATCCACAACCAAGGGCAAGTAGAAGAGCTTTCAAATTACTGTGGGCTATGGAGTCAAAGGATGGCCGACTGATTATTCTAAGCACAAGATGGTATTACAGGCAAGATAGCTAGACAGAGAATAATCCTAAAATTTAAAGTGGATGATGATCTTGAAGGATGAAAGGAAAGTAGAAATCTTTCACCATGTTGAAAGAAATGAGATGACTACAAACAAAGAGCAATGAAGAATTCTTTATTATAGTAATCAACAGTGTTCAAATTAGCAAAGCAGGAGCATTTAAGAATTCATGCTTATAACTAATTTAGAAGAAAACATTAAGAATAACCACATTTGAAAACAGAGTACAATTAAGCAAATTCTGTTTCAATCCTTTATGTAAATTATTCAGAAATGGATATGATGATATTATAAACTAATATAAAACTTCAGACAAAGGGTAGAAAGACTTATTGAACTGTAGTCCAACACATGAATCCTGCAACAAGTCCAGTGCTTTAAATCGTCATCCAGTAAACCACGAATAAATTTCTCCAAAATGATTTTATTCCGAAAATCTCAATGTTACAACAGAGTAATAGAATCCACCCCAAATGCTTCCAAGAGTGGAGTATTTATACAAATTCTAAACTAAAATATCTTGAAACAAATATCAAAATTGGTTCACAAATCTCTCCAACTATTTACATAAATAGAACTTAATTAAAGGACACTCAAACTAATGCATCTATTTGGCACTATTTTTTATGGATAGTTGATGACAAAGAGGAGAATTCGAATTTGATCCAACTCTTAGTTGATGATGAGGCATCCCAGTCACTAACTGCTTCCTTTTTTTGTGAATTCTGCTCCAACAATTCTGCAAACTTGGGGTCCAATGATACCTTTTTATTTCTCAATCTGTAATATATATGCAAAAAGTGAAAGAGGTTATTGTAGATAAATATGTTGGTGAGATAAACCTCTTTCCGTTTCCGAAAATTCCTCTCCAGATATGCATAATAGTCTCTGTAAAAAATATGTGTAAAACAGAGTTTTACAGAGTCTGAAAAATGGCCTGTAAAGATGCGCATGTATCTCTCATTATAAAACCACTGTGAAAAAACTGAGATAGGTTTTTGTAGATGGCTCTCTTAGGAACAACAACCTCCTTCCGTTTTGTATGAAGTATTTTTTATTGGTCACAATCCTCTCTTCAAAATGATGACTTAAACTGGAATTTTCTGCAAAAAGTGCTTTCCAACATTGTTTAATATTTCCAAAACCATAATGGCTGTTAGAAAAGTGAGAGAGGTTTTTGTAGATGGCCCTCTTGAGAACATAAACCTCCTTCAGTTTTTCAAAATTCATCTTTTATTGGTCACAATATTTTCTGCAAAACAATGACTAAAACATGCAATTTCTGCAAAAATGTTCCTTCTTGTTATGTTTTTTCATCTTTTTACTTTCTTGCTCTTTTGACTGTTTTACTTTCACTTTATACAAACCTCAATATTGGTGAAAGTATTCTCATCTCTTTTTACCATTTTACTGCCTTCTGTATTTACTTTTACTGTTTACCTTTGACTACTCTGTAACTTCATTTTAACTTTCACTGACTTTTACCTAATACACTTTAACCACTGATACTCTTTAACTGTTATGCTTTTCCTATCCCTGTAATTTCTCATTTCACTTTTACCATTCACTGTGCACATTTCATCATTCTAATATCTCTCTGAATTTGTATACAAACTGTTTGTTGAATGAAGATATTGAATTAAAATCTGAGAATTTGGAGTAAACAATTTTGTCAACTAGTATTGAAATTGTTGGTCCAAATCCATTTTCTGATGGTAACCTGCTAAAATCAAACAATTTGTTAATGAAATCCAGGTCTCTATGAGGGGCGTTCATTGGGGTTACATTCAGGGCTGCCGGAGCTTCCATTTTGGTTCTTGTGTATTCAAAATGGAAGTTTCTGGGTTTTTCATAGGCCGGGCGCGATTTTGGTCTTACTGAGGGAAATTGGCACAATTGCAGGTTCATGGGAACAATTTACAGTCGTAAAACTCAGGGAATGATCTTAGGAATAAGATTTAAACACTGATTCAGCGAAAAACAAGGAAAACAGAGTTTCATTTGAAGTTCGGGGCGTAAAAGGATAAATACATGTTCTTGGATGAAAACTGGTTTTTAACAGGTAACAGGCGGTAGCAGGAGGACGCTTGAACGCAGGTCGGGCGGATTTATGGAGCGAAATTGAATGGAACAGTGGATTTCAATGAAAATTCGAAAACCGTAGCAGAGAGCACAGTCGCATTTAATAACGAAAATAACGGAAAAAACATGAAAATTGGCTTTATTTACAAGTTAAAAGGGTTTTTTAGTTTTTCGAGGAGTGACGTCATCAATGTACGGGCTGACGTGAGCAAGTTCAGGTGGTAAGCGGTAAGCGGTAAATCCCCGCACCGCTTTTAGTCGAGGGTGGTTTAAGTCGGGAGGGCAGCGATTCCACAAATAGATCGCCACGTGGAGGGTGAACTGTTCAAATACCGCCCGTTTCCCGCTCGTTAAATTTCTCACAAAGGATGGGTAGCGGGGTTCACGTGGATCGTTGATCTGCGGCGGGTTGATCCGACGGTTGAAGCGATGGGGGAACAAGCGGAAGATTCAGGTGTGGGCCCGTCGGGTTTTAACATGATTTAAGGTTTAACTTGTCAGAAGTAAGATATTTAATAGGGGTTACACTAGAATCACAGATCAATGACCCGTATGCGTAAAGAAAAGGGGTTGCGGCGGGGTTTGGTTAAGTGGAATGCGAGGTGGACAAACCACGGTGGCACGAAACTTTTCGGAAGTTTTATTCATATTTTTGTATTTAAACATACATATGGCATGTTTAAAGTTTTTGTATATATATTTTTTATTTATATGGTAAAAAAAAAATATTATTTAATTACCATAAGGGCGGGATTATAATATAATGATAATTTTAACCAAAGGGCGTATAGTGGGTTATTATTTTAAATGTGCGGGGATATAAATACTTTGGTTAAACTTTATAATAGAGGGGTTTTTGGGTTATTTATAAAAAAGGGAGTTATATACTTAGGATAAGGTATTTTATTAGGGATTTAGTACAATAGAGTTAAATGTAAATATGGCAAAGGACAAGGAAACTCAAAACATTTTGCACATCTAAGAAAGTGATAACTTCTGAAGTAAATTGCAATATCTTATCTTCAACACTTAAACTTAGAATAGCAAGTTATGATGAGGGATTTTTATGGAATTTTGCATGATGTTCCTAAGTAAAAGGGGATTTTACTTAGGACAAAGTTAAAGATGGATGATTATAATGATGGATTATCTCAAGTACTTAGGTCTTTTTGATCATTAGGCCGAGGGTCCGGTCCCTCCATAAGTCAAGGAAATGCCTTGAGCCCCTTTGATCTCCAAATACCTTAGTGCTTTGGGGGAAATTAGTAAAACTTTTGAGGGGACAGTGATGAGGGAAGTTAATGAGTTTGACTTTGCTTGCTGTGATTTTCCAGTGTATTTCCTGCTTTAGTACTTATGATGAAAGTAAAGGATCAAAAACATGTAGCAGCATCATTCATCAGATAAAACTTTGTAACACCATCTACCTACCCTATCTACTACTACCAGTTTCTCTTCTTTATTAGGGTGCATTTAGACTTGCAAACCCTTATCAATCTTCTTTTCTTTTACATGGTAAATCTATCTATTTCTACCCTTATTACATCCAAGGGCTCAGATTAAACTGCTGAGCACCTTTTATTAACTCTACCTATCTACTTATCTGCCAAGATTAAACTGTTTGGTCAGATATTTATTCTCTATTCTACAACATGAAATTGAAAATGAATGAGTCAAGTTTAAACAGTTTGACTCTTCATAAATTGTGGCAAAAGTTTGACGAGCTGCACACAATTTGTTTATTACATCAGAGTAAAAAGTAGTGGCATTTAGACTTGCACACTTTCCTTGGCCTTTGTTTTTGATGGGGTTCATTTCGTTTACTTTTTGGCCATTTTTATTATTTTTACCCTTTGATTTTTCTTTTAGGGTATACCCTCTTTACATTTTTTAAATTTTTTGATTTTTTGGTTTTTTCAAGAATATGGAACACCTTTGTCCAAGAAAAAGGTTTGAACATATTCCATAGTTCAATCAAGACAATCATGAAAAATGACACCTATTGGTATAGGAGTCTAACACTGGCTCTACTTGGGGATGGCTTTTCCTTGTGGAAAGTCAAGAACAGCAGATCAGATGCCTAAACATGTCTTCAAACTGAACTATGTAATCTCCTTCTTCTGGTAGCTTTATTGTACATATGATAGTGAAACTTTTGAAGCTTAGGGCCTTCACTTCGGGCTTCAACTCCAGTAAGTTACTATCCACTCAAAACTTAAACTTTGTTGCCCAGTTAGGAATTTTCTGCCTTGTTCCAATCCCAAACATGAATTTGTTGTGGTTGAAAATCTTGAATTGAATATAGTCCTTTTTCTGCAACCTGAAATCTGATCTAAAACTAAAACAACACACAAAAAATTTCAAACCAACTTAATGAAAAACTAGCTGAAAATTGAAAAACTAAAAAAATGCTCAAAATTCTGAGCTTATTAGCACTCATCTACCTACTCAATCTACTGTTCAACTGCTAGTTAGGTAAAATGAAATAGCCAATGCAACCATTCAAGTATTATGTACTTTGATAGATTTTGTTGCATTTTCTTGTTGATTATCAAAACTGTACTTCTGCAACCTATTAGAAACTTGTCAACAAATGAGAGGATAAGGAAACACTTGATTTCCTTTGTTGACTCTAGAAACTGTAAAAAAGGATCTTCCAAAATATATACACTGATGTTTAACTGATCTGAACAACTGTACATCTGTTCTGGATGGCCTCCATACCATGAATATGAAATGCTATTTTCATCTTTATCTCCCTGTAAACTTTCAGATAAGATTTGTGATGATATTCCTACTGATTGTAATGTTTGAGTGTTGAATCCTTTATCATCTTGATTCTGAAAATCATAATTAGTTAATAGAGGAATGCTTTGAATGCCTTCAATATTCAACATATCTGCTATTGGATCCTGAAAATCTTGGGAAAATTGCTGGAACCTATGACATATAAAATTCCATGGGACTTCATAAACTTCAACAAGTTTCTCATTCTTTTCATTAAACATGTTATACCACATTTCCTTTAAACACTGAAATGATTCAAAAAATAGTGGTATGGAACTTTCTTGTGTTATTTGATCATTTATTTCAATGGGAACTGATAACTGCAATTGTGAAACTGAAAAATCTTGATCAATAGTTTCATTATCTTCTTTGTTGTTAATCACAATTCCTAAAGATTGCTGATTATTTATGGCATGATAGTTTTCTCTAATGAACTGAAATGAAGCAAAACAAAGAGGTAAAGAATCTTCACTTATTTCCACATTTTCTGCTCTTCCTTCCTCACTCTCATGGCTGATCTGTATTGGCTGATCACTGTCTTCAATCTGCTGAAACCGCATTTCTTCATCCTCCAAACTAGCTTCTGATATCTCTGTAAAGTTAGCTTGACTTTGGAGAACATAACTATCATCATAATGATCATACTTAGGCAAATCATCAAAATAAGGAATGTCATCAAACATACACATTAGAACAACAGATTCCTCTTCCTCATATTGATTTGTAAATTCTTTTTCTGATTTATGATAATTTGAATTAAGAGGAATTTGTTCATGGCTATCAACATCTTCTATTTCTTCATGGTGATTTTGAATAAAAAATTCTTCTTTCATAGTGATCTCCCGTGTTATTTCATCTAGTTTTCTTACCAAAAGGTTGAGTTTTACCTCTGCGATGTTTTTCCTTTCCTCTTCTTCTACTTTCAACTTTTCCTGTTTGATTTGGAGATTAACTTCCACATCAACTGCAATATTTTGCATCTGTACAAGTGTTTTTGGATCTCTTTCTCTTAACCGAAATTCTATTTCTGAATCAAAGGCACTTGGATAATGCAAGAGAGCTGAATCATGAGGAGGTCTAATATTTTCTCGCATTGAATAATAAACTTGATTAAATCTGTCAGAAAATTGTTGTATCGTTTCATTTGAATGTCTTTTTAATTGATTATATTCTTCCATGATCACAAAATGATTAACTTTTATTATCCATCTATCAAGGAAAAGTTTGATAAACTGTTGAAAATTTGAGATGCTAGCATTAGGAAGATTTTTGAACCAACTCTTTATTCTATTTTGTAAAGAAAGAGCAAAAAGTCTGATTTTAACATCATCTTCATCAATCTCAAATAAATCCAAATAATTTTCAAAACCTTGAATATGTTTTTGGGCCGTGATACCATTTTCTCCATCAAATCTAGGAAGATACTTGTAGTATTTTTCAGGAAAATCATGGAGTAAAGGAGGTAGAATAAGGGGCTTATATCTATCTGGAACTTTATATGGTACAGGGATATGTACAGGGATTGTAAGATCAGTTTTGATTATTTGAGGCTTCTTAATTGGAAAATGATCATCATTAGATTCATAAGAAAACTGCTCAAAGAGATTAGGAGAATTATTACTTACAATCTTCAAAGGAAAATAACTAAAAACTAATCTAAGATCTTCTATAAAATACAATATACATTGAAAAAATTTCTTAATGAGAAAGAACATAATGTCTTGGATTAAGATCCAAGTTGAAAGCCTGATCTTTCCATTTTGTCCTTTGAGGTTCATTCCTCCAGTGGAGTCTTGATTCTGAAATTGATTTGGAGTCGACAGGTGGATGATTTTAACCTTTGTGTGTCTGATCCCTGTCCACCATCATAGATCAGATCTAAACCTGTAAAACAATTCTGAAGAAAAAGTTAGTTCTTCAGGAAACCAAAATTTTTTGTGAATTTTCAAAACAACTTCTACAAACTCTTCAAGAAATTTAAGATTTTTAATTAAAATTTTCTCAAAGATTTATTGAACTAGAGAGTCTGATTGAATGTTTTGAATCCAAAGTTAAGTTTATAAGCTAAACCAGAGATAAACTGAAGCAACATTTGTTTACTATGCAGTTGCAGAGCAAAAGCATTTCAAAGGCTACCTGGCTGATCTTCAGACTCTGTCTATAGCTTATAAACCAAACAATAGTATCAATAAAATGATTCAGATCCCCAGTATGGTCGCCACTATGTTATCACTCAGGTTTTCCTAGAAGTTGTGTAAGAGGAAAGTATACCCGAGGTAACCACAAACCAACCTTTTAGATGCAGAATCTATCCAATCTGCATCCAGAGAGGGCTCTCTCTTTTTTATTTATCTTTGTTCTTGGAAGGTTTTAGGCTAGTTATAGATTCAAAATTTGTTTTGGGAAAATGGTGGAATCCACAAACTAAGGGCAAGTTTGAGAGCTTTCAGTCCATTGGGCTATGGAATCAAAGGATGGCTTTACTGGATTTCTATTCTAAGCACAAGATGGTATTACAGGGCAAGATAGCTAGACAGAGAACAATCCTTAAAATTTAAAGTGGATGGGATGATCTTGAAGGGATGAAAGGCAGTTAAGAATCTTTCACCATGTTCAAAAGAAAGAAATGAGATGACTACAAACAAAGAGCAATGAAGAATTCTTTATTATAGTAATCAACAATGTTCAAATTAGCAAAGCAGGAGCATTTAAGAATTCATGCTTATAACTAATTTAGAAGAAAACATTAAGAATAACCACATTTGAAAACAGAGTACAATTAAGCAAATTCTGTTTCAATCCTTTATGTAAATTATTCAGAAATGGATATGATGATATTATAAACTAATATAAAACTTCAGACAAAGGGTAGAAAGACTTATTGAACTGTAGTCCAACACATGAATCCTGCAACAAGTCCAGTGCTTTAAATCGTCATCCAGTAAACCACGAATAAATTTCTCCAAAATGATTTTATTCCGAAAATCTCAATGTTACAACAGAGTAATAGAATCCACCCCAAATGCTTCCAAGAGTGGAGTATTTATACAAATTCTAAACTAAAATATCTTGAAACAAATATCAAAATTGGTTCACAAATCTCTCCAACTATTTACATAAATAGAACTTAATTAAAGGACACTCAAACTAATGCATCTATTTGGCACTATTTTTTATGGATAGTTGATGACAAAGAGGAGAATTCGAATTTGATCCAACTCTTAGTTGATGATGAGGCATCCCAGTCACTAACTGCTTCCTTTTTTTGTGAATTCTGCTCCAACAATTCTGCAAACTTGGGGTCCAATGATACCTTTTTATTTCTCAATCTGTAATATATATGCAAAAAGTGAAAGAGGTTATTGTAGATAAATATGTTGGTGAGATAAACCTCTTTCCGTTTCCGAAAATTCCTCTCCAGATATGCATAATAGTCTCTGTAAAAATATGTGTAAAACAGAGTTTTACAGAGTCTGAAAAATGGCCTGTAAAGATGCGCATGTATCTCTCATTATAAAACCACTGTGAAAAAACTGAGATAGGTTTTTGTAGATGGCTCTCTTAGGAACAACAACCTCCTTCCGTTTTGTATGAAGTATTTTTTATTGGTCACAATCCTCTCTTCAAAATGATGACTTAAACTGGAATTTTCTGCAAAAAGTGCTTTTCAACATTGTTTAATATTTCCACAATCATAATGGCTGTTAGAAAAGTGAGAGAGGTTTTTGTAGATGGCCCACTTAAGAACATAAACCACCTTCAGTTTTGTAAAATTCATCTTTGATTGATCACAATAGTTTCTGCAAAACTATGACTAAAATATGCAATTTCTGCAAAAATATTACTTCTTGTTGTGTTTTTCATCTTTTCACTTTTTTGTTCTTTTAACTGTTTTACTTTCACTTTAGACAAACTTGAATGTTGGTGAAAGTATTTTCATTTCCTCTTTTTACAATTTTACTGCCTCTGTAATTACTTTTACTGTTTACCTTTGACTACTCTGTAACTTCATTTTAACTTTCATTTTGACTTTTACCTGATACACTTTAACCACTGATACTCTTTAGCTGTTATGCTTTTACTATCCCTGTAATTTCTCATTTCACTTTTACCATTCACTGTGCATATTTAATCATTCTAATCTGTCTCTGAATTTGTATACAAACTGTTTGTTGAATGAAGATATTGAATTAAAATCTGAGAATTTGGATTAAACAATTTTGTCAACTAGTATTGAAATTGTTGGTCCAAATCCATATTCTGATAGTAACCTGCTAAAATCAAACAATTTGTTAAGGAAATCCAGGTCTCTATGAGGGGCGTTCAATGGGGTTACATTCAGGGCTGTCGAAGCTTCCATTTTGGTTCTTATGTATTCAAAATGGAAGTTTCTGGGTTTTCTTCACAGACCGGGCGCGATTTTGGTCTTACTGAGGGAACTTGGCACAATTGCAGGTTCAGGGGAACAATTTACAGTCGTAAAACTCAGGGAATGATCTTAGCGATAAGATTTAAACACTCGATTCAAATAAAAATAAAGAAAACAGAGTTTTACTTGCAGTTCGGGGAGGAATAGGATAAATACCTATTTTTTGGAAGAAAGCTGGTCTTTAACAAGTAACAGACGGTAGCAGAAGGACGCTTGAACGCAGGTCTGGCGGATTTATGGAGCGAAATTGAATGGAACAGTGGATTTCAATGAAAATTCGAAAACCGTAGCAAAGAGCACAGTTGCGTTTAATAACGAAAATAACGGAAAAAACATGAAAATTGGCTTTATTTACAAGTTAAAAGGGTTTTTTAGTTTTTCGAGGAGTGACGTCATCAATGTACCGGCTGACGTATGCAAAGTCGGGCGGTAAGCGGTAAGCGGTAAGCGCCCGCACCGCTTTTGGTCGAGGGTGGTTTAAATCGGAAGGGCAGCGATTCCACAGGATGATCGCCATGTGGACGGTAGACTATTCAAAAACCACCCATCCCCCGCTGGTTAAAATGCTGACAAGGGATGGGCAGCGGGGTGAACACTGGCCGTTGATATACGGAGGGGTGATCCGACGGTTGAAGCGATGGGGGAACAAGCGGAAGATTCAGGTGTGGGCCCGTCGGGCTTTAAAATGATTTAAGGTTTAATCTAATCACACCGGGAGATATTTAATATGCGGAAAGGTTATTAATTAGTCCTGATGACTAATTAATCCTGTGTGCGTAATGAAAGGGGTTGCGGCGGGGGTTTGGTTAAGTGGAATGCCATGTGGACAAACCACGGTGGCACGAAACTTTCCCGAAGTTTTATTGATATTTTTGCGTTTAAACACACATATTGTATGTTTAAAGTTTTTGTATATATATTTTATTTATATGGTAACAAACAATCATTATTTAATTACCATAAGGGCGGGATTATAATATATTGATAATTTTAACCAAAGGGCGTATAGTGGGTTTTTATTTCAGATGTGCGGGGATATAAAATACTTTGGTTAAACTTTATTATAGAGGGGTTTTTTGGGTTATTTATAAAAAGGGAGTTATGTACTTAGGATAAGGTATTTTACTAGGGATTTAGTAAAATAGAGTTAAATGTAAATATGGCAAAGGACAAGGAAACTTAAAATATTTTTGCACATCTAAGAAAGTGAAAACTTTTTGAAGTAAATTGCAATAACTTTTCTTCAACACTTAAAATTAGAATAGCAAGTTATGATGAGGGATTTTTATGGAATTTGCATATTGCCCCAAAAAGGGGTTTTACGACCTCGGTGTTAGTGATGGATGATTATGGAGAGTAATTATCCCCAAGTACTTAGGTCTCTTTGATCATTAGGCCGAGGGTCCGGTCCCTCCAAAAGTCAAGGAAATGCCTTGAGCCCCTTTAATCTCCAAATACCTTAGCACTTTGGGGAAATTAGTAAAAATCTTAGGGAGAAAGTGATGTGGGAAGTTAATGAGTTTGACTTTGCTTGTCAGGATTTTCCAGTTGCATTTCCCGCCTCCGCACTTGTGATGAAAGTAAAGGATCAAAAACATGTAGTGAAAGATCATTCAAAATTCATCGATAAAACTTTGTAACCCCATCTACCTACCCTATCTACTACTACCATTTTTTCTTCTTTATTAGGGTGCACTTAGACTGGCAAACCCTTATCACATTTTTTCTTTTACATGTGGAAATCTATCTAATTCTAACCTTATTACATCCAAGGGCTTAGATTAAACTGTTGAGCTCCTTTTATTTACTCTACCTATCTACTTATCTACCAAGATTAAATAGTTTGGTCAGATTTTATTTTCTATTTCTAAAACATAAAATTGAAAAATGAACTAGCCAAGTTTAAACTGTTTGGCTGTTCATAAATTGTGGCATAAGATACAAGTTGCACACAATTTGTTTATTCCATAAGAACAAAAAGTAGTAGAAAGATCATATTATCTTCCTTGGTCTATTTTTTGCTTGGGGTTCATTTCTTTCATTTTCTTGACCAATTTATTTTTTTTACCCTTTGATTTTTCTTTGAGGGTATACCCTCTTTACATTTTTTAAATTTTTTGATTTTTTGGTTTTTCAAGAATATGGAACACCTTTGTCCAAGAAAAAGGTTTGAACATATTCCATAGTTCAATCAAGACAATCATGAAAAATGACACCTATTGGTATAGGAGTCTAACAAGCACCAAGAAAGGCTTTCTGCAAATTCGAATTCTATCCAGTCACAAACTCAGCTCTTGCTTCACTTCTAGAATTTCCTGTGCTTTGATACCATGTAGAAATTATAAAGCATGACTGTATATCTTGGATTCACCTGATATAACAATGTACTAAAGTTAAATATTGAATCTCTTCTACAAATATTTTTCAGAATTAAAAACACAATCGACAATCACATGAAGTAAAGAAGAATCAAATCAAACACAACACAGATAATTTCCCGGGGAAATATTGCTGCTCAAAACCCCGCTATCTTCTATTGTATAATCAGCATGGATCATGAAACAATTACATACAAAACTCTTCTCACAAGAGCCCTCCAGTACTCAGCTAATTTTCTCACATTTTCATACAAAAACTGACCAATACTTAGCCAATTTATTGCCTCCAGACAGCCTGCCTTGCTTGAGAAATCCCTAATGAACGCAATCCCTAAAAGATGGGAATTATGGCCTTCCTTTACTGCGCAAGTATCATGGGAACTCCAATGGGTGTTTGATTGCATGTGTGCAACCCAATAATCCTACAAAAGATAGTCAACTTCCCTTTCACCTAGATCTCAACTAGGTCTCCATTGGATCTGACATGCATGCAGCTAATAATAGTAAATATGCAGTTGCATCTAAGATCACTGATTGTGAATTAATTAATATTTAATTCACTTGATCTCTCACTAGTGTATCTTCAGTTACAACTAGCACAACTGAGTTTAACTCACTTAAATGAGTTAAACTGATTACAACTTGCATTAACTAATGCACCACTGCACTTAGAACTCTATTACATCTAGAATTACTCTGCATGCCTCACCAATTACCCCTAACTCGAAATCCACTAGCTAATTGAGTTTATCTCTCTCAGTTAACTATTACAAGTTATCATTGAGAATAGATTACAGTTATCCATGGGTGGATGGATAACATGGGTGGATAAATACCATGGGTGGATGCCATTTTCCACTCGGATCATTCCTCCCTCCTTAAGAAGCAATGGTCCCCATTTCGTGAAGTTCCCTCCTGGGAAGCCTTTGTTTAATATGAAGAGCCACTAAAAAGAAGGGTTTTGTGTGTTTAACTGATAATCGTGATGAATGAAGTTCTGAGGATAGAGATACCATGTAATGTTTGTGACCAACTATGATATTGAAAATGTGCGGCCTAGAAAATGGACTTCGATGAAGTGTGGGTTTGTGGATGACCCAGAACCATGACAAACGAAGATCCGAGGATAGAGATACCATGTAATGCTTATGACCAACTGTGATTTTAACAGTGTGTGTCCTATAAAATGGTTTTCGATGAAGTGTTGGTTTAGGGATGACCCATAACCATGACAAATGAATATCTGAGGATAGAGATGCCCTGTAATTCTTGTGACCAACTGTGATACTAACAATGTGCAGCCTAGCAAATGGACTTCGTTGAGAAGGATTTTGTGTGGTTGACCCATAACCGTGATGTTAATTGTTGATGACGTAGTAGGTGCCTACATAGCCTGGGGTGGTAGGGCGCGTCTCCAAAGAACCCAATTTGAACGCTACTATGCTGAAATTGATTAATGTGAAGCAGGTGCCTACTAAACTGGGGTGGGAGGGCATGTCTCCAAAGGGAACCCGCTCCAAATTTTGCTCCAGATTTAAAATGGGCATAACTCGGTCAATATAACTTAGAATATTTATTATAACTTCGTTCTGGAATTATAATGATCATTTTTCATCTTCCCATGTGTTTGAAATTTCTATCTGGAGACCTTGGAGACTCAGGTTCGTGCTGCAATTGTCCCACCGCAAAAAAATTATGTAAAACAAAAATCGTTAATTTTAAATCAGCGATGACTCCCTCGTCCGGACTACGATTCGACCATTTTCTTTTTTAAATCAGGTGATTTTTCAAGGGGGGTTCAGATCTTTAACTATTTCTCTAAAATTTTGCACTGAAAATAGCAAAAAATGACAGGAGAGCTGCCATCCATGAATTGTCGTCAGAAAAATTTCTGCAACATTGTTGATTTTGAATCAGTGATATCACCCTCATCTGGACTCCAATTCAACTGATTTTTTATTTTATTTTAAATTGACTATTTTTTTGCATGGAATCTAGATCTGCTATTCGTTTCTAAAAAAATTTCACCAGTAGTTTCAGATCTTCTCTACAAACTCGTCGCCCAAAAAATTCCTACAAAAAATGAAAAAAAAAAACAAGAATTCTTCTCGCTTTGTCAAGAAAGTGCTCTGTGGAGGTCGTGAAACTTGCATGGAGTTTGCTCAATATGACTAAAAAATGTTGAAATTGAAATATGCTTCAAACCCTTATTCCCATGGATTCATAACCTGAATTTGATACCATTGATATGGATCTTGGGGGGAGGCCCCCAAGATCTAAAAAATTGAAATGGATCTGGCAAGATCTAAAAAATTAGAATGTGAGAAAGAGGAGAGAACAAACAGTAAATAAAACCACAAAGATTTTTTTTTATTAAAATATATAATAATTGTAGAAGCTACATTGTGGTGGACAATTTGTCCTTTTACAAAATGTGACTTGTTACTTATAGCCTTTTTTTGTTACAATACCACAGGTAAATTCCATGGGTGGGTAAATACCATGGGTGGATCTCACTTACAATACCATGGGTAAATACCATAGGTGGATTCCACTTAAAATACCATGGGTGGATTAATACCATGGGTTGATGCCATTTACAATACCATGGTTAAATTCCATGGGTGGATGGATAACATGGGTGGATGAATACCATGGGTCGATGCCATTTTCAATTCGGATCACACATAGCTCAGCAGTCCCATTAGTCGAGCGACTACACTCCTCTCCCTCCTACTAAGGGAGGGCGACTCCAACCCTCTCCCTCTTGATGGTTTTTTAAGTTGTATGGCCTAGGTGGCGGTTAATAAGCTATTGTAACAAGTACAACAAAATGAACAACTTAAGAAATTGTTAGACCAAAAGAATATACTTGTCTTGTTGTACTTGGATATACTGGAAGATATGGAACTGCGTAAGCAAACTCTACTTCTTTTGTTTTTGTTGCTAGCTCTAGGTTTTTCATTGATGCTTCATATTTTAGTAATACTGGAAGAGGGAGAAGAGATGAAGCACTTCAAGGTCATACTGGAAGAGAAACGAAGTGATTTGTCTCTTATAATAAGTCATCTCTTGGGTGGAAACCTTGATCCTAGCTACTCCCACTTGCTGAATTCTGCTGCCAACACTCATCATTGTGGCACACTTTGTGATCGTGCCAAATCCCCCAAGGAAAGTATCATCTAACTCTACCTCATCTTGTCGCATCTTTTCATGCTTGCAAATGACCCTACTATTTACCCATCCACGCCAATCCCCGGGTGAGGATGTGCAAGCAAGTATCGATCAAAGGGAGAGGAAATGGCTCACCTGAATTAGGAATTTGAGGAAGGATGCCTTGCTCAAAAATAGGTGGGCAACGTGAACCAATGAAGATAACGAAGAATCCCATCATATTGTGTGTGTGTGTGTGTGTTACAATTTTAGTTAAAGTGAAGGGGCGATATGCTAGATTCTGCATAGTATATATCCATGTAGATGTATATATATTACATATACATTGTTTGTCATTTCTTTTAGAAAGAAAAAAAGAGTCAAGTGTATTTAGGAATATCACAATGAAAACAAGGCACAAACTTAGTGTAAGGGAAGGCCATTGAATGATCATGTATAAATAACAAAGGAACAAGGTGTGATCCACTCACCATGTTCCAAATAAAATAAATAGAATGAATACATCAAATACCAAGGAGAAGACTTTATAAGTTGGAAGGGTAGTTTCCGGTGATGTTGTAAAAATCCTATATGCCATTTCTCTTAGCACCAGTATTGAATTTAACCTTGTAAGTTAAAAAAAAATAACAAGGAAGAAAGGACTCAAGGTTTGCATTATTTTATACAAAAGAAAAAAAATTACAATTTATGTGAGTAAATTGAACAATTTTCTACCTTAAAAGTTTGAGATGTTACATATGGTATCAGAGAAAAGGTTTCAACACTGTGACTTTTCAGCTAACTACATTTTCATTAAATGAATAATTTTTGTATATATATATATATAGAGAGAGAGAGAGAGAGAGAGAGAGATAGAGAGAGGGAGAGAGAGAGAGAGAGAAACCTTTTATGGTGCATAGAATGGATGAACCACAAGGAAGAACCCACATAGGGGAAGAAGAAATGTATGTAAATTTAGGACAATAGGTAAAAATACCCACCAGGGAGCTATGAGATATGACGAACAATTTCTAGGAATAAATGATAAACTTGCAGGTAGGACATGAGAAACTATTGAAGGCCAATGTAGAGTAGGAGAAACTCATCAAAAATTTAATTGAAAAATCAAACCCCAAGACAGTGAAATCAGTGAGGGATGAGGAGAATCGAGATGAGACCTCCAAAATAAAAACTGCTAAAAATCTGGAAAAAATTCAGGAGGAAAGGTCGGAAGGGGCAGAGGAGCACAGTTCCTCAAAAATGCAAACAAAAAAATAGAGAAAAAAAGCCCAAATGGATCTGCATGGAGAATTTTAAAAAATCAGACCTCCAACCTTTGATGGGGAAATGGAAGATGTTGTTGAGGCTTGGTTGCTTAACATTGATCGATACATTCAAGTTTACGATTATTCTACATAATTGAAGGCCAATTTGGCTACCTATCAGTTGTAGAGAAATGATTCCCTGTGCTAGGAAGAAATGAGGACAATTCATAATCTAGAAGGAAAAGAGATTGCATGGGAATAATTTCAACAGTTGTTTAAGGGTAAATACTTAACAAAACATTACTTTTGATGATAGAACCAAGGAATTCCATGAATTGAAATTTGGGAAAATGAAAATGGATGTATTAATCAACAAATTTACTCATTTATTGCACTATGTACCATACCTTAAGGATGAGAAGGAAAAAATGCAGTGTTTCTTAAGTTGTCTTCCACCGTCATTCAAGGAGATATTGAGTATGATAATGCAAAGACATGGACAAGGCACCAAGGAAAGGCTCGAATATGTTATCAACAGGCCAAGCATGAAAATTAAAATCTGAAATATTGGTCCAACAAGAATAAGGACCAGATGGTTCAAGGAGGAAATTGGGTCATTTAAATAGCATAGAAAAAGTAACTAGAACTAGAATTGGAGTAAAAACTATAATCAAGCAGAAAAACCACAAATCCAACCCCAAGTCGGGTCTAAGAAAATAAAATTTATAAAAGGAGGTAATGGTAGGGATAGGGAACCCTTGATATGTTGGGGTTGCAGAGAACCCCATTTATTGTGACATTTTCCTTACAATACCCAGTCTATTCAAAATCTACAACACCTTTAGGAGGCCTCTACGGTCAATGGCGTGGCTAGAAACAAACCGCACATCAACACAACCTTGGAAGGATGTCAAGCAGAGCATCAATCCACAATGGTGGAAATTGAAGGTACCATTCTTTACTAATATATTTCTCTATTAATAGATCTTGGTGCTAGCCTGAGTTACGTTAGCCCCCAGATGGTGTAAAAATGTAAATTAAAGACTGAAAAATACAAGAATTTTTGGATGGTTCAACTGGTCACGGGAACAAAAAGTAAAGCTACAATTTGGTTACGGATGTGTACAATGTTTTCAAATGGAATTCATACCATTATAAACTTGAATATACTACCATTGGGATCATATGATGTTTTCATATACATGGCTTGGTTAGAAGAGAAACAAGCAATTGTAAACTACTTGGATAAAATTTTCACATGTGCAATAGAAAATGGAGATGTGAAAATTATAAGGGCTTGCCCAGGACTATTTGTATGCAACAAATGTCAACGTTGCAGCTGAAAAAGGCTGCAAGGAAAGGATTTCAAAAATTTTCCATCCAGGTGGAGAATCATTCTGTAAATAAAATAGGAAAATTTGTAAATGAATTGGAAGTTAATAAAGACTGCTCGAATGTGTTTCCAAATGAAATTATGTGTCTTCCCCCAAAAAGGGAGATAAATTTATCCGTAGAATTAATACCATGGGAAACTTGGGTGTTAATGCCTCTTTATCATGAGTGTACCAAAGTTGATGGATTTAAAAATGTAGTTGTAGGAAATGATTAACAAGGGATATATCTGACCCAATGTGTCACCATGGGTGCACCAAACATTTTCGTTAAGAAAAAGGATGGAACCTTTAGACTGTGTATTGACTATTGTCAATTAAATAAGTTGATTGTTAAAAATAAGTACCCCCTCCTGATGATAGATGATTTGTTCGATCAAGTAAAAGGGTGACCATATTTACAAAAATAGACCTCAAATATCGTTATCGCCATTTGAGGATTAAAGAGGAAGACATACCAAAAACAACTTTTTGCAAAAGATATGGACACTACAAAATTATAGTGTTACCCTTTAGATTTACAAATGAACCTACTACTTTCATGTGATTAATGAAAAACATGTTCAGTAAGTACTTGGATAAATTTGTGTTAATATTCATAGATGATATATTAATTTATTCCAAGAACATAGAGGAGAAAAAATATCACTTGGAAATAGTGTTGCAAACTCTACAAGAACACTAGTTATCTGTTAAATTAAGTAAGTGTGAGTTTTACTAGGACAAGATATAATATCTTGGACATGTAATATCGAAAGAGGGCATAGCAGTAGACCCTGAAAAGGTGAGGGCCATTCTTGATTGGCCTGTTACAAAATATGTGGTAGATATAAGATCATTTATGGGAATTACTGGGTATTACTACATATTTATAGAAATATTTCCCAAGATAACACACCCCATAACTTCCTTGCAGAAGAAGGGTGTGAAATTTGCGTGGACATAAAGATTCTAGGAAAACTTTGAAAGACTAAAACATCTTCTGGGGTAGCACTAGTATTAAAAATAGGGTATCCAGATAAAGAATTTTTTGTATGTATGGATGCTTGCTTAGGGGGTCTTGGGGGATTTTTAATGCAAGAGGGACATGTGGTAGCTTATGAGTCATAGAAAATAAAGAAATAGGAAAATATATATGTAATTTATCATTTAGAATTGGTAACAGTTATTCACTCCCTAAGGACGTGGATACATTAATTAATTGGTAAGAAATTCACTTTGATTACATATCACATAAGTTTAAAAATATTTTTGTAGCCAACTTTACATGAATTCCACGCAAGCTAGGTGGATGGAATTCCTAAGTGATTATGATTTTGACATCAAGCACATAAAGGGGAAGGAAAACAAAGTGGATAATGCATTGAGTCAGAGTTTAAAAACATTTATGTGAGATAACATTGAGTATAAGTGAAACAAATTTTATAGAATTGGTAAAAACAACAACATTAAAATATCGTAATTATGAACTGATTCGTAATAGTTTGGGGAGTGGAACTGCCCAAAAAGAAAAATTAAAGTGTGAAATCAATGAAGAGGGACTGCTGGTGTACAAAAATAAACTTTATGTCCTGAATGGAGATGAGATCAAAACATTAGTCTTGATTGAATATCACAAAAATCCATATGTGACACATCCAAGATATCATAAAATGATTTCTACACTTAATACGGAATTTTTATGGCTTGGAATGAAGAGGGATGTTGCAGAATATTTCGAAAGGTGACAAGAATGTCAATTGGTGAAGGCAGAGCACCAACATCCATCAGGATTGTCGAATCCTCTACCAGTACAAGGGTGGAAATGGGAATTTATATCACTAGATTTTATAACTAAATTACCTAGAAACCGGAGGCAACACGACTCAATAATTGTAGTGGTAGAAAAATTAAACAAATTCTTCCATTTTATTCTTGTGTAGTATACCTACAAGGTTGCTCAAGTGGAAATTTTTTTCATGAAGGAAATATTTCGAATTCATGTCACACCCAGGACAATGATATCAGATAGAGACGCAAAATTCACCTCAAACTTTTGGAAGGTCTTGTTTGTTGGAATGGGTACATAGCTGAATTTTAGCACTGCATACCATTTGCAAACTTATGGGAAAACAGAAAAGAGTAAACCAAGTATTGGAAAACATGTTACATATGTATGTAATGAATCATCCTACCAGGTGGGAGGATTATTTACATCTAGTGGAGTTTTACTACAATAATGGTTATAAGTCATCATTCAATATGACCCCCTTTAAAGCTTTGTATGGGAGGAAATGTCATGTTCCTTTAAATTGGTGTCGGCCTAAATGCAAACTTATGTTAAGACCAAACCAATTAAATAAAATGGAAGAAATGGTTAAAAGGATTAGACATAATTTAAAGGCGGCTTGGGATAGGCGTAAAAGTTAAACAGATTTGAAAAGGACACATAAGGAGTTCCAAGTAGGGGAACATGTATATGTTAAAGTAAGACCCAAGAAGAGTTCCTCGAATCTAGGAAGTTGTTCTAAACTGGCCCCTCGGTTTTGTGTGCCATTTGAACTATTGGCCAGGGTGGGGTCTGTGGCCTACCAACTGGCATTACCAGTTCATATTAAAACTCATAATGTGTTTCATATATCTGTTTTGCAGAAATATGTACATGAACTAACTCATGTAATTGATTAATATGTTGTATAGGTTGAACCAGAAGGATATTTCTAGGTCGAACCACTGCAAATTTTGGACTAGAGGGATATTATACTATGGAATCGAGCCATTTCCTAAGATAAAGTGCAATGGAAGCACTTTCAGCTTGAAGAGACAACCTGGGAAATGGAAGATGAAATGAAAAATGCATATCCTATGTTATTTCTATGAATACATATGTTGGACAAACACCAAGGGTGGTGTCCTATTTAAGAGGATGGGTGATGTAATACCCCTGGAAAAAATTATTATGTGACTTTTATTTATTACTAAGTTAAGAAATATTAAATCACATGTGATGAAATATTGTTTTTATTTTATAAAAATAAAATAATAATGGATGAGACATTGTGTTAGTATATTAATCCTCTCAGAAATACTTTAAGAGCTAACATGAGATATTAAACCCTAATTATCAAGAAAAATGGTTGAGGTTAGTTATGCCTAAAGAGGCGGAAACAAAAAGGAAGAAAAATCCTCCTTTTTTCACTGTCTAGAGCTTCCGGAGAGAGCGGAAGAAAAATAATATATGACAGAGAATACAAACCGCAATAAAAGTTTATAGGGTTGGAGAGAAACACCCTATGGTGGATTATGTATAAGGTATTGTGGGAGATAAATATAGTTACCTTGGGAAAACATTTACTAGTGGGAGAGAAAGACTAATTAACCATTAAAATAATTAGCAGAACGTTGCTAAGGGTTGAGGAGGTGAAAGACTGAAAATACTTCTTCCTAGTCTTTCATGACAGCTAGAGGGGGAGCTTGGGGGAAACTAACAAAAGAAGTTGGTTCAAGGTTGGGAGGAACATGGAAGCCTTTGGCTTATTTATGAAATGATTTAGATAAGTATTTATTCATTGAAGTAATCAATATAATATATGTGATTATTGACATGTATGTAAATGGAAATTCTAAGTACTACATCTGAATATAGAATATTAGAAAAAAATTTAGTTTTTACCAACCTTGTGTTGCAGGTAACCGGTAAGTTAGGAGACATGTATTTATAGGTGAAAAGAAAAAATGGGGGTTATATGAGAACCAAAAAAAAATATATATATATATATAGACTCTACGAGAAAAATAAAAATAACATACAAAAGAAATATAACTTCAAGTTTGAATGATGAAAGTACTCTTATCAAAACACAATAATATTAATTGTGATAAGTATGATTAAATGTATTTATAGATGCTATAACATTAGGGTCAATTTTCAGGTTCTATGTCAAGGTTAGACACATGGATTCCTAAGACCAATATATCTCTTTCAGGATTCCATAGAGTTAGTTTTGAGCGTGAGAGGGTTAGGACTCAGAGAACTAGTAGTATTTTCCCGTTATAGGAATTTACTAAGTCTTTGGACTAAACAAATATTATATGCATAAGTATAACCGTATTTGTATATCGTTAACCTAAGTATAGCCTAAGTATGAATATAAAATGTCCTGTATTATGAAACAAAAAACTATTACTTTACAAACCCTTAAAAAAATGATAACTAAACTTGTATAAGCAAGCATGAACAAAGTCAAAGAAATTATAGAGCCAATACCCTAGAAAATAATGGTATTATATGTTGTATAATGAGAAACAAGGCTCATTTTCATAAAGAAAATCATACAACTGTAATATTGTATATATGAAAAAAGTATTTCGAGGTTACACCATTAACTGTTAACACTAAAGAAAATAAATAAAATAAAATAAAAAATATTGACAACTATAAAATTAAAAAAAAAATAAAGAATATATTTCCACATGAGTTACATGATAGGGTGAAAACCAAATTTTAAGAAAAGGGTGATCACATTTATTTAATAAAAGTTTGGAAAAATTCATTGAAAAAATGTCATATAAAATTAAACCCTAGGGTCGACATGTGTGGCCCTAAAAAGTCATACGCGTTTCAATAATATACATTTTCCCAATAGTATAGACCCTTAGGCCGATATCCATGAGGAAATAAAAGAAAAAATGTTTTATACAACTGAGTTAGGTAAAGCAAGATTATGGCCCTTGTATTTCCTGGGCATGACCTTCCAAATAACATAATAAAAATCAAATGGATAGAATTGGGATTATTTATAAACTCTTACAAGTCGTAGCATGCAAATAAGCGCAAGAGGTTGCATTAGCCATGACCTAACAAAAAGAGAGATGGTGTTAATGAGAACCTAGAGCCCTTGTGTGGCATTCAGCGATTACATAACCCATGAAAAGAGAAATACCTTCCAATATTATGAGCTCTACACTCCTTACGCTTACGTGGAAAACAATTACCGAAGTTATATTCGCTCTATTTCACAAAAGTAAACCAAGAATTAAATGGCTACAAGCTAGGGTTGTAATTACTTCTAGAGGGGGTAAAGGAGACGCGATCATTCTTGTAAACGTACTAGTGAGGGATGAAAAGGTTAGTTCGAGAACAACTATACAATATAACTAGAATAAAAACTTGAAGAATGTCCTAGCATGCAAAGATATATTGTGAGACAAGAACTAAGAATTTTACCCAACAAAATTAGTTCCTAGGGGTCCTTCTTGGAGTCTTAGGAGTGAATGATTTAGGAAATTATCGCCACGATATGGGAGAAAACCCTCATTACCTCTAGGGAGTGTAAACCTACCATGTCAACCTGCAAAAAATTAATGTAGTTTCTCGAGTAAATATAATCGAATGCAAGATATATCCAAGTCAAAAAATTGAACATGAATGAGGGTTTCATTCCGACACTTTGTTTTTACCTGAGAGTTTCCATGGGGATGTGCTCCCTTCGTGTGGTAGACTGGAGGACTCACGCATAAATTTACAATTGAAAGAAAATAATTATATAACTTCTCTCAAGGTTATGAGGAAATTGCATTAGGGATTGGAGCAGAGATGTAAATATTTTTTTCTTCATGAGAACATAAATCACAATGAGACCTCGACAATGAGATTGGGTAGGGTAGTTACCTAAACCCTTACCCGATGCAATCTCTACCATCTATTGCAAGATTAAATCATGAACGTTGAATGTGACAGTTAATGGTATTTCCTCAAGCAAGGCATAGATTTATCCATGTGTCACAATCGACCTAGCATGTATGCATTCAACACAATTCAATACAATATATGGCCTTCGTTCCATGTATGGAAACCATATCTAGGCTCTAGAACCTTGTAAGAGAGTTTTATATGAAGAGAAATTAGTGGTATGACTATGAGACCTTATAATAAGGATTATATGTATGTGTTGCACAATAGATAAGGGTCGAAAGGGCCAACAAACTTACATTTACTTACGATAATATAAGATATATGCGTGTGCGCTATAAGTTTAGTTAATGTGAAGGGTTGATATAATAAATTTTTCATTTTATATATCCACATATGTATATATATTATATATACATAGTTTGTCATTTCTTTTTAGAAAGAAAAAAAAAAAAGAGTCAAAGTGTGTTGAGGAATATCACAATGAAAAGAAGGCACAAACTTGCTATAAGGAAAGGCCTTGGAATGATCATATATAAATAATAAAGGAATAAGGCGCAATCCACCAAATTCACCATGATCTAAAAAAAAAATACAATGAAGACATCAAATACCAAGGAGAAGACTTTATAAGCTAGAAGGGTAGTTTATGGTGATGTTATAAAAATTCTATATGGTGTTTCTCTTAGTACCAATGTCGAATTTAACCTTGTAAGATTTACACAATTTTTACAAGGAAGAATGAACTTAAGGTTTGCATTATTTTATACACACAAAAAAATGATGTCAATAAATTGAACAGTTTTCTATCTTAAAATTTGGAGATGTTACAGTGGTTCAGGTAAACTTGACTAGGTTGACTAGGTTAAGTTATCGAGGTTCTAGGTTTATGAGAATCCATGGTTTTTCCCATAGTATTTATCTCTAATTTAGCCTATTTAAATACGAAAATACTTCATGTTAATTGGTCTTGGTGACTAGTGAGATCCCAAAAATAATATCTTTAGACACCACTTATGTCAGTGTTTCGTGATCCTAACATTTCTAGTAGTCCAAATTTCTACATCTATGTCTAAAATATTTTTTCTCACCAAATTTGAACTACTGCATGAGGATTATGTGATGCCATTACTATCATAAGGACCTTAGTTACTACATTCTAACCAGTTTGAAAATTTTCTAATGTCTCTCAAATTTATATAATTTTTGAAAAATTAGAGCACTAGTAATATCTATAGGATTTACATAACTCATCTAAAGACTTTTGAATTTATGAAAATTTACATTGTCTTTGTGAAATTTCATGATGATACTCAAGAGAATTCTTGCTTTGATTAAAATCCCAACAGATTCCTCTGCTCTCAATTTCAAACATGGCATGATCACATCATTTTCCTGCTCAAAATAAAAATTAAAAATTATAGTAGCAACCAATGATATTCTCAAAACAAATTGTTAATTGTAGCTATCGCTAGTCTTGTATCCATCATTTTGACTATAGCTACCACCAGTTCCATACCCCACCACCACCATGGTCGACCCACATAGCAAAAACTTCCATTTATTTCAGTAGCATAATCATCATGAACAAGATGGCCATGAAAATCATTAAAAGAAATTGACAATGGTGCAAAAAAGAATGAATTGTTAAATGATAGAAATGAGGATTTGGATACCAATATTCAAGCCAAACCTAATGACAGAATCTTTAACTGAAAATCTATAGTATATAATTTCCAAAGTTAAAATGCATGGAATTGGAACAATGAATCATTTAAAAATAAAGGTGAGATACCTTTCCATCCATGCTTCCTATGGAAGTTGTAGACTCCTCATTAGAAGTGAAACTAAAAAAAACTAGAGACTCTTGACCTACCAGTTTCCCTATCATGGATAATTTTTGTGGAAAAATTGTAGTGGAATTTTTATAAAAGTTAATCTATAGGTATGTTACTCGAGTCATTATACCTTATAATTATTTATATCAAGTTCCCAATAAACAAAGTACACAATATGAAGTAATACTTTCATGATATTATCCTACTATGCTACACCTTTTTGTTTGTACCGCGGATCTATTTGAAGCTTCAATTATCGATGTTGTAGTGGTTGCTGCTAATGAAGAGAAAAGGGGATGAATGTCCCAAATTTAATGATACTCTAAATATTTCTTACAAAATTTGAGGCAAAGGAATGAGTATATTTTGTTGGCATATGTGTTTCTATTTGACACATTTTTAGTATGTCATCTTGTGGGCTAGTGGACTTGAAATGGTATTAAGTAAATTTATGAGCATTATAAATGATAAAGCCAATTATGTAGGAATAAGAAAATGATAATTAAAGAGTGAAATCAAACATAGTGTGCATCATCAATTTGTTTTTGCAATAAAACCAACTAAATTTTGAGGTGATTTTAGTCAAGCTTGAGAAATTTAGCACAAAATAGCTTATATCAAGCTACCAATAAACCAAGTACACATTACTAAGTAGTAATTTCATGATTTTTCCTATTATTCTACTCTTTTTTGTTTATTTTACAAATCTATAAAGGCTTCAAGTATCAATATTATAGTGGCTACTATTAGTGAAGAGAAAATGGATATGAATGTCCTAAATTTAATGTTACTTTGAATTTTTCTTGTCATTTTTTACGTAGGGGAATGAGTATATACTAATGTATTTATGTTTTTCTTTGAATTCTTGTTTTTACGTCTAGGAGAGGTTGGTTTTGTAGAGACATGGTGCAATGAAGCATCTGATTAGGTGGAAAATCATTCACCCTTAGTCAGTTGGTTCAAAAATTATTATATATGGATAAGTTCTTTATTGTGTGCTACTAGTTAATATATTCTTACTTAATAATGGAAAAAAACATGCATGGCTAAATTATGAAGTTGAATTGAAGGAAGATTTATGGGAGAGTTGAAGAAACATGTGTTAAGTTCACTACATTCAACAAGTTATCTTACAATAATAATTGAATGGAGCCTTGAATGTTATAAGTCTTGTTGTTGTGGTAAATTTTAAATTAGAATGTCATGTTTGAGTCTTGAGTGTTATGGGATTGAAAGAGCGTGAATTTTATGTAGAAAATATAAATAGATTCACCTGATATTGTAATATGCTAAAACAAAATATTGAATCAATTCTACAGATTGCAAAAACCAATTACGATCGCACAATCACATGAACAAGAAAGAGAAATAATTTCAATCGCATAACACAAAGATGTATCTGGGGAAAGCCTCAGCTAAAAACCCTTCTATATGTATATTGCATTAAGTCAAGAATATGAAAAAATACAATGATATTTCCCTTCCTGAGAAATCTCTGCATTATCTCTGACTGTCTCACTCTGAGCCTAGCAAGTTTGGTCCAATACTTAACCAAAAACTTGCACCCGACTGATCAGCCTGGCTTACGCATTCCTGAGGGAATTGAGCGTGTATTAAATAGGAAATTCCCACTAATTGATTGTGAAATACATCCAAGGCACCCTGATGACCTCATGCATGACCTGTACAATTTTCTAATTATACAATTTATAGTCTACTTCCCTTTAACTCCAATTCTCAATTGTGCCTTCCTTAGAATTGACATGCACCATATATTTATAGTGAATTATTAGTTATTTGATTGATCACTGCATGTGAATTAAATCATATTTAATTCACTTGACCTCTCACTAGCTCATCCATAAGTTAGAACTAGTTAAATTGATTTTAACTCAAATAAACCGAGTTAACAAATTACAACTCAAAATAAACTCAACCAGGGCTCCTAAAAATGTAGGAGACACCCTACATGCCTCTAGTTTGACCCTCAACTCGAATTGACTAAGCTAGATAAGTCTTCCTGACTCAGTTAACTCGTACAATTTTTCTTGTGATGTGGAATTACAATTTATTTCTAATTTAATTAAGGGAAAATTAAACTAGAATCCTTTTGGGTGCCATTTTCAATATTTCTTGTTTCCATTTTCAACACTCCCTCTCAATAAGAAAGGAATTCAACTCTATCTCGATCTTGTAATTTTGGAATGTTTTTCATGCGACACTTATCTCTAGTGTTGTTGCTACTACAACTTTTGAAACTAAAAAAAAAAAAATCATCCAAATTGAATCAGTATGATGCATCTGCCACCAGATTCTCTTAGTGCTACTAGTTATTGCACTATCTACTGAAAATTTTGTGTTGTTACTGACTCTGCATTGTGTCATATGCACTTCTACCAAATCTGCTTTGTGCTCCAGTATCTGACATCTGAATGCATCAACTTCCACTAATCCATCCTGCTACTATGTACTATGGGATCCCATAGCAAGGTAATGATTCATGAGACAAAACATCTCAATGGACCCTGCCCAAATTTCTACACTCTTGGGAATATAACTTCACATCGCCCCGCCTCTCTTCTGGAGATATGGTTGCATGTGATCCTTCTACCCACTTGGCTCAAAATTCCCCCCTACTGGAGGTTTATGCTTGAGTGGATGCCTCCACTCGGTCTCCTCTCTACTTCTCTAATTGTGGTTGCTTCACAATTTTTTTAGGCTTCTTCTGAGGCTACATGTTTCGAGGTAATTCATGCTCCCTCTCAACCACCAAATCTCTAACCTTTATTTTTCTCCTCAAATATTTTCATGCATCTTCAACCTCGAGAGCATACAGGTTTTTGACTTTCACAACAATCTATTTTATCTGTCTTGTGGTGATGTGTGTAAGGAAAACCTTTCATTTTCTAAATATTATCACATCATAGCCACGGTCTTCCAATAACGTTACGTAAACAAGATTCTTCTTTAGTCCTGGAACAAACAAAACATCTTCAAGTCTGAGAGGGGAGCCCGATTCCCTCTGAAAAGTAATTGTACCGATATCGGTCGTGCTATACCTCCCATCATCTCCAAACTCTATGTTCTGCTTGATGTCTTTCTCCTCCAAGTCATTAAAGAGACCTCTATTCCTTGTCATATGGAACGAGGCATCGTTATCGAGAAACCATATGCATCCCATTACAGTATTGGTCATGCATGAAATGAGAGTAAAATCAAGCTCGAAATGTGAATCTATAGCTTCACTTGTTGCTGCAACTTCAGGCTCTTTCTTGCTTGCATTTTGTGGACATTTCATGGCATAGTGCTCATACTCATGATAGTGAAAACACTTGACGTTGGAAAAGTCTTTATTCTTGCCCTTTGCACCTTGGGAATTCTTCCCTTTTGCTTTCTTTCCTTTTCTGACTAATGCAAAATCTTCTTCTTTGTCTTTGGAAGAGGTCTCTTCTCTAGTGTTCCACCTTATCTCTTCTTGTACCAAGTCGGACCACAATTGCTCCCAGTCTGGTAGCTTATCCCTCCCATTTACTGAATCCTGGTAATTGTGCCAGCTCTTGGGAAGGCCTAGAAGTGTTAGGCTCACCAAATCATCCTCAGGAATGGTAACACCAACACTTCCAATCTCATATCGACATTGAGTGAACTTCGTCGAGTATTTTGGTATTGTCTTGCCCTCCTCCATATTGATTTTTCTGAGCTTTTCCTTCAGCGCCAGCTTCCTGTGGTCGATTTTATTCTTAAACATATCCGTTAAGGCATTGCACATAGCATATGGATTTTCCTTTCCATGCAGGTTGTATAAAATATGATCTCGAACTCCTTCTAACATAATCCTTCTTGCCTTTGCCACATTCTTCTTCCATGCATCAAGTTTTAGAACATCTGTTGTTGTGGGCTTGGGAATATTGTGGTCTATGAAATCCTTCAACCCATTGTACTCCAACACTACCTCCATCATGTCCTTCCATGCTATGTAATTCAAACTACCCTCAAGGTAATATTCAAGTCTTAATCCACAGAAAGACATCATGATCTGCTGCTGGTCCTGAAGAATAAATCTGCAAATTTGATTCACCTATTAAAAATAAACTTTAGTTCTCCTCTTCTATAGTGATTCCTGCTCTGATACCATGTAGAAAATATAAATAGATTCAGCTTGTCTTTTAATATGATAAAACAAAATATTGAATCAATTCTACAAATTACGAAAACCAATTACGATTTCACAATCACATGAACAAGAAAGAGAAATAATTTCAATCACACAACACAAAGATTTATCTAGGGAAAGCCTCAACTAAAAACCTTGTTATATTTATATTGCATTAAGTCAAGAATATGAAACAATACAATGTTATTTCCCTTCTTGACAAACCTATGCACTATCTTTGACTGTCTCACTCTGATCCTGGCAAGTATGGTCCAATACTTAACCAAAACCTTGCACCTGACTAACCAGCCTGGCTTACGCATTCCTAAGGGAAATGAGCCCATATTAAATAGGAAATTCCCACTAATTTATTATGTAATAAATCCATGGCATCTTTATGACCTCATGCATGGCCTATACAATTTTCTAATTATAAAACTGATAATTTATTTCCCTTTAACTCCAATTTCAACCGAGCCTTCCTTAGAACTGACATGCAAAAACTATTTATAGTGATTTATCAGTTATATGATTGATCACTACATGTGAATTAAATCATATTTAATTCACTTGACCTCTCACTAGCTCATCCATGAGGTAGAACTAGTTAAACTGATTCTAACTCAAATAAACTGAGTTAACTAAATAAAACTCAAAATAAACTCAATCAGGGCTCCTAAAAAAGTAGGAGACACCCTACATGCTTCTAGTTTTACCCTCAACTCAAATTGACTGAGCTAACTAAGTCTTCCTTACTCAATTAACTTGTACAAGTTTTCATGTCATGTGGAATTACAATTTACTTCAAATTAATTAAGGGAAAATTAAACTAGAATCCTTTTGGGTTCCATTTTCAATATTTATTATTTCCATTTTCAACATTTTATGTCATGTGTGTTAATATTTTTTTATATTGCTAGCTATTTATAATTGTCCTTAAATGTATATACAATTATATTGTGATTAGAATTCTAAGATATAATAAAAGGTTTATATGGAATTTTACATTTCTGATGCAAATCAAGAGGAAACCTAGGATAGCTCGTTATAATAGAAATTTATCTCGGTTCTCTTTCAAACTAGTAAAGAGTGATTCTATAGAGTAATCAAAGTTAGCTTATTAATTGATTTGTTAAGTTTTTATAGAAGGGAAATATTTTAATATTAATAATAATGCATGGATGTTATGGTTTGGGCCCTATGAGTTATGGGTTTAGTTGCTAGTAGTATTATAGTCTAAATAATGTGGATAAAAGAAGGATAATTGGTAGAGTATAATTGTTTTAAATGATAAGCAGTGAAGACCCATGGACTCTATATAGTTTATCAATGAATATAAGCCTAACAATATTCTTAACAAGAGTTCTTTATTAGCTTGTAGGGTGTAGATCATTCAGTGAATGGGAGAATTGTTAAGGCACTCCTTGTGTTATATTCACCTATTTGAAACCCCATAAATAGTCCCATGCCTAGCCTTAAAAAAAAAAAAACTTTGTTAGTAAACAATTTTCCTACACTTAAAAGGTGTTCAAAATCTAGTAAAAAGATTCTAGGTATAACTTGGACTTAGATAATCTAGGAATAAGGAAATATACCTTGTGTATTGACTTTAAGGAAAATCAAAAGAGGGAGTCCTTTGGTGTAAACTGGATCCTTGCAAAATTATAAATAAGATCCTAAAACTAATGTAGTTTTGGCATGATTTTGCTTGACGAGCTTGAGAATCTATTACCCTTAGAATTTATGAACCTCACACCTTAAAAATGATCAAAAACCAATAATTATAGTCCACTTCAAAAGAGAAATCTCCTTTTACAACGAATACAATGTATAAGACAATTTGATGATCATAAGACTAGGTCTCCTTATATATATATAGGATACAAGGGGTACAATTATAATAAAATTGAAACATGAAAGGTTATAGCCTACAGAACAATATAACTATAGAAACATAATCGTTAGAAAATTATATATTACAGAGAAATGCGAAACATAAAATATGTGGAAAACACAAGCACACAAAACACATAAAACCAGAGAGACATAGATATACGTGGTTCACCCAGTTTGGGCTACTTCCACCCCGAACAGCCAGTCCTTCCTTTCTATTATCCAGCAAAATGAAGAGACACAACCTACAACAGATCCGTTGTAATATCCTATGTTCTCTCTCACAGTCTCCCTATCTGTTTCTCACTCTAAGAATACTCATACAATACACAGCCGCAATACAATTCCCTCATACAAGCGAGGGGTTGCTTTATAGGGAAAAAAACCCTAAACTAAACATAACTTCTACCATCAGATCATCTGCCTAATGAACAGCCCAGATTGACTAGAAATTACTATACTTTTACAAGGCAATTTTACATATATTTTTAGCTTCGGGGGCGTTTCCCCCGAAATCCCCCGCCAAGGGGGGGCTCCATAAATTCACAGCCGCCCCCCCTGGACCCCCCAGACAGCGTTTAATTACGGGCGGCATTGCCTCCCCCATTAAGGTACAGGGGTCCAACACTGTGATACAAAATAAACAAGATAATCAAGCTCCACACCCAACGATCTCCCACTTGGAGACTGATTGTAGCAACTCCACTGCTGCTTCATTTGTTGGACAATGAATCCTCTTTGGACCTGGCTGTTTCTCATCTTCATTTTCATCCTTGAAGATGAATTGAAACTGAGCATATTCTCAGTTTCTCCCTGGTTACAACTTTTTTTAGCATATCTGCAGGATTCTGGCTAGTGTGTATCTTTTCCAGCTTCAACTATCTATCTTCCAACACTTACTGTATGAAATAGTACTTGAGCTGTATGTGTTTAGTCCTGGAATGAAATGCTAAGTTCTTTGCAAGATGAATGGAACTTTGGCTATCACTTTATATCATGCCCATATCATGCTTCTTACCCAATTCATCCATAAACCTTTGTAACCAAATCATTTCTTTACTAGCCTCTGTAGCAGCAACATACTCTGCTTCTATTGTTGAAAGTGCAACAACACTTTGTATTTTTGAAACCAAACTAACAGTTGTTCCACCTACAGTAAATACATATCCTGTAGTGCTCCTCCTGTTATCTCTATCACTTGCCATATCTGCATCAACATATCCTTGTAGAGCAATGTTTGAACCACCAAAGTATAATGCTTGATTTGTGGTACCTCTCAAATATCTGAGAATCCATTTCACTGCCATCCAATGTGTTTGCTCAACTTAGTGTTCCTAAATTGATGTCATAAATTGTCAACCAGGGGCAGTAAACTATTGAAGTGAAGTGCACTATATGTGCCTAGGTATCTTCTTCCTACTTCATTGTGTTTAGTGTTTTTTTAATGTTTTTGGTTTTGTGTTTTTGTGCTAAGAGGAAAAGAACTAAATTGTTGGCAAAGAGAAGTTATTGGTCACACTAAAACAGAGCAAAATCTACTCTAAACTATGTATGGCACCTAAGAACAGAAAATGTTGATTCACCAATGCAAAGCTTGACAAGGAAAGTAACTCATAACATTAACTCAGTCCAATTCATTTCATTAGAGGTATGTTGGAACAACTTGAGAAAAGGATAAGTTTGATGCAATGAGGTTATTTTAAGTAAACAACAACTTACAATATCACAGAGAAAATCTCATCCATAGTTAGAAATTTGTTGGAACACGTTGAGAAAATATTATCTGCAACATAGTAAGGAACTCTATGCTAATTTAACTTATGACACTAAAATCGACCCATTCTGCAACTCAAAATGTTACTATTAAGCCTCATTCGAGGGTTAGAGATCTCTTGGAATAGCTTTGGAAAAAGGTTGTTTGTAAAATTATGAGAAATTGCAAAACAGTCAAGACCTCAAAATGATATTACTAATTCTTTTCCATATGATAATAATGTGTTAGAAGATACTAAGAACAAGAGCATTTTGTAAATAATGAAGGCCTTTAAGTCGAATTTAACAGAACTAGAATACAACTAGCTAATAAAACTTGAAATGCAATGAAAAGAACTAAACTAATACACAATTAGCCTTCGAAATACTATATCTCTATCTCATTCAGTGTTAGTGATATTTTGGAACAATTCATGAGAACAAGATTGACTGCACTATTCGATGTAAGTAAGCATAAAACATGAAGTTCAGAAAACTGCCTAAATTAAGAACGAAACAGAGCTAAAGTTACTTATCTAAAAAATATGCACAAAGCCTTTCGGATAGTAGGGGCCCTCTACCATCGGATTGGCACACGAATCTCCTCAAGATTGCTTCAGATCATGTGTTAAAGTTGTACTTCTTTCATTAAAGGAAAACGCTTCAAAAACAGAGTATTACAGTCTTGGACAACTTAACAACAAAACATCAACTAACTAACTGTCTCTCGGTTCACCAAGTTATTTTTATAAACAAAATACATAACTGTCATTAAGGAGAAATAGGGATAGGTGTATTTTTCAATCAAAATCGAATTAGAACTCCTGTTGAGGCCTCGTACTTTGATGAAGACACCTGCAGAGTCCTTGTCCTGGTAGAAGTCTACTTCTTAGTTTTGGTTTCCTCCACGTGCATAACCACTTGCAGATTTTTGCTCAAACTTCGTAGAGGGCAAGGAATGATGTAGGTGAGTTATAGAATTCAGCCATATGCGTTTTTCCTTTAAGTGACACTTTTAACCTGTGTGAACATAAAGATAGCTGCGGAATATGCGACTAGCTATAGAATGGCTGCATTCTGTAGCTAAGTCTAGTCAAAAATCACTACAACAACAAGACCACAAAATTTTAGTAAGTCAGTTATTGTATGCATTCTTAAAGTGACTTTAATCAATCCTATTGATCTCTTAAGCCTATAATTGATAAAGGACAAAGGAAATGAAGTGAAATTTGGTGAAAGAAAAGGACATCTTTGGGGCTCAACACAATTTTCTTTTCCTGGATTGTTCATGTACCTGCTTACAACTCCCACTGTATGTGCAATATCAAGCCTTGTGCAGACCATTGCATACATTAAGCTTCCAACTGCTTATGCATATGGAACTTTAGATATATAGTCCATTTCTTCTTGGGTCTTGGGGCACATCTCCTTACTAAGTTTGAAATGGCTATCAAAAGGTGTACTAACTGGTTTTGCATTCTGCATATTAAATCTTTTCAACACCTTTTGTATGTACTCATTCTGAGACAATGTTAATTTGCGATTTTTCCTGTCTCTAATTATTCTCATACCAAGGATTTGTTTTGTAGCTCCCAAATCCTTCATTGCAAATGAATTTGCCAATTTTCTTTTGAGCACATTTATTTCCTGCATGTTAGACCCTGCAACAAGCATGTCATCTACATACAATAACAATATAATATAGCTGCCATCATTTTTCTTTTTCAGATAAACACAATTATCAGAGTGACATCTAGTATAACCTTGTTTAGACATAAACTTGTCAAATTTTAGGTACCACTGCCTTGGAGCCTGTTTTAAGCCATACAAGATCTTCTTTAACCTGCACACTAATTTTTCTTTCCGTTTGACCTCATATCCTTCTGGTTGCTCCATATAAATCTCTTCCTCCAAATCTCCATGGATAAATGTTATCTTTACATCTAATTGTTCAAGATGTAAATCTTCTATTGCTACAAGACTTAAAATAGTTCTGATTTAAGTCATCTTAACAATAGGAGAAAATATTTCATCAAATTCAATACCTTTATTTCGTGCAAACCCCTTCACCATAAGTCTAGCTTTGTACCTCTGTTTTCCTCCATCTTCTTCCTTCAGCCTTTAAACCCATTTATTCTTCAGTGTAGTTTTACCTGCAGGCAACTTGACTAAGTCCCAAGTTTGGTTATGCATTAGGGAGTCCATCTCTTCTTCCATGGCTAGCTCCCACTTCTTCCTGGTTTCAACTTGCATTTCTTCTTCATAACATTCGGGTTCACCAGAATCAGTCAAAAATAAATAATATAATGGAGAGTATCATTCAGGGGGTCTACTTATCCTGGTAGATCTTATGACACCACTTTCAGGTGTTTGAGGTGCATGTTGTTGGTGTGGCGGATGTTGTTGTTGTGGTTGTTGATTGTTATTATTTTCAGGCACCTTTACTTTTTCTGTGATCTCATCAAGAACTATGTATTCTTTGTTTTCTTTTTCCTGTTTCTTTTCCTGCAACTGATTCTTATACAAGACCTTTTCATTGAATATTACATATTTTCTCCTAATGATTTTGTGATTTTCATAATCATATAAGCGATCACCAAAATTATTAACACCATATCCAATAAAGGTACATTTCTTTGATTTTGCCTCAAGCTTTGTTCTATTTTCTTTATTAATATGGACAAAGGCCTCACGGCCAAAAGGCTTTAAAAAATAGTAGTTTACCTTTTTACATGTCCATGCTTCTTCTGGAATACCACCATCCAAGGAACTTGAAGGCCCTCTATTTATGAGATAAACAGCAGTATCTATAGCATTTGCCCAAAACTGTAAAGGAAATCATGCATGCAATCTTATGTACCTTGCACGCTCCATGACTGTTCTGTTCATCCTTTCTGACACACCATTTTCTTACGGTGTTCTTGGAACTGTCTTCTCTATGTGAATTCCATGCTTTGAACAGTACCTATCAAAGTCTTTGCTACAATATTCACCTCCATTTTTTGATCTGAGACACTTTAACTTCTTTCCTGTCTAAATCTCAACCAAAGCTTTCCATTTCTTGAAAGTATCAAATACATCAGATTTATTCTGAATACAATAAATCCAAGTATTTCTAGTTGCATCATCAATAAAATTAACATAATAACGAGAGCCGCCGAGAGATGATACCTGAGCAGGTCCCCATACATTTGTATGCACAAGCTCTAATTTTTCTCTCTTCTTTTCTTTCCCAACTCTGATAAATCGGACTCTCTTTTGTTTTCCATAAATACAATTCTCACAAAAAATCCAAATCAACATTCTTCAAACCCGACAACAAATTTCTTAAGTGAAGAATCTTCATCCCCTTCTCACTCATGTGTCCGAGCCTATGATGCCATAATGTTGCATCTGCTCCTTTGGAAGTTAAAGCATTAACAGAGTTAGAAATACCATTGCATAAATACAATGTACCAACCTTTTCACCTTTTGCTATTACCAGGGCTCCTTTGGTGACCTTCCAAGTTTTATTTGTGAAAGTTGTCACACAACCTTCACCGCCTAAGTGCCCTGTTGAAATCAGATTTTTCTTCAGACCTGGAACATGCCTTACCTCCTTTAATAGCCATTGGTTTCCATTATGTTGTTTTACAACAACTTTACCCATTCCAAAAATTTTACAGGGTTTATCATTACCCAAACGGACTTGTCAAAAATCTCCTTAAACATAGTCATGAAAATATTTCTTATCAGGTGTGGCATGGAATGAGGCCCCTGAATCTACTACCCAGGAATCAGTAACATTTTCGAAAGAAAGAATCAAAGCATCTTGTAACACATCACCTATCACATTTGCTTCATGATTTTTTTCTTATTGTGTGTCTCCTTCTTTTCCCTTCCTAGATCTACAGTCTTTATTTAGGTGTCCTTTCTTTCCGCATTTCCAGCACATTATCCCCGATCTTGACTTGGATCTGCCTTTCCTTGATTTACTGCGATATCCCAAGCTCTTTCCTCTTTCCATTCTTCTTCCCCTAGACTCTGCACTCAAAGCATTAGCCAATGTCTCACTGGAGATTTTCCGTCGCATTTCCTCGCTAAGGATAGCACCGACAACATCATCAAACTTTAAAGTACTAGATCCGGAGACACAGTTACTAATGGCCATAACTAAACCATTCCAGCTTTTTGGCAATGAGCACAGAAATAAAAGAGCTCTAACTTCATCATCAAAGTTTACCCCTACAGAACTTAACTGACTGGTAACTGTATTAAAATCATTTAAATGGCTTGGAACAGATCCACCTTTCCACATCTTCATATTAAATAAACGTTTCATAAGAAATAAATTTTTTGAAGCTGAGGGTTTTTCATATAGTTTCGCCAATGCCTTAATCAAACCCTTTGTTTTTGTTTCCTTCGAAATATTGAAGGCTACCGATGCCGCAAGGCACAACCGTATTGTTCTGAGTGCTTTTCTATCGAGAATCTCCCATTCCACGTCTATCATAGCCGTCGACTTCTTTTTTTTTCCGCTCAATGGTAGGTACAGATATTTCTGATACAAATAATCTTCCATCTGCATCTTCCACGGTGGGAAGTTTTGGCCGTTAAATTTCTCGACCCTAAACTTACCATCTTCCACCATTGCTCCCACTCGAACTAGGAACCCTTCTTTCCTGCGAGTTTATCATCCAAATAGACCTTCGGCTCTGATACCATTTGTTAGAAAATTATATATTACAAAGCAATGCGAAACATAAAATATGTTGAAAACACAAGAACACAAAACACATAAAACCAGAGAGACAGAGATATACGTGGTTCACCCAGTTTGGGGTACGCCCACCCCAAACAACCAGTCGTTACTTTCTATTATCCAGCAAAATGAAGAGACACGACCTACAGCAGATCCGTTGTAATATCCTTTGTTCTCTCTCACAGTCTCCCTATATGTTTCTCGCTCTGAGAATACTCATACAATACACAGCCGCAATAAAATGCTCTCATACAAGTGAGGGGTTGCCTTCTAGGGCAAAAAACCCTAAACTAAACATAACTTCTACCGTCAGATCTGTAGAAATTTGCTGAATAATGATCAATTATCCACCGAGACCTGATCACATATCAATTTGAATTCAAATGCAACACATAATCTCTTCCACTCAGATCATCACACATGCGGAAATAAAACAAGCGATAGCACATCAAATCATCATACACATTAACACAGTATGTATGGGGAAAGCTTATAGCTGAAAACCCCGCAGCTATTGTGTATATTATAATGGAGAAAACATGTAACTAACTATATCTGATACTCCACAACGAAACTCTTCTCGGTACTATCTCATGAAGTTACACACAAACTAGCTTGGTTTTGAACAAGTCACGGGTTCAAAACTCAGCCACTATTTGCTTGCCTCTATTGCCTGATATGGGCTGTCTAAATAGATATCCAGAAACAAATATCCTTGGCTTTTGCGAGTGCAATCATCATGGGCAATTCCTCCAAGAGTGGTGCAAATCTCATGCACAACTGATGTCGCCACTGATAGCTAACTCCACCCTTTCATCTACCTCTTTCTCTGGTCTCCTTTGACTTGTCCATACCTTTGTAGTGAAGCGTGTGTTCTTGAGTTTAATGAGTTACTAATTAATGAATTAAATAATATTTAATTCACTCCACTCATTACTAGTTGATTAGCTAGTTAAACTAATCTCAACTAGTTCAGCTAAGTTAATAGAATACAACTCCACCAAACTTCTGCCACTGAAGTCCAACTGAAGTCAACCATGCATGATGCCATCAAACCCTTGGGAATCACGTGATTCCTCTGTCAGATGCATGAGCCACTTCTGTAGCTCGAACTGAAGTGCTCCAAGAGAGTAAACTGTTGTTTAGAGTCCAAATAATATTAAGGGTAAATAATATTTGACTTCCCTAATTTTAGGATATGTAGTCTAAAAATAGACTTCGACCTATAGGTCCAAAATAGAGGTCCATCTAATACTCCAAGCTCAAGAGAATAACATCACTAGCCCACGGACCATGCTCCATATATGTCTAAAAATAGACATAGTCTAAAAAATAGACTTTGCGCCCGAGGTACTGCCAGGGCCCCACTTAGTCGCGACTTCATTTCACTAAGCTCCATCATCTTCTTGCATTTTCAACACTCCCTCTCGTGAAGATATGGATTGCTCCCCACAGCCACTATCCACTGCCTCTATAGGTCGAACTTGCTCCTGGTGAAAGCCTTGAGTCGGGATGTCGGCATCCTGATCCTCCGTAGGAACATATGAAAGCATCATGATTCTCCACTGAACACAATCTCTGATATGATGGTACCTGATGTCGATGTGTTTGGATCTATCATGAAATACTGGATTAGCCGAGAGTTTAATGCAACTCTGGTTATCACAGTAAATCACTGTAGGCTCCAAATGCACCCGAACAATCCAACGAGGATCTTCCTCATCCAAATAGCCTGTGCAGTCAAGCTTTCGCGCCATGTACTCGACCTCTGGCCGGGCGAGTGCCACGGATCCTGCCTTTCTTTCTTTGTACCGAAGCTATTTGTCGACCCAATCTTTGAAAACTCCTCTAGATGTGCTCTTCTGGTCCGTTGGGCTCCCTACCCAATCTGCATCAGTGAAGCCAGAAAGCTTCGCTCCATCCTCCTGTCTGTACCATAGACCATATCCCGATGCACCTCTAATATAGCACAATACATGCTTGCCTGCCTTCCAAAAGAGCTTGGTAGGCTTAACCATAGCTTGCGAAAGTTGGTTAACAGCATAACATATATCGGGTCGTGTATTGACAAGATACATAAGCGACCCCACCAATTGTCGATAGACAGTGGCATCCACTACCTCCGCTGAAGTAGCATCCTCCTTCCTCCAACCACCAAGAAGAGGAGTGACAACGGTCTTTGACCTTGCATGTTGAACCTCTCCCGGAAATCTCCAGGCAGCAGAGCCACTGGCTCATGATCCTCCGCACGCGCAAATCTCAATCCCGAAATAATGAAGGATGCCCAAACTCTCGTGCAAGATCTCCTTGTATGAAAGTATCAATTGATCAACTGCTCATCGCCGTCAAAATCAGATCACTCTACATACGGTACGATGATCAACGGCTTCCTCACACAATGCGAGGTACAGGTTAGGATTAGCCTCACTCTTGGAGAATCCAAGCCCGGTGAAGTAGCTGTCTATCCGAGTGTACCAAGCACGAGGTGCTTGCTTCAGCCCGTACAGTGCTCTCTTGAGTCGGCACACATGCGACTCACTGCTGAAGATCTTGAAACCTTCAGGCTGCTCTATGTACACCTCCTCCTCAATGACTCCGTTGAGGAACGCAGTCTTCACATTCATCTGATGGATGTGCCATCCCATCTACGCTGAGAGAGCTAGGATCGTCCATATGGAAGAGTACCTTGCGACAGGTGCAAAAGTCTCCTCATAATTGATCCCCTCGATCTGTGAAAAACCGCGGGCGAAAAATCTCGCCTTATACTTCTCCACACTCCCGTCAGCCGCCTGCTTCACTTTGTAGATCCATCGCGAACCCACCACTGATTTCCCCTCCGGTCTTGGGACAATCTCCCATGCACTGTTTCTGACGATCGAGTCATATTCTTCGATCATGGCATCAACCCATGCGGGTTCCTCCACAGCTTCCTCAAAAGAGGATGGCTCCGTCACGACACATTGACTCACAAGAGCCATGTATCTAGTGTACCGATCCGGTGACTGCCTCTGTCTGCGTTGTGTTGTAGGTGGTCCTACAACCTTCTCTGCATCCCGAGCCAGTCGCTCAGCTTCTGTAGTGCGCATGCGCCCTCTGATGGTTGGCGCTGCATGGGTGGTTTCTTCCACCTCCTGAACCTCCTCTTATGGCTGATCCACATCCGGAAGCTCCTCCTTAGGAACTAACAGCTCCTCATCTGCATGGAAGTGTAGCTCCCTCTCAAGCGAACACTGCATGGCTTTCTCCTCCTGAAATTTTATATCCCGTCGCACAATAGTCTTGCGACTGTCTGAAAAATACACCCGATAGTTGTGAGGTGTATTAGTGTACCCCACAAATATTCCAACCTCAGCGGTTGGATCCAAATTCCTTCTTGCATCCTTTGTCACATGCATGTAGACGGGAGAACCAAAGATCCGCAAATGGGAAATATCAGGCCTCTTGCCAGAATAAGCCTCCTCCGGTGTACTCATGCCAAGAACCTTGTGAGGACAACGGTTCTGCACATACACTGCTGTATTGCATGCCTCAGCCCACAAGTGAAGGGGTAGGCCCTGATCATGCAACATCGCCGTGCAGCACCCACGATCGTTCTGTTCTTCCGCTCAGCCACCCCGTTCTGCTGTGGGTTATGGGGTGCGATGAGCTCTCTCCGAATCCCTTCTGCGCTGCAGAACTCCTTGAATTCAGCCGAGATGAATTCACCACCGTTATCACTCCTTAGATCAATCACCTTCTTCCCCGACTCCTTCTCGACCAGTGCTTTAAACTCACAGAACTTCGCGAATGTATCACTCTTCTTCTGCATGAAGAAGATCCAGCACTTTCGAGAGAAATCATCAACAAAGATCACATAATACTTGTGCTTTACTTTCGAAGCAACTGAGAAAGGACCACACACGTCTGTGTGAACTCTCTCAAGGATCATCGTGGCGCGACTATCCTTCTCGTGAAAGGTGGATTTCACATACTTCCCTAAAGTACACCCCTTGCACTGATCTGACTGCGCAAGAGTTCCCTTAGGAAGCCCAGTAGAAATATCTTTGCGCGGGATATTCAAGAAAGCTCCATGGTGAAGGTGGCCCAGTATACGTGCCACGGTTAAGCACTCATCATCCCGGCTCACCACTTCTCCCGCCTTGCATGCCATTGCGCACGGCCATCTACTTATGTGGTAAGGTTCTTGGTTCGAACCCCTATCTTAGAGTCTCTCCGGTGACTATCCCTATGCGGGGAAGGATTTTCGTCATTTCGAAGACCACATCATACCCCTTATCCTCCAACATCGCCACAGAGATCAAGTTCTTCTTCAATCCAGGTACATGCATGACGTCCCTCAATACAAAGGGTTTACCAGACTCCCTCTGAAAGGATATGGTACCGATACCAGTCGCACTGTATCTACCATCATCGCCCATCTCGATGTGCACACCCAAATCTTTGTCCTCCAGATCTGAGAATAAATCCCGATCTCCCGTCATATGAAATGACGCACCGCTGTCCAAGAACCATACCGATCCCATCACACTTGAAACCAAGCATGCGATCAGTGAAAATTCAAGCTCGAACTGTGAAGCCAAAGCTTCTCCATCTGCAGATCTTCCCGCTTGCTTGTTCTTCTTCTTCTTTGGACAATTGGTAGCATAATGTCCATGATCATGGCGGTGAAAACACTTCACTTTCGCCATATCCTGCTTCTTGCCCTTTGCACCAGAATGAGAGGTTTTCTTACCCTTCCCCTTCTTTGCTTTGGCAACCAAAGCACAATTTTCTTCATCAGCTCCCTTTGATGAAGATCCATCTCGAGTAGTCCTCCTTATCTCCTCCTGTATGAGATCCGCCCAAAGGCGCTCCCATCCCGGCAGCTTCTCCCGACCATTGACACTATCTTGATATGAGTGCCAAGCCTTCGGAAGACCAAGGAGAGCCAGGTCGACCATGTCCTCATCTTCGACAGTCACCCCCACACTTCCCAGCTCATCTTTGCATTGAGTGAACTTTGTGAGGTATTTGGCGATACTATCGCCTTTCTCCATCTTGATGTTCCTGAGCTTATCTTTGAGCGCCAGCTTCCTTTGGTCGCTCTTACTCTGGAATAGATCCGTCAAAGCTTTCCACATTAAATATGGAGAAGCCTTTCCATGCAGGCTGGATACAATATGATCCTTGACGCCCTCCAACGGGATCCTTCGACATTTTTCCATCTTCTTTTGCCATGCTTCGACTTCAGCAGGATCAGTGGGATTTTGGACATCCGTATCTACGAACTCCTTTAGACCATTATCTTCTAATACTGCCTCCATGCGATCCTTCCATGCAACATAATTCGAACTGCCTTCAAGAGCATATTCGAGTCACAAACCGTTGAAAGACATTTTCAACACCGGCACCAAGAAAACAAAACTGCTGCAAAATTTCGAATTCCACCTCAAAGCTCAACCGCTCTAGATTTGTGAGAACAAATTATTTCTAGCACAGAGATCGACTGCAAGGGGCATTTACCAGACCTTTCACTTTCCGAAGAAAGATGAATCCGGAGGCTACCTGGCCCGCATGCAGACTCTGTCTACCGAAATAAGTTTGCAATCACTGTGATGATCAATCTCTACTTCAATAGCTCTGATACCATGTAGAAATTTGCTGAATAATGATTAATTATCCACCGAGACTATCCTGATCACATACAATTCGAATTTATATGCAACACATAATCTCTTCCACTCAGATCATCACACATGCGGAAATAAAATAAGCGATAGCACATCAAATCATCATACACATTAACACAGTATGTATGGGGAAAGCTTATAGTTGAAAACCCCGCAGCTATTGTGTATATTATAATGGAGAAAACATGTAACTAACTCAGTACAATACTCCTCACAAGTACTCAGTACTATCTCATGAAGTTACACACAAACTATCTTGGTTTTGAACAAGTCACGGGTTCAAACTCAACCACTATTTGCTTGCCTCTATTGCGCAATCATGGCCTGTCTAAATAGAGATCCAAGGTTCAAATCTCCTTGGCTTGACAACGCAATCATCATGGGCAATTGCCTCCAAGTGTGGTGCAAATATCATGCACAACTGATGTCACAATTGATAGTTGTACTCACCCTTTCATCTACCTCTTTCACTGGTCTCCACTGAACTGTCCATGCACTGTAGTGAACTGATGTGTTCTTGAGTTGAATAATGAGTTACTAATTAATGAATTAAATAATATTTAATTCACTCCTCTCATTACTAGTTGATTAGCTAGTTAAACTAATCTCAACTAGTTCAACTAAGTTAAACCGAACACAACTCCACCATCTGTCTCATCAACTCCACCAAACTTCTGCCACTGAAGTCCTAACTGAAGTCAACCATGCATGAGCTCACAAAACCCCTAGGAATAGCGTAATTCCTCTGTCAGATGCATGAGCCACTTCTGTAGCTCGAACTGAAGTGCTCCAAGAGAGTAAACTGAAGTTTAGAGTCCAAATATTATTAAGGGTAAATAATATTTGACTTCCCTATTTTTAGGATAGGCAATCTAAAAATAGACTTCGACCTATAGGTCTAAAAATAGAGGTCCATCTATTTTTACCAACATGACCAATACTCCAAGAATAACATACTGCAACCCCTGGACCATGCTCCATATGTCTAAAAATAGACATAGTCTAAAAATAGACTTTGCGCCAGAATTTGCCTGCGGGCCCACTTAGTCAAGGCGACTTCATTTCACTAAGCTCCATCATCTTGCTGCATTTTCAACAAGATCATCCGCCTAATGAACAGCCCAAATTGACTAGAAATTACTATACTTTTACAAGGCAATTTTACATATGTTTTAGCTTTGGGGGCGATGCCCCCGAAACCCCCTGCCACGGGGGGGCTCCATAAAGTCGCAGCCGCCCCCCCTGGACCCCCCAGCCAATGTTTAATTACGAGCGGCGTTGCCGCCCCCATTACGGTACAGGGGTCCAATGCTGTGATACAAAATAAACAAGATAATCAGGCTCCACACCAAACAATAACCACTCAATATAAAGGGCTTAATAAGGGTTTTGAGATTAACATGGTGCTTATATAAGGATTAACACACTCCTTTTCAAACAATTTTTTTCATCAAAACATGATTTTTTGTGAGTGTTTCTACATGAATAACACATCTTCTTGTGTCGCCTCTTCCACTGGTAGGTTCTTCCATTTGATGAGTGATATAGGGGATCAAAAATATGCTCAACAATCAAAGTTCTCATCGTTCTTATTCCAACGACACTTGAATCTCCTCAATCTGACATTGTATGAGGAAGTTATCGTGTTCTAGATTTTTTAGAAAATAGTAAAAAAGTACACTTGCAAGGTTAACTGGGAAATGTATGGATGCCATTTGGTAGTTCGTACGTGAACATGGTGCTAACATCAGTAGGATGACTGTGTAGCACGGATCCAATCAGGACTGTACATGTGGCTCGATCATACTGAGGCAAGGGGCACATTTTTATTAGTTAACAATATTGTGGTTGGTCCAATCACAGGCCACCATGTGGCCCAATTTAAGGTTTCCACGTGGCCCTATGAAAGGCTACCATGTGGCTTAGTTTCTAGCGCCAAAAAAATTGGTTATGGACTGAAATACCTCCCTGGGTTTTGACCTCACAAACACACAATAGATTCACTACCATTTTGCAATGGTGGTTCTTATTAATTCATGGTCAAATAGTTATATTTAAAATGTTTTCATTTGGCGGTTTGTGGGGGGGGGTCACGTCAGCGGGCTCGTCTGCCTGGCCCAACCCCAAGTCACATGTTTTTAAATGACCGTGGCGAAAGGCAGGAGGGATAGGTGTGTGGCCCTTGCCCCAGGTTCTATTATAATCACGTATACACCGACGGATGGATTAGGACAGGCAGGCGCGTGGAACCCTACCCACGTCGTCCCCTAGCCACATTTAATTTGAAACAACTAGGAGCGGGGCTAGTGGGAACATGGTCTCTAGCTCGCACCCCATGGTCACATTACTTGCTATGTGATTGACTAGAGGGTAGAGAATAGGAGCGTGGAGGCCAACTAAGAGTTTGAAAAATTGCAGCAAAATCGATGGGTTTCATGGTCGATCACGCCACCTATAACTGCGAAATTTTCACCTTACAATGCCACTAAATTCAAATTTTGTTGCCAGCTTTGACAGAGGGACAAATTTTCAAAACGGTTAGCAGAGAAATGAAGGAGGCTTAACTTGGCCATTTTTCAGCCTTTTTGAGCCCAAGAATATCCTACATAGAGTTTTTTGGGTGCTCGACACAATGACAGTGTTATTTTTTCAATTTGAGCATTGTATGTTGATGTAATAAAAAATTTGAGCATATAATTTAAAGGGCCAACATTGGAAGCTGGACTCGAAGATGTAGCCCAAGAGGGGTGAACTTTGTCATCATGATGTTGCATGTTGTCTATTTTTCACTGTTAAAATCTCCCCAATTTAACTTAGTTTTTGTGCTTTTTCAATATCAATCCATTGCCCATAAGACATAAACTAGCTTGTAAAACCTAACATGAAACCTTCAATTTTTTAATTTCAAATCAATTTGGTATCAGAGCATGGTTGTTGTGATGGTTTGAAATTTTTTGCAATTGTTTTCTTGAATGATTACAAGGTCTAAATTGAAAAGAGGAGAATGAGTGCTTGAAGAATCAAACCTTCAAATTGGTTCAAGGAGGTCACAAACTCCAGAAACTCCTCCAGCAATGGCACATGAAGAAGGATAGGATTTGATGTCTAAGGAAGAGAAAGTTTTTGGAAAGGCTTTCTATGATATGTTTGAGATGCTGAAGTGTTGTGTAAAGAGAGGAAAACAAGTTTGTAGGGAGAAAGTTCAAATAAACCATAAGGTAATGGTGGTGATGGGATAAAACCTCCTCCTTCACCCCCATTTACACCTCCATCCTCACCTCATTCATCTCATAGACATACTCCTCCATCTAAAAAAGGACATTTTAATTCTCCTTTGATAAAGCTTGCTGTCAAGTTTGAATTTCCTATGTACAATGGGGAAGTAATTGCAGAAAAGTTGGATAATTGGGTTCATCAAATTGAATTCGATTGCAGGATTCAAAATATTGATGATGATGTTACAAATATCCAATTTGCTTCTCTTCGCTTGGAAAGTGGAAGACTAGAAATCAATAAGATTTTAATAAAAGTGGTAAATTTTTCTCTTCTTGGAATGATTTTATATTTGCATTAAGAAGAAAATTGTATACATTAGCTTACATGCAAAAAGAAATTATAGATTAGACAAGATAAAGGATGGATTTTCCATAGTTACACGCAATAATTTAGAATAAGAGCTTTAATCTTAGGTGTTGATTTGTCTTCACAAGATACTCTCCTTAAATACATAGGTGGACTGCATAGTTATTTGATACATAATACACTTATGTTTAATCCCACCAATCTAGATGAAGTATTAGTTCTAGAAACTCATTTAGAACCAAGAGGCAAGAATGTTCCTCAAGAGACTAGCATTAAACCTTCCAAATCTAGAGACAAAGGAAAGGGGAAAATTAAAGGGAAAGGAAAAAATAATGCCACTGTCATGAAAGATGGAGAGTAAATTACATGTAAACATTGTTCAAAAAAAGGCCATGATGAAAACCACTATTGGAAGTTACATCCAGAAATGAGACCAAAGAAGTTCAATAACAAGGGGAAAAAAAAGACTGCTACTACAACTCAACAATATCTAGGATATGATTCAGGGGATGAAACCAAAATCACAACCATGGGAATGAAAGGTATAACTTCTAATGCAAGTAATAGTTCTTATATAAGCCTATTGAATCTCAAAATGATAAAGAAAGAAGTGATGTTGTTCATATCAGGTCATTACAAAACATACAGAAGTTGATATATTATTTGATAGTTGATCCCAATTCAATCTTAACTTTGAATCAATTGTCAATAAACTTAATTTAGAAAATACACCTCATATTAAACCTTACACTTTGGTTTGGGGATGTGATGATGCTAAATTACAAGTGAAAAGAAAACGTAAACTCAAATTTTCCATCACTGATAATTTTATAGATGAGGTAGAGCTTGATGTTGTCCCACTTGATATTTGTGGGATTGTTTTAGGGAGTACATACTTGTATGACCGAAAAGCCATATCTATTGTCATGAGAACAAATATTATTTTTTTAAATATGTAGTTGAGTATATTGTTAGAGAACATCGAAATCAGATGAACTTATCTCTTGTTAGTGTTGGTCAGATGAAAAGGATTGTAAATGCTAGTAATAATTTTGTATTGTTAATTATTAAAGCTAAATATATCATTGAATCTGGAGCTTTCACAGGATGTGATTCTAAAATCAAGCATCAATTGGTTTAATTTGCTAACACTTATGATAATATGTTTCGATAACCTAAAGGGTTACCTCCAACACGAGATTCAATTTCAGCAAAATGCACCACTTCCAAATATTGGCATGTATAGAATGCTAGTTTTAGAGAATGCAAAGATAAAGAAGAAAATTCAAGAGTTTCGTGACAAAGGGGTCTCCTTGTGGGTCTCCTATTGTCTTGGTTCCAAATAAATATGGTACATGGCGCATGTGTGTGGATTTCTGAGCTTTGAACAAGCTCGCGGTAAATAATCGATATCCTCTTCCTCGCATTAGTGATTTGTTACATCAGTTAAAGGAAGTTGTTTACTTTACTAATTTAGATTTGAGAAACGGTTATCATCAGATAAGGATTGTTGAAGATCGTATTTGGAAAAATGCTTTCAAGGAAAAAAAATGTTTGTTTGAATGGTTAGTTATGTCATTTGGGCTTTGCAATGCACCTACAACATTCATGACAAGTATGAATGATGTGTTGTGACAATTCTTTGATGATTTTTTCATAGTCTACTTAGATGATATTCTGATTCTCAGAAAGACTCGTGAAGAGCATGTCAAGCATGTCAAACAATTTATAGATGTCTTGAAAAAGGAAAAGTTTTATTTGAAGATGTCTAGATGTGAATTTGGGAAAACTTATTTGGTTTATTTGGGTCATATATTATAGGAGGGGATGAATTGAAGATCGATCCCTCAAAAGTTGATGTTATTGTGAATTTCCCTAAATCCAACAATGTAATAGAAGTTAGGAGTTTTTTGGGAGTAGCCCAATATTGGAGAAAATTTATCGCTAACTTTTATTCATTGTAGCACCATTACAGGCTATGAAAAGTGTGAAATGTGTCTTTAAGTTGGGAGGAAAGTAGCAGAAATCCTTCGACACTTTCAAAGAGAAAATTAGTACATCACCCGTTCTAGCACTTTTAGATCTTAAGAAGCCATTTGAAATTCAAACTAATGCACGCGAGTATGCTTTGGGAGCAGTTTTGATGTAGCATGGTAAGCCAATATGTTATCATTTTGAAACCTTTACCAATGCAGTAATTAACTATCCAACTTATGATAAAGAGTTGTATGCTTTGGTACAAAGCGTGAATAAATGGAAGCATTATTTGATGGGTAAATAAATGATCATTCATACTGACCATCAACCTTTGCAATATTTACAATCTCAAACCAAGCTACAACAAGCTATACATTTCAGGTGAATGGGATTCCTACAACAATTTCATTTGGTAATCAAGTATAAGAAAGGTATATACAACAAAGTTGTAGATATGTTATCAAGGCCTATTGTTAATGCATTTGTTATTCTTAAGCATAAATTAACCATGCATGAAAGTTACATTGAACAGTATGTTTAAGATGAATATTGTAAAGATGTTTACACAAATTTGAGTCAAGGAAATCATGTTGAAGAATTGGATTATCATGTTGATAAAAAGTTGTTGTATCATCTTGGAAATTTATGTGTTCAACAGGGTGAAAGAGTCAATGCCATAAGGGAATCCCACACTTCTCTTATTGTTGGTCACTTTTTTGTAGGAAAAACAGTTGCTCAAATTTATAGGTATTGTTATTGGCCTCGCATGAATGCAACTATTTCAAGATATGTGAAAGGATGTTCCATGTGTGCTACTAGTAAGTCAAACAATAGGAAATTGGGTTTGTATACTCCACTTCCTATTCCTTCTCATCCTTGAGAAATTATTTCTATGGATTTTCTTGGAGGACTAGCAATGTCTAGGAAAGGTCACGATTATCTATATGTTGTTGTGGATCATTTCAGAAAAATGTGTGTGTTGATGCCATGTAAGAAACGGGTTACAGTTGAATAGACCACAAATATGTTCTTCCAAAATGTATGGGTTCACTTTGGGTTACCCACTTCTATTATTTTTTATTGACATTCTCGATTTGTCGAAAAGTTTTGGTCAAATTTATGGGAACTCATGGACAAAAAGTTAAATAAGAGCATCGCATTTCATCCACAAATCGACGACTAGACAGAAGTAGTGAATCTCCTTCGAGGATATTGTGGCAAGAATCCTAAACTTTTGGATGAGGATTTTAATTACATCCATCATGCCTACAATTGTGCCAAGCATTCATCTACAAAAGTATCTCCATTTGAAGCTTGTTTGGTTTATTTTCCAAATTCTCCTTTGGATTCCATCTTTGGTAAAAATATTTTAGTAGATGGACATAGTAATGTGGAAAAATCCAAGCAATACATTGAACAAATTCAGCTAGTGCATCAAAGTGTACAAGAACAACTAGAGAAAAACAAATCAAACTACAAAGAAAGACATGACAAGAATCGGGTTGATCATGATTTCCAAGTGGGAGATCAAGTTTGGTTGTATGTCAGTAGGGAAAGACTACAAGGTGAAGGTAAAAAGCTCAATCCAATCAGATATGGTCCTTTCAAAATGTTGGAGAAGATTGGTAACAATGCTTTCTGATTAGATTTGTCACCTTACACGCAAATTTATTCTGTTGTGAATGTGGAAAAATTTAGATTGTATGATCCTCCAATGATTGATGATCATGAAGAGAATGTTCAGATTCCATCTATAGAATATTTTTCTCCTAAATATTTAAATGAGTTGCATGAATACTCAATTCTTGACAGGAAGAGCGGGACTTCATGCAGAGGTAATGTGGAGTATATTTGAGTGGGGCTCAAAGGTAATAATCCAAGTAAATCAAGGTGGATTGAGATCGAGAAAGTGACAGAGTTGTACCCTCACTTTCTTGTTGAGTAAAAAGATACTTTTGGTGGTCCAAAATCTTCTAGTGGGAAGGAATTATCCACGGGATCAAAAATATTCTCAAAAATCAGAGTGCTCAAATTCTCCCAAAATTGGCACCAAATCGTAGATTTCTTCATTTTGAATCCAACGACGCTTGAATCGTCTCAATCCGAAAATGTGTGAGGAAGTTATCGCATTTTGGAGTGTTTGGTAAATAATAAAAAAAGTCAACCTGCAGGGTTGACTGGGCAATGTATGGATTCCATGTGGAAATCCATATGTTGACGTGGTGCTTATGTCAGCAGGATGATTGTGTAGCACGGAGCTAATCAATATTGGATATGTGGCTCTAATGTACAGAGGCAAGTGGCACGTTTTTATTAGTTGATAAGATTATGGTTGGGCCAATCACGGACCACCATGTCGCCCAATGAAAGGTTGTCATCTGGCCCTATGAAATGTTGCCATGTGGCTTAGTTTTCAGCACCAAAAATTTTGGTTATGGACTGACATACATCCACGAGGTTCGACCTCACAAACATACAATGGTCGCCCTACCATTGTGCCACAACGGTTATTATTAATACATGGTTAAACTGTTATATTTAAAATGTTGTTGTTTGGCAGTTTCAGGGGGGCGAGCCGACAGGCTTGCCCGACGACCCAACCCCAAGTCACATGTTGTTAAATGACCGCGGAAAAAGGAGGGATAGGTGGGACATGTGACCCTAGCCCCGAGTTCTATTGTAATCACGTAACCACCAACGAATGGATCGGGAGGGGCAAGTGCGTGGCACCCTGCTAGCGCCAACCCCCAGTCACATTTAATTTCAAATGACCAAGAGTGGGAACGGTGGGTGTGTGGCCTCTAGCCCATACCCCATGGCCACATTACTTGCCACATGACCAACTAAAGGGTGGAGAATAGGGGCGTGAAGGCCAACAAACGGTTCGACAAATTGCTCCAAAATCGGCGGGTTTCATGGTCAATCCTGCCACTTGTAACAACAAAATTTTTGCCTTGCAATGTTGTCAAAGCTAAATTGTATTACTAGTTTTGACAGAGGGACGATTTTGCAGAACAATTAGTAGAGAAATGAAGAAGGAGGCCTAACTTGGCCATTTTTTAGTATTTTTTAGCCCTAGAAGTGCCTACATAGGGGTTTTTGGGTGCTCTAGACATAATGGCCATGTTAGTTTTGCAATTTGAGCATTTTATGTTGATGTAATCACACATTTTAACATATAATTTAAAGGGCCAACATTGGAAGTTAAACCTGGAGATGTAGCCCAGGAGGGGTGAACTTCGCCATCAAATTGTTGTTTTGTGATGTTGCATGTTGTCTATTTTTCATTATTAAAATCTGCAAAACTTAACTTAGTTTGTGTGCTTTTACAATATCGATCCATTGCCCATAAAACATAAACTAGCTTGCAAAACTTAGCATGAAACCTTTGATTTTTTAATTTCAGATCAATAAGTTACTTAATAATTGCTTGATTCCTCAATGGCTTAATCTTTGTTTTCAAGATTGTTTCGAGTTCTAATATGACCTTCACTTCTTCATCAATCTCTACTAAAATATTTTGGTCTAGGATCTTGTTAGTGATTACTTTTTTTAAGTAATAAACATGGAAGATTCGATGCACATGCGAAGATGGAATCAACTCCAAATTTCAATCCATATTTCCATTCCTCTACAACACCTTGTTGGGGCCATAATACCTCGGTGCTAACTTATTCTCCATTTTTACATTTGAATAGTTGTTGGAGAGTAGCTTAAGAGGTGTTTCCCTTAGTTTTGTTTAGAAAAAAAATTGATTTTTTAAGGAAAATACTTGTCATTTGGTGGTCAGTGTTCCTCACTCCCACCTTGACCGGCTTTACCGGCCCACCAAGAGCAAGGTACGCATTTGATCCAGTTCCAAAGAAGTCATTTATAGGGCAAAAAACTTCAGGCTCGTAGAGAGAGAGACTGTTACGTTGATGTGCGAGGTGCACAGATCTTAGCGTTGTTGAACTCCTTCCTATCCTTTAGCGTTGGTACATGTACTGATGTATGGGGAAGAATGCGACTATGTGCTAAATGGTAGCTCTTGGGATTTTGACTCTCTGCCTTATCTCCCGCCTCCCCTTAGGTAATTTGAAACAATGGACCCTTTACATCGAAGCAGGGCAATGCTACAAGACCACCTAGTTGCCTATCACCTGCTTAGTGCAGTCCAGATAAATTATACCATCGAAGCCAGCACCCAACCTTGCTAGCCACTACTCTCTGATAAGCACAACCAAGCACAAGCATACCGCGCTTCCAAGAAGAAGCATACTGACATACCAATGCTATCAATCTCAAAAAATTCCTATGCTTCCTACCTATGCCCACCTGTGATGGGCCTATACCAATCTTGACAATTTCTGACTGACTACACTGACTAACCAACCTAGCTAACGTGGACTGGCTAACTGATGCTACCAACCAACTAACCTATGCATGTCTTGGTTTAGAATACTAACCCAATGAAACGGGTACATCGATGATATTTTTGGGAAGCTCCAGGTGGTTCAATCACTCATGCGATCCAGGGGAAGACTAATTGATACGGGTGTTCGAGGGAAGAACGCAAACAGAGAAAACATCTCCCAATGTATCATTAGGAGCTTTAACATTACCAGAACATACCACTAAAAGTTTTTAATCATCACCAACCAAATGTTTTTATTATGTGTGCTTGTGAGTGTCTTAATAAGAAAAACAATGAAACAATAACAAACATATTGTTAGAGGCCCCAAAATCCATAATCCATTCCATAGAAAAAGAATATTTACCTAGTTGAATAGAATAAGCACAAAAAAACATGTTATTCAGTGAAGGATTTTTGCTTGGATCTAACAAGTTCTAATCTCCATTTAAAGCAAATATTTTCATGGTGGTCGGTTTTGATACAGTACTTACAAGGAGAAAACAGATTATTTTTACCAGCACCATCACAAGCATTATTAGAAGAGTGTTTCAAAAAAAAATTGGAATGTGATTTAGAATTTTATTAAAAATTCTAATAAGATTCTTTGCGTTGAGAGGTGCTCTACAACCCAGTATAAGGGATATGTGTAGGTGTTAGATGTTACACATTAGAATTTAGATATAAATATTCTTTAAATTGAAATTTTTGTTATTATAATTAGTTTTAATTTTTTTTTAAATTGAAATATTTGTTATTATAATTTCGTTTTATTAATAAAATTACAAACAATTTTTTAGATTAAAAAAATCATAATATATATATCACATAAAAACATATAACATATAGTCCACTAGGTCTTGGATAGACGGTGATCGGATGCTCTGTTAAGTCCACGGCTTGATGTGATGTCAATGTTCAATTCCTTGCCCGATCGGGGTGAGATATTGGACATGATGAAGATGTAGTCCCACCAAGCTTATATATATATATATATATATATATATATATATATATATATCCCACCAAGTTATAAATTAAGATCTGTTTTACCATATAAATTAAAATAATCATTTCATAACCATCAAATTTAATTAATAAGCACATAAAAAATTAATATTTGCAATATAACAAAATTATTAACCAGTACCATATTTTTCAATACCACTTGCCCAAAAACTATAAATTATTTCAAAATCAAAATATTTTAATTTTATTTTATTTTATAACAATTTTTAAATTAAATCTAAAATTAAAAAAAAAGTATGGGGGAGATGCAGTAAATGTGGGCTTAATCAAAAAACAATATAAGGTTAAAATAAAAATAAAATAAAATAAGAAATAAAAATTAATAATTATAATTATAATTATAATTAATTAATAATAGAATTAACCTAGATTGATCTTGACTCTGGATCTACCAAGAGGGATCAAGTCTCTTCAGATGCAAACCTCTTTTAGAGTGAAAAGAGATTTGATCACTCTCGGCCATTGGTAGATCTAGGCTAGTTTTATTAAATAACATTATATTTTTTAAATTAATTGTCATTATACACACCTTTCGTACTCATTAATCAAACTTTTACAAAAATATTCAAAGCAAGGTATCATAGATTTTTTAAACATTTCAATTACTATATTCCTTGTTTGGGTGAACATGCCAAAAGAAGGAAATTTGTGTTCTACAAGAATTATTAGAGTTATATCATAGTCTTTACCACAGTTATATTTTTTTCATTTTGGATGTTCAGTTCAACAAGAATAATTATATCTTATCAAAATCTTCAGGATTTAACTCGTATATTTTCTTTTCAAGATAGTAAGTAGATACATCATCACATTCATCAAATAAAGAAGCTAAAATGTTGTACTCCTAAATGGAGCTAGATGTCTTCACCTTCAATTTGTACCTAAAGATTGTGTGAATCGTTTGACTAATGAAGCACCTTGTTTGATCGCATCGTTCTTCCCATATAACCAAGTCTTAAGCATCAATATATTTCTTATGTTCACCATTAATTAACCACTATATATTCTTACTTTTGAGAATGTCTATAATCCTTTTTTTCTATGGAAAATAGTTAAGACCCACTATCTTAGGAACATAAGCTACTTTTGAAGTCATTATGATGAATAAAACAAGAAACAAAATTTTCTCATGCATCCTTCAAAGCTCATCAAGTAGACCTTTCAACTAGATTGCCTCTTTACAGGCATCTAAAGAAGCGATATACTCTGCCTCAATAGTGGACAAAGCAAGTGTTTCATGAAGCTTTGGAATCCAACTAATCGCTCCACTTGCAAGAGTAAAGATATATCTTGTAGTAGATCTCCTCTTGTCTAACTCACTAACATAATCAACATCAACATATTCGCAGATTGAATCTCCACAAGCATTAAAGATTATACAATTGTCACTTGTGCCTCTCAAATACCGAAGCACCTATTTCACTGCTTGCCAATATTATTCCTTTGGATTTTCCATGAACCTATTGACAACCCCAACTGCATGTGATGGTGCAAATGCATAATACCTTGAAAAGAAAATCCATGAGTTAGATCCTAAATATTTTGATAAACAAAATTATTTTTTGTTGCACTGAAACCCCTAAATAAATAATTATACAACTATGGCAAAGATTACAAGAAAATTGATATCACACTTGTAATTATTGTACAACACAAATTGTCCTCTTTTGATTTGTCTTGTCATCCAAACTAAGAATAGAGCAATTGATATTCGTAAAGGATAAATGAGATCTAGTTTTTAAAATATTTGTGAAGGTTTGATCAATAATCAAGAAAATTTGATTTTCTTAGGACAGCTCGTCGTAAAGCTCTAACAACATATAATAAAAACCATCCTAATAAAATTTTTAATAATAATCATAAATCACAAACTAAAGGATTTTTCCAACACTATTCTAATGATGTTGTAAAAAGAAAATGTTAATCTTTGTAAGTGTTGTGCCAAAACGAACAACTCTAAAAATATTTACTTTTAATGGAGATGTAAACTTACCAAAGCCAAGCAGAATTCCTCTCGTAAAAGCAAGTTTCTTTTTGTCTCTATTCTGTTCAACCAGATAAATATTCTTATGTGGAATGGATTATGGATTCAAATAACTCTAACCATATGTTTGGTACTCATTATCAACTTTCTTTTTTATCACACTAACAAATAACACATCATAGAAATTTTTTATCGATGATGGGAAACAACTTTCAATAGTAAGTTATAGTAATGTCAAAGTTTCTAATGGTACGTTAAAAAATGTTTTTCTTGTTCAAGGCATGGCCATCAATTTGTTTTTTATTTATCGTGCATCTCAAAAAATTTAATTTATAAATTTGGAGCATCACTAAATAAATATGTTCTTAAAGTAATTTTTTTCATCTTGTTGATCATAATTTTGGCTTATACAAATTTATTTATTTCATTTTGTTGAAGATTGCAACAAGAAACAGTGAAGGAGGCATCCTGAAACATCATTCCTGATCCTAGTTGGAAAGTGATCACCTAAACTAGGTGGGGGCCACACAGGTGATTTTTGTCAAGTCTATTTTTAGACTATGTCTATTTTTAGACATATGGATCATGTTCTATAAGTTGTGGGATGCTATTTGTGGATGGTTGGTCAAGTTGGAAAAATAGATGGACTTCTATTTTTAGACATATTGGGTGGAATCTATTTTTAGATTGCCAGTCTAAAAATAGATATGTCGAATATTATTAGCTCTTAATAATATTTGGACTCTAAATATTATCTTATTCTCTTGGAGCACTTCAGTTAAGTGCACAAATGTGGCATAGGAGCTGACAGAAGGAATTATGCTATTCCTGAGGGTTATGTGGAGCTATTGCATGGATAATTTAGTTAGAACTCATGTGAGAGAGTTTGGTGGAGTTGATTAAGGAAGTTAATGGAGTTGTGTTCAGTTAACTAATCTAAACATAGTTGAGCTATTTGTATCTAGTTTAACTAATTGATACAATTAGTGAGAGTGGTGTGAATTAATTATTAATTAATTCACTAATTATAAACTCATTAATCAACTAAAGAATACATCAGTTAACTTCAGTGCATGGACAGTTTCAGTGGAGACCAGTGCAAAGATAGGTGAAAGGGAAAGTGTGACTATCAGTTGTGACTATAAGTGATGCATGGTTTGCATCCAACACTCAGTGGAGATGCCTATAAATACTGCGTGAGCAAGGCTGGGGTAATACAATTCTCATCAAGAGGCATTCTTCAGCAGGGATTGTGCAGTAGAGGCGGGCTATTAGGTGGCAAAGATCGGTGCATGGGATTTGCAAGATCGGGCCTGATTAGTGTGTAGCAATTGGAGATTATACTGAGAGCTTGTGAGGAGCTTTGTATGATGATTTTTACATGATCTCTATGACATATATAATATACATATAGTTGGGGTTTTCAGCTTTAAGCTTTCCCATTACATATTGTGTTCATATGTGTGAATTTTTATGTTTTTAATGTGTGCATGCAATTGATTTTATTTCCGCATGTAATGATCAATGGTAGAAGATATTTTGTATTGTGCATGAAGATAAAATAGTGTGTGATCAGGAGAATCTCGGTGAATAATATATCAGTTATTCAAATTTCTACATGGTATCAGAGCGATATTGATCATTGGAGAAATTGCAAAGCATTGAAGCGGTTGAGTTTTGTGTTGTGAATTCTAAATTGCTATGTGATTTCTCGTGTCAAAGTTGAGATGTCTTTCAACTGGATCAAGTGATTGAGCAGGCCCTTGAGGGCAGCCTCAAATTATATTTCATGGAAGGACAGGATGGAGGCGGTGCTGGAGGATAATGGGTTGAAGGATTTCATAGATGTTGATATTCCTAAACCGGGTTCTAGCGATGCTGCCGCATTTGACGCATGGCAAAAGAAGGTAGCAAGGTGTCGAAGGATTCTGTTGGAAGGTGTGAAGGATCACATAGTATCCAGCCTTCATGGTAAATATTCTCCATTATTGATGTGGAAATCATTGACAGACTTGTTCCAAAGCAAGAGCGACTAGAGGAAGTTGGCGCTCAAGGATAAACTCAGAAAATAAAAATGGAGAAGAATGACACTATTCCAGTATACTTGAAAAAGTTTGTCCACTACAGGGATGAGCTTGGGAGTGTAGGAGTTAGTGTGGATGATGAGGAATTGGTGAGCTTGGCTCTCCTTGGGCTTCTGAAGAGTTGGAATTCCTATCAGGACTCTGTCAATGGTCGGGAGAAATTGCTAAGATGGGAGCGACTTTGGTCAGATCTTGTGCAGGAGGAGATAAGGTAGGATACCAGGGATGGATCTTCATCAAAGAATGATGATGAAGAGGATTTCACTTTTGCTACCAAAGCAAGGAAGGGGAAGGGTAAGCAGAATGCTTCTCAATCCGGTGTGGATGGTAAAGAGCGTGACATGTCCAAAGTGAAGTGTTTTCACTATCACGAGCATGGAAATTTCGCCACACATTGTCCACAAAAGAAGAAGAACAAGTAGGCTGTTGGAGCTGCAGCTGGTGAGGCTCTTGCCTCGCAATTTGAGCTGGACTTCTCATTGATCGCATGCATGGTGTCTAGTGCATTGGGATCAGGGTGGTATTTTGATAGTGGCGCTTCCTTTCACATGACGGGAGATGTAAATTTTTCAGCGACTTGGTGGAGAAAGATTCCTAGCCTGCATGTTGAGTTGGGCGACAATGGACGATACAATGCGACTGGCATTGGTACCATTACCTTTCAGAGGGAGTCAGGTAAACTCATTCTTTTACAAGATGTAGTGCATGTTCCAGGTTTAAAGAAGAATTTAATCTCAGTCGCAATGTTAGAGGATAAAGGGTATGATGTTGTCTTTAGTGAAGGAAAATTTTTCCTTCGGCACAAATCAATAGGACAAGTCAAGAAGGTTTGGATTCGAGCAAAGAATCTCTACAGACTTGAACTAGATGGGATTTCTACGGAACTTCCTATTGTTGGGAAGTGCAAGAAAGCCATGTAATTGAAGCTTGAGAGGGAGCTAGATTTGCATGCAGGTAAGAGTGAACCTCGGGATGTGGAGCAGCCACAAGATGAGGATCATGGAGTGGGAGAAACCACTCATGCAGAGAAATTTTGTGCCAGATGGACAGAGGGAGTGCATGCAGCTATACCACCAGGTGAGAGGTGGGGCAACATGCATGATTAATCCCAAGAGGATATTTATGGGCAGGATTCATGAGATGGTGTGGATCTCATGAATTGAACCAAGCTACGAGGTGCCCACAGCGTAGCAGTAGCATGATCAGTTGGATTGATGCAGGCAGATCAAAGTGACAGTGTCGGATACTGGAGCATGAATCAGAGTTGACAGCAAGTGCAGAGTGCATGGGTGCAAGAGTTCAACAGCGCAGTGGGTCCTGATGACATGTGCAGTTGGGCCCAGCAGAAGTCAAAGACTTTGATGATAGATGCATCAGATTGATTGAGTTGTTTGGAGCCTATTCAGTTTCAGAGGGGTTATAGAGCAGATGCATGGAGTTGCATGGCGCTTGTGAAGGTTGCAGGGCGAATGCATGGAGTTGCATGTTGCATGCAAAGACAGTCCTTTCTTGTTGAGAGGGAGTGTTGAAGATTGCAACAAGAAATAGTGAAGGAGGCATCCTGAATCATCATTCCTGATCCTAGTTGGAAAGTGATCACCTAAACTAGGTGGGGGCCACACAGGTGATTTTTGTCAAGTCCATTTTTAGACTATGTCTATTTTTAGACATATGGATCATGTTCTATAAGTTGCAGGATGCTATTTGTGGATGGTTGGTCAAGTTGGAAAAATAGATGGACTTCTATTTTTAGACATATTGGGTGGAATCTATTTTTAGATTGCCAGTCTAAAAATAGATATGTCGAATACTATTAGCTCTTAATAATATTTGGACTCTAAACATTATCTTATTCTCTTGGAGCACTTCAGTTAAGTGCACAGATGTGGCACAGGAGCTGACAGAAGGAATTATGCTATTCTTGAGGGTTATGTGGAGCTATTGCATGAAGACTTCAGTTAGAACTCATGTGACAGAGTTTTGTGGAGTTGATTGAGGAAGTTAGTGGAGTTGTATTCAGTTTAACTAATCTAAACATAGTTGAGCTATTTGTATCTAGTTTAACTGATTGATACAATTAGTGAGAGTGGTGTGAATTAATTATTAATTAATTCACTAATTATAACTCATTAATCAACTAAAGAATACATCAGTTAACTTCAGTGCATGGACAGTTTCAGTGGAGACTAGTGCAGAGATAGGTGAAAGGGAAAGTGTGACTATCAGTTGTGACTATAAGTGATGCATGGTTTGCATCCAACACTCAGTACAAATGCCTTTAAAGACTGTGTGAGCAAGGCTGGGGTAATTCATTCTCATCAAGAGGCATTCTTCAGCAGGGGTTGTTAACAGAACCAAAAAGATATCGTGGGCAAGTGGGCAAGATTAAAAAGGGATGATAAGATCGGGCCCCGATTAGTATATATGGAGATTATACCGAGAGCTTGTGAGGAGCTTCTAGTAGTGATGATTGTCTAATGATCTCTCATGACATATAGGAGTATAATATACAGATAGTTGGGGTTTTCAGCTTTAAGCTTTCCCATTACATACTGTGTTCATATGTGTGAATTTTTATGCTTTTAATGTGTGCATGCAATTGATTTTATTTCCGCATGTAATGATCAATGGTAGAAGAGATTCTGCATTGTGCATGAAGATAAAATAGTGTGTGATCAAGAGAATCTCGGTGGATAACATATCAGTTATTCAAATTTCTACACATTCATATGTTGTCCATGCTACTAAATCAAATAAATTATGACATTAAAAATCAATTTATTGGTTTCAAGGGGCCAACTCAATTGGTGATCAAAGTAATGTGATTCTTGAGAAAATTAAGAGATCCAAGGTTCAAATATCCCAATTGTGACCCAATTTACGGAGAGGAGGACAAGCCATAAACTCCCAGAGGTTTACTAGTAGCTATGTGTTAAGCATGCTATTGGGTTCCTCTGGGATAATAAAAAAAATGTCACTTGAATTATGGTAAAATGGAAATTTATCTAAGATGATACTTGGTTCACCTTCTATTTTTTCCCATAAATATGTGTGAAAGTAATGTGCTTAGTTTGACATATTAAAAAAAATATATCACAATTAATTCATAGTGATATGTCATTAGCTTGAAACTCCTCTAGTCTCATTTTGTTTGTTTATTTACTTCTATTGAAAATTATGGTAGAAAATCTTGAATTTATTTTTTGAAACATAAAAATGAAAATAAATTTCAAGAATTTAAATTCATAGTTGAAAATTAATATAATAAAAGTAATAATATTGATAATAAGAGATATTCACTAAAAATGAATTTAATACAAATTTATCTAATCACGGTATTCAACATCAGAAGGTTATTTCTTATGCATCTCAACAAAACTAAATAACTGAAACAAATAATAGAATTTCACTTAAATGGTTAAATGTATGTGTTATTCTAAAGGACTAGATAAAAAGTTGTTTTTAGGCCATTTTTTCTACTAACTATATTTTAAATCAAGTTACTACTAAGAATTGAAAATTACTCCCAAAGAAAAATCGAATGAAAAAACATGTCATATGACAGTTAATATGACAATTAAAATACAATTCAACTTGCATATAATTTAGTATCTCACTTTAAAACCAAACACATTGATCTTGATGCTCACTACGTTCAAGATCTTATTGTGAGTGTTGTTATTTCTTATGGAGTATTGTCCGACGAGGTCGAAAGCAACACATATATTTCACTTTATAAAGTAATAATATCTAATGTTACAACAAAAGTTGTAATTTTATGTAATAAAATTATCCCACATCATCATGGAGTATGATATTATTGCTATCATTTATTATATAAAAAGATGAAATTACATTTATCCATGTATTATTGAGATGCGATCACATATCTCTTGATATAAATAGAAATAAAAAAGACCCGTAAATATACAAACATGAAAATATTATAAGACTTTATTTTCCATGAATGTTTACCACATTGAGGCTTTACTACAAAATTCAAAAAACAAAATCCTCAATCACAAAATAGCTAAGATTTCATTTTAAGATCGAAAACTCCTTAACATAGAGGATAGAATCAGCCTCAGTGAACCTGAGTTGTATAAGATCGACGGGGATGGCAGCGGTTGCAGAGTAGGGTTCAGCGGTAGCAGTGGCAGGTGCTACATGCTCTTATTCCTCAGATGATGTGCCTAGTTTCGCAGTCATTCGTTTTGGTCATGTGCCTCTGCTTCATAGGGTTCGTCTTGGCCCTCCATGTCTTAGGCATGTTTCTTCACTACAAATCCAAAGGTGCTTGTTGAGGGCTTTAGATTATGCATCTCTTTTGGGCCTTCTTAGGCTATTGCACGAGGTATAGTGGATTGGGGGTCATGTGCCTCAGGTATGTGATGAGGCTAGATGAGGGAGGTTGTGTGCCTCAAGCCTATGACGAGGTTAGATGAGGGAGGTTGTGTGCCTTCGAGCTTGCTCAAGTTTCTTGGGGATGCGGCAACCTTGTTTGTCCATGATCTAGTTAGATTCTACTTATGGAGACACAAGCGTATGTTGTCAGTATTTTTTGCACTTGCTATGGAAAAATTTGTGTTGGGATGTGTGTTTCATTGTCTGTAGTGGCACAAATTTGTGGTGGGTTATGGCATCCTGGCCGCAGTGTTTCAAGAAATACTAGACCAAATCTAGTATGTGGTTCGATGTTAAGGAGGCCCTAAGAGTTGGATCGTGGCTATGCATGTGAAGCATACACAAAAGCAAATGAGGGGGTAGTTGGAACCCTAGCCGCCCCTGCCCCTGGTTCAGGACATCCCTCAAGCAGACAACCAGAGTATCTTTTGGTGCTACCAGGGTGTCTTATATTGGGCTCGGGAACAGATTAATGAAGAAATAAATGTATATATAAGTAAATTGAAACTGAAATAAACACACACAAGTAAATACACAATGATTTTCGCGGTAAAACCTTGACAGGGTGTCAAGGAAACCTCCACGAGGAAAGGGACTGGAAACTTCTATTAATCAAGAATGATTCTCCATCATTACAAGCCTCTTGGGCCACCTCAATTAATATGAGCTAATTTGTTACATCGTTATATAATTGTGTCTACAAACCAATTGACCGATAATAAAAATATTTCCCATAATTAAATTTAATTACTTTTGTTTTCTTATTTCAACAAACTCCACCTTGACAAAATTTTCCTAATCCCTTTCCCATGCCCATTCATCATCTCTTCTGCAAGCCAAGAGAAGCCAGACACCTTCTCAGCTTCTCTACTGTAATTGGCTTCGTGAATATCTCTACATGATTTTCCTGTGTATGGACCTTCTTGAGAACTACTTTTCCGCCATCGATCACATGTCTCACAAAGTGATACCTTACATCAATGTGCTTGGTCTTGTTGTGATAAGTTGGATTTGTAGCCAAATGAATAGCACATTGACTGTCACAGAACACATTCACTTTCACCTACGTCCTTCCAATATCATCAAGAAGAACTTATAACCAAATTGCCTCTTTACAGGCCTCTGAAGCAGCTATATACTCTGCTTCAGTAGTGGACAAAGCAATTGTCTCTTGAAGCTTTGACATCCAATTGATTTCTCCACCTAAAAGAGTAAAAACATAACCTGTAGTAGACATCCTTTTGTCCAAAACACCGGCATAATCAGCATCCACATATCCGTAGACTGATCCTTCACGTCCTTCAAAGACGATGCAATGGTCACTTGTGCCTCTCAAATACCGAAGCACCCATTTCACTGCTCACCAATGTTCTTCCCCTAGATTTTCCATGAACCTGCTGACAACTCCAACTGCATGTGAAATGTCAGGTCTTGTAGATACCATCGCATACATTAAGTTTCCTGCCGCATTTTCATATGGTACACGAGACATATACTTCTTTTCTTCATTATCTAGGACTCAAAACTGAAGAAAGCTTAAAATGGGAAGCTAATGGACATTAAGAGGTTTCACATTGTTCATACTGAACTTTTCAAGTACTTTTTACACATACTTATGCTATGATAACCAAGGCTTACCATTCTTCCCATCTCTGTGTATCTCCATGCCCAATATATGTTTTTTCCGCTCCAAGATCCTTCATATCAAAAGTCCTAGATAGCTGAGCCTTTAACCTATTGATTTCTTCCATGCTTTTGCTTGCAATAAGCATATCGTCAACATACAACACCAATAATGAATATTTCATTGAAACTTATGAAGTATACACAATGATCATACTCACTTCTGATAAAATTTTGGCTCACCATGAAGGAGTCAAACTTCTTGTACCATTTCCTGAGCAACTACCTCATGCCATACAATGATTTCCTGAGCTTGCAAACTAATCTTCTATTGTGATCTTGTACAAAACTTTTTGGTTGTTCCATATATATCTCTTCATCCAAATCACCATGAAGAAAATATGTTTTAACATCTAACTGTTCTAACTCAAGGTCAAGTAATGCATTTAGTGCTAACACAGTACAAATAGAAACAAGTTTAAATAATGGTGAAAAAATATCATGAAAATCAATACCTTCAACCTGAGAATACTCTTTTGCACCAAAAAACACTTATCCCTTTAGGAATTTCTACAATATCTCGGGTTTTGTTCTTGGCTAAGGAATCCATTTCTTCTTCCACAGTCTTTTTCCATTTTTCATTGTCTGCATCATCCATTGCTTCCTGATAACAAGAAGGCTCCCCATCTTCAATGATCAACGCAAAAGATGAAGCAGAATCTTCATACATTTTGGGCATTCTTCTTTCCCTTGTAGACCTTCTTAGAGAGACTGGTTGTTGAATTAGTTCTGGAAATTCTACAGTTTCATTTACTTCTTCACTTTTTTCTTCAAAATTCTCTCCTTCCTTTTGACTTTCTCGAAAAATTTTAGCCTCTAATTGAATTTGTTGATTTGGTGATACCTGTTCCTGATCAACTTTTCCAACATCCGATTATAAAATAGGAGACTCATCAAATGTTACATCTTTACTAATGACTATATTCCGTGAAGAAGAATCCCATAACTTGTATCCTTTCACTGCATAATCATACCCAATAAAGACATAACATTTTGATTTTGGACCTAACTTTGAGCATTGATTCCTAAGAATAAAAGCATAGGCACCACAACCAAAAAACCTTAAATGTGAATAATCACAAGATTGGCCTGACCAAAATTCTTCAGGAATTTTACAATTTATGGCAACAGATACTGCTTATGCCCACATCTCCTTTGGCAGGTTAGCATTGTTGATTATGCTTTTGGCTCTTTCCATAAGAGTTTGATTCATACGTTCAGCAATGCCATTTTGTTGAGGAGTATAAACAGGATTTTTATGTCTAATAATCCCTTCATCCTTATAGTATTGTTCAAATTCTAAAGAAGTAAAATCACTGTCATTGTCAGTTCTTAAACATTTAACTGATTTGTCTGTTTTATTTTCCACCATAGCTTTAAATTGTTTAAAAACATTAAATACATTAGCTTTATTTTTCAACATATAGACCCAAAATTTTTGGGAGAAATCATCAATATATGTTACGAAATATAATGCACCTCCATAAGATACAGTAGGAGATGGACCCCAAAGATCAGAATGAATATAGTCTAAAATTTCTTTACTATTATGACTTCCAGTTTTAAATCTCTGTTTACATTGTTTTCCATACACACAATGTTTACAAAAATCCAACTTCAAGGATTTCAAATCAAGAAGACACTTGTGGTTCATCAGTACCTGAAGACCTTTCTCACTCATGTGACCCAGTTGTTGATGCCATAGGCGAGAACCTTCTTCTGCATTTTTTGATACAATCGTTGCCTCACTAACTTGAGTACTTCCTTTGATTCTGTAAAGACTTCCAACATTTTCTGACTTCATAACAACTAGGGCGCATTTTGAGACTTTCAACACTCCATTATTGATCTAGGCAGCTCCAGACACCCTCAGGAGATCAAGAGGGCTCAGAAATTGTCAAAATTCAAAGTGTTCGGATTGCTCTCGAACCAATTTCAAGTTGAAGTACTCATCGCCCTGATTCCAATGGTGCGAACGGATCTCCAATCTGAGCCCGTATGGAGAAGTTAGAGTAAGTCAAAGTTGGGCAGTGGGACAAGTTGAAGTGTCCCACAAATTCACCAACAACCGGCAAGCAACCCAGCACCCGAAAACAGGAAAAGTTGTGGCCTCTTTAAAAATCCCAATAACCCTTATTTTTGTTAAGTTCAAAAACGAACAATTTTTTTAATAAAACAAAAAAATATAAAAATTGTATGGATCCACAAAAGAATCAAACTCCATTTGGGTCGGCGGGCCATGACCCACGTCGAACCCCACGGTGTATAAACCACCATATAACAACCATGCCACAAAAAAAGTAGAGGAAGGGAGATGGGCCACCCCCGGCAGACCCGCCTACCCACTAACCACCACACTATGTTAAAAGCCACGGACAGTGACCGGGGTAGGCGGGGCTCAAACCTGCCCAGCCCACATGGTTCGGCACCCACCAGGCGGCCCCATGTTTAAAGATATTCAAACCACATTTAAAAACTGCCAACCCAAAAATAAATCAAAACCAAAATACGACCAACGGTTATATGTGATATAAAAAGTGCCTCCAATTCAATGGTTATGTGCCCAACCATAAATAGGAGAGGCTGAATTTGATCCCCCGGCCTCTCCTCAAGGATTTCCAAACTTTTCCAATGCACCATAACCACTTATGTGGTAAAGTCCGCCACCAAAACCTTATATGAACTCCAATTTCATTTGCATGGGACAGAGGAGGACGGACCAGCGGAGCAGGAGAGCGGTGTTGAGAATTTATAGGGTTGGGGTTTAATTCAAATTCTCTTCTTGATAATTACTTGTGAGCTTACTTGAGTTACTTATGTCTTATCTTCATTATCTTATTTAGTCTTTCATCAAGTCAATTATCAAAATACACAAGACACAAAATTAGGTTCCTAGAGCCAAGGCAAAACCTATCCCTCTTGGAGAGGAAAACCCGCAAAGAATTCTTCTTATAGATCGTCAAATGAAAAGTACCATGACCAAGACTCAGACCCTTGACCTAGGTATGATTCCAATACCTTGTCACTTCTTCTAAGTCTTCCTTCAACACTAATATTTCTTTCTTCATCAATGTGTATTGATCAACATAGAGAACTCGGTCTCTAATCCTTACGATATAATGGAGATGTCGAACCTTTGAGTAGGAAGGTAAATCTATGATTTACCTTCCCCCTTTTTCCACACTGCTTTATAACATAATCAACTTTATTCACAGCTTCATAATGCTTCACAACAAATATGCTTGAACCAAACCTTTTATTATGTTGTGCTTATCTTGTACTTATTCGAATTTATGTCACTATTGTATCAGCATATAACATCAATGTATCCGCATATATATATTACAAATATATCATTTACCCTGATCCGATTACATAAATACCAGATATGTTCTATCCGCAGAAAATACTAGACTTCTCTGCCATCCATATTAGCCACAGAATAATTCGCATTTTCTTCAAAGTAATCCGCACATCCAACTGTGATTCATCTGCACTAGAAAACCTGTGCTTTTCCACATCTTTTGCACATATTAATTCGCATCCAGTTCAGACCAATCCACATTGAAAACCCTGAACTAGTCTCCTAAATCTGCATTGTATCTTCTATCTTAAGTTTGCATTACACTTCTTATTATAATTTTCATTTTCTTCATAGATGACCGCAAATATGGCTTTCACTTATCCGCAGAAAAGTGGTATATATACAGACAGTCTCACTGTCTTTAGACTGACCACCAATTATGCTTGTAGGTCGACTTATCAGTTGATTGGAGGTCGACTACAACACATCGTAATATAGTTTAACTTGCAGCATGTTGGAGGACTGAATGAGACCATTCATTCACGGTTTCAAGGACTAGGTCTTGGAGCATTACTTAGACTAGATGCTTCATATACATATGACACATATTACATTTGTATCTAGAAGATAAAACCCTAGATAGACATCAAGAAGAAGTCTACCAACCTATTATAAACTCTTGCTCATGAAACCAAGCCAAGTTTAAACAATTTTGCAAATCTTCATTTTATAACTTATCAGCCAAAATTCAAAAAAAAATCAATCATGATTACGCTGTATGACTGAAAAAGACTTCCTTTCTCGTAAGTAGTGGCATTTGGACTTGCACACTTTCAGAAACATTATTTTTTTTAGTATGGGGCATTACCTTTTCTTTTCTCTACCCTCTTTTCTTCTTTTCTTTGTTTTTTTGTGTTTATCTTTCTGATCTTTTATTCAAGCAATGTTATGTACAATTAATAAAGCTTCAAACTGAGATTTTCAACAAAAATAATGCTTGAGCATCCTACCATTGACAGGACCTCCAAATAATTATGTTCCGTCCATTTCTTGTAGGAAAAATGCATTGTTACCTCTTGCAGAATGGATGATGTATGGACCCTTCCATAGATTGTCAAATTTTCCATGTTTACCTTTGTCCTCTCTTCTTGAATCCCACTTCAGCACTTTGTCTCCAATGTTGAAGTCATCTGCTTTGGTCCTTTTGTCAAAAAGCTTCTTGATGTTTTCCTGCACTTGATGTGTTATGTTGTATACTTCTTCCCTTGATTGCTACAATTGAATGGTTTGGTTCAGCCTCCTTTGTATATCATTCTCCTCTAATTGTACCTCTTGAATAAGCTTCATCACTGGGACTCCCAAGGATGTTGGAGAAACTGCATCCATCCATACACTAGCTGATAGGGAGACATATTAATTGATTTCTTGTTTGTTAATCTGTCTACCCATAGTGCATGCACCAGTTTGTTATGCCATTACTTTTTGTTCTCTTCCAGTAATTTCTTGATGATATTTACCAAACTTTTTTTAGAGGACTTAGCCAACCCATTACCTTGAGGGTAATAAGTTGTAGAATTCCCTAATGTAATGTGATACTTGTTGCAAAATTCCACCATTCTCTTCGATTTAAATGCAACAGCATTATCACTGATGATTTTTCTTGGACAGCCAAATCTGGACAGAATATTGGTTTCAAGGAATTTGATGATTACCAAGTCAATGGCAGACCTTGAAAGGATGGCTTCTATCCATTTGGTGAAATAGTCAGTTGCAGTGAGGATCCATTTATGTTGAGCAGAGGAGGCAAGATGGACTTCTCCAATAAAATCTAAACCCCACTGCTAAAAATGAGCTTCAAGACTAATAGGTTGTAAAGGCAAAGGTAGTAGTTTTCTCTTTCCCTCAAATATTTGGCATTTATGGTAAGTCACTACTAGCTTGTGGATATCAGGGAAAAGAGTGGGCCAATAAAAACCATCTCTAAGGATTTCGTTGGTAGTGGTTTTCCAATAGAGATGACATCCACATTCACCTTCATGAAACTCATGCATGATTCTATCTGCATCTTCTTCAAGCAAACATTTAAGCAAGATACCAACAGAATTTTTCCAATATAAAGCTTTATCTAGAATGCAAAAATTTACAATTTTTAGTTTCAAGAATCTGGCCTTTGTTTTGGACAAACCAAGAGGAGCATTTAGATTAAAAAGCACATATAATATATCATCATACCAGAATGAGTTCAAAAATGCTTCTTCAATAGGTGGAGTCACCAACTCCTCTTGTTCATCCAAGGAATGTATCGTGTTTATGTACAGTGCTTGAAATTTTGCTTCAGCCATTATTTTGGCCAGTCCTTGCCCTTTGATTAGCTTGGTGGGCTTGATCTCTAGATCATACTCTAAGATGACATCAATCCACTTACCTCTTTTACCATCAGGATCCTAAGTTAGTATGTCCTTAACAACTGCATGAGGAACAAAACCAATGACATCTGAATGCAAGATGTAAACTCTGAAATCTTTTAATGCTTTGATTAAGGAAAAATCTTTTTTTTCCCTAATGCTATATTTCAGAGGTGCATCTCTTAGTTCCCTGTTGAAGAAAGCTATGGGTTTTTCTTGTCCCATTATGTTCTTTTGTAGTAATACTACAGAAATTGTGTGTTCTGATGCAAATGAGAAAATGAAGAAGTCCTTAGTGAAGTCAGGGCCGATGAGGACTGGTGTTTGGGTGAGAGCTTGTTTTACCCAGTCAAAGGATTGTTTTGCTTCTGTGGTCCATTTTACTCGTTTTCCTCTTTTCAGCATGTTAGTAATGTTTCTTAGGAATTCTACAAGGTTTGGTATGAACCTTATTAAGAAGTTGATCTTTCCAATGAAATATTGAAGCTCTTTGATGTTCCTAGGGTGACTGATCTGCAATATCCCCTCAATCCTCTTTGGGTATCTCTTAATCCCTTCTTCAGATATGATATGGCCTAAAATTTTTCCTTCTTGAAGACCAAACAGATTTTTTTTAGGATTTAAAGATATACCATACTTTCTACATTTTTCAAGGACCTTTCTTAGGTGAACTAGGTGTTCTTCATCAGTTTTTGAATAGACAGTTATGTCATCAAGGTATATCACAATGAAGTAACCTATTTCTTCAGAAAAAGAAATTTCCATGGTTCTTTGAAAAGTGGCCCCAACATTCATTAACCCAAAAGGCATTTTGACATACATGAAGGTGCCCCAAAGTGTAGTGAAGGCGGTTTTGTGCTGATCATATGGACGTACTAGCACCTAATTATACCATGAAAAACCATCAAGAAAATATATTCTTTTGGAGCCTACTACCCTTTGTTGTATATGATCCATCTTAGGTAAAGGGTAGTTGTCTTTCAGGGAGGTTTTGATTAAATTTATGAAGTCTATGCATAGCCTAATTTCCCCTGTTTTCTTCCTCACTGATACAAGATTTGAGACCCATTCCAAGTACCTGAGTGAGAATATTATTCCAGCATCATACATTTTTTATTTATTTCTCAACCAGAGGCATTAGGACAGGGTTTATTCTGTGCAATTTCTGCTTAAATGGTTTTTGGTTTTCCTTGAGAGGAATCTTATGTTGAATTATGCTTGTATCAAAGGACTTCAAGTCCTCATATCCCCATGCAAACACATCATTAAATTATTTGAACATCTCAATGTATTTCTGTTTTATAAGAGCTGGCAGTGTTTTAGATAGTTTTATCATTTTAGGTTCTTCCTCACTGCCTATGTTGCATTCTTCTACATCTATTTCTGTGGATTCTATTTTAGGCTTCCTAGCAACATCATTGAAATCAAACAATTCTTCTAAGGGGACAAGTCCTCTTGGCAATATTTTGTCTTTTCATTGCGATACCTCAAGGTCCTTTTTATCTGGATTTTCACATAGTTCTGCCTCATGAGGGTATTCTAATAGATTTATATCAGCAGCATAAGGTGGCTCTGTTTTGTGTGTCTTTTCCTCAGCATAGCAGTTCTCTTTATGATATGAGTTTGATTTTGGCATTTCAAACTCATTTTTGGGCTGCAGGAAGTCTTCAATCTGTTTGTCACTTTCAAAAAATTGCCAATAATCTATGTTATAAGGGACTGTTGGTCTCTATTTGACTTTTATTGTGTATTGTTCATTGACATGAGGCAGTTTACAAGTGCTGGCAACACATGCTAGTTCATTTTCAAGGTTGTTTTGAGTTCTTGGGACAAAGGTAATTTCATATTTTTCAAATGTTTTTAGGAGGTCTAAGGCAGTTTTTCTATATTCTCTTAACCTGGGATTTTTGGCTGAATGTTCTCCTTTAATTTGCCTAATAATTAACTCGGAATCTCCCTGAACAGAAATCCTCTTAGCTCCTATATTTTTCACTAATTTTAAACCTAGGAGAAGAGCTTCATATTCTGCAATATTGTTTGTACATTGAAAATCCAGCTTGTAAGAGTGACCCTCATTAGTGTTGTGTATCCAAACACCTACTCCTGAAGCAGCTTTGCCACAAGAGCCATCAAAGCTCATGTTCCAAAGAGTTTCAAGTTCAGATTTACCATTATGTTGTTCTTCATTTGGTGTTTGGTTTGACTGTTCTGACTGGTCTTGCTCTTCCTCTTTTCTATCTACTTGTTCATTAATGACATCTTCATTGTACAAAATAAATGAATCAAGGTCTGAATGAACAAAATAGAGAGGGGTGTTATTTTTCTTATCTTGGTTGCTTACCATGTATTTCATGTGAGTTTCTTTGCATAGTCTTCTTGTTTGGTTAAAGACTGGAATGGTAGCATATGTCATGTCCATTTGGATGGTTCCTTGGAGTTTGGCTCCCCGTGATATTGATAAAAGCATGTCATATTTTGGGGGAATGTCAGCCACTACAATATCCATTACAAGGCTCTTGGCTGGTGTTTATGCCAGATTAACACATAGATCTTTGATTAGGCCCAGACATTTAACTCTACTTGAATCAAAAGAGTACAAGTCTTTGTATGGTCTGGTTATTTCAAGGCCTAATATTTCCATCACTACCTTTGGCATGAGGTTATGTGAAGCACCAGAATCTAGCATGGCATTGTGTAGGGTTTAGGGTTCTGGCTTGTCATCAGTCAAATTTAGAGTATCAGTGTTATTTCCTACGTTTAAAGCATTCAAAACTTGAGATATATATACATCTTGAGTCACTAATTTAGTAAGGGGTATGGCTATTTTTATCTTGGCAATTTCACTCTCAATACTGAATGGTGTTTGTGTTCTTGGCAAATTTAAATCAGTTTTATCAGACATTGTTTTTTCAGCAACTTTAGTTTGCTTATTTTTATTTGGAATCTTAGTTAAAACAATTTTTTCAGGGCCACTATTTGATGTACTAGGGCAGCTTTGGTCACCATCCTATTAGTTGATTTTGTTTTTTCTTTGATCATAATTCTTAGCCATTGTGTTTGTATTTTTTGTTGTCTTTATAGGATTGTTTTCAGGGGTCTTCCTAGCAGAAATTTCTAGTTTGTTCCTATTGGGGATATCTTGGGTTTTCCTACTTATGAGGTCATACTGCCTATGAACCTCCATGATAGCATTTTCAAATCCTAGTTTGTATTCTTTAGAATCCTCATATGTTCTTTCAGCTTGGTTTGAGGAAAACAGGCCTTGTTCTTCTTCTGTGAGAAAAACAATGTCCTCGTTATCAGAGTCTATTAGATTCACATGGTTTTCTTCTGGCTCCTCAATCTCTCTCTCCTCTTCATCTACATATTTTTTTTGGAAAGGAGGTCTGATTTGCTGGTTAGTTTATCTTTGTCTTATTTGAGGAGGATCTCTTTTGAATTTTTGGTTTCTGTTTTTTTTTTGAGGATTTGTTTGATTTTCCCTATGGGGTGCTCTTTCATTTAAGTTAATTCTCTCCATCATCCTTTCCATTTTCCTAACTAGACTTTCAATTTTAGCGTCAGATGTGGAGGCCATAGGTTCCTCTTTGTATGTAACCCTCTTTTTTGTTCTCATTCTATCCCTTTTAGCAATTAGATTGGCTTCTACACTTACTACTCCCCTTTGCATGTCTTCTAAGGTAAGGGGATCCCTTTCTCTTAATTAGTAAGCCATTTCTGGAATCAAATCCATCTGGAAATTTTACTATGGCTAGGCCTTGTGGGGGTTTCATGTGGGGAGGAAGTGCATTATATACACTATTGAACCTAGTGCAGTAGTCTTGAACACTCTCCTCGACATTTCTTTTAATGTTCTCATACTCAGATAAGATTTGAAGAGGATTTTTCTTAGTTTCCCACGAGTTTATGAATACTTGATGAAGGGAAGGGAGATCATGAATGCTATTAGGGGTTAAGCTCTTGAACCATTTCTTTGCTTCTCCCCCTAAACTTTGGGAAACATTCTCATTTGCATGGTCTCATCTTCTAATTCTTGGTAATCAAAAGCATCATTCATCTTGTCTACATGGTGTTGGGTAGTTGTAGGATCAGTCCCATTAAAGTGAGGGATTCTAGATTGATAGTCCTGTGGCATAGGTAGTAAAGGTTGTGGTAGTACCAATGGGGCATACCATGCTGCCATGTTTTGAGGTAAAGGAACCCAAGGAGGATTTATAAGAGGAGGGTTTATGAGTGGAGGTGGAGGATGAAATGGAGGGGTTTGAACAGTGGATGTATGAGAGGGGGTAGAAAATATACTTGGACCAGTTAGCCGATATTGAGCAGATTTGGAACGAAGAGTCAAAGTGTTGGAGAAGCTGAAGATCAGGAGTGGAAGGAGAGGCTTCTCTACTAGGACTCTATTGTAAGCTGGTAGGCTCAAGTTTTGTCTAGTCTATCCAACTCCTAAATTCTCCAATCAGACCCAACAGAGGAAAAACATTTAAATAATAGAAAGCAGACAGACTTAAGGTGTTGGACAGCATATCTTAACCTAAATTTTATATTTTTTTATAAGGGAAATTGATGTACAAAATGGAAAACAAAAGGAAACCATTACAAGATCAGAATAACATCACCATTTAACCAAGTTCATGAATCCTTTGAATATGCTTGTTCCATTGATATCCATTCCAAAACAGTTACAGCACTTCAAAGCCAACTTCTTTACAACTTAGAGTTTATGCAGTATTCAGCTCAACAACCAACCAACAAAAAACATGAAGCATACATGCAGTATTTATCTGCAAAATGAGGAGGTGATCCTAAGCTAGGGTTTCAGATGTTATTTATTACAGAGTTAATGCATTTTTGACCTTTGAGACCATGCAAGGCCCAAGGAAAAATATTTAAGACAACCTCACTGTAATAATAACTCCTAACTTCATTGTTTGAGCTAACTTTGGAAATATTTGAATTTTAAGGCTTTTTAGTAACTTTTGTAATAAATGTTGGGTAGGTGAATAATATCTATGACTGTTGTAATAATTGTTGATGTCTTTGTTGAAAGAAAACATGATGTAGGTGTCCAAATGTGTCCTTTGAAGAAGTAAAAGCCCTCAGTTGAGTTATTCGAATTGGTCTTTGTGTAGATCCGCCTTTATTTATCTCTTAAAACTTTGTTTTAGGCATTTAACTTGGATTTTCTTTAAAAACTATTATAATTTGTTTTATCTCTTTTATCTTCATCTCTGTCTTTTGATTTGTCTTTAATCTTTCTGATTTTATGCCTTTAAACCTGATTTGCCTTCTAACCTCTGTTTTAGGCCTCTAAACCTGATTTGCATTTACTGTTTTCTTTATCCCTGAGTGGATTTGACCTTGGAACAATTATAAGATAATGACATTTGCCACCACATGGATGCAAAATCGTCATTTTCATCTTCATCACTTTCACTCTAGATGTCTCTCTACCATGGTAAATCCATTTGGCTACCATCAGCAACATCAGGTCCCAACATTGTGCCCTCTGCAACCATTGCAGGTTCTCCAACTTTATTGTCATCCAATTTCTCTGTGTTCTGGAGAAGGTAATGTCCTGTGCCATTAGTAGCATCTTCAAAATCTTCTATAGTTTCCACCATAAAATTCAACTCATCTTTTTTTTCATATTCCATCAATATTTTTTGATAGAATTTCTTCATGTTTGGTCTTGTGTGCTTCCTCCATGTCATTTTCCTACAAGTAATCATTACTTTGGCACCCAAATGGACTATCAAGTTTATAACCTGTGTCATCTACAAGACCAAGTTTTTCCCCTTTCCCTTGCTGTAAATTGTTTTCATTCAGGAGTAGACAGTCTACATCATCAATACTTTTAGCTGATAAATCTTCCAACACCCCTATAGAAGTGCTAAACTTTGTCCCATTTTTCTCACTTGCAGGTTCTGAACTGAGAAGATAATCCTCCTTGGAAATTTTAGGTCCTTCTTGAATAACCATGTCTCGACATTCTATTACATCTGAGCCAGATTCTAGCAAAGGAAAAGTAGTGCCTGAAACATCCAAGGATTTTGGGGAGCCAGAAAGATGCTTATCATAATCAGGTTGTATTGAAGATCCAGAATCCAATGTACTTGACTATTATAAAGAGCCTACAGAGATAGTTTTGAGACCATCAATGCTCGACGAACCTGGGGAACATGGGAAAAGAACTTTTCTACTAGAATACTTCTCCTCAGTTTCCTGAGGTAAACCATGCCTTGAGCTATCTCTGAACGCTAGAGGGGATCCTGAAGCTAAAAGTTTCGTTGGTTGACCAATTAGTCCAGTTATGTTAATCCCAGACAGCATTTCCTCTAGCTTTTTCTTCATCTCTTGAGAAAGAGTTGTATATTTGAACACATCTGGTGTTACACTTCCATAATATTCACTACTCGATTTCCTTCTCTTTATTGATTTGGACTCACTTTTAGGGCTTCCTGGAAGAATTAGGAAGTGTTTTGAACTTGTATAGGTTCATAGATCACTCCACATGCTTCTTTGGCTAGGCACGCAGCGTCTCTACAAACGCGCAGTGACGGGCTCCAGGCGCGCAGCACTAGTGTAAAATTCGTTGAAGATTTCGAGCAAGGGCGCAGTGCCGGTGAAAATGCACAGCGCCTTCACTGTTTTCTTGTGGAAAAGGCGCAGCAGTGGTGCAAACACGTAGCGCCAGTCTCTGTCTCCTCCTAGCAAGGGCGCAGCGCCTTTGGGCAGGAGCGCAGCGCCGGTGCAAACTCGCAGCGCCGAGGAACTTAGCCTAATTTCGCTGAAAAAACTCACAAATTCTTCTCTTTTTGAAAATTTTGATGCTTTGAAAGGGAACAATGGCTCTTTTGAAATGTTTGATAGGCTTTATAAGCATGTGGATTTAATTTAACTTGAAAATACCCATTTTTCTAATGTTTGAAGTCTTCTACCTTTTATCACTGATACTCTTTGACATTTATTTGCTTGCAGGTTGCTGAAATCATGGAGTTGTCTTTTCATTTGCTCACTGAAGCTTAAAAAATGGCTTTGACAGCTTGGTAATATATTTATTACATTTTATAACATAAAATTACAATTGGATAAATTTAAATAAAATTACATAAGTGAATTTTTATCAAAATGACATTTTGATAAAAAGTCCTGAAACTGAAAATACAATCTCTAAAACATAATGAAACCATCAAGATGATCTTGTTTCAATCCCTCTCATATGTGTGCTGACCTCATTGGAATGAAGGAAATACCTTGATAAATGCAAAACATAATGACCTAGTGAAAATGCTTTTGACCTGATTTTGAATGAGATTTTGACTGAAAGATTTTCAAGTGAAAACAGAGCATTTGTCATAGGTTATTATGCTCAAAAGGACATGGGAATGAGTTAGAAACAAGAAATATTAAAGGGAGGATGGAGTTTCTTGATAAGGACAAACACCAGCATAACAATTTAAATCATGACCTAAATGGAATGATGAAAAATTCATTCAGTATGAGACACCTAAGATGCACATGCAAATGTGTTTTGATCCCTGGTGGAAGTATGCAAATACTGATACTAACAGAAGTAAAAGAAAGTGATAAATGTGAGGGGGTTGATGGGACTTTAGTGGGGAAAATGGAGAAGTGAGGTTTTAGGTAGGAAAGAAGGATGAAAATGAGAGGTATAAGCCCATAATGAGTCTTTTAACAGCAACAGGGTGACTTTGAGATGGCAAACTGATAGATAGGGAAATTTTTTTATGAAGATAATGAAGGCAGTGAGATTTCGAAAGATAGCTGATAGGCAAAGAATGTTATCTTTAGCTGATTGTAATAAAGCCATAGTCACCTAGTGAATCTGTAGAATAGATAACACATGATTAAAACCATTGGGGAAAGAGAATGATGGGAACATGTCACCATCATCCCATGACAGCGCACATTGCAGAGAAAGAGCTGAGGCAAGCTATTATCACCATGGTTTCACCTGAGACAACCGAGAAAGGTATAACAAGTCTCGATATTCTAGTGGTCATTTTGATTACAAACATGTCACTAACAATGAACGTAAATCATGGCATCAGAAAACATGTAATTTTTGTGGATTACATAACCATGTATTTGCTAAGTGTTGGAAAATAATGGCAGCACAAAAGAGGATGAGGCGCGAAAGGCCTTCTCCACCGCAGGAAAAGAAGAAGGTAAAGCAGGTTTGGAGGAACAAAGCATCAGTGCAGGAACTGGTTGAAACAACGGTTCGACAAGCAAATGCACCACAGAGAGATGACCCATTCACTTTGATAAGTGAGAGATGGTTTTTTCTAAGTTTGGTAGTTTTTTGGCCTTACTTTGTAAATCTTTTGTTGCAGTTTAAAATGTAAAAGTGATGATGTGTTTTCCATCACTTATGAAGCAACAATGATATTTTGGCCAAGTATAGATAGCTGGGGTATTGATTCCATTTAATGTAAACTTGACCACCGAGTATGTGTTATAAACTCATGGCAAGTGTGGGGGATGCTTGGGTCATACATTGGTCACTTAGTTAAGCATGTAATTTGCAAAATATTGTACTACAGGTTTGCAGAGGATGCAGGTGTCAGCTCATCGCTTATGGCTTTGAAGGACAAAGGTGAAGGAGAATGAAGGGTGACCTTTTAGGAAACTTGTGGTGTAGACAAGGTACAAAGCAACTACATATTATGTTCATGCTTTTGGTGGACCAAAAGCTCCTCAATGGGGAGGATTTATCCAAGTAGCTCCAGACACCCTCAGGAGATCAAGAGGGCTCAGAAATGGTCAAAATTCAAAGTGGTCAGATTCCTCTCGAACCATGGTCAAGTTGAAGCACTCGTTGCCCTGATTCCAACGGTGTGAACGGATATCCAATCCGAGCCCGTATGGAGAAGTTAGAGCGAGTCAAATTTTTGGTCAAAGTTGGACAATGTGGCACGTTTAAGTGTCCCACAAATTCACCGTCAACCAACAGGCAACCTAGCACCCGAAAACAGGAAAAATTGTGGCCTCTATAAAAATCCCAATAACCCTTATTTTCATTAAGTTCAAAAACGAGCAATTTGTTTAATAAAACAAAAAAAATATAAAAATGGGGGTGGCAGGCCACCACCCCCGCCACCCCACCGCATGGATCCACAAAAGAATCAAACTCCATTTAGGTAGGCGAGTCATGACCCCCATCGAACCCCACAGTGTATCCACCACCGTATAATAACAATGTCACAAATAAAGTAGAGGAAGGGATGCGAGCCACCCCCGGCGGACCCGCCTACCCACTAACCACCGCCCTATGTTAAAATCCACGAATAGTGACCGGGGCCGACGGGGCTCAAACCCGCCCGGCCCATGTGGGTCGGCCCCCACCGGGCGGCCCAATGTTTAAACATATTCAAACCACATTTAAAAACTGCCAACCCAAAAAAAATCAAAACCAAAATATGACCAACAATTATATGTGATATAAAATGTGCCTCCAATTTAACGGCTATTTTCCCAACCAAAAATAGGAGAGGCAATATTTGATCCCCCAACATCTCCTCAACGATTTCCAAACTTTGCCAATGCACCATAACCACTTATGTGGTAAAGTCCACCACCAAAACCTTATATGAACCCAAATTTCATTTGCACGGGGCAGAGGAGGGCGGACCAGCAGAGCAGAGGGCAGAACCTCGACCCCAGAGCAAGGCGGAACCATGTGCGAGCATGATTTTCGAGGCAGAGAATATTCCTTGATCCCTGAAAGATTCCATGGGGAGGTAAATTTTCATTTTGTCAGAATGATATGAAGTATACAAACCTTTTAACCAGAATTTCGCATGGAACGCGATGGTAAAGCCAGAATGGCCATTTGAGCAGCAAATTTGCAGATTCACTGCAAAACAGAATCTTAGGGAATCTTGAGGGAATCAAAAGATTCCTTGAGGCCCAAAACTTGTCGGAGTCCATTTTCGACAAACTTTATGTCAATTTTACACCTCTCGGTGACAGGAACTCAACAGGGATTTCCATTTCAGCAGCAGAGCATCCCATTTTTCGGCCATTTTCCAAATTGGAGTGATGGTGTCTGGTTCTCAAGTGTGGACAGTCGATTCTATGCCCCTCGACGCCATGAATTTGACAGTGCAGCCAGATTCAGCAGCTGAGCATTCACTTCTTCAGCCAGCTTCAAGGGTGAGGTATATGAATTTTGATCATGTGCCTCTTTTTTATGTGAGATGTATTATGATTGCTAGATCCTTGCTTGATGCATGTGTAGGATCTTGTTTTGCTTCATGTGAGATTATGTCATGCTTATAGGAGGTCCATTGTGAGTGAGTTACTATAGCAGAACATCTCGTGGAGAGGCAAGCCACTCATTTTGAGGGCACATCCTTGTATGAACATCATCCATGTACATCTTCACATTTTCACCACTATATGAAGCGAACTACCCCATTTTGACACCGGGCCCAAAGACGAAGCCCACACTAGGTCAAATCCATTATCAACGGCTCGTGTTGTTGATGGTTGTCTTGTTTCCTCTTTCTTAAGCATGCATATGTGTTATTTTATGCTCTTTTAAAATGCAATTCTAACAACATCACAGTAAAATATCATGGGTAAATCCGATAGTTGACGGACCCGAATCAATTATGACTTGTAAACTTATAACCACCCGAGTCCAAAACTACCAAAGAAATCAAATTTTTCCTCAATTCAGGTACTACATGTCTAACCTCAGTTAATGTTCTAACTATATCATCGTACATCTTAATTTTCACATTTATCATCACATTATTTCCCATAAACACATAACTACCATTCACGGCTTCATATGAAGTAAACCAATGTCTATGTGGACTCATGTGATGAGAAGCACCAGAGTCTAACAACCAACTTTCAACATTCTGAGAGACATTACAAAGAGGTAAAGCTTCATCTATTATTCCTACTTCAACAAATAAAATGTCATCAACCATACCTAAATCAACTTGATTTGCTTCCTTCTTCTATTTTTCAGACTCCTTCAGTTTCCAATAGTCTTTCTTGAGGTGTCCAATTTTTTTGTAGTTCTAGCATTTAGTTTTACACTTCTTTCCCTTCGATTTTGATCTGGAAGAACCCCTTGCTTTATCCCCTCCCCTTTGACCGGCCTTTGGCTACCATGGCTTCTTGTGAAGATGTTTCAATACTGAATTTTCTTCGTACCTCTTCAGATAACAAAGCTCGTACAACTGATTAAAAATTCAAAGAATCAACAGTGCTCAAACTGATTGAAGTTACAAAGTGGTCTCATGACTCCGGCAGAGAACACAAGAAGGTTATAGCTTTGTCTTCTTCCTGAATTTTAACTTCATATCTGAGAATTGGAAAATAAGTGTATTAAAAAGATTTAAATGTTCTGCAACTTGTGTACCCTCCATCTGAAAAATTGTACAATTGTCTTTTCAAATAAATTATGATGGTCAATGATTTGTTCATATACAAACTTTATAGTTTTTCCCACAAACCTGCACATGTTTTCTCTTCAACAATATTAAAGAGAACTTCATATGCCAGGCATAATCTAATGGTACTGAGAGCTCAGGCATCGAAGCCCTCCCAGTCTGAATTTGTCATGCTTGCATGTTTTTTCTTCACCCCATCTAATGCTTTATGCGACCCTTGTTGCACCAGCAAGTCCCTAACTTTCAATTTCCATAATGCGAAATTGTTCTTCTCAGTGAACTTCTCCACCTCGAACTTTGCATTCATAATTTTGGGTATTTCTTCCTACTAATCTTCTTACTCTTTTCCTAATTTTCCCTTCTTTCTTAAATTTCCAACTAGGTTATTGTTTCCCCTTCTTTCACCTAGGGTTTATTTCTGGTTTCCAATCTTCAGAATTTCTTACAACAGAGTTTGTTTCCAATCTCAGAATTCCTTTCAGAATTTGATTTCCCTTCTTGTTCTAAATTTCTATAATTTCAAAAAAATATTTCAAACCCTATTCAAATGTTTCTATTCAAACCCTTCCACTTCATAATTTCAAAAATAAACTTCCAATTTCTTCTATATTCTTTTTAATTTAGAATTTCAGAAAGAATTTCCATTAAAAAATAAACAGAATTTCCCTTTTCTGTTTTTACTAGATTTCCTTTTATTGGAAAAACCTGAGCTCTTTAAATCCGCTTCAAATTCTTTAAACTTATTCAAAAATAATTATTTTCTCTTAGGTTTCTCACTGGTAGACAACAACTTCTCTTCCTTTTAATACAGCTTCTCTACAACCACAACAACAACAATTTCTTCAGCATCTTGATCCTCTTACACGGGTCTTCATCCTCAGACAGTGGCTTCTGCGGACAGTGTCTTGGCTTTTCCTTAATTGGCGATTGAAGTGGCTTCTCTTCTTTTGTGACCGTGGACAGAGTATTGTCTACAACATCTAATTTTCTTTCAGCCCTGTTAGGGTCCTATAATAATAGGGTTCATAATTTTTGAATTGACTATGATTAGTCTTGTAAATATGTACATACCTTGCTTTCTGCAAGTTGTTTTCCCATATTTGAAAATAATAAAAAATGAAAAGAGGGTAAAAGTCCTAAAAAGAAAAATCAAAGGACTTGAAAAGAAAAGATTAAAAAAAAAAATAGAAAAAATGGACCCCAAAGCAAAAATAGAGATAAGAATAAGACATGAAAGTGATGCGAGTCAAAATGCCACTACTTTTACTTTTACTGCAAAAATAATGATTATGTTCAGCTTGTTCAAAGTGCCATAATCCATGATGAGTTAAATAGTTTAATCTTGGCTTTTCATGCTTTAAATTTCATGTTTATAGATAGAGAATAAAGATCTGTTAAACATTTTAAACTTGAAAAATCAGTAGATAGTTAGAGAATAAATGAGGAGCTCAACAGTTTACTCTAAGCCCTCGAATGAAATAAGGTTAGATTTAGATAGTTTATGCTTTAAAAGAAAAATGGATTTAGGGTTGCAAGCTTAAATGCACCCATGCAAATAATGAAAAAATGATAGAATGAATGATGGGTAGGTAGAAAGAAGTTGTACAGGGCATGTAATAAAACATCATCTGGAAAATTACTAATTCCCCTCCCCTCAAAGTATTTAGTATTCAAAATCTTCAGTTAAAAGGCTCAGAGCATTTCTCTGACTTTTGTTGGGACCGGACCCAAGGCTTAATAATTGATTGGTAATAAGTATTGGATTCCCTTCATAATCACCCTTTTCCTAAAATAAAACCAATTTCCTAATGTAAAACACCTTTTTACTTAGGGAAAGTAAAAATCCCCTTTGACTAATCTCATTTCATGCAAAAACATTCAAAAAACCCAAAAATACTATTTATCCTAAGTATTAAATGTAATTGTTTAAAGTGGGGCCATGATTGTACCCAAATGCTTAAAATACACTTTTACTTAGTACATTTATGTATATTTTCACTCATCACAGTCATTTTCATATTAACTTTAATTTATTTTATTAATTTCTTATAAATACACCCCCCCCCCTCCCCACCCCATAGTTTTATTAACTCATTTATATTAAATATCCCAAAACCCACTTTATTAATATTTAAACTATGGTTATATTACCCCATGTGACATATCCCGCTCCCCATAGTTTTAAAATATATTTAAAAAAAAAAACCAGACCCACAGGTTATAATACACATGTAAATAAGTTATTTTCTATGTAAATCATATATTCCGCCTATCCCATTAATACATTAGTTTATACGTTTAAAACTATGTTTTTAACCTGTAATTTAACCCCGCCACATATAAATATCTCGGGCCCCACGCCCCAGATGCCGAGCTAATCCACCAATGAATCACATTCGTTCGCATCTCCTTAACACGATCCGATGAACCATATGCGATATCGCATTTTCAAAAGTGTGATCGTTAATCGATTTCAGATTTGCGAAATGAGTTGTATTAACCTCTTCTCTCTCCTCCACGTGGCGCAAAATAATTGGATCGCATCCTTTGGAATGAAACCATTTACCGCCTTCTCATCGTGCGATAACCGCCTGGCGGTATTCTACTCCCTGGCGCCAAACCGCCATCCCATTATGAATTGACCAGCATTAAATGTGTATATTTCTTAACCCTAATGTTCTATAAAACTGCAAATACACGCAGTTTAAACCTTTTTTTGCATTCTCTGCATGTTTAACCATCTCCGAATGAAAAAAGACGCCATTGCTCTTTGTTTACGTACTCAAAGAACCAGAAATCCATTTTAATTGTCGCTAAGACTGCCTGAAGCCTCCAGTCTACTTCCAAAAGACTTCAACAACTACCGAAAGTATCCAAACGCCTCAGAAACCCTATTTCAAGACCAAATACCTGCAAAAAATAGATATTCTTCCAAGAAAGTAACAGTCCTGTCATTTGAAAAAGAGTTTTCTATGAATTTGGTAACTATAAACCCTGTTTGCCCACTGAAAGGCCTTTATTTTCCTTCAAAGAAAGTATTTGCTTTAGAAACCCTGATAAAATCTCAATTTTTATATATAACTGGTTTTAAAACGAAATTGAAGATAGTTAAGCCTTTTTACAAACCTTAGAGAACCTCTGAATAATTCAAAATACTTTGCAAATACTCAGAACCTTTTTCATGCATGAATTAAACTATTTTTAGTTCAGTTTATCCAAGAAGAGCATAAAAACCCTGGTTATATCTTTTCCTGAGTCTGAAAATAGTTTGAAGACTAATTTTGGATCTAAACTAAAGGTTGAAACCAAAAGAAAGCCTAATTGTACCTATTGATGTTCAAAAAGACCTCTGTCATACCAGAAATACCTTATGTAAACAGTTTAAGCTTACATAAGAGTATAAAAAGCCTAAAAACAAAGTTTTTAACATTCTAAAGGCCAAAATTGTCAAAACTAAACCTAATAATGGCTTCCAAAAGAACCATTGTTATAAATCCACTACAACCTCTTGTTGTATATGTTGAGCATACACCCTTAGCTGATGTTGATTACAAAATAACAGATCCAGTGATAGAATTCAATCTTCTAGATCTCCACTATTGGAGTCTAGAAAAATCCTTAGATTAGGGAGATGAAGTTCAGATTTGGGAGTCCAATTTACCGAAATATTTAGTTCCACATACTCATTAGTGTCCAGAAGTCATTAGGCTGTGTCAAACCTACTATTCCCCTGACCAAAGAGCTATGGTTGATGCTAACAAAGAAGTATTGTTCACTATTACTGCAGAGTCTATAAACCTAATAATGGCTTCCAAAAGCACCATTGTTATAAATCCACTACAACCTCCTGTTGTAGATGTTGAGCATACACCCTTAGCTGATGTTGATTACAAAATAATAGATCCAGTGATAGAATTCAATCTGTTAGATCTCCACTGCTCGAGTCTAGAAAAATCCTTAGATCAGGGAGATGAAGTTCAGATTTGAGAGTCCAATTTACTTAAATATGTAGTTCCACATACTCATCAGTGTCCAGAAGTCATTAGGTTGTGTCAAACTTATTATTCCCCTGACCAAAGAGCTATGGTTGATGCTAAAAAAGAAGTATTGTTCACTATTACTGCAGAGTCTATAAACCTAATGCTTCAGCTGAAACCAGATCCCAATGCAGTCCCATTATCCATAGAAGCTCTCACAAAGCTTTATATTGAGTTAGACTTTCCTAAAAGATTTTAGATCTTCCAAACTTTCATGTCTGCATATGTTGAAATCCCAAAGATTAACCCTCCCTGCTCATCTTCCAAATTTCCTGAAGGATCAAGGCATGTCATTTCAATGTTGTCATTTATTCTTGGATATTTTACTGATGAGCACACTGATGAGTCTATTCTTGGTTTTATATCCACCTTTGTGCTTGGTCAATCTCCTTCTGTCACTTATAACTATGTTGAGCACATAAATGATAGTATCCATGGTCAGCTTGTGAAATTTCCCACTGAAGGAGTTTTCATATATTCGTCCTTCCTTTTTCACATGTTCCTTTACTTCCAAGCAGATAAATTCCCAATAACCCTTCAAAAATTGGATGTAGAAGGTAATCCATTGTCAGTCATTTTCTGGACCTCTCTAATCAAAAAAGAATCAACATAATTCAATTATGTGGATTTAATAGATTGTTTTGTTCATCCATTGAAAAATATGATGACAAACAGTATACAGCCAAGGATAAGTAATGAGAATAATAAAGTGTTGCAGCTGTCAGAACAAAGCAGAACTGGATATTGGTACCTTTACCAAAATCATACAAAGATTGGAGTCTGTGGGTTAAACCTTTTGCCTTATAAACTGCCAAAATACTTGCCAATGAGAGTTTTTGCCTTAGAGTACATAAGACAAATCCTAAACTCAGATTCTATAAACTTCCTGGCTACTAAAAAGAAGACTCAATTCAAATTGAAGAACTAGGTGGGTCCTTTCATTTGCAATCACGGGGAAACAGGTGTAGAAGCAGCAAAACAGTTGCTAAAATATAAATTTGAAGAAATTTTCTTATGGAATTATGATCCTAATGGAATACTCAGTAAAATGCAAATTAACCCCTTATATCCATGATAAAAGGCTTGAGATTGAACAGTTTTCCAATCAAATAGAATGGTTGGACAATACATTGATGGAAACAGTCAAACAGGGTGATACTAGTCACACCTTGAAAATTGTAAATCAAGAAGAAAAAACTACAAAAAGAATCAGAGAAGAAGGCACCTATACAGCTGAAACAACAACAGAGACCAGATTCAAAATCAGATATAATAAGAAACCTAAGTTCAATCCAGTGAACAAGGATAAGGAAACAATTGAGGTTCTAGATGAAGAAAACACAGAGAAGAACACAGATGTTTCTACAGTTATTGTAAATGAGCAAGAAAATGATACTCCAGAAAATCAGATGATTGAAAAACAGCAAAACATGGAGGCATCCTCATCACAACAAGCATAGAATATAGACAGTGATATTAAATAGAAATATAAAGAAATCAAGGCCAAGAATGAAGAGTTAAAAAATGAGATTTATTCACAGTATCTAAAGCAGACTCCAGGAAATCAAAACAGATTACTCTCAGTCTTTGATTACACCGACAATAAATTTCTTATGACAGTGCTACAACCAACAGTGCCTAAACCTAAAACAGTAGTAGACTACAAGAAAGTTGATTTTGAAGTGCCATATGATAGCATTCATCCCTTAGATCAAATTGAGTTTCATAAGCAAAGCTCTAAAAAATTTTATTCTACTATGACAACAAAGGCAATGAGTGCCCAAAAACTTCATAACACTATAACCAATTTGAGAGATCAAATTAGGATTGAAAAAGCTTCCTCTTATGCTAAGGACACTAGAATCAAGTCCTTAGAAGAACTCGTAATTGAAGTAGGGTATAACCCTGCAAATGTAAAGGCTACAGAAGAATTAGTGAAAAAAAAAAATGTTGACATTGCAGCACTTAGAAAGAAACTAAAATTTCCTCCAACAGAACATCCACAGGCAAAATAAATTGTGCAGGAGGCAAATCAGAAAGATGAGATGATGAGTCTCATACTCCAAATGACAGCACAGATTAAGGAAATGGAGATAGAAATGGACAAACTTGTCCAAGAGAAAGAAGCTACAAAAACTCAAAGTGCTCCTCCCACAGTGATCCCCATGTTAACTACAATAGTTCTCTCAACTTTAGCAGAGGAGTTAGCACCAAAATTCCCATTGGCCACAACTATGCCAATGACTTCTTCCACTACTTCTACCACTGAATCATCAACTTCAGCAGTGCAACAAACAGATGAGGCCAGCAAGCTCATAAAATCTATGGAAGATATGTCCATTCAAAATAATGAGATCAATAGGTTGAAAGAACAAATTAATAACATGGAAGATGCCAAGAAATTAACTCAAATTAATTCTAAAACAAAAGAACAGAAAGCCAAAAGGTTAAGTGAGCAGTTGAAGAAGGTTGAAGCATAATTAACCTTGAAAGAACCAATGGCTTACATAAAAAATCAGTCGTGGTCCAAGATCATTGAGTCAATTAATGATACTTGGCCTTCCATTCAGGTAATCTATGAACAAAAGGATTTGCTTAAAGTAGCAAAAGAAGAAATTGTGAAGACAAAGGAAGAGCTTGGTGCCAAACTTGAAGAAGCCCAAGAAATAATCAAGTTTTTAAACACCAAAACCAAGCAAGAATTGGATGAGATTGGGATAACTGATAAAACTGAAACAATTCTTGAAGTGAGAAAGGTAACTACAAAGAAAAACTTGATGAAGCAGCTAGAAGAGAAATGTCAAAACATGGATTTGGCCATAACTAGATTTATGGTAAAGTTTGAGATATTAAGGCAAAAAGGCTTACCAAACATTCTTGTTTTAAATGATAAACTAATGAAGCAAGAAGATTACAACAAGAAGATCATGTTGGAAATACTGAGAGGGGGGGTGAATCAGTATTTCTTTCAATTAGAGCATTAGTTAATCTTCAATTATTATCAGTGTTTGTACTATGATAGCAGCAAACAAGAGTAACACAAATGCACACAATTTTTAAGGTGGAAACCCACTCCGGGACAAAAACCACCTAATGCTTTTCTAATAATTCTTTTCAACTCCAATTGAAAATAAAGCTCCAACTTCCTAGAATCTAGAAAATCATTCTTCTCCAACTCCCACTGGATGGATGCTCCAACACCCGAGATTCTTCAGTAGTCAACTGAACAGATGCCCCAACACCCAATGAGCTACAACTCACCCTAGCACCACCCTACCACCCTATAGAAGAATAAAAGAAAAATGGACTCCCGTACCAAGGAAAATGGTCCACTTTACAATGATATAGAATGATGTAGAAGAAGAAGATATACTAGACCATAACCCCAACTTTGACACAACCACCTAATGATGATCCTAGACCTCCCAACACTGCCTCTTCAACCCTTGGCAAATAGATACTAGTACAATTTGTACAATAATGTATTTACAATGACTAAGTACAATGATACCTTTACAATGATTGTATGCAGTGCTGCCCACTTGAAGACTTCATATGATGAACTTCTTGCTACTGTTATGCACCTTGGTTGCTGCTCTTGTCATGCTACCATTTTCTGTACCTTGCTTTGCTTTTCTACCATAGAAATTCTGGTCCTTTGCAACCCTTGACAACACATGATCTAGCTTTTTCTTGCCTTGTAGGAGCTCGATATTGAACTTGGTGTATCTCTGTCATTTAAGATCCTCAATATCTTATTTTCAGTCCTATAGTTTTCCTCTGAGTCATATTTCCAATGCCATAGGTATAACCCAATTTGGATTCTTGAAAAGTTATACCCCGATCTCTCTGATACCTAATTATGGGCTTGTCACAATGAGAGCGCAATTATGCAGCATGCCACGTGTCATTTTTATTTATTTGTTTCGAAATTGTTGAGATAAAATTAAATATTGTGCACTAATCTGCCACTTTTACGTAATTCCAATGCGATGCTCGAGGAGAGAGAGTTATGACGATTTTACCAAGGTCACTTCTTTGAGATGAATTTCAGAGCACAAGAAACCCTTACTTCTGAATCCATATCTCCAAAAATATTGCGCAGCAAATTGAGAACCACTGCTATGACTTCCTCGGTATTTTGGCTTCGCCTCATAAAACTTTCAACCGAGCCTTTATAGAAAAAAAAAGTTAGTAGAAAATTCCACGATGACTGTTTGAGATGGACGAATCCCTTGCCTAAAGGAGGAAATGAAGATCACAATATCTATGAATCTTAAATTGAGAGGGGCTTCAACAATTGAACGTGGGAGGGATTTTAGGAGCTTCAAAAATATTAATTATGACTTTTCAATGACCCATGCCCCAACTCCATGGTGTTTTAGCCCACTAACTGGGGGTACAAACTTCAAACATGAATATCTCTCAAACGTGAAGAATTACATGGCGTGCCATATATCAACGGAAACATCTTGACAATTAGAAACCATCAAAAGAATTATTGACCCAGAATATATTAATTTGGTAGGTCAAAATTCCCATGCAATATTGGGTTAGCCCATGGTGCTGCTTGGGTTGACATTAATGACAACCGCTGATCAACAATCTCCCCCTTTGGCATTGATGGCAACAAAAGTACTCCCCCTGCGATCATGGCACATCTTCCTACAACATTCTCTCCCCCTTTGACATCAATGGAAAAGGGTAACTCCCCCTGAAACACAACCATCCTGCGGACCTACACACTTCCACTCTCCCTGACACACAACCGTCCTGCAGACCTGTAATCTACTTCCACTCCCCCTTTATATTCTGAAAAAGGAAAATCTAATGAGAACTTAGGAGAATCCCAAGCTTCTGGCGAAGATATTCCAATGCTAGTGAATATTTAATATGTAATTCTTTTGGTGCTGCTTGGAATCTTGCTACTTGTCCAACTGCTTGCATAACATCTGGTCGGGAGGCTGTTACATATAGAATACTACTAATAATAGATCTGTACAACCCTTGATCCACATCCTTAGATGGGTCATCTATGCTCAATTTGCAACCAAGTAAATACATCTCAAAATCACTTTGCACCTTTGTAGCAAACTTCTTACTTATTCAATCATTATTGCTACCAATTATTGTATCATCCTCTTTAGATATTAGACATGCTTTAGTTGCTTCATACATAACATATATGTCGTTTCAAGCTCGACTTGATGTAGCCACAATTTCACCATACACGCCTTTCCTAATTTCACATTTCGTGGAGTTGAATAGTATTGTGTGTCCTTGATCACACATTTGTCCAACACTGAGCAGATTGTGATTCATGTTTTCAACCAATAGAACATTCTTGGCTAGAACATATTTGCTTCCGAGAGTGACAATACCTGATCCTATAACATTTGAAGATCCATCATTTCCAAAGGACAAGGTTCCATCCTTCTTCTCTTCCAAAGATACAAATTTATTTCTATCTCCAGTCATATGCGTTGAAAAGCCGCTATCAACATACCACACATATTTGTTCTTTTGATCCTTGAAAGTGAGAGCACAATTATCATTCTTCTTCTTCTTCCATGTTTGTTCGTTCTGTGGCTTCGAAGATTCTTTTGGAGGATTTTCCAGTTTGCATTCTTTGGCTATGTGTCCAATGTTTCGACATTTGTAACATTCAATATTATTTCTTAAATGTTCAAATCTATTGATATTTCGCTGAGCCCTAGGAGGTTCATATTTGACAGATCTCCTGGAATTATATTCTTTCCTAAGGTACGTGCGACATTCTACAACTTTATGACCAAATTTTCCACATGAATAACAATATCCATAAAAAATATGTTGGTACCGGGATGGAAATTTTCGTCGAGGAATTGTCTTCCAAGGTTGTTCTTGCGAATCTTGTCCAATGAAGTCTTCATGCATGTCAGATCTCATAGGTTCATTGAATTTTTTTGTAGAAGGTCCTGCTTCTTCCTCTTTGTAACCAATGCCAGTTTTTTCATTGTAAGATCGTTGATTGTTGATGAGTTCTTCCAATGCCCTTGAGCTGTTGGCATAGTTTTGGAGAGTTTTTCCTTTCTTCACTTACTCACGCAGCGAGACTACTTGGGCTTCTAATTCTTCCCTTTCTTGGTTACTTTCTTCCAACTTCTTTTGAAGTGACTCTTCAATGCATTTGTGTTCTTCAACTTCAATTTTGAGACCTTGAACTTGTTCTTCAAGAGTTTTGGAACGGATCTTCTTCGCCTTGAGATCTTTTATAAGCTTGATTGCTTCCTCATAAAATTCGTCCATGGTCCATCCTTTTTCTTCGTTGTTTGATAACTCTTGCTTATTGTGCTTGGGTTTATTGTTCTTGGCCATAAACAATACTCTCTCATTGGCTTCTTCTTCACTATCATTGTCTTCATCGGATGATGAGCTATCTTCTTTAGAGAGAAAGTTCCTTTTGGATCCTTGCTTGTTGAATTTCTTAAAGCCTTTCTTTCTCTTTGAGTTGCCATTACTTTTGTTTGGACATTTTTCTTTGCGGGAATGTGACCTCATTACAATTTGTTGCTATCAATGGAAGTTTCACCTTTGGTATCTTACTGGGCAACAAATTTTTTCTGGGTAAATGCTTTTATTCTTCATCTCTAAATACCTTCTTCATCATCCTTTTCTTCTGCACGGTACGTGTCTTTTCAATTGAAGGTTGTTTATCCTTATTGGTTTTCTTAGATGCAACCGACACAGTTTAGATGCGAAAGTACCCTCTTCTTCATCAAGTCTCATTTCATATGCTATGAGAACTCCATGTAATTCCTCTTTCTTGAGTTTGTCTAGATTTCCACTGTATTATAAGACCGATACCTTTGGGTTGAATCTCCCTGGTAACATTCTAAAAATATTCCGTATAATAGTCTTCTCGACAACTGGCTCTCCCAATATTTCCAGAGTATTGGTTATTTCGTCAACGTATTGGAAGTATGCAGCAATGTTGCCAATCTTCTTTCATTCTGAGTTGCTCAAATTTTTTTCTATAGATTTGAAGCTTTGCTTCTTTGACATTTGAGTCACCTGCATATATATTCTCAAGCTTGTCCCATACATTTTTGGCGGTTTTACAACCCAACACCTTATGATAAGCAGATTCAATAAGTCCACTGATAATAATGTTCTTTGCTTTTGCATCATTTACCAAATTCTTCTTACCTTGTTCATCCGTGGTTGATGTAAATCCATTTTGAATAGTGTCCCATACTTCGTAACCTTGCGCCAAGAGATAAACCTCCATTCTTGCTTTCCAGAGTGCATAATTATTTTCATTGAATAGAGGTACACCATTCTTGGTATGCTCCATGACCTCCTTCCAGTTGTTAAAATGCTATTGAAGGAACCAAGCTCTGATACCAATTCTTGGAAATACTGAGAGGGGGGGGGGGGGGGTGAATCAGTATTCCTTTCAATTAGAGCATTAGTTAATCTTCAATTATTATCGGTGTTTGTACAATGATAGCAGCAAACAAGAGGAACACAAATGCACGTAGTTTTTAAGGTGGAAACCCACTCCGGGACAAAAACCACCTAATGCTTTTCTAATAATTCTTTAATATTCAACTCCAATTGAAAATAAAGCTCCAACTTCCTAGAATCTAGAAAAGCATTCTTCTCCGGCTCCCATTGGATGGATGCTCCAACGCCTGAGATTATTCAGTAGTCAACTGAACGTATGCCCCAACACCCAATGAGCTACAGCTCACCCTATGCCTACCCTGCCACCCTATGAAGAATAAAAGAAAGATGGACTCTCGTACGGAAAATGGTCCACTTTACATCCTGGACGATGTGAAGATGAAGATATGCTAGACCACTGCCTTTGACACAGCCACCTAATGATGATCCTAGACCTCCCAACACTGCCTCTTCAACCCTTGGCAGATAGATACTAGTACAATTTGTACAATAATGTATTTACAATGACTAAGTACAATGATACCTTTACAATGATTGTATGCAGTGTTGCCCGCTTGAAGACTTCATATGATGAACTTCTTGCTGCTGTTATGCACCTTGGATGCTGCTCTTGTCATGCTACCCTCTGCTGCACCTTGCTTTACTTTTCTGCCGTAGAAAGTTTGGTCCTTTGCAACCCTTGACAACATATGATCTAGCTTTTTCTTGCCTTCTAGAAGCTCGACATTGAATCTGGTGTATCTTTGTCATTTCAGATCCTCAATATTTGATTTTCGGTCCTGTAGTATTCCTCTGAATCATCTTTCCAATGCCATAGGTTTGACCCAATTTGGATTCTTGAAGAGAGAGTTATACCCAATCTCTCATAATGCCCTAATTATGGACTGTTTCAGCAGAGCGCAATTGTACGGCATGCCACGTGTCATTGTTTCTTCATTTGTTTCTGAAATTGATAGAGAAAAAAGTACAGACTGTGCAATATCCATCACTTTTTACGGCATTCCAATCCGATACTCAGAGAGAGAGTTATGATGATTTTACCAATGTCACTTCTTTGAGATGAATTTCAGGAGGCTGCAAAAACCCTTACTTCCACAGATCATATCTCCAACAATGTTGTGAAACTTGATCTGAAATTTTTACTGTAGCTTCCTCCAGATTTCGGCTTCAGCTCATAAAAATTTCAGCTTCTAAGCCTTCGTAGAAAAAAAATTAGAGCGAAAATTCCAAAATGACCTGTTTCATATGGCCGAATCCCTTGCCAAAGGAGGAAATGAAGATCACAATATATATGAATGCTTAAGTTGAGAGGGGCTTCAACAAGTGAACGTGGGAGGGATTTTAATATCATAAATAATATTAATTATGACTTTTCAATGACCCATGCCCCAACCCCATGGGGTTTTAGCCCACTAACTTGGGTACAAACTTCAAACATGAATATCTCTCAAACCGTGAAGAATTACATGGCATGCCATATATCAACGGAAACATCTCGACAAGTAGAAACCATAAAAAGCATTATTGACCCAGAATATATTAATTTCGTAGGTCAAACTTCCCATTCAATTTTGGGTTAGCCCCTGGTGCTGCTTGGGTTGACATCAATGACAACCGCTGATCAAAGATCAGAGATTTTGCGAAAGAACAAGTAAACAAGGTAGATTGGCAAGGAGTACCTATAGGCAAAGTGTTGCACAAAAAAATTGAAGATTTGTTTTATTTACAGCATGAGATAAAACATCTCTTTGTGGTCAAACCAACCTTTGTCAGATACACAAAGGTTGATGAAAATTACAGAAAACTTACCAAGATAAAGTTACCTGATTAAGAATTTTGGCAAAAGCTTACTGATTTATTGTAAAAGACAATTTACAGTGAAAGAGGAGGAAAAACAATTGTTTTTACACAGTAAAAACATATTTTTATAGTAGTAAACTAGTCAAAACAGCAGATGAAAGAGTATCAGATAAGAGATAAAGCTTCAAAAAATATTGAAGATCTTTTTGCCAACGTTGAAGACAACACAACAACTAGCTGCACCTAAATCCAAACAGCATTTCTATTTTATTTGAATAAGTAGGACAGCTTGCAAGTTGTTAAGCAGCTGTCACTATATTTTTTTAAGAGAAATTTTATTTTCCTTAGAAAAATCCTATGAGTATTCTAGGATATTTTGTATAACTTTTTGTATAAATACTTCACTCTTTGAAGTATTAGTGTGGAATAAATTGCTGAAGATTTCTATAATCAATATTTCTCTATCTGAAGGGCTTTTGTACCAAGTTTCAAGTCAGCAAGCTAGATCAAATTAATAAAGCATCATGTTTCAGGATTCATGTGTTGGGCCAACTTAAGTGAAGTAAATTCTATTGTTATTTGTTAAATCTTCTTATGTTTTCCATTCATACATAAATGTGTTCTAAATTTAAATGTGAAATCAGGAAGTGATATATCAAAATTTGTTAAAAGCACTCTGTTATTTACTGGTTTTCATTTTGGTGTTTTTTGCTGATTTCCAGAGTAGGGAACCCTTAATTGCTCTATTTTTCAAATGACCTCTGTCATCTTCACCCCTTATCCGGATCAAAGAATCCTTGATTGCTCTTTATCCCGATTAAACCACTTCACCAATCAGCCTCAAAAATCTTAAGTGACTCAACTATCTTTCCCTGAAAATATTTGACTTTAGACTTTGATCCTGACCTATCTGCTTGACACATTGACTCCATTTGCCCAATGGAAAAAAAAATTATCTCTATCCATCTCATTAAGTGATTTTTCCCACCAAACCAAAACCAAATATCAAAACCAAATTGCCCTATATAACTAGCCTAAAATCAAACTTAAATAAAATTAGATCTTATATAGAGAGCCCTCTCTGAGCCTTAGGAAGGCTAGATCCTAGAGCTTGAAAGTAGGTCTGTGGTTACCTCTAATATTCTTTAAACTATAAATAAAAATCTCACAACTTGGAGAATTATTAGAGTAATAAAATACTAGCGACCATACTGGGGAACTAACCAATCCTCAGTTTTAAATAGGTCTTAAAGGAAATATTTTTCATTATCCTTTCACCTTAAGACTGTTTTATAAGTTGTGAGTATAACGTCATAAAAATTTGTAATTATAGCTTCCAGAAAGTCTACTATACCAAGTCAAATCCAGATCCTAAACCTGCTGCAATAGTAGATGATCCGGACATAATTGGAAAAAAGAATAAAAAAGTAGAAGATTTAGGCAATAAAGTTTCCTTAGTTAGAGCAAATTCCCTTCCAAAACAGTTAGCAACTATACAAGACATTGATTTTGACTTAAATTTTGAACATTATTTATTCAGAAACAAATCAGAAATTGATTTAAATAGCACTGTTATAGATCCTAATTTTATTTCATCTCTTGAAACTAAACATGAAACTGTTTCAGTAGATTCTAAATCAAAGATATTTGAAGTTTATGATAAACTTGATGAAATAAATGCTACTATACTCAAAAAAATAGATGAAGCTCTTCTTTAGCATTCAGTTGAATTAGCTGCTTTATCGGCATATACACCTAAGCCCTCTACTTCTCCGTTAGATACCAACCTTTTAGAATCTATAAGTTCATCTCTTTTTACCACTACATCATCCATAATATCCACCACACTCCATTCCACAGATCCATTTATCCCAAAGCAACCATTCCAACCTAGAGTATTATTTCCATCTTCCCCCACCTCAACTCCACCCGCTAATTTTCCTTCTGCATCTTCCATTACATCATTCTCATTCCCAAGCACTTCTTCATATATCCCAATTTCATTTTCTAGCATCCCGATTTCACCTTTTAGTTCTTCAACCATATTTTCCAATACATCATCTTACATTCCAATCTCATCAACCACTTCTTCAACTGCATCAGCTAGTACTTCTAGTTCTGCTTCAAGCACTTCCAACTTGCCTCCTAGCCAAGCTAGAATTCAAGCCATGTCTGCTAGGTATGTTCCTTTAGTCCTTCCAGGACAGTTACATGACATGCCTCAAGATTACCAGAGTAAAATACCTCAATTTGATGCAACCACTCACATTAGGGGAATTTTGAGGTCTAAAATGGGCCTCCTAAAGAAAATGTACAATCAAAATTCACTTTATGAGAACAAATCACATTTTAGGAGATGACATCATCCCTAATGGTTGAGGTGGCATTGTTTGAGTTAAAGGTACTTACTTGTCACATTCTCAATGGTGGATAAAAACTCATCGTTAACCATGGTAGTACTCTAAGTACTTTTAAAGTCAAAGTAAAATACTCATAATAAATGTCATTTTACACTTTTTGAATAAAAATATACTATTGTCATTTCATATTTCTTGAAAGAAATAATGCATATCCCTATACATAATATATGATATTATATCATATTATTTTTATATAGTATATTAATTACATGCTATTATACAATTTAAATAATATAAATTTTAATTAAGCATATAATATAATTAAAATTTTATAAATTTATATTTATATTTTATTTTAAGTTATTTAAATACAAAAGACAAATGCATTAGTTGTTCAATAATAATGACTTTTCTTGAAAATCTCATTCTTATTTAAAGTCACATCAATACAATTTTTTTTATTAATTTTATTTTTGTACAAATTTTGAATTGAATTTAACTATAGTTACATGGATTGTGGTGCAAAAAGTGAATTGAAAATTCATAAATATTATTTCATTGGTTTAACTACTATTTTATTATTTCCTTAGGAACCTCATTTTAGACCTCAAAATTCCCCTAATGTTACACTACCCAACAGCATATTAATAAGATGACAGATTATTTTAAGTTTCATGAAATAGATGATTTTGATGTACAAATGAGACTCTTTGCTCAAACATTAACTAGGGAGGTAAAAAAATGGTTTAAAGGTCTTAATCCTGGTAGTATTACTGATTTAGCAGTTTTTCATAGATTATTTTTGAATAAATGGGAAAAGAAGAAAAATCCACTTCAAATATTATCTGAATTTGATGCTATGAAAAGAGCTCCTAATGAAATAGTCCAAGATTATTGTACTATATACAACAGCGTTTATAATTCAATCCATGTTAATCTCAAACCCACTCCAAACTCTGTCCTTCTCAAATTCCTGATGGATTTGATACAGACATAGCCTATCAATTGAGAGAGAGAGAAATGCTGACACTTTAGAGCAAATGCAAAATGATATTGTTAGTGTAGAGGTAAATATATTGGCTAGAAAAGCTAGATTAAGAAATGAGATGAGAGTAACAATAAAAGAAGAAGCATCTAGTTCAGATGTAAAAATAGATCAATTAACCAAAACTTTAGAGAGAATGATTGATAGATTAGACAATATAGAAAGGAGACCACAATGAGATAACCAACAACAAATTAGAAATCTCAATTTCAGGAAAAATATAAATACTGGAAAATCTAAAGAATCAGCACCTGACCAAACAATATGACCTCCATTTCAAGTGAACTATGCTGAAAGTTCTCATCAAGATGAAAATGATAAAAACACCATAAATCTAATGGGTATAAATGATGATAACACTATCTTTCTCACATAGGAAGATCAAGAGTTATTTGAACTGCAACAACTTCAATTAGATTCAAGTGAATCATTTGATTACAAACAAGGTTATGATTTTGCTATCAATGAAGTACACAAACGATATAACCTTAGAAGCAAGAAAAAAATAGAACCTTCTACTAAGAAATCTGCACAAACACACACCAAGAAAATAGTAGAAGCTCTCAATACAAAAGTTTTGCAAATTCTCCCTAGGAAAAACAAGCAAAATTCTAATTCATCCCAAAAAATTTCCAGCCCTAAAATTTCACCGAGTCCCAAGATTGTTGATATAACAGATGAGGTTGTCCAAACATCAACAGATTAACAAAATTTTGATGTTTTCAAAACAACTAATTCTGCTAAAACAACAATTTTAGATTCCAAAACACCCAGTGCTGATCCAAAATCAGCTGATCCAAAAGCTACTATTGCCAAAACAACTTTTGATAATTCAAAATCTGAAAAAGAGGTAAAAAGAATGTATGGTGCCCAAATAATTGCACCAATCAGATATTTTGATTGGGTTTCTAATCTAGTTCCCACTCAAAAAGACAGGAGAAATTAGATTATGTGTTGATTTTAGAAATTTAAATAAGATATCCTTAAAAGACAATTACCCTTTACCAAAGATAGATCATATTTTATAGAGGGTAGTTGGTTCTTCTAGGATTTCACTTTTAGATGGATTTTCAGGGTATAACCAAATTCTAGTTCAACCAGAAGACCAAGCCAAAACTGTTTTTACTACTCCATGGGGCACTTTTATGTATGTAAAAATGTCTTCTGGGTTAATGAATGCAGGAGCCATTTTTCAAAGAGCTATGGATATAGCCTTTGCAAAGGAAATTCATGAATTCTTAGTGATTTATTTAGATGACATTACTGTATTTTCAAAGATTGATTATGAACGATTGGATCATCTTAGGCAAGTCTTTCTTAAATGTAGAAAATTTGGCATCTCTAAACCCTAAGAAAACTTTATTTGGATTAGAAGAAGGTAAGTTACTTGGACACATTATATCTAAAGAGGGAATTAGAATAGACCCTGCCAGAATAGAGGCAATTCTTCACATTAGTCCTCCTAGGAACATTAAAGAGTTACAAGCTTTTCTAGGTAAAATTAATTTCCTTATAAGATTTATCTCAAATCTAGCTGAAATAATCTGAGAGCTTAACAATATGCTTAAAAGGGACTCAGTACTAAAATGGAATATTAAAGCCAAGAAATCTTTTGAATCTATTAAACAAGCCTTAACAAAAACTCCAATCCTTATAAGTCCTGACTTTAAGAAAGGTTTCATTATTTTCTCTTTTGCTTCAGAACACACTATTGCTGCAGTTCTACTACAGAAAAATGACCAGGGCTATGAACAACCTATAGATTTCTTTACCAAATCACTCAAGGATGCCACTTTAAAGTACAATATCATGGAGAAACAGGCCCTAGCTTTGGTAAATGCCATCAAAGAATTTAGAGTGTACATTCTTTATTTACACATCATTGCCTGTGTTCCAAATGCAGTTGCAAAGGACATTCTAACTCAGAATGGTCCTGATAGTAAAAGAGGCAAGTGGATTGCCACAATCTTAGAATATAACATAAAAATAAAACCCACCAAACTCATAAAAGATCAAGGTTTAGCCAAACTTATGGCTGAATCAAATTGTCATGCTTTAGACATTAATTTTACTGCCCAAGTAGATGATCAGGGAGAGATGGCGACTCCAGAGATCAGTGAAGCCTTTCCAGACTCACCATGATATGCAGATATTATATTTGTATGAATAAATTTACAAGCTCCTCCTAGATTATCAAAAACAAAAGCTAGATTCTTAAAATTAAAGGCAATAAGATTTTGTATCATAGACAATGGACTTTTTTAGAAAGATCATGGTGGAATTTTACTGAATTGTTTGTTTAAAGAAGAAGCTGACAAATTTTTAGAAGAATTTCATGCAGGTGACTGTGGAGGACATCTCTACTGGAAGACTACTGCAAACAAAATCCTGAGAGCTAGCTTTTACTGGCCTACTTTGTTTGCAGATGTAAAAAGTATGTGACCTCCTATCACAAGTGTCAAATATTTGAAGGAAATAAAAAGTTGTTACCTCTGCCCTTAAAACCCATCTCAACATAAATGTCTTTTCAACAATGGGGCCTTGACTTCATTGGTGAAATTCACCCTTCATCCTTGGCTCAACATAAGTGGATTCTGATAGCTATTGACTATTTTACTAAGTGGATAAAAGCCATACCCTCTAGGCAAGCCATTGACACTGTCATTATCTCATTTTAAGAAAACAACATACTTTCAAGATTTGGATGCCCCCAAAAGATTATCACTGACAATGCAGTTGCATTCAAATCCAAAAATATGATTGATTTCTGCCATAAATACCACATTACCCTTGGCTATTCTACTGCGTATTATCCTCAAGGTAATGACCTTGCTAAATCTTCTAATAAAAGTCTTGTGAGCATCATCAAAAAGTTACTAGAAGATAACAAGAAAACTTGGAACAAGAGGTTAGTTAATGCCTTATGGGCAGATAGACTTACCACCAAAAAATCTATTGGTACATCCCCTTACCAGCTTGTTTATGGAATGGATGTTGTTTTTCCATCTTCCTTAGGAGTACCAGTAATGAAAATAATCTAAGAATTTCAAGTTGAGACCAATGACATTCAAAGAAGGATTAATCAAACCATTGACTTGCAACAAACAAGAGAAGAGGTTTATCTTAAGTCTCAAGTTATCCAAGATAAGATTAAGAAATTTTTTGACAAAAAGAGTAAAGATGACTTTTACATTGGTGACAAAGTTTTAAAGTGGGATTCAAGGAGAGAAGAGAAAGGTAAACATGGGAAATTTGATTTCCTATGGAAAGTACCTTATGTTATTTATGGTTACAGAGGTAACAATGCTTTCTTTTTTAAAGAAATGGATATATCAGATCTACTAGGTGGACCTGTCAATGGTAGAATGCTGAAGCATTACTACTCTTCAGAAATAACCAGTAGTTAACTTTGTTTACTTTAAACATTGCATATTTTAGATTGGATTGGATGTTTTCCTAACAAATTTGAAGCTCGGAGAGAAGGCCCTAAGCTTTGAAAGGTAAAATATCATAAGTATGAACAATTGCAGAGATCATACAACATTTACAAAGTCAGCACAGTCAAGATTCAAAGGCTACTAGTCTCAAAGTTCTTGACATTTCGCTAGGAAATGACATCCCCATGTGGAACCACTATTAGGGTCCTATAATAATAGGGTTCATAATTTTTGAATTGACTATGATTAGTCTTGTGAATATATACATACCTTATTTTCTACAAGTTTTTTTCTCATATTTGAAAATAATAAAAAATGAAAAGAGGGTAAAAGTCTTAAAAGAAAAATCAAAGGACTTGAAAAGATAAGATCAAAAAAATAGAAAAAATGAACTCCAAAGCAAAAAAGAGATAAGAATAAGGCATGAAAGTGATGCAAGTCAAAATGCCACTATTTTTATTTTTACTACAAAAATAATGATTATGTGCAGCTTGTTCAAAATGTCATAATCCATGATGAATTAAATAGTTTAATCTTGGCTTTTCATGTTTATAGATAAAGAATAAAGATATGTCAAACAAATTAAATTTGACAAATCAGTGGATAGTTAGAGAATAAATAAGGAGCTTAACAGTTTAATCTGAGCCCTCAAATGAAATAAGGTTAGATTTAGATAGTTTATGCTTTAAAAGAGAAATGGATTTAGGGTTGCAAGCTCAAATGCACACATGCAAATAATGAAAAAATGATAGAATGAATGATGGGTAGGTAGAAAGCAGTGGTATAAGGCATGTAATAAAACATTATCTCGCAAATTACTAATTCCCCTCCCCTCAAAGTATTCAGTATTCAAAATCTTCAGTTAAAAAGCTCAGAGCATTTCTCTGACTTTTGTTGGAACCAGACCCAAGGCTTAATAACTAATTGGTAATAAGTATTGGATTCCCTTCATAATCACCCTTTTCCTAAAATAAAACCATTTTCCTAATGTAAAACACATTTTTACTTAGAGAAAGTAAAAATCCCCTTTAACTAATCTCATTTCATGCAAAAACATTCAAAAAATCCAAAAATGCTATTTATCCTAAGTATTAAGTGTAATTGTTTAAAGTGGGGCCATCATTGTACCCAAATGCTTAAAATACACTTTTACTTAGTACATTTATGTATATTTTCACTCATCACATTCATTTTCATATTAACTTTAATTTATTTTATTAATTTCTTATAAATACCACTCGCACCTCCTCCCCCTGCCCTAGTTATATTAACTCATTTATATTAAATATCCCAAAACGCACTTTATTAATATTTAAACTATGGTTATATTACCCCATGTGATATATCCCGCTCCCCATGGTTTTAAAATATATTAAAAATTAAAAATAAAAAAAAATAAAAAAAATAAAAATAAAAAAAACCCGACCCACGGGTTATAATACACATGTAAATCATTTATTTGCTATGTAAATCATATATTTCGCCTATCCCATTAATACGTTAGTTTATACATTTAAAACTATGTTTTTAACGTATAACTTAACCCCGCCACATATAAATATCACGGGCCTCATGCCCCAGATGCTGAGCTAATCCACCGATGAATCACAGTCGTTCGCATCTCCTTAACCCAATCCAACGAACCATATGCAATATCGCATTTTCAAAAGTGTGATCGTTAATCAATTTGAGATTTGTGAAATGAGTTCTCTCTCCTTCACATGGCGCAAAATAATTGGATCGCATCCTTTGGAATGAAACCATTTACCGCCTTCTCATCGTGCAATAATCCCCTGGCGATATTCTACTCCCTGGCGCCAAACCGCCATCCCATTCGGAATTGACTGGCATTAAATGTGTATATTGCTTAACCCTTAATGTTCTATAAAATTGCAAATATGTGCAGTTTAAACCTTTTTCTGCACTCTCTGCACGTTTAACCATCTCTGACTGAAAAAAGACGCCATTGCCCTTTGTTTACGTACTCAAAGAACCGGAAATCCATTTTAATTGCTGTTAAGACTGCCTGAAGCCTCCAGTCTACTTCCAAAGGACTTCAACAACTAGCGAAAGTATCCATACGCCTCAGAAACCCTATTTCAAGACCAAATACCTGCAAAAAACAAAGATTCTTCAAAGAAAGTAACCTTCTTGTCATTTGAAAAAGAGTTTTCTATGAATTTGATCGCCATAAACCCTGTTTGCCCCCAGAAAGACCTTTATTTGCCTTCAAAGAAAGTATTTGCTTTATAAACCCTGATAAAATCTCAGTTTTGATATATAACTGGTTTTAAAATGAAATTGAAGATAGTTAAGCCTTTTTACAGACCTTAGAGAACCTCTGAATAATTCAAAATCCTTTGCAAATACTCAAAACCTTTTTCATGCATGAATTACACTGTTTTTAGTTCAGTTTATCCAAGAAGAGCAGAAAAACCTTGGTTATATCTTTTCCTGAGTCGGAAAAGAGTTTGAAGACAAATTTTGGATCTAAATTGAAGGTTAAAACCAGAAGAAAGCCTAATTGTACCTATTGATGTTCAAAAAGACCTCTGTCATACCAGAAATACCTTCTGTAAACAGTTTAAGCGTACAGAAGAGTATAATAAGCGTAAAAACAAAGTTTTTAACATTCTAAAGGTCAAAATTGTCAAAACTAAACCTAATAATGGTTTCCAAAAGCGCCATTGTTATAAATCCACTACAACCTCATGTTGTAGATGTTGAGCATACACTCTTAGCTGATGCTGATTACAAAATAACAGATCCAGTGATAGAATTCAATCTGCTAGATCTTCACTGCTGGAGTCTAGAAAAATCTTTAGATCAGGAAGATCAAGTTCAGATTTGGGAGTCCAATTTACCCAAATATGTAGTTCCACATAATCATCAGTGTCCAGAAGTCGTTAGGCTGTGTCAAACCTACTATTCCCCTGACCAAAGAGCTATAGTTGATGCTAACAAAGAAGTATTGTTCACTATTACTGCAGAGTCTATAACTGAAACCTGATCCCAATGCAGCTCCATTATCCATAGAAACTCTCACAAAACTTTATATTGAGTTAGACTTTCCTAAAAGATTTCAGATCTTCCAAACTTTCATGCCTGCATATGTTGAAATCCCAAAGATTAACCCTCCCTACTCATCTTCAAAATTTCCTGAAGGATCAAGGCATGTCATTTCAATATTGTCCTTTATTCTTGGATATTTTACTTATGAGCACACTGATGAGTCTATTCTTGGTTTTCTATCCTCCTTTGTGCCTGGTCAACCTCCTTCTGTCATTTATAACTATGTTGAGTACATCGCTGATAGTATCCATGATCAGCTTGTGAAATTGTCCACTGAAGGAGTTTTCATATATTCATCCTTCCTCTTTCACATGATCCTTTACTTCCAAGCAGATAAATTCTCAATAACCCTTCAAAAATTGGATGTAGAAGGTAATCCATTGTCAGTCATTTTCTAGATCTCTTTAATCAGAAAATAATCAACATAATTCAATTATGTGGATTTCATAGATTGTTTTGTTTATCCATTGATAAACATGATGACAAACAGTATACAAACAAGGATAAGTAATGAGATAAAAAAAAGTGTTGCAGCGGTCATAACAAAGCAGAACTGGAGATTGGTACCTTTACCAAAATCATACAAAGATTAGAGTCTATGGGTCAAACGTTTTGCCCTATAAACTACCAAAATACTTGCAAATGAGAGTTTTGCCTTAGAGTATATAAGGCAAATTCTAAACTCAGATTCTATCAACTTCTTGGCCACTAAAAAGAAGACTCAATTCAAATTGAAGAACCAGTGGGGTCCTTTCATTTGCAATCATAGGGAAGCAGGTGTAGAAGCAACAAAACAATTGTTGGAATATAAATTTGAAGAAAGTTTCTTGTGGAATTATGATCCTAATGGAATACTCAGTAAAATGAGGGTAAAATGCAAATTAACCCCTTATATCTACGATAAAAGCCCTGAGATTGAACAGTTTGTAAATCAAACAAAATGGCTGGACAATACTTTGATGGAAACAGTCAAACAGGGTGATACTAATCACACCTTGAACACTGTAAATCAAGAGGACAGAACTACAAAAAGAATCAGAGAAGAAGACACCTATAAAATTGAAACAACAACAAACACCAGATTCAAAATCAGATATAATAAGAAACCTAAGCTCAATCCAGTGAACAAGGATAATGAAACAATTGAGGTTCTAGATGAAGAAAACACAGAGAATAACAAAGATGTTGCTACAGTTATTGTAAATGAGCAAGAAAATGATACTCCAGACACTCAAATGTTTGAAAAACAGCAAAACATGGAAGCATTCTCATCACAGCAATGCAGAGAATACAGACAGTGATATTAAAGAGAAATATAAAGAAATCAAGGCCAAGAATGAAGAGTTAAAAAATGAGATTTATTCACAGTATCTAAAGCAGACTCCAAGAAATCAAAACAGATTACTCTCAGCCTTTGATTACACCAACAAGAAATTGTTTATGACAGTGCTACAGCCAACAGTGCCTAAACCTACAACAGTAGCAAACTACAAGAAAGTTGATTTTTAAGTCCCAGTTGATAGCATTCATCCCTTGGATCAAATTGAGTTTCATAAGCAAAGCTCTGAAATGTTTTATTCTACTATGACAACAAAGGAACGAGTACCCAAAAACTTCATAACACTATAACCAATTTGAGAGATCAAATTAGGATTGAAAAAACTTCATCTTATGCTAAGGACACTAGAATCAAGTCCTTAGAAGAACTGGTAATTGAAGTAGGGTATGACCCTGCAAATGTAAAGGCTGCAGAAGAATTGGTGAAAAAAGAAAAATGCTGACATTGCAGCACTTAGAAAGCAACTAAAATTGCCTCCAACAGAACATCCAAAAGAAATTGTGCAGGAGGCAAATCAGAAAGATGAGATGATGAGTCTCATACTCCAAATGACAGCACAAATTAAGGAAATGGAGATAGAAATGGACAAACTTTTCCAAGAGAAAGAAGCTACAAAAACTCAAAGTGCTTCTCCCACAATCATCCCCATGGTAACTACAGCAGTTCCCTCAACTTTAGCAAAGGAGTTAACACCAAAAGTCCCATTCGCCACAGCTATGCCTGTGACTTCTTCCACTACTTCTGCTACCGAATCATCAACTTCAGCAGTGCAACAAACAAATGAGGCCAGCAAGCTCATAAAAGCTATGGAAGATATGTCCATTCAAAATAATGAGATCAATAGGTTGAAAGAACAAATTAAGAACTTGGAAGATGCCAAGAAATTAGCTCAAATTAATGCTAAAACAGAGGAACAGAAAGCCAAAAGGTTAAGTGAGCAATTGAAGAAGGTTGAAGCAAAATTAACATTGAAAGAACCAATGGCTTACATAAAAAATCAGTTGTGATCCAAGATCATTGAGTCAATCAATGATACTTAGCATTCCATTCAGGTAATCTATGAACAAAAAGATTTGCTTAAAGTAGCAAAAGAAGAAATTGTGAAGACAGAGGAAAAGCTTGGTGTCAAACCTGAAGAAGCCCAAGAAATAATCAAGTTTTTAAACACCAAAAACAAGCAAGAATTGGATGAGAATGGGATAACTGATAGAACTGAAACAATTCTAGAAATGAGAAAGGTAACTACAAAGAAAAACTTGATGAAGCAGCTAAAAGATAAATGTCAAAACATGGATTTGGCCCATAAAGTTTGAGATATTAAGGCAAAAAGGTTTGCCAAACATTCTTGTTTTAAATGATAAGTTAATGAAGCAAGAGGATTACAACAAAAAGATCAGAGATTTTTCCAAATAACAAGTAAACAAAGCAGATTGGCAAGGAGAAACTACAGGCAAAGTGTTGCACAAAAAAATTGAAGATTTGTTTTATTTACAAGATGAGATAAAACATCTCTTTGTGGTCAAACCAACCTTTGTTAGATACACAGAAGTTGATGAAATTTACAGAAAACTTACCAAGATAAAGTTACCTGATGAATAATTTTGGCAAAAGCTTATTGATTTATTGTAAAAGACAATTTACAGTGCAAGAGTTGGAAAAACAGTCGTTGTTTTTACACAATGAAAACATATTTTTACAGTAGTAAACTTGTCAAAACAACAGATGAAAGAGTATCAGTGGTTAAAGTTTATCAGATGAAAGAGTATCAGATGAGAGAAAAAGCCAGCTACAAAACAAATTGAAGATCTTTTTTCCAATGTTGAAGACAACACAACAGCGAGCTACACCTAAATCCGAACATCATTTCTATTTTATTTGAATAAGTAGGACAGCGTGCAAGTTGTTAAGCAGTTGCCACTATATTTTTGTAAGAGAGATTTTATTTTTCTTAGAAAAATCCTATGAGTATTCTAGAATATTTTGTATAACTTTTTGTATAAACACTTCACTCTTTGAAGTATTAGTGTGGAATAAATCGCTGAAGATTTCTATAGTCAATATTTTTGTACCTGAAGGGCTTTTGTACCAACTTTCAAGTCAGCAAGCTGGATCAAATTAATAAAGCATTATGTTTCAGGATTCATGTGTTGGGCCAACTTAAGTGAAGTACTTTCTATTGTTATTTGTTAAATCTTCTTATTATTTCCATTCATACATAAATGTGTTCTAAATTTAAATGTGAAATCAGGAAGTGATATATCAGAATTTGTTAAAAGCACTCTGTTATTTACTGGTTTTCATTTTCATGTTTTCTACTGATTTCTAGTAGTAAGGAACCCTTAATTGCTCCCTCTTTCGAATGACCTATGTCCTCTTCACCCCTTATCCGGATCAAAGAATCCTTGATTGCTCTTTATCCCGATTAAACCACTTCACTAATCAGCCTCAAAGATTTTAAGTGACTCAACTATCTTGCCCTGAAAATATTTGACTTTAGACCTTAATCCTGACCTGTCTGCTTGACACATTGACTTCATTTTCTCAATGGAAAAACAAATTTATCTCTATCCATCTCATTAAGTGATTTTTCCCACCAAACCAAAACCAAATATCAAAACCAAGTTGCCCTATATAACTAGCCTAAAATCAAACTTAAAAAATAAAATAAATTCTTATAGACAGAGTCTTCTCTGAGCCTTTGGAAGGCTAGATCCTAGAGCTTGAAAGTAGGTCTATGGTTACCTCTAATATTCTTTAAATTATAAATAAAAATCTCACAATTTGGAGAATTATTAGAGTGATAACAAGCCCCTTGACTGGTGGCTCTTCCTCTTCATCAGCGAACAGAGTATTATTTATAGCATCAACGACTTCATTTTTCAGCGTCTTTTTTCAAGTCAGCAGTTTGACCATAATGGGACCTCCACTCCAGGCATCAATTCTGACAACACGATCTCTGCTCACCTCCAGCAGGAAAAAAAAAAATAGGATCAAGTTGAGACTTCTTTACAATTACCTTCAATGTATCTTTCGGGCTCTGATACCACTTATTGGGCTCGGGAATAGATTAATGAAGAAAGAAATGTATATATAACTAAATGGAAACTGAAATAAACACACAAAAGTAAATAAAGAATGATTTACGTGGTAAACCTTGAGAGGGTGTCAAGGAAACCTCCATGAGGCAAAGGATTGGAAACTTCTATTAATCAAGAATGATTCTCCATCATTACAAGCCTCTCAGGCCACCTCAATTAATATGAGCTACTTCGTTGCATCGTTACATAACTGCTTCTACAAACCGACTAATTCATAATAACAATATTGCCATAATTACATTTAATTACTTTTGTTGTCATATTTCAACATTTTACGATTTCAGTGAGGCCTATCGAAGCATCTTTGGGCGCTTTCTTGCAGATCAAATATCTTTCGGTGTTGTTCTTGTCAATCAAAGCATCTTTCGGGGCTTTCTGGGTGTCTATGCATGGGCCTTGCACCTTTTTCTTTTAAATTTTCTATGGGGTTTGCTAACCCACATTGCAATGTTAGGTTTCCCATTGCTTGGGATATAACTAATGCTCCCTATGGGGTTATTTGGTGGGCTTGTGTGCCTTATTATCTAGTTATTTTCACCGTTTATGTAAACAATTTTCATTTTAATGAAAAATGTTTCTCTTTTTTAACAAAAAAAAACATAGGATGGAATCCCCCAAATCCGAACCGAAAACTTCTTGATGTAGAGTATGGAATTCTCCAATCTCAACCAAACAAACAAAAGTTTAGATTACTTATTTGTAGAATATTTTTAGATGAGTTGGAATTTGAAAGACAATTCAATTTTCAATACAATTTTAATAATGAATTATTATCTCTGTTTTGTCAATTCTTGAAAAAAAATTCTTTGGGGTTACAATTTTAAAAGCATTTCGAATAATTATTTTAACAATTTTAATAATAAAAACCAACTTACTCAGTGATTTATTTATTTTTGTTTGCACAAATGTTAAGAGCAAGGGTTAGTGGGAAGCTCCGGAAATCTATTCCATGCAGAAAGGTTTCCAATTTTCATCGAGATTATTAGATTTTTTTTTCGCTCTGGAGTGAGCTTATGGGTTGCTCATTTTTTAGCTCCCTCCCTTTGTATCATAAGGCTTGCATGTTCAAAACTTCATGCTTTCTCCATTTGTTACCCTCGGATCAAAGCAAATCTAATTGAATAAACCTCATGTTCTCCTCTATTGGGGTTGGTAGGGAAGACATACAAATCGATTTTTACTGAGGCCAATCACAACAAGGTGAAAGTTTTCTAAATTTTCATATAGGTTTTGAACAAAACCTCGATCCTGCTTTGCGTCTCAAAAGAGAAGTATGTGGCAAATCTAATACATATCTGAAAGAAACAATGGGTGATCCCATAGCCATGTAGCGACTTATATGTGAAAGGGAAGCAACTAAAAAATGGACATAGGGAAAAAACCCCCTCATAGGGGCCCATCCATGGTCATTGGACCCAAGTGATGCCCAATCTAACTCCAAATCTATGAAATGAAACCACCCCAAGGCCGTAAAGGCAAGGGAAAGGGCCTTTTAGGAGGGATGGGAGGTAAGAGCTATGGTAAGGCTTGGGCGGTCCAAAGTGGCTGTCAAGGCAAGGGAAAGGGCCAATGTGGAAGGTCCATAACTAGGAACAACATTGTTGTATTGTTTTAGAGGTTGTGTGGAGGGGCTTTAGACTCTAGGACCACAACGACTACAATTTCTTACAAGGAGGCAGCTCGAGGGAAAGATCTTGTTACAGTGAAACAACCCCAATTGAGTCCAACACCTTATATTGTTGAACAATCCAAACCACTGCCAATACTTGAAGTAAATATAAAATAAGTAAATAAATTCTTTTTGGGGCTTCAATCAAGGGTTGTGATTTGTGTATTCAACATTTATTTGCCAAGGTTTGAAGCTTTACATCAATGAGTTTTTACGACATGGTCCAAAAATTGTGCTATTACCTATGTTTGAAATGTTTTTTCATTGTTCAATTTGATTCCCAAGAAGATCTAAAGAAAATCTTGAAGTACCTTGTTCTAGAGAAGAGGAAGGCTTTTCATCACACCCTTGGTTCCTAGAGTTTGATTCCACAACAACGGTGGTGACAAAGATGTGAGTTTAGATAAAGTTGTCAAACCTCCCTCTTCCCTTTTCACATCACAAGGCTCTAGAGTGTTGGCACACTTTGGGTTCCTTTAAAAAAATGGATGTTGAAATAAAGAAGAAAGATTTATTCACCTTTGCTCGTATGTGTAGAAATGGGTTAGAAAAAGGGGGTTGGGTAGTCAATGGTTAGTGCTTGGGAAGTTTGCATTGAGTCATGGTAGCAACTAAATCACCACTTTGGGAGCCTAGCAATTGAGAGGAGCCTAGCGGCCGCAATGGAGGACCCTGTTGGGAGCTAGGGTTCATGTCGATGGCATCATTGTAACTGTTGTGTAGTTAGGGAGGCTTAATGAATGGAGAATAACCAGAACTGAGGATGAACTAAACAAGTTGCTCACTGGTTACGATCTCTTCTATTATTCACAATAGTTAGTTTGGGCCCCTATTTTTTCTTTGCTCTCCTGCTCATTAGTTTTGTATGTTATTAGGTGTGCTCTGTTGGCTTTGGGCTCGTTACTCTTTCCTATGCAATCAATTGCAGTGGAGTATACATCAAAGGGGACAAAGCATGCTATTAGTGGGACATCTGGTCATGGGGCCTTCTAGGGCTCGAGGAGTACACCAAAGGCCCATACATGCTCTAAAGCCTTTACTATTAACATGTCCCGCTCTCTTAAATCCATTCGTCCAAGTAAGGAATGACCTATGCTTGGCGTTAGGTTTCGATGTAGAGATGGGAAGGGTCACCAGTATATCAGCTCAAGCATTAATGGGTAGATTTTACCATATCTCTCTTAACAGGGCACAACTGCAGACATGGGTTACCTTGCACTAGAAACCCTTATTAAGGTACTACCCCAACCATCAATTTGCTCATGAATAGTTGATTCATTTCCACTTGTTGGGTGAAGGCAATCTCATTGTTGTTCTTCAAAGGGCTTATGTAATAGGAAGAGGTTTCTTATGGTTGGAAAGGTGGAGTTTCAACTTTAACCCATTAATGGAGATACCAAAAGAACAACATCTCTTGGTAAAACTAGTGGGATTCCCTCTCAAACTTTGGACTCTGCAAGTAGTGACTAGAGTTGTAAACTGTATTGGAAAGTTTATGTATTTTGATGAGATGACTTTGGTATCTTACGATAAAAGGATTCTATGGATTTTGGTCGAGATGGATGTGAAGGGACTTACAGCAAAGGTGGATATCACCATGGGGGATTTTACCTTTTGTCAAAGACTTGATTAATGGAAGATTCCATTTCGATGCTCCCTTTGCCATCAAACAAGTCATATTAAGGCGCACTAAAAGGCGAGAAGGAAGAAGGAATTAAAAGCTCCAGTCAATTAAGATAAGGCCAATTCATCTCAGATGCCTAGTTTATTTTTTTCAAGCAAATATTAATATTAATGAAAGTACAAATACAAGAACTCTTAGGCACCTCCTTATTGGGAGGAGACTCACAACCAGAATGAACACATTACATTACTCAAGATCCTATGTTTGTTCCCTGGAGTTTTAAAGGTTTAGAGAAAAGGATGGAACAAGGAACCATGAATCCAAGGAACGCAATCTCTTACTCACAAGATAAAATGAAAGTTGATAAGGGTGTGTTGGTTGAAGCACTCACCGCTGGAAGAGAGATAATTAATACAGCAACCCTCCCGCTATAACCACCCTGATCATATTGATCCCCTTTAAAAGCTCTCTTGTAATCTTATTCAATCTCTAACTCTTGAAGATGAGTTATTACTAGACCAGGTTGCCTTTAACACGTCCAAACCACTCGATATCTCTCTAGTGCCACTTGTGGAGATCCTCGTCTTATTACTCGACCTTCCTTGCACCTCTTCTAAATTGTCCATTGATGAGTTGCCTTCTCGCATTAACTCGGTGCTACGATCTTTAGGCATGGTTGTTTCTTCCATGTTCTCTTCAAGTTTAACAAAGGAACCTCGAGGTGTATCTCCATCTTTGTTGACTACATCTCATAATGAGATTATGTCCTCTCCATTCTCGAAATCTCTCTTTGGAAGTTTCAACATGCAAGTTCTAGTTTATTAGACCCCTCGAAATACCACTATGTGCATGAAAAAACCAATAAGAAAATCATTTAAAGTGAGAGAGCCATCCAAGGGAATCTTTTCTTTTATAATTATCTCTTTAGACTCTGCCAAGGCCCTTAGAGCTACAATGCCCTCCAGGGAAGTTACATCATGATTACTTTATCCATGAATATCAGGGGAGTGGGAGGTCCCTCAAAGACGTGAGCCCTCCTAAGACTAGTTTCGCTACATCACCCATCTATTATTTTATTCCAGGAAACTATGGTTTCCCCCAATAAAGCTAAAGTTATGCTTCAAAAAATATATCTAAACTAGAGCATATGTGTTATTGATGTTGTGTGGCACTAAGGGATCTTTTGGTGATGTGGAACCCTAAAGATGTAACCTTTAAACCATATTCCTTATGGTGTTAATTATTATGGAAGGAACACTAAGGGGCTTAGACAATCAAGTGAAATTAGTTAATTGTTACGAGCCTCACCAAGATCGCGAGGAGCTTTTGGAATCAAATCTATAACATTGATCTCCTAAGGAAAAATCTCTCATCCTTGCAACAGCCCTTAATATTACGACCTAGATTAATAAAGCTTGGGGTGTCTCTGTTGGTCTAACCCTTTTGCTCCAGTGATATCACAAATCATACAAGATTCCAACCTCGTAGACATTCAACCTATCCCCCTAGATGCAACTTGGAGGAATGGGAGATCTAAGGCTAATGGAGTTGCAAAACGACTGGACCATTTTCTCATTGCTAATAACTGGAGTCTAAGGTGGGCAAATATCAACCCTGGATTTGCCATGATGTAATCTCAGATCATCCACCCACTTGTCTGCAACTAGATTTCAGGAGAAGCAACCTAATGACACCATTCAAGTTCAATCACTACTGCCTCAAAGGAGTTTTTTCATGCATTAGCCTATAACTATTGGAGGAAATGCCAGGTCCACTCTTCATGCTTAGTAATGGATGCCTAGAACATAATGTTGAAGAATGTAACTAGGATCAGTCTTCATAATTGCATGAGTCATAATGAAATATATTTATCAAATAAATATATATATATATGGATGCCTAGAACATAATGTTGAAGAATGTAACTAGGATCAGTCTTCATAATTGCATGAGTCATAATGAAATATATTTATCAAATATATATATATATATAATTGTCTTGTTAAAGCACGAGTTTCGTGCTTGGGTCCATTGTTTTTAGGTCAAGGTCTCCATTGTAAACCTCTAGGGTTTATATCAAGTGTCAATGTCCATGTCATATTGTAAAGAACCCTTCTTGGAAATTATTTGTCAAGAAAAAAAATTATTTTGATGTAAATTAGGTCAATTAGGCATCTTCCACCAAGTTGACCTCAAAGAAGATAAGTCAACCTTAAACACAATAATCCCACCTCACAAGAAGCCTATATATTGGAGCAACTCGACCTCATTTGTCACGCCCTCTTCAAGTTCAATTTGCAATAAAATCGCAATAGCTAGTTGCAGTAAAGGGTTCAAATTCCAAGAAAGCAAGGGCTAGCAACAAAGAAGTGGTCATTATCTTGCTAGAGAAGTCAATTTCTCTATGTTGTCTCACATGTGTGTAGTGTTGGAGTTTTGCTAGAAGGCCAAAATTCTAGAGTCATTAGGCCAAATTCTGCAATTGGATCAAAGTATCATAGTTTTGCGTTGTTAACTATGCTCTGAAGGGCTAACATTTAAGAGGAAGGGTTGACTTGATGAAGGAAAGTTTGTTGGTTTAGGGCATTGGTTGTCTCATTGTCATATGAATCCATTGAGGGAAGAGTTCTTGACTAAGTTTTCCCTAGGTCTTGGCACCTTGATCTTCATGTTTTGTTTTTCATAATTGTTTGATATTACAAAGATAAAAAACAACATAAAAAGTTAATAAGAACATAATAATATCACGAGTGATTATTAACATAAGAAATTAATAAAACCTACTTTCTTAAGTTCAAGATAAGAAAATATTTTTGCCATGATGATTTTCCAACACATAAAATTGAAGTGTTGGGTTGTGGATCTTCTATGAGAAGAAGAAAATGAATTGGATCAGGATGCCTCAATCAACTCTCATGTGAGTGCTTCATTGATACAAGCTTCTCAAATGCTATAAAAGGTAAATCATGCTCCCTAGCGAAAAGGAAGGCTTTACCACAGGAGAGGGAAAACAATGGTGTTTAAAGAGCGAGGCAATTTGAATCAAGGAAAGAAATAGAAACACAAATTTTCCACAAATTTGCTCACATCAAAGAAATAAAAACGCAATATAATCAGGGCAACTAATTAAAGATTGAGTGCCCAACAAGATTTGGAGAAATATGCAATGACCGACTTCACTAGTCACTTTAGAGATGCAAGATTGATCACATTTCCATCAATTGCTTTTAGTGGAAGAGGCAACCAAGATGGGAGAAATTGTCTACTAGGATGAAATCAAGAGATTCAGAGAAATTGTCGCTTAGGATGAAATCAAAAGAGGTTCTTGAATTATTTATAAGGTCATTTCTAATGCAGGGTACCAAACAAAATGAAAAGAATTCTCTTCTCCTTTATCACTTTAACAATCTAGTTTCCTCATGAGAATCCCTTCTTTATTCACTTTAAAGATGTGGTTTCGACTTGAAAAAGACGAACAAAATGAAGAGTTCTCTTTTCTTTATCACTTTAACAATTTGGTTTACTTCTAAGAAGGCAAACAAAATTAAAAGAGTTCCTCTTCTTCTTTATCACTTGAACAAAGTGAGAAGGCAAACAAAATGAAAAGAGTTCTCTTCTTCTTTACCAGCTTAGAAATTTGATTTCCTCTCGAGGAGAAGGCATATTAACGATGTGATTGGAGTGGCTCAAGAAGCCATGCACTACATCAAGACCAAACAAAACAACACATTGGTTGGGTTAATTTTATTTTTAATCTTAATTTTGGACCGTTGGGTTTGACCATTGCTTCTCTCCTCCTGGTATAAATGTGTATGTCAGATCAGCAAATTTTCATTACCCTGATGATAAACTACAATTGGTAGTTCGAAACACATTGGCCCCTAAAATTCTTATGTGATGTCCCAAAAGAGTTATAATTAAAATGTTATGGGTCACAAAAGCTTGCACTCTCAACGCATTGGTTCTTAAAATGGAACTGGTCAAAACTTATGACCGTGTAAATTTGTTGTTGTGTTGCTCCATAACCCAACAGCTAATTTGACTAACAACAACACAATAGCTAATTTGACTAGGGAGTGAAAAAAATTAAATTAAATTAATGATTATTGTTTTCAAATGTTAATACACGTCTTTCCAAGGAATACATGTGCAAAAGTTTCATTTTACACTCTACACCAGGAAATGTGAATTACAGGCTTGTGATTATTTTATTCAGAGCTCAGTTGCTGGGAAGCTATGGCAAGTTTCAGTCTTATAAATCAATATTGGAATACAAAGGCGTACCATTGTGCGTTTACATAATCATATTTCATGTAGTAAAAACATTTGACAATGTAGGTGTAGAATAGTTAGTTTTGGTTTCTGGATCATATTTCATGTAGTAAAAACATTTGACAATGTAGGTGTAGAATAGTTAGTTTTGGTTTCTGGGGCTTAGTTTGCATTGGCTCAAAAGCTCATGAGAGGTTAAAAGTGGGCGAGCCTTATTTCCGCTGCCATAGGCCCATTAATGCAGCGAGACAGGAAATGCCCGCCACATGATGATCTACAGCTTTAATCCGACAGCAAGGATTTCCTGCCTGGCCAAAATAGTTATTTATGTTTTCTGGGGCTTAGTTCGCATTGGGTCAAAAGCTCATGAGAGGTTAAAAGTGGGCGAGCCTTATTTCAGCTGCCATAGGCCCATTAATGCGGCCAGACAAGAAATGCCCGCCGCACAATGATCTACAGCTTTAATCCGACGACGGGCATTTCCTGCCTGGCCACATTAATGGCCTATGGCAGCGGAAATAGGGCTCGCCTTAAAAGTGAGAGCCACATATGTTAAATAAAAATAAGCACATGGTAATGGCAGCTGAAATAAGGCTCGCCTTAAAAGTGGGAGCCACATATGTTAAATAAAAATAATCACATGGCAAATAAAAATAACCACAAATAATCAGATCAGTATCCACCTGTTCTAACCTTCGAATTAAGAACCCTAAATTCAACGTAACAAAAATAAATATAAAATATATGAAAAAAGAGCCTAAAACATTACTGTTATTGGAATAAGGTTAAGCAAGTATGTTTAAACAATACATTATCTAAATCTACATAGCCTCAGCAATGACCGAGTTAGGGATTGATTAGGAAACCTCAGTATTGACCTAATCAGAGGACCGACTGTAGAAAAGGTAACAGTAAACGTTGAAACCACCTTTCTGATGGTTAAATATGGTCTAAAACTGCTTCTCGTTAGCCAACTACAATGCATCTTTCAAATTTAAAGAAACAGATTGGCGTTTGGTGAACATGTTAACAGGTTCTCAAATCAAAGGAAAACTGGTTAACAATCGAAAACCTGGGTTAAAGACTAAATGCCTAAAAGCCCTGATTAATCCAGATACCCTCAGTAATGGCCAAGTTAGGGAATATGGACTACAGAAAAAGTAACAGCAAAGGTTGGAGCCACCTTTCTGGGTGTAAAGAAAGGTCTGAACTTGCTTCTGGTTAGTTGAGTACCTCATTAGATTGCTTAACCGTCCAAGGATTCAAAAAGCTCAAGATGGCAACCCAAGGCCACACTTAAAGACATGGGACAACAACCCAAAGTCCCAAAAGACACAAATTAATAAGCCAAAAGACACAGTTAACAACCCAGCCAAAGCCTAAAAGACATGGGATAACAACCCAAGTCCTAAAAGACAAATTAGTAACCCAAAAGACCATACATAGTTAACAACCCAGCCAAAGCCTACAGCCTAAGGTATGTAACATCATGAAGACCATAAAAATCTGAGTGATAGTCTACCCCGTAGTACCCATCATCCTCAAAAGTGCATGTCATCCTGAGATGGATCGTGTTATAGTTAGGAGCTTTAGCGGCCCACTCTATCAGACTGCATATTTCTCGCATCCCAGAGTTACCAAATCTATTTGATCTAATAAGGAAACAAAATTCATAAGCACTTTTCAGATTACAAAATCCCTAGAGAAGCACTCTGAAAAGTCCAGACATTGAAGAGACCGAAGAAACAGAACAAGCAAGGTTCAGACATTGACGAGAACGAGGAAACAGAAGAAGCACGATTGAGACCTTGAAGAGACCGAAGAAACAGAACAAACAAGTAAAACCCTAGGGAGAATAACAGCCAAAATAAATGTGATCTTCCTCATATCATCGTAGGACAACCATCAGCCCAGGCTTGTGTAAACATGCTCTCATTGGCTACTGCATGTCATTACCATCAACCCTAAACAATGGCAAATTTCCGGATTTCTTCAGTACAAAATCTCATCAGCAGATCAGTATTAGCATGGTAATATAAATACATCCTAAGAAATCCAGAAAATAGGGAACTACATCCGAGGATACTGCACTTTCAGAGCAAAGAAGAGCTTATAAGCTTTTAAGCAAACAAAAACGGCCAGAAAATCTCCGATCGACACAAAAAAGCCAGAGGAAAAGAAATGAAGCTTATTCCTTGACATAAAAGACAATACAAACTAACAAACACTACAGTATAAAATGTGCTCAGAGGTTGGGTGACTATTAATCTCCCGGGCTTAAAAAGCCTCGAAGTGAGCTGGGATCACCAATCATCATCGCAACTAAAATCAGAGGGCTATGACGAACTGTTAAAGAACACCCAGACACATATACAACCCAACTTTAAGCAGCCTGCAGAAACCCTAAAACCCTCTTCCCCATCGCTGCCGCTGCCGCTGCCGCTACCACAGAATCTCAGAAAGGGCTATGCCTGTGAAATATACCTTAGGTGATCTGTAATATATAATAACGCCCGTCGATGGGTTGAGGGTTGAGCGGAGAGCGGGGGCCTTGGGTATACTCTTTAAGCGGGTGGTCACATGTCAAAGGATGCCTTAGTTTCCTAAGTTCCAGTGTGCAGAAGGCTGTATCATTGAGGTCATATCGATAGATTGTTGGAGTTAGGTCACAAATGTGGATGTAGTGCACGCATGGAGATGTTAAGAGTTAATGGTTTTTTTTAAGTAAAGATGGAAGTTAATTAACTTGACTCGATGGTTGTAATTTAGTTTTTATGGAATATTTTGTAATATGTTTGGTAATAGTTATAGATGGAAATTTAAAATTTATTTCAAAAGTAATTATGTTTTTTTATATTTTAATTAAATTGAATAATTAAAAAATATCATAATGAATATGAATTATGGATTTTTTTGGAGGTATGGTATTGGTAACTAAAATTTTAATTATAAATTAAGTATTTTTATTTAGTAGGTGAATGTTTATGGCTAAAAATCTTGTTATATGTTTTATATGTAAAGGGGTATACAGTTGTAGGATTTTGTTTAGGCTATGTATTTTTAATTATTTGGTTTTAAGGGTCAGATAAATATTTAGGTGACATAATTAAGAAGAATGTGTTGAATTTTGGAATACTTTGTTATAAATTTTTAGGGGATAAGTGTTTACCCCAAGTTTAAAGGACAAATGTTAAAATAACTTTCACTTAGTCAAAGAGTAATTATTTTAATGTGTATATGATCATTAATGGGTTTTGTTAATTATGTAAATATCTAAATACTAGAAATTTGAATTGTTAGAATAGGAAAAGACATTAGACTTTCAAATTTGAAATTAAAGGTTACGACATCTTTGTATATGTGTCTATGCTTGATTAATGGCAAATCAACAAAGTGATAAGTTTTTTTTTTTTTACATGATAGACCCAGTGACTAAGCAAGAGGCCAGATGTCTCGTATTAACCACATAGGAAGTGAAAACTCCCTAGGGTTGCCTACTCCTTAAGCCTAATCAATATATGCTAAGCATGCCTTTGGAGACTTGAACCTGGGTGGATGGGATGGCAAGTTTAATGACCCATTTCAAATTATGAACAAAAGATATTAGTAAGCATATGATATATGTGTATGATAGCTACATAGCATACGTCGTATGTCTTACACTAGTATAATTATTAAATAATTATGAAGGATGTAATATTCCTATTTAAGGAAATTAATAAAACACAGCAAAAGGTACAGCAATGGAATGCCTCCTTCAAGAAAATATTCGACAGCACATAAAATAACAGAAATGGCCTACGCAACAGATAGACATTAAACAGAGAAATCACTGAGCCATTTTATTATGTCGGGGACTTATAAGGAAATACAATACATGTGCATGTGATAGCACCCGAAACTTGCCCACGGCAAAACAAGAGGTATTCCAGAAATAACAGAGGAACGGCGATGCTTCGTTCTGCGTTCAAGCGGCTGGAATGAACTGCTGTATAGCTGCTGTCATGTTGCGGCTGAAACAGACTCCCCAAGGTGTTATCACAATCCGGTCCAATGCCCTCAATAGATACGGGTTGTCTCTGCTACAATCTCTAGTCCCGAAACCTCTGAATTGAACCAAGACAGTGCTCACACGAGATGGGCTGCGGTCTTCCCACACAGACTGCGCCGCCACTCCTGAACGCTGCTCTGCAACCAGTTTCCAACCTAATTCTTCTGACCAAACGACGGTAGGACTGCCTCACCCGAGCAGGCACTCGAAGTCCCCCGGGGCTGAGGTTGAGATCTCCGCTCGGAGACACTCGGCGCATTAAACAGTGTTGCAGACCTGCTAAACAGCCGGCGTGCTCAAGTCTTAGCGACCAATTTCAATTTCATAAAATTCATCAATAATCCGAAATGAGGAAGCCCGCTCTCCTTTTATATGCAGCCTCCTTCTCAACCCTAGACTCCTTCTTTCCCGCGCAGCCCTTCTCGGCCCCACGCTGCCAACTCAGCCCGCGTGTTTGTCTCTCCGCGCTCGCGTGAGCCCCGATCTACTCCCGGTCTCTTATAATTAACTGGAGGCGGCAGAATTGACCTGAATTAATATTCCAATTAGCTATTGCTAATTTGGGAATATTACAGTCTCCCCCGGCAAAATGTTGCTTGCCCTCAAGCAACTGCCTGAACATCTCTCCACCGATACTGCAAAATGTGCCTGGGTCCCAGATGTGCCACTGAATCTTTTCTGACCTCTGCATCACCCCGTTATGAAGGGATCTCTCAATGCCAGGATCCCGATTCGATCTCTCATGGTACCGGCCAACCAACAATCCTCCCGGATCCCATTGCCACCATGGCCAATCATCGCTCAAGTCCCACGACTCAGGCTGCGCACTGTCTCTGGCTATGGTTGATGCTCTCAGAGGTGAAGACCACCAACAAGCATCAATGCTCCCGGGCTCCTGCTGTGCTGTACCTGTAACCGCATATGCGGCCCCACCAATTGGATGCCAACTCATCACCTCTCTCCTGTCCAAGTCCCGACTCAATCCCCTGCTGATCCTGCTCTCCTGAGATCGAGAAGGAGTCCTGAAGTAACGACAACTGGTGCCCTCCTGCCACTGGAATCTGTAACATCTATTATGTCTAGGGGCCCCTGCTCCGCTTGTGCTCAGAGGGCGCCTACTCATGATCTCCCGCCCGTCCATCTTGGAAGAAGAATCCGGTGTAGCAACAACTGTATATGGAATATGCCTAGAGTGTTGCTGCCAACCCGTAGTCGACTCCCACTGCTCTGCCCTTTCTGCCAATGGAAGCTGCCTATAGAAGAAAGCCCCCCTCTCTATAATGGGCCAAAGTGGGCAAGATATGCTGCAAGCCCTATCGATGTACTCCTGGAGAATGCTACTCACTGAAAACACTGCAGCTCTGCTGACTGCGAGTACATCTATATGCACCTCATCCCTGTGTCGATCCATAGATAGATGCTCCACCATATCCAACAGCTCTTCCCACTCCTGATCAGGAATGTCATACCCCCGCTGTCTATTCGTCTCCTGCAGAGCAATCCCATCAGCGTGCAACACCTCCAGAAGATATGGTTCCGCAACTGCCATCACCCTACTCGATGGCAGTGCATCTGACTGTTCCCCCTCGATGGCTGACCCCGCGGTCAACCGCATATCCATCACAAACTCGATGTGAGTCTCCATCTGCCTCTCCCCCGAAGGACTATCATGCATGAAGTGCATTGCATCCCCCTCTACTGACTCAGGCCCCAACATATACAACCCTGGCTGGATCGTCACAAGTGTCTCTTCATCCAGAGTATCTCCCGTAGAGTCCCGTGACTGCTCACCCTGGACACCGAAATGCAGCTCCGGTCTACTGTCACCATCTCTGCATGACTGCCCTCGCTCCCCAAGAGCATCCTCAACTGATCCTGTGGACTCATATGAAAAAGAGTCCTCACCCTGGCATACAGAAGGAATGCCCTCCTGTTCTACCTCCGCCATATCTCCACTGGGTCTGCCCCCCACCTCAAGCTCCGGTAATGAAGGTGGGCTGAAAATTTGACCTTGGCAAGCATCATAGCTTACCCCATGCTGTCTTTCTCTCCACTCATGATAAGTGTAGAGTGTATGCTGATCCTGGGCTGCAAAATCATTGCCCTCCAATGGCAAAGTGAAGAACAATCCTCCAAAGAAGGTTCCTCCATCAATGAAGAACAAGCTGGCCCAAGACAAACCATCCATGCAGACTAGGACATGGTCATCATGGAACATCCTGATGAGATGTTTGCTGAAGGTTTTACATGAGGATACATGATGCAAACAATCTCTCACAAGGATACAACGCAGTCTCATCCACTGCAACTTCAGAAAATTACATGGCAAGCAATGTACGAGATCCATCACATCTACTAATGGATAGTAAATGGCTGAATGTGAAAACAACATAAGACCAATCACTTGCCCATGGTTTTTCAATGGATGACAATCAATCTCATGGCCCACTTCAAAAGAGAACGCATATGTAGTGGTGGTGGCCATGCCTCCTCCCATGCTCCCATTATAACATGTAGTGCAGAAAATGTGAGAATTTTTCCCACTCAAAGACACATCCAGCTCATGTGTCTCTCTCATAATCAAGCCTCCCATACAAATCTGATCTATATCGGCAAATGGAGACATGATCAGCAGCAATATGAAAAGAATGTTGAAGGTTTCATGTGGTGCAAGAAGGTACCAACAGCTTCCCAAACAAGTACAACTCAGTTTTACAGGTTGCTGCTTGATAAGAATACATGGCAAAATGTTAATCATGCATGTCTTTATATGATACATGCTATAGTGCAACCACTGAACATACATGTGGTGATAAAACATCTGCCCAAGGCCACAAAAGAGATCGCTGCCTCCATCATGTAGAATGGCCCAATAAAACTCATGGAGCAATATGACAAGCTTGCCCCCTTGTGAAGCAAAGCACTGCATAGGAATGGCAAGAGTGTGCAAATCAATGAATGTAAAAACAAATTCCTCACCATACGCTGGAAGCAAGATGGTACATGGGTCCATACAAGAGTCCTTCGTAGTGTGTTGGCATACTATGAAGAAGACTGAACCATGTGCTGTAAAAAGATAATCCTCCTGATGCTTGGAAATCCAAGTCAAGAAGGATATGCCATAGATGTCTCTACCATCATTACCTCCTCTTTGTTCATCAGGTGCAAATATGAAGTGATCCTGGGACCTATGGGTTATAGATCCACCATATCTCTGCTGCGCACACTTCATCCATAAGGTTCTGCTCCCAAATGATAGCGTTGTGAGCTCATGTAAATAAGCTCCCGTCAATACAAAGCTTTGTTCTTTGACATGCTCCTTGTCAAAGACTCCTCCGATAATGCTGCAACAAATATGGAATACTCCCCAAGATAGAAGAGCTCCCAAATCATCAAAGACCGAAGAGATAATGCCATCTCCTCTTCCTGCAACATCATGTAAAGTGTGAGAGAAACTCTGCCCTTGCTCTCCCAAAAATAAGCAAAGCAACAAGACATTTTGTTGCCTCCCCATACTTCCATCATACAACTCATGTGATGAAGACATAATGAATGATATGAGTAACACATCAACACCATGCATCCATACTCTATGCTGCTCAATGATGCAAGTATCCAGCCATCTTTTCTCCACCCTCCTACCCTTAGGAAGAGTGTTTTCCAAGTGATGGCCAAACCAACGCAGCCAAGCCTCCTGCTGCCCGGTATCATAGTTCTGCAAGTGATGGCCAAAATCCTTCAAGAGTAACCAGCGCAGCCAAGCCTCCTGCTGCCCGGTATCATATATCTGCCAGTAACCTCCTAGCTCCTTGCTCATCAACCACATCCACCCAATCACTTGTGGATGCCTCCTTCTTCTTTTCATCCTGGTACTCCTCCCATGAGGGCTACCATCCTCCCAAGTCAAATTCTTTCCTTTGCACTTCATGGGACTTTGACATGTAAGCTTCTCGAGGATCAATGAGACCCTATCAATAATCAAATAGGTGGTAGGCAAAAACCTCCCATCATGATGTGTATGGCTCAGGGAATGTCCAACACAAGCATGAGAGATGTTATCCATCTGAAGATGTCCTCCATCTTCTATTTGCTCTTGTGAGAAGGGAAGAAAGTCATTGCACCCCATGGTGTGTCGGAGTGCATCTCCAGTGAGATCCCTCCTTGAGACCTCCCCTTCATCCATGTTGCACAGCGTAGTGCAACCAAGCTGCTCTTGATCTGCGTGGGGAACTTCTTGTAGAGCTACAAGAATCCCATCCTCAAAAGCGTTGGTTGCCCCGACTGTCGATGCATGTGGTTGTTCCTCCATGAGTGGGACAGTGTTTTCACAAATCTCCGCAAGGGGTGATGTGACCTCTTCTTCTTGATGAGAATAGGAAGTGCATGGTACTCCCTCCTCTTTTTCTTCAATCTTCCTGACCTCTTGAACCGTGCATGCGTTTCCTCTGGATCTGAAAAGAGATGAGAATAAACTCACCTTCTGCTTGGGCTTAGATTCATAGGGACTAGTGGATCCCTCCTTCATGGGTGACGGTGAACTCCCCCTGGTATGCTGCAACTCTGATTTCTGCATGCTAGGAACCCTATTGTTCCTTTCACTGTACCTTCCTCCTTCATCCGTCCTGAGGTAACAGTAATCTTTGAAGGGCAAAGCTGCTTTGAAGTCTTCCCCTTTGGACTGCCATTCTCGGAAATAATCTCCAAAGGGTATATGATCCTACTGCCTCTCTACCTTACTCAGCACTGGAGGTAAGAATGTAGGCATTGTGATGATGTCCACAGGCTGAGCCAGAACCATGCTATGATACCACTGTAATATTCCTATTTAAGGAAATTAATAAAACACAGCAAAAGGTACAGCAATGGATGCCTCCTTCAAGAAAATATTCGACAGCACATAAAATAACAGAAATGGCCTACGCAACAGATATACATTAAACAGAGAAATCACTGAGCCATTTTATTATGTCGGGGACTTATAAGGAAATACAATACATGTGCAGGTGATAGCACCCGAAACTTGCCCACGGAAAAACAAGAGGTATTCCAGAAATAACAGAGGAACGGCGATGCTTCGTTCTGCGTTCAAGCGGCTGGAATGAACTGCTGTATAGCTGCCGTCATGTTGCGGCTGAAACAGACTCCCCAAGGTGTTATCACAATCCAGTCCAATGCCCTCAATAGATACGGGCTGTCTCTGCTACAATCTCTAGTCCCGAAACCTCTGAATTGAACCAAGACAGTGCTCACACGAGATGGGCTGCGGTCTTCCCACACAGACTGCGCCGCCACTCCTGAACGCTGCTCTGCAACCAGTTTCCAACCCAATTCTTCTGACCAAACGACGGTAGGACTGCCTCACTCGAGCAGGCACTCGAAGTCCCCCGGGGCTGAGGTTGAGATCTCCACTCGGAGACACTCGGCGCACTAAACAGTGTTGCAGACCTGCTAAACAGGCGGCGTGCTCAAGTCTTAGCGACCAGTTTCAATTTCATAAAATTCATCAATAATCCGAAATGAGGAAGCCCGCTCTCCTTTTATATGCGGCCTCCTTCTCAACCCTAGACTCCTTCTTTCCCGCGCAGCCCTTCTCGGCCCCACGCTGCCAACTCAGCCCGCGTGTTTGTCTCCGCGCGCTCGCGTGAGCCCCGATCTACTCCCGGTCTCTTATAATTAACTAGAGGCGGCAGAATTGATCTGAATTAATATTCCAATTAGCTATTGCTAATTTGGGAATATTACAGATGACTAAGTAAAGGATAAATGGACCAAGTACCTTGAAATGTTAATGAAGAGAAATAGTACTTATTTTGTAATTATAAAGCTATTTTAGTAAAATATATTCTACCAACCCTATTAATGTAAATATATATGAATATATATTTTAATTTAATTGTAATTAAAAGAAATTAATTTAAATATGTGTGTGTGTGTGTGTAATCTTATAATTTAGTATATTTAAATAATATAAATTAAAATCATCAAAATAATTAAGAGTTTAAAGTAATCTCATATGTATCCTCATTCATAAAATGGAGGTTACATGTATATACCCTAATAAATGAATAAGTAGGTGGTGATGAGGCGACAACCACCTAACATGGATTATTTAACCATATGGAGATGAGAACATGAAGGGAGGACAGAAAAACTGATGGAGAGGAGAATTTCTGAGGAGTTGTGTTGAGAGATGGAAGGGAAAACTCTATGTTGAGAGATCAGGAGATACAGAGTGTCAATTGTTCTAAGATTTTGGGCACGGGGGGCAAAGTATCTCAATTTGAGTACTTTGGAACTGAATATTGCAGATATTCAGTTGGCTAGGTGGTTTTTGGTTATTTGGTAACGAAAATGGGAGCAGGGGCAGTGGAGCAAGAGTTACAGCAAGGAAGACTCTTCATCAAACACTGAACCAGGTTAGTGTTTAAGAATGAATTTCATAAATTATATATATTTGTTAAAATTCCTTATTGTTAATTTTAGGAATTGTATTAGAGTATCAGTTAATTACAGTATCAATTTATGTAATTCAAGGTATTATATTTGATTTATTGTTAAAATTAGGAATTCATACAGAGTCTGAGCATAAATTTTGTTAAGACCTGTTAAAATCAAAATTTTAGGACTTTCAAGTTAAATTCTAAAATTTTAAGGCACCACATCTAGTATAAGAGCTTAGTTCGAACCCCTGAGATCTTACAGGCCCTAGCACGGTAACTGACTTCTAATCAGCATCCTTAACAGAAATCCTTTAAACTATTTTCTCAATCATGATGTTGTTTTATTCGTACTTTTACTTTCGTTAATTTTGACCAACCAATTTCTTTTGCTTATGGCTTATAAGAAGCAGTAATAAACCTTGTGAACTATTTAGAGGGCATTGATCATTCATTTCCCTCTTCAAAGATGTACTACTCTGCCTTTGATTATTCTTGGGTGAAGAAGATTTCCCTTTTACTATCATAGATTTAAACATAAACTATCTTCATTGAGTTATTTGTTTCTGCAACATCCACATGGCCATTGGCAGGAGAATCCTTCGAGACTGCTTTGGTAGTTTTTGAATTTTCCTGGATCTATCGTTGTTCTGTTTCATAATTCTTTGAGGTGTTCAATCGAGAATGCTTCTTCTTGGAATTGAGTTTCATTCCACCACTTTTCTTAACATATGCCAAACATGTAAATATGTAATTAAGCAATTATTATGACTATAAATAATCACATGAATAAAGACTATGCCCAGTCATTTAAAACTAAAGGAACAGATTAAAATGTTGTAAGAGATGGTTGATATAATTATAAATTATGTATCGGGATACGTTGTGAGAGTGATTGTTCACGTTATAAAACCGTTAGTTCCTACCCTACCATTAAAATTGTATATTACTTATAAACTAAAGGAAATTATACAAATTACCCATTGATATAACTAAATCCTACGGTAAAATGATTTGCGTATGTCGGTTAGCCGAGATCGGATCTAACTTGGGTAGTCGGATTCGCAAGATTAAAGTTGTTGGAGCCCCACGTGGATCAAAAGATAACATGTCGACTGACAGTGCTGCTCTTTCCCGATTTGGGCACCACATAGACATGTCTATGTGTGCCCTAATTAACATATAACTGCACCATGCGGCCAAAGCTTTTCTTTTTTCTCCAAGGTATCCATAGCCTTGACCCGACCGTATGGAAGAGTAAAAAAAATTGACCCCAACATTGTTGCGAGCCATGTCGGAGCAGCGTATAAATCTCTATTTTCGTAAATTCGTCACTGCCCATCGTGATTCACAATCCGACGAGCGCAGTCGCTGCGAAAGGTTGATTGAGGAGGGAAATTTGTTATGTAAGCTCTGCCTAGTCCAGCATAGCTCTATGGCTCGAACAGGTAGCCCAAATAACAAAGGCGTTTTCATTCCAAAGTTTGTTTAATTGTATAGTGTTTTAAAGCAACCTTCGCCATTTCAAAGTTCGGGCGCGAATGCCACCGAAGTATGATCTGAAAATGGAAGGTACTTGAAAAGGGTGCAAGGTATCCATTTTCATTTATGTAAATGAGTGCAAATACTCCAAATTTTAAATCTGAAAATGTGAGAACTTCTTATTTCTAATACAGAGATAGACTGTAGGGGAATTTACTGGATATGTCACCTTTCAAAGAAAGGATGAATCCAAAAGCTACCTGGCCCTCTTACAGACTCTACCTAAAGAAATAATAGAAGTAAACACTCAGACTTAATTAAAATGACCTTACTCAAACTTGACATTATGCAGAATTTTTGCTTGGAAGAGGTGTATGTCTTTTCTTCTGTTTATGTGTTTTAAGTTTATTTGTTTTTGCTGAAACTTATCATGTATATCAGCAACATAATTCAGCCATAGAATAACAAAACACAACAACAATATAATATAGGAGTTCACCCCAACTCTTGGGCTACATCTCCTTTGAGCTTCGTCAACATGACTAGACTCTTTGGGATTAAGGTACTTAAATTATTTTACAAGCTCCACACTTAACCACAATGAATATGAAAATGATTCAAAGGGCTGAGAATACCATTTTAAATCCCTTTAATGGCTGTCCAATTCCTGCAAACAGCTTTAGGCTTCCATGGACACACATCCTTCTGTCGGTGCACTAAGCTTCTCTGAGCTTCTAAATGGCACAAACTCCCTCATATTTCTGTTTCTAGTCCTGAAACCACTACTTCTGCATCCAATAATGATCATACATCAAATACCAACTGATAAATTGCTTACATTAAGCACAACATCCCCAAAAATGGCTCTCCTCCACGGTTTGCCCAAGGCTGCCCACGAATTCATATCAACTTATAAAGCTGTAGAAGTACTCAAAATGATCTGAAACCACTTCCATTGGTTCCAGAATGACTTAAATAGTCAATATGGAGTTTTTTTTCATCAAAAACGGTCTTCGGCTGCTCCGGTTTTGCTTACACACTCTGTTTGGAAAATGGCCTCTAGAACTTAAATGAAGCTTTTCGGCTTTCTAAAGTTCTTAACAGGATCTGAAAACCATATAAACAGATTCAAAAGGCATGAAATAGCTAATAATGCCTATTCATTTACCTTAAACAGAGAAACACAGTCCAATACACAGCCTTCTCCTTCCAGGCCCTAATGGCTCCTTCTTCTTCTTCGATGCTTAAACCTCTGAAGATGACCTCTGTTAGATTTCATACCTACTCCATTGAGTCCATAAGGTCGAAGAGACCCAAAATAAAAAAAAAAATCACTCCAAAAAGATTTCCCATGTGAAAGATATGCTCCAAACTGTATTTTGCCCAATGTTAAGCAAAAATCCCACTAATTGTGGGCCAACTGTAGTTAACTGGAGCTAAAAGTGGAATTCCGCCTAAAATGGAGAGATGGCGCTAAACTTGGCGGAGCATTTTCTGTTGGCAATAAATGTCATAGAACATGTGACCGCAAATCCCTCATTAACTGTTGTTGTAACCGCTAGATTAAAGCCGTGGTTCTGGGCCATGGTTATGTGTAGAGGGGCTGGCCCCCCACGCCCTTAACTTCCGCTCCGCCAATACTGTGCCACGTAAACCTTTGAACGGTGGGTTTTAACCGTTACGTTAGCATTTCCCCACGTGACTTTAAACTTAATACGTAACCTTCAACCATACGTTGCCACATTTGATTTTCTTTTTTGGGTTTTAATAACATATGTGTGGTTTAATATTAAAATTTTAATAAGGTTTAATTAAATGTTTTTTAATAATTAATTAAAACATATAATTAATAATATAATATATGATTTAATAAAAAATCATAAAAAATATTAAAAATATATATAATTTAATTAATTTATTAAACCTTAATAAAAAATAAAATTATCCCAATACATAATATTAAAAATTTTCCTTTCAAAATTGAAAGTTATTAGGCGATTTCAAAATGCAATAACTTCTTCATACAGCGTCGGTTTTCAGTGTCGTTCGTGGCGTTGGGATCGTATCGCCGAGGCCTATCCCGTCACTCAGGATCCAAATCAATTTGAGCACTTTCGTTTTTGAGCTTTTTCCCAATCTCAGATTTGAGCTCTTGATCAAAGTAGGACAATGCAAGATGTCATTTTGTCTAGCTAGTTTGCGTCACATTTCCCTAACACATAAGCCCAAGTTCAATCAGTCGATGTTTATTCGACAGATACTCTAGTTCAGTGGATTGATTTTATGTTATAGATTTTGTTTCTTTCTTGTTTTTGTTAGTCAAAATCTAGTATTATATTTGTTATCACTGGAAAATCAGACAAGCAAAGATGACATTATTAAATTTCAGGTAGAAGGATTTACAGGGTCGAGGCACATTAGAGAATCTGAAGTATTTAAAAATCTCTAAGTTATAGAAGGAAAATCAAATTGTGCATGGAAGAAACCAGCAAAATGAGCCTCTGCGCACATTTTTCTTCGATAAGTGCGCCTTTGCGTGGCTTTTCCTCAAAAAGTCGCACGAACCTGAGAGTGGGAGAAGTTATTTTCCGAGACCATGAGGCACACTCTAGGAAATTGGTCCCACACTTGAGGCCGCCTAATGAAAACCACCCAAGCCTCCTTAGGACCTCAAGGGAGCACACAATGGTATAATGTGGCACACAATGGAATCATCCTCCTCTCTTGGGTCACTATCCATCAATGTACCAAGAGAGTGAAGGAGAGTTTGAATTATCTTATTAAAGGCCACCAAGAGATGAACAATGGGAGAACACGTTGTTATGTTGGCCAGAATTTCCCCAAGCAATCTAGTAGTGTGTGATCCAGAGCAGAGATAGAGGGGATTTAGTTGTTGGCCATCCAACAACTCCAATCCTTCGGGGTAGAGAGAGGGACTTTGCGCCAAGGTAACTCAGAAGTAAATACATCCTTGCATTGGTTCTTAGAACTCCCTAATTCCAAGGGCCCCTTGGCAAGTGGGTAAATGTTTCATCCTTTATTCCTACCAGCACTCAATAAGAGGGGACGTAAGCGCCACCGTTTGGATTATTGAAGTTGTTTGACTCTATTTAGAGCTTTTGTATTATGTGTTTAGTTTAATTTTGTTTTGTTTCCAAATATGCATGCTATTTCACTATTTAGTATGTTTATTTCTTAGCATGTTCACTAACTTGCTTGACTCCCTTGATTTTCTACCCATGACCAAGAACTTAAGAGGAAAAAACCACTCCTCTTAAGCATGTGCGATTTGGTACACTCGTGCACCAAATCACCTGCACAGGATTGGTGACTCCACTAATTTTATTTCCAAGTTTATGTGGTTGTGCCTTTTTGCAGAGACCTGTTTCTTTGCTTTGGAGTTGGCTGGAACTCCCCATTTTCTCTCCTTTACTGCCTCTTCATCCTTAGTGAGAGGCCGAAGCTCAAAAGCTCCAACAATTTTTTTTGCAGGAAAATCGTGTGGCTTTTTCACAAATAGACGCGCCCAACTGCGCGCGTTCAGCAGTGACCTGCGTGCTGACTTCGTGCCTACTTGAGCCTTCTGCACGCAGATACTAGAAGCAAAAAATTGTTGCTATTTCCCTTCTTTTCCTAAAGTGACTGGCAGCCCATAAGAAATATTCCAACAGAGGTTGAGGTGTCCCATGACTTGTCAAAACTCAATCTTGGCTGCGTTTTAGTAGTTTAGACATTAGTTTTAAATTTCAAGTTTATTTTCGCAAAGTGAACACATAGTTTAAGTTGGGGGCAATTAATTTGCATTCTGAAATAATTCATGTTTACGAATTTAGGCACCAAGAAACACTTAGGTAATTAGCCAAAGTAAGTAGCCACAGTCCACACGTGCTTAGCTAAATCTTTTTCATTTTCCTAATTTAAATTCATTCATTTTAGTTCGATTTTTGACACTAGGATTCGAGACCAGGATCAAATTATCTCTATAGAGCAAGTAATATTTACTACCTTTGCACCCTTGGGTGATCCTAGGCAAGCATATGAACACTCTCTGATGATAATTCACCATCTCCCTATAGTTGATCATTTAGATTAACTAGGAAACATTGTAAGCGGCCCACATCCGCACATGTTTTGCTTTTGAGCAAGGAACAACCAAACCTAGTTTAAATAGGGGATTTTGAAAAGGATCACCGCATATCCACATGTTCAAACTATGCGCCTGTTCACCTCTTTCTCACACACATTCACACCCTAAGTAAATCAAAGCCACCTAAACTAACTTAACTAAACTCACTAAACTCTCCCCATAGGGGCCACAAGAGAATCTATAGTTTAAGTTAGGACCAAGGGGGTAGGCATCCAATAAGCTGCCTTGGTCAGTTTACATCTTGAAACATAGAAGTTGACTTTTTAGAGAACTTTTAAATCCGTCTATCCACCCACGGAAAAGAAAACCCGAGCGCAGCAGAGACCCGATTTGGAGGGAGTTAAGTTTAGGCCCAGTGCGTGCGGTGTTATTCGAGGTACCTGACCCGTCTAATACTCGGTACTGGTAGTTGAATTACCAAGAAGCTCAAGGCTGAAACACTCACGTGGGACGATGGTACTTAGTGGCCAAAACTAGGGCATCCATCCCTATAGGTGATGGTGCATGTAGCATTAGATCCTCTACCCTTACCTTGGTCGATTTTCTTCGGTTGACTGGAGGCATCACCAGTTCTTTCATGATGTTGTGCCAGCATTCGCAAGATATCTTCTCAAGGCCCATTTACATTTGAGCATGTGACGATGATTTAGGTCTTCTAGGATTTGAGTATCATACGCAAAAACAACAAAAAACCATATTTTTTGATTGATTGGTCACAAAGGATTAATCTAAAGTGAAAATTTATCTTTTATTTTTTGCTTGTTTTATGTATGCAATTGCATTTTTGCTTTGATTGTAACCTCTATCCTCTCAAGTATTTCCAAAACAATACCTAGTCGATGCCAAAATGGACCCAATGGGACCTCGTCGATCTAGACATCTTTTGGACCTCCCCCCATTACCGAGAGGGGTTCCATGTCTTTTGCCATTTAGGCGTCAAAGACAGAACACTGCCACCCTTATTGGTTCATCCTTTATAGGGTCATCATTAGTTGGGAACCCTCGTCAGTCACCCAACACCACATTGGTGAACACCCCCACAGGGTTACCACATACCACTCCTCCCACAACCCTTAGGGGATAGAGGAATGCTACCCATTCGGGAAGCCAAATGAACTCATAGAAGGGTACGTCACAAAAAAACCCTATACCTAACCAGAACATTGTGTTTTCACAAGTTGCAAAGGCTACAAACTCGCAGTCACCTTTCTTAGCTTTGTTAAATCTACCAGATTTAACCAATTTGATAAACGACCCCATTCCACACAACCCTACATGGCCTCCCATGCCCACGAAGCTCCCTTCGGACATTCCAAAGTTCGAAGAGAAGCAAGCAGAAGACCCCGTAAATCATGTTATGACTCTCCACTTGTGGTGTTCGTTGAACAACATCATTGACAATACCATTCGACTAAGACTATTTCAACGCACCCTAACTGGAATAGCCGCGAAATGGTATGTGGAGTAGCTATCTGCGACACATGGAACCTTTAGCACCCTCGTTATTATGTTCCTGACCTATTTTCAGTTACCCATCCACCACAATTATGGAATGGAATTACTGACCCACTTTAGGCAAACACCTGTCGTCCATATCTCGAACCATCTCCACGAATGGTGGCGGCGTCGTCGTTTGTGCAAATCCAAACTCGACGATTGAGTTTTGTTAGACCTGTTCCTGAAAACTCTCACCACAGAGATTTCAAAGGATGTGGCACAACAAAAGCCCATATCCGAAGAGGATGCCATCAGTAAGGCCCAACATCTCGAGCTGATTTTTACGCAGTCAGGATATATTTACAATATCCTGCCTAACGCCCCGCGCTTACAAACTTATAAAGAATTTCCAGTCACGTCGAACTCCGCAATTGGTTTGATTGGGTCATTGACTCAAAATCACCTAAGCATTGACGTTCCATACCCCAGTTACGCATATGATTCTACCCAGAACATACCGCAACCCGACTACCAAAGTCATCATGCACCTTCACAAAATGTGACTAATGGGGTGTCATCGTATCACCATCAGCAGGGAGGTCCATATCCTCCCAAATGGACCCGCGTTTTACCAGACATGCCGCGTAAGAATCCCAATCCCCCCAATAGCCATTTATAAACCAGGGACAAGTTGAAATATGCCCAGTCGCCAACACAAAACCCACCCATGCAGAACAATGCATAGGTGAACTTTGTGCAACCTTCCCAAGTCCAACTGTGCCAACCATACAATCAGGAGAATCCAAATTATCCTCCCAACGTGGCTAAGAAAAAAGGAAAAAACAAGCCTAAAGGAAATCCTAGACAGGGATCAACAATCAACAATGCCCTCCGCGATCTCAGGTTAGAGGCAAATTGAACCTAAATCAAAACCATGAGCCAAGAAACCCCCAAAGGTAGAACAAGAGGGAAAATATTCGGATGAACCACTCTTGTTCAATCTGTGGTGAGTACGGCCATTACACTCACCACTGTCCCGAACTCCCTGAGCTGAAGAAGTTTCAGGGTAATCGTGGGCAAGGGGGATCCTTTCAGCGGACATCAGTCATGCGAGATCCTTTCCCCCATTAAGGGACAATTAGCACTCAGCAACAACAAAAAACTCTCGACGATTCCATACAGCCATGAAATCTACATGACTAGCGAAGAAAAAAAAATTCAGACACGGAACCGAAATTACGATACCCCACTAGACACCAATTCGTCAGGGGCTAGTACAAGTGCACCAACATCACCTTTGACCATTTCAAAGATGCCCATTGAACCTTTGCCAAAAATGGCTAAGGGACCAACTAGGCAGGCAGGAAACCATTCCAAATCGGCCCATAACTATAGCATTATGGATGATCTAGCTCAATCTCCCGTCGCCATGTTAGCTTTGGAGGTATTACAATCATGCCCAAAGCAAAGGAAAGCCTTACTTTCTGCATTAGGCACCATTGACCCTATCGATTCGCGTCTAATGGCTTTTGATTTGGACAAAGCCACCCCTAGGCTTCCCTCAATGGTCGCCTTTCAAATACCGATGTCAGTTCAAAACATCACCATTTACCGATGTATCATTGATGAGGGTGCATCCACATCCATCGTGTCAAAGAACGTCTGAAAGAATTTAGGGTCTCCCGAACTAAAGCCGTCAGACACCAAGCTTAGAGCATATGACGGGCCCCCTTTAGCCCCTGTGGGTCTCTACCAAAACGTTTTAGTCTGCTTAGCCGGCAAGACAGTCCTTATAGACATTGAAGTCTTGGATACTCAACTGGATTACAATATACTCCTTGGTTGAAGTTATATGTATGCCATGTCAACCATAGCCTCCTCCATCTTCCGAACTATGATGTTCCCCCATGAGGATTGCATCATTACTGTCAACAGTTGACACACAAAAAAAAACGGCCTCTAACAAATATCGATGTCATTCTACCCTATGTAGACACATCTGTCGAGACACTTACACGTTATCAAGAATATGGCCCCAACTAGTTCAAACCGTTGTCCATCCTAGGGTCATTCCTAGGAGATCCCCCCGTTATACCTGAGTCATCACCTTATGTCACAGGGGCTCTGGTGTGCATGATGTCCTCATCAAGCACCGAAGCCAGTTAGGACACAGAGATGAGCAGTAATGACACCGAATCCTCGGCCACGACAGCCTCTCTAGCCTACGCTGCCTCACAAACTCCTTTCCTCTTCCCCCCAGCTGGTTTTGTGTCACAGCAAGTCATGGCCACTATGGTCCTACCAAACTTATCATTTGCAATCCCAGTTTGGTATCTAGTCCCACCTACCACCATGGGATTCGCGCACATCACCTCTACAAGGTTACTCCCCCTTAATCTTGAGTACGCCCCAATGGTTCAGGAGACTGTCACAAACATTTCTTCGAAGGAAATTCCCATCGCAAAACTGATGGTTACGACCAAGAAAACCAATAGAAGAGGAAATAAGGTGGAGAATCCCACTACACCATGGGAATCACCACACTGCGCCATATGTGACGTAGTAGGCCACCCTACCCACATCTTCCTAGAGATGGAAAAATTAAAACTGCTCCTTAGCTCTGTGGTAGACATCGCGACACCAAGTTCCCGTAAAAAGGAACCTGCAACTAAAAGTCAAGGCAAGGCATTGCGTACAAATCATGCATGCGTTGTCTGCAGAAATTACGGACCCTATACCCATAATTGCCTAGAGATCCTGCGATATAGGGATTCTTTACACGCCATTGAGCAATTCTATAAGAGGATCCCTCCACCCAGTCATCTGGAGATGAACCTCGCATCATTCTATACCTGCAAGAGAGACGATAGTCGCCTGAGAGACTTCAGCCATTCCCCCTCCCCTATCGAACGTTGTGTACTCTGTGATGAACGCGACCATTTCATCGTCGATTGCCCAGCTCTAGAAATTTTTCAGTGATGGCATCCAGTCCATGTAGTATATCGCACCGACCCAGATACCCAATAATGTCAAATATGCAGTGGAAATCATCCTTTACGTCATTGTCACTATATCCCTAGATTCTGTGCAACACTATCTTGTATGCAATCGACTATAGTTCACCTCTCCTGGGAAGATGGCTCTGAATCTGAATCCATGAACAACTCGACAACTCAAGAAGATGTGACGAGTAGATCCATCCTCTTTATGTCAGCTGAAAAACGACCAATCGGGAACCCTTATTTACCCCCAACCACCCTCTTCAGAGAAGACCAACATGTACGTTGTGTAAAACGCCCAATCATGTGGTTGCCACTTTCCCTAACTTAGAAATGCTATGCAACTGGTACCCAGTCACACCACCAAGTGAGCAGGATGAGAACCCGATATCTCAGATGTTTTTCCTAGTATGTCGAGGCAATCACCATGAGCAGCGTTGTACTTATATCTCGTGATTACATCCTCTAATTGAGATGATACATATATTAGAGAAGAAACTTGAGGATCTCCTCAACCAATATGGAAGGCAGAATGCCCCAGGCAATCTACTCCATATCCACATTTGCGTAGTGGGCAAGATGGGAAGACGCACCAACTAAGCATGACCCAGGTTCAACCTAGGGTAACATGCGGACTATGCGACGTGATCGGCCACCGGGTCAATCAATGCAAAGAACTGAAGCACCTCACAAATAGTTTTCGCACAGTCTCTTCTCTCCTGCAAAGACATCTCTCTAACCAAGAGAAAATCACACATAACTATTGCCAGATTTGTTCACACTTTCATCATACAATAAAATTTGATCATCTCCCGAAGCTTAGAGCGATAAGAGTGGCATTAAGTCTACACTCCCCAAAAGAGCGAGACATACCCAAGCCAAAAACTCGGAAATGGAAGCATAACTCCTCCCACTCTATGTCTGATCCCTTCTGAGCATCCACTTCTGAGACGAAGAGTAGTTTTGATTCCCACATGATCTACTCAGTTGGCACAATGGTACCATGCACCATTTGCATTGGCCATAACCACGAACCATAGACGTGCCCGCTAATGGAAACATTCAGGTGCCTCTGCACCAGACACAATTTACACCCACAGGAAATTGACCATCCTAACAAAGGACCTAGCCTTACGCTCACACAAGCTCCCATCATGTAAATTCTCCCCCCACCAAATGTCGACAACAAGATACACCATATATGATTCATATCATCATGTATCAGAACTATGACTCGAGTTGTCTGTTCATCTGCCATAGGTGTCGAGTCAGGTGCAACTACAAGAATAGTTGTACCTACGACAGTGCAAACCCAATCCATCTGTACTTTGTCGACCACTTCTGGTTCCACCAAGTCGACAATGGAATCATTTTCATGTTTATCAACGAGCTCCGTGCAGACTGAATCTCGTCTGCACAACATTGAGCAGAACCAACCCTTTAGGATCCCTATTCCATTCCGATGAGGACATCCTAGAGGCCATGACAAAACCGGATTATCCATGGGATGCAATGCATCACCACTCGTTTTTTCTCCCCAAAAAAAAATTCAGTCCTGACAAGACAAAATAACAAGATATTTATGCAATTGAATTGAAGGTTTCCTCCCATCAGGGAAAGTTGATTGGTTCAAGAAACCTATCCCAGAGCCCGATGCATTCGAGGAAGGAAACATGTCAAACATATCACCTACCGTCAAGGTGAATATATCCCAAAATCCTGGAAAAGTCGAAGAAATCTCGCTGGGGGAAACATTTTCTCTAGAAAAAATAATCTCTTATACCCAATTTCTACAAGGGTATAGATATATCTTCGCATGGGACTACTCATAAATTCCCGGGCTTAGTCTCACTATCGTAGAGCACCATATTGACACTTGGCCTGACGTACCTCCAATACGACAGAAACAGCGTCAACTGCACCCATCAAAGGCAGAAGCAATAAAACGAGAAATCGACAAGCTTCACAAAGAAGGGTTTATCTACCCCATTGCTTACACATCTTGGGTTTCCAACCCTGTTCCCTTCATGAAAAAACAGGGCACCATACGTGTTTGTTGTTGAGATTCAACAAGATGATGAGCTTTAGTGAAAATTAAGCACCTTCACTAAGTGGGGCCCGCAGGCTATTTTTAGGTGTATGTCTCTTTTTAGACATGGTGAGCATATTCTATAAGTTGCAGGATGCTATTTGTAGATGGTTGATCAAGTTGGAAAAATAGATTAAATTCTATTTTTAGAAGATTGGGTGAAGTCTATTTATAGATCACTAATCTAGAAATAGATGCATGTCAATTATTATTAGCCCTTATTAATAATCCGACAATAAATATTAACTTATTCTCTTGGAGCACTTTATTTCAGTGAACAGATTTGGCAAATCAGCGGGCTGAAGGAATTACACAATTCTTAGGGTGGTTGGTGACTCATGCATGGAGGACTCAGTTAGAACTAAAGTGGCAGAGTTGTGACAGAGTTGGAAGAGTAGTTATGGGAGTTGTTATTTAGTTTAACTCAGTTAAGTGAGTTAAACTCAGTTGTTCTAGTTGTATCTAGTTATAACTAAAGATACACTAGTGAGAGTTTAGTGAATTAATTAGTTAACTAATTCACAACTAATAACTCACTTGGAACTGAACAAATACAGCAGTTTACTACTTGCATGTCAGTTCCAGTGGAGACCTAGTAGAGAGATAGGTGAAAGGGTGAGATGGACTATCTGTTGTGACTATAGTGATGCATTCAATGCATCTGACACACATTGGAGATGCCAATGAGGATTGCGTAGTCAAGGCAAGGCCAATTTGAATTCATTCAGTGGTCTTCTTCAGCAGGGATTGCACATTGGAGGCAGGCTGTTAGGATGCAAGAAATTGGTGCATAGATATGCAAATTTCTGCATGACAGTGTGTAACGATTCTATATTGTACTAAGAGCTTGATGTACTAAGCTTTGTATGAGATTGTTACATTATTCCATTGATATACATAATATATGATAGTTGGGGTTTTTAGCTTTAATATTTATCATTAAACAATTGTGTTTATGTGCGATTGATTTTCTTCATGTGTTTGCAATTGGCAATTTAATTTCCACAAAGAATTAAGTGGAAGGATTATGTATTCAACATAAGATTAATTTTTTAGATCAGGAGAATCTGGTAATACTATCAGTATTAATAAATTTCTACATGGTGTCGAAGCAGTGTTAATCACTGTAGATTGCAATCTTGAAGCGGTGTTGAGTTTTGTGCTGGTGCACAATTCGAATTTGCTGCAAGAATTTCTTTATGCGACAGTTGAGTATTCATTGAAATGGCATTCAATGGGTTGTGGTTGCAGTATGCCCTTGAGGGTAGCTCGAACTACATAGCCTGGAAGGACAGGATGGAGGTGGTGCTTGAAGATAATGGTCTGAAGGAGTTCATCAATAGCAATGTTCCTAAGCCTACTTCTAGCGATGTTGCATTACTTAACGCATGGAAAAAGAAGGTAGCGAAGACAAGAAGGATTCTGTTGGAAGGTGTGAAGGACCATAATGTGTCAAGCCTTCACGGGAAAGCCACTCCATTTTCAATGTGGAAGTCTTTGACATATCTTTTCCAAAGCAGTAGGAACAATAGGAAGTTGGCGCTGAAAGATAAGCTCAGAAAAATCAAAATGGAGAAGGGCGACAATATTCCAAAATATCTCACGAAGTTTGTCCAACGTAGGGATGAGATGGGAGTGTGGGAATTATAGTTGTGGATGATGACTTGGTGAGCTTGGCTCTCCTTGGGCTTCCAAAGAGTTGGCACAACTATAAAGACTCTGTCAATGGATGGGAGAAACTGCCGGATTGGGAGCGACTTTGGTCGGATCTTGTGCAGGTGGAGATAAGACGGAATACCAGGGATGGCTCTTCATCAAAGAATGATGATGAAGAGAATTGCGCTTTGGATGCAAAATCAAGGAAAGGGAAGAGGAAGAAGTCCCATCCAAAATCCGAGGCTAAAGGCAAGAAGTTGGATTTGTCCAAAGTGAAGTGTTTTCACTATCACGAACATGGGCATCTCACCACTAACTGCACACAGAAAAGAAGAACAAGAAGGTCGTTGGAGCTGCAGTTGGTGAGGCCTTAGCCTCGCAATTTGAACTTTATTTCTCCTTGATCGCATGCTTGGTTTCAAGCACAATGGGATCGGTGTGGTATCTTGATAGTGGTGCTTCCTTCCATATGACGAGAGATAAGGAGTTGTTTAGTGACTTGGAGTAGAAGATCTCCAAATGCATATAGAGATGGGTGACGATGGTAGATACAGTGCGAATGGCATTGGAACTATTATCTCTGAGAGGGAGTCAGGTAAACCACTTATGTTGAAATATGTTATGCATGTTCCAAGTCTGAAGAAGAACTTGGTCTCGGTCGATATGTTGGAGGACAGAGGTTATGACGTTGTTTTTAGCGAGGGAAAATCTTTCCTGCGACATAAAACAATGGGTCAAAACAAGAGGATAGGGGTTCAAGTTAATAATATCTATAAGATAGAGGTACATGGCTGCGCTGCAATGATGGGCAAAGCAGAAGAAGTGGTGAGCCAGGATGGGGGAAAATTATGGCACAGGAGATTGGGCCATCTTCACCATGGCGCCTTGAAGATTTTGCATAAAATATCTACTGGACTTCCTAAGGTTACTCTTGCACAGTAAAATCAGTGCAAGGGATGTACTATGGGTAAGTTTGTGAAGACCACCTTTCATGAGAAGGAGAACCGTGCTTCGATGATCCTGAAGAGAATTCACACAGACGTGTGTGGACCTTTCTCGGTTGCTTCAACAAAAAAACACACGTGTTATGTTATATTTGTTGATGACTATTCTCGTAGATGCTGGATCTTCTTCATGCAGAAGAAGAGTGAAACATTCTCAAAGTTCTGTGAGTTTAAAGCATTGCTGGAGAAGGAGTCAGGGAATCAAGTGAAGGCCCTACAGAGCAATAATGGTGGTGAATATATCTCTAACGAATTCAAAGACTTCTGTAGAAAAGAAGGAATTCGAAGAGAACTCATAACGCCTCATAACCCACAACAGAATGGGGTTGCGGAGAGGAAGAATAGAACGATTGTGGGTGCTGCATGAGCTATGTTGCATGACCAGGGCTTACCGATGCACTTGTGGGCAGAAGCATGCAACACTACGGTTTATGTGCAAAACCGTTGTCCTCATAGAGTACTTGGCATGAGTACACCTGAAGAAGGTTTTACTATTAAGAAGCCTAATATTTCTCCTCTAAAGATTTTTGGCTCATCTGTTTACATTCTTGTGATAAAGGACGCCAGGAAGAAGCTGGAGCCGACTGCAAAAGTTGGGATATTTGTGGGGTACACAGAAACACCCCATAATTATCGTGTGTATTTTCCGAACAGTTGGATGACTGTGGTGCGATGGGATATCAAATTCAATGAGGTGAAGGCCATGAAGTTGTCGCTTGAGAGGGAGCTACACTTGCATGCAGAGGAGGAGTTACTTGCTCCCAAAGATGAACCTCTAGATGTGGATCAACCACAGGAGGAGATTCATGGAGTGGAGGAGTCCACTCATGCAAAACCAAACATCAAAACAGGTAGAAAGCGTACCACAGAAGCTGAGAGACTAAAGCTTGATGTGGCATAGAATGTAGGAGTCCCTACATCACAGCGCAGACAGAGACAGTCACCTGATCAATTTACTGGATACATGGCTCTTATGAGCAAGTGTATCGTGACAGAGCCATATTCTTTTGAAGAAGGAGCGCAGGAGCCCAGATGGGTAGATGCCATGGTGGAGGAGTATGACTTCATTGTTAGAAACAATGCTTGGGATATTGTTCCAAGGCTAGTGGGTAAATCAGTGGTAGGTTCAAGATGGATCTACAAGGTAAAGCAAGCTGCTGATGGGAGCTTCGAGAAGTATAAGGCAAGATTTGTTGCCTAGGGCTTCTCACAGATTGAGGGGATTGATTATGAAGAAATATTTGCACCTGTCGCATGGTATTCTTCCATAAGGACCATCATTGCTCTCTTAGAGCAGATGGGTTGGCACATTCATCAGATGGATGTGAAGACTGTGTTCCTTAATGGGATCATTGAGGAAGAAGTGTACATTGAGCAGCTTGAAGGATTTTAGATCTTCAGTAGTGAGTCACATGTGTGCAAACTCAAAAGAGCGTTGTATGGGCTGAAGCAAGTACCATGTGCTTGGTACACTCGGGTCGAAAACTATTTCACTAGACTTAGCTTCACCAAGAGTGAGGAAGATGCAAACCTGTACCAAATTGTGGTGGAGGCTAAGATTTTAATCATTGTTCTTTATGTTGATGATTTAATACTAACGGGTGATGAGCAGTTGATACACTCATGCAAGGCAGATCTTGCAAAGGAGTTTGAGATGAAGGATTTGGGCCTCCTTCATTATTTCCTTGGATTGGAAATATGGAAGTGAGAAGGCGAACTATTTGTGTCTCGAGGCAAGTATGCTCGGGAGATACTTGGTAAGTTTCACATGGAGGAATTCAAGCCCATGGATACTCCTCTTCCATAAAATTGAAGGAAAGAGGATGCTACATCGGCAAAGGTAGTGGATGCCATTGTTTATCGATAGTTGGTGGGTTCGCTCATGTATTTATTTAATACAAGACCGAACATATGTTATGCGGTGAACCAACTTTTTCAAGCGATGGTTAAGCCTACCAAGCTCTTTTTGAAGGCAGGCAAGCATGTCCTGAGGTATCTCAGGGGCACATCTGAGTATGGCTTATGGTATAGACAGACGGATGAGGTGAAGTTGCATGGCTTCACGGATGCAGATTGGGCAGGCAGCCCAACGGATAGAAAGAGCACATCAGGAGGGGTTTTCAGTATCGGATCTACAACATTTTCTTGGTACAACAGGAAACAAAGATTCGTGGCACTTAGTTCAGCGGAAGCAGAATACATGGTAGCAATTCAAGCTGCATGTGAGGCTATCTGGATGAGGAAGATCCTGGTCGATTTGTTCGGTTCTCATTTAGATCCTACAGTGATACATTATCATAATCAAAGTTGCATTAAACTCTCGATTAATCCTATGTTTCATGATAGATCTAAGCATATAGATATCCGGTATCATCATATTAGAGATTGTGTGCAGCGAAAGATCATGTTGCTTCAGTACAATCCTACAAAAGATCAGGATGCAGATATTCTGATGAAGGTGCTTGACAGGAGAAAATTCAAATACCATAGAGGCAGGATCAGGGTGAAGGATAATCCCTATCTTGTTGAGAGGGAGTGTTGAGATTCAACAAGATGATGAGCTTAGTGAAAATTAAGCATCTTCACTAAGTGGGGCCCACAGGCTATTTTTAGGTGTATGTCTATTTTTAGACACGATGAGCATATTCTATAAGTTGCAAGATGCTATTTGTAGATGGTTGATCAAGTTGGAAAATAGATTAAATTCTATTTTTAGAAGATTGGGCGAAGATGCATGTTGATTATTATTAGCCCTTAATAATAATCCGACAATAAATATTAACTTATTCTCTTGGAGCACTTTATTTCAGTGAAAATTTTTGGCAAATCGATGGGATGAAGGAATTACGCAATTCCTAGGGTGGTTGGTGACTCATGCATGGAGGACTCAGTTAGAACTGAAGTGGCAGAGTTGTGACAGAGTTGGAAGAGTAGTTATGGGGGTTGTTATTTAATTTAACTCAGTTGTGCTAGTTGTAACTAGTTCTAACTGAAGACACACAAGTGAGAGTTTAGAGAATTAATTAGTTAATTAATTCACAACTAATAACTCCCCTGCAACTGAACAAATACAGTAGTTAACTACTTGCATGTTAGTTCCAGTGGAGACCTAGTGGAGAGATAGGTGAAAGGGTGAGATGGACTATCTGTTGTGACTATAGTGATGCATTCAATGCATATGACATACATTGGAGATTCCAACAAGGATTGTGCAGTCAAAGCAAGGCCAATTCGAATTCATTCAGTGCTCTTCTTCAGCAGGGATTGCACAGTGGAGGCAGGCTGTCAGGAGGCAAGAAATTGGTGCATAAATATGCAAATTTCTGCATGACAGTGTGTGACGATTCTATATTATACTGAGAGCTTGATGTACTAAGCTTTGTATGAGATTGTTACATGATTCCATTGATATACATAATATATTATAGTTGGGGTTTTTAGCTTTAATATTTCCCGTTAAACAACTGTGTTTATGTGCGATTGATTTTCTTCATGTGTTTACAATTGGCGATTTAATTTCTGCAAAGAATTAAGTGGAATTATTCTATATTTAACATAATATTAATTTTTTAGATCAGGTGAATCTGGTAATACTATCAGTATTAATAAATTTCTACATTTGCACCGATTTTCGAGATTTGAACAAAGCATGTCCCAAGGAAAATTACCCTACCCCATTCATCAACTAGGTCATCAATTCTTGTGCGGGTCATGAGGCCCTCTCCTTCATGGATGGATTCTCTGGGTACAATCAAATCCAAATCCGTCACATCAACGGGTACAAAACCGGGTTCAGTACCCCGAGGGAACATTCACATATAAGGTAATGCCATTTGGCCTAAAAAACATAAGAGCCACCTTCCAGAGAGCCATGAATTACATCTTTCATGACTTGGCACACCTTATCCTTGCCTACTTGGATGACCTAACCGTCTGATCCAAGAATCTCTTAAACTGTTTCGAGGTTCTGCGACTGGTATTCCAACAATGCCAAATATATAACCTACGCTTGAACCCCCTCAAGTGCATCTTTTGCATCACAACAGGAAGACTTTTAGGCTTTATCGTGTCCTAGCAAGGAATTCGAGTGGACCCCCTCAAGGTCCAAGCCATTAAAGAGGTACCTCCACCTCGAACCCTCAGTCAACTACAAAGCCTACAGGGAAAAGCCAATTTTCTGAGACGTTTCGTCCTAGATTACGCCACTTGCACTCAAGGGTTCCTGCGCCTCCTTCGCCAGGACACCCCATTCAAATGGGACGACCACACCCAACAAGCGTTTGATGCACTAAAAGACACATTGTCTTCAGCACCGCTCATCAGTCCCTGAGACTATGACAAATATTACATTCTGTACCTATCAGCATCTGAGACCGCTTTGGCCGGAGTGCTGATCCAGGAAGGCCCAAATGGGAAGGAGCACGTAATCTACTACATCAGCAAAACCTTATCAGGCCTAGCATTAAGATATGAACCCGAAGAAAAGACTACCTTAGCATTTATTCATGCAGTCCAAAAGCTTCACCACTACATCATCTTAAAGACCACTACGGTCATCATGGATATTAACCCCATCAAATATTTTCTCATGCGTCGCCTAATGAACCACAAATACGCCCGCTCGATAGTCATTCTCCAAGAATATGACTTACAGTTTTGCTCCCCCAAGAGCAAGAAGGCGCTAATATTAGAAGAGTTCATTACGTACCTCCCAAGACATACCAAAGGATCACTAGTAAACAATTTGCTACCAGATGAACATCTCTTCCTTGTAGCAACTGACGACCCTTGGTACGGAGATATTGTACTCTTATTATGAACCCAAAAGTTCAGACCTCATCTCACTTGAGACAACCGTCAGCGCATTCGCCATCAGGCCCCCCGATACCTTCTTATGGGAGATTTCTTATACGGATGGGGCATCAATACCATTTTACGTCGATGCCTTACTCATGACCAAGCAAAACAATCCCTTACTGACTGCCATGGAAGAGCTTGTGATGACCACCTCTCTGGGATGGCCACCGCCCAAAAAATCCAATGAGCAGGATATTTTTGGCCCACTTTGTTTCGCGACTGTATCACAACAGTTAAGAGGTGCGAGAAATGTAGCGCTTTGCTCATAAGGTAAGAGCCCCTCCTACTCCCCTACACCCTGTCATCGTCACTAGTCCCTTTTTCAAATGGGGGATCAACTTCACGACTTGCAACCCTGCATCATTGGGCAATCATAAATACATTATCATGCATGTCGATTATTTCACCAAGTGGGCAAAAACTATGCCCACATATGACAACACCGCAAAAACTGCCACATGATTTCTGTTTAACCATGTCATTGCCCGGTTCAGCATACCCAAAGAGTTAGTATCCGACCACGGAAAACACTTATAGAATGAAAATTTTCAGGAACTATCCCACCACCTCAGATTCAACCACAAATTCGCATCACCATACTACCCCCAATCCAATGGACAGGTAGAAGCTGTTAATAAAGTTCTCAAAACTATGTTATAGCGCATGGTGAATAACCATAAAACCAACTAAAACCATATGCTTTTCTCTGCCATGTGGGCATACCTCACGGCCGTGAAAACATCCACTGGTTTCACCCCTTTTCACTTGGTATACGGAGTCGAAGCCATGATTCCCATAGAATGTGAGATTCTGAATTTACATGCCGCCATAAAACTCCTCAATGATACCTAGCCTCTAGAACAATGCTTAGTACAACTAGAGTTCGTCGACAAAAGACAATGGAAGTCGCTGGAACACAACGAGGCCCACAAGAAATGGGTAAAATCATCGTTCGACCGCCACATAAACCCTCGCTCATTCACTGAGGGAGAGTTAGTCCTCTGCTACGAAATCCCTAGGGCTAGAAAATTTCGAAACTTTGTGGAAAGGACCCTGCATCATAAAACATTGCCTCCTCAAGGGGGCATACATCTTGACTGAGCCAGACGAAACATGCCTCAACATTCTCGTTAACAGCCTTTACCTCAAGAAATTTTACCCGTAAGGGCCGAGAAGGTCCACCCCTAGAGTCAACGTACAGAGACCCAAAAACTTTAAATTTTTTACCAAAAGAATTTCACAAAATAAGCTCTAGTGTCACAATGGATTATCAACTCGAACATTACTTCGGATTTGCCGATGGAGCATCACGGTGGTCTCAAAGTTTAGTTGCAGCCGCCTGGGTCAACTACCATCCTGACCAATCACCAGTCTGCACTAATGGTGTATGCATCAGTTCAATGACAAACAATCAGGCAGAATATGACACCGCCATCAGACTTATGTGCGATTCCCTCAATCAGGGCATACACCATATACATATCTACCTTTATTCCCAGTTAGTAGCGTCGCAGTTAAATCAAGCATTTGAGATACGAGATTCACATCTGTTTAGAAAATACTTGAGTGCAAAAATATTAGGCCGATAGTTTGACCACATTACATTCGCATATGTACCAAGAAATCAAAACCAAATATTTGATCGCATAGCTAACAATATTCTAAACTGGAATTCATCCTGGATAAACCATCATACATAAAAAAAACAAAAAACATAGATATCCATCAGCATAGCATAATCCATAAACAAAACAGGGGGCACACCATGCAGAGCCGCAAAAAATATCTCTCTCATATATACCAAAAAATATATGTGTCTAAATACAAAAAATAATTTCTCTAGCCCGTAATTCAACTCAAAAGATACAAATGTACAAGTCGACAAAAATAGGGGAAGCATCCTCATAATGGGTGTTTTCCCCATGTACAATAAAACTCTAGGGTGGTGCTCCCATAGGTGGGGCACCTGGACCCACAGCCACTCCCAGTACCAACACTGGAGCCGTCGTCAAAACGGAGATCGCCACCTGATGTAAAATCGGTCGATAGCCCCTCTCTTGGGCCATTAGTGTCTCCAACCATGCATCATCGAGGTCATCCACAAAGCCTCGAGTAGGAATCCCTTGGGTCAAGCGGTTCACTCGACCCCATGCATCCTCTACCACCCGAGATCTGACCTCTAGAGCATCTGCCTGCTCTGTCAACTCAGCAATGCGAGCCTCTACTGCCTCGGCACGTGCCCGCTCAACAACAATCTTGGTAGCAGCTGAATGGTACCCTCCCCTGAGGGACCAACCCCCCCGCCAGGTGCTCCACCCATAGGCTGCACTGGAGCTCTCCCCTGTCCACCGCGAGGACCACCTCAAGGTTGTCGAAGCAGATGATGTCCCACTAACTGAGCCACGAGACGTCCGACCTCATCAACATCTGCAAGAGCAACACAACTATGCCAGTGTCATCATAGAACACATAAAAAAACATATATACTCAAGTAAATGAAGAATAAAACACAAAAACATACCTATTGGCCCCCAAGCATATCCAGCAAGAAGACCCATGTCTGGGTCTCCCCGGAAGTCCATCCCCACATAAGGGAATGGCAGGAACATCTGAGGATTGGCCTCAAACCAAGCCTCTGTGGTGGCATTCCAATAACACCCCACCCTACCTCCCCTTCTACGAGGTATCATAGGGCCCACCTCCTCATGTGAGGCTCTTGTGGCCCCCCAGCAGGCACAACTACCGTAGGTCTCTTCAGCACCACTCACTCATACATAATGCTAGCATATGTAAACAACTTTGATCCATCTCGAACCTTGGAAAGTTGAGCCAACATCCTGTCATAGAAAAAATGGGCAAAATCAAAGAAGTGTCCGGCCCTTAGTCGGCGCAGAATACATTTCTATGGCCCTGACGCCCGATGGGGTGCAGAAGACCCCACTAGTCATACAATAGTAGCCAGAGCACACCGTTCAACCAGGTAAGTCAAAGTAGCAATCGCTATGCACCCCTCTGTAAGGGGCGCCCCACCACAATGGCCCACTGAAAACTACTCAAGATCCACTCTTCCAGGGGGAAGTGGATAAGGAAGCACCTCACCCTGAGGCAACAACCCGGTCACAAAATAAATATCTGTCTCAGGACCGATAACAAGGTCGCACCCCCCGCAGCACCATCACCTTGTGCCGCCTGTTCCAGCATTGGATCAGGTAACACAGAAGACGATCCTGTGATCGTAAGAGGTCATTCACCATAAACTTGAGAGGACCCTAATGCGCTAACTATTGGAGCGCATGACCATCAACAACCAAAGTGGCCTGGAGATCAAGCCAATCCCTCTCCCTCCAAAACATCCTGTCATCAAATAAGAACACGTCAGTAACAAATTTCCCAAAATTTTTAATAAATTAACTTCGGCCCTCTGCGCGCCTGTTCCTCAGACAGGCGCAAGGAGAGTGCGCATGTTCTTCTCATAGATGCGGCAAGGGCATGCCCAAATCTAGTACATGCGCGATAAGTGTGCGCAAAAACTTAGCTTTGCGTGAAAATTGCACCCATGTACCTTGATTTCCCGCGCAGTCAAGGAAAAATCTAGCCTAGGATCCGTACAAACCCATCCTGTACGGACCCTGGCACTGACACACTGAAAAAATTAAAATGCAGGACGTCATGGGGCTTACCTAGCTAAAAAATCTCTAGTCCCGGGTACTCGGGTTGACCGCAACGGCAAGAACAGCTCCAAATAAGCCTCTGACCTCTCAAAACCTCAAATGCTCAACTGACACAAATGAACTGAATTGACCCATATTCACCTATATGTTGCCCTTTTCACAAACTTTGGAGGACACTCCTGTTGTGCTATACAACTACCCCCATTTATTTTTGTAAATAGGGACCCTTGAGAGATAATTAGGAAAAAATACTTTTAAAATTTCCTTCTAAAAACACTTAGGAAATAAATCTATCTCAAAGCGCATCTTTTATCACATATCACTTTCAAAGAAGAATCTATAAATCTTGCGATTTGCGAAACGCACCCTCTTAAAAGTCCTTACTCTATGTTTTCACATTGCACTCAATTTAGTTAAAGATTAGAACAAAACAATAAAAGTCATGATCATCGCGGACCCGACAGAACGAATGAAATCGAATATATAAACTAGTTCACATCGCGTCCACTTTTTAGCTTTCACAAATCGCACCGCGCGTGGATTATGATTTAAACTTCAATATATTTCTTAAAAATTGCGATCTGCGATTTGCGCAGATCACATTTTGCAATTGATAAGAAACAATTATGAAAATTATAAGATATGATTGCAATTTGCACATTTATTGTTTCCAATGTGCGAAAAGTAACTTATGTCATTTCGAATTAAATTCTGATCTTAGCGGATTTAATCAAAGAATAAGTATTGCATGCGAAGCCACGCGAAGCCATGCCTAACATTTAATTTTGAAATCATGAAGAAATTATGAGGAGATGACATATTGAATTGATAATTTTTGTGTGAAACATCTCTTCACAATCTCTATTATATGATATATTTTGTTTCACTTTCAGGAAAGCAGTTATTGAATCAAAGGAGTCTGAAATGAGCAAGAAAGGCAAGGAAGTGTCTCGAGCATCGTATACAGAAGATACAAAAATGCCCTCGTTGTTTTCTGATATTGTTTGTCACAAAGATTGCGGCATCATATCATGGGAAGGTATGTATAAGCTATTTGAATATCAAGGGCCAAAGATGATAACGAAGATTTCTGCAACAGGCACTGATTCCACTTCTGATGCGACTTTGTTTGACGTTGCATGTTCATTCATTCATAAGATAGCAGCAAGGCCAAAACTCATGCCTTACACAAATATGATCAAATGGGCAATCGAGAATTTGAATATTGATGACAAAGTGTTTAAGAATTCCAGAGGAGAAGTCATGGGCTCTTTTAAAGATGAAGACTTGGCAACTATGTATCATTTACCATCTCCGCAACAGAGGTATGACAGTGTATATGTGCAAAGGTTTAAAGCTAAGCACCCAGATTTGATCAAAGTCATTCAAGAATGGAAGGATAACGAAGGAAAACTAAAGCAATACAAGTCTGGTACGTACCCCATTACACAGATCCCACAACCTTTTTTCTATGATGTTGGTATGTTATGTAGGTTATTCGGTAAACCAAACAGTACTAGGTTTGCTAGAGATTAGGTTCCCTTGATTGACGCAATCGTCAACTCATCCATTTTGAATTGGGCAGATCTATTATCCAATTACTTAGTTAAACACATTACTGAGTATAGGAATAAGAAAAAATCCTCGTCTCAAGAAAATTCACCCTTTTTTATGTCTGCCTATGTTATGGATGCCATCTGTTTTCATTCTACATTTCCAGCTATGGGTTGGAAATGGACTTCCAAAGAACCTACCCCAATCCATATTTATCATGAAGAACTTTGGGATTCCAAATACCACCTGCATTTTTATAAAGTATGTATGGAGTTATGATGCCAATGTATCAGATGATTTTTAATGAAAAGATCCCTAGGGTTTCCAAAGAAGTCAGTAGGGATATTGTTCCTACAGCTCGGTGGTTTGCTAAGGAGAAATTTACATATGTACGAGTATTTGGAAGCTCTAATCTTCCACATGTTTTGCCATACTACGTTCCAGATAGGTTGTTCAGGAGAGAGATCACTTATCAACTTGTTAATGGTGTCACTAAACAATGGAAAGATGACAAAAAGGCAATTTGGCCTTCTTTTCCTATACAGTGCGGTTCTTTCGCTCTGGCCAACATTGGTCACACATACAAAGAAGTTCCTAATGTGCAGATATTAAATCTTGCATTTATGCCTGGGAGACTGTATGATCCTAATGATGAAATTGAAAATTTATGGCAAGACTTAAGACAAAGCCTTTTGTCACAGAAGAAGATCTGTTTGATGATTTCTTTCAAGGAGTTGAAGTTTTTTCAGATGTTATAAAAAGGGTTTCAAATGAATCAAGTCAAGAAGATATTCAAGCCTTTCAAGAATACATAAATGAGAGACTGAAAAATGTCCCTTTAAATTTATTTATCATGGAAGATGAAAAGAATACTCCAAGTGTTAGCATTGATGAAGAAATGAAAGATAATTATGAAAATGAATCCGATCAATCTCAATAGAAATCTGACAAATCTGAGGATGAGTCTGAAGTCATAAAAATGAATTTGGAAATTGATCAGGTTATTCATGAATTCGAGTTGCATGAAAATTCAAAAAAAAATGACACTGAATTGAAATCAGGAAAAGTTCAAAAGGATCAAAGCACAACAGATCAGTCTAAGTCATCTGAAGGAAAATACCTTTCAAATGAATGGGAAGAATTTTCCCAAGAAATAAACACCTCCAAAGAAAAGACTATCACTGATCAAGCAGCAGATTTCCAAACTCCTGAGCCTTCTCGAAAGATATTTTAGACTGTTAATCCTTTGCAAACAGTTCTAGCAACTCAAAACAGAGAAATCATTCCAGATTTTTCAACAGATCAAATAATTTTGCAAATAGAAGACATTAATTCATTAGATATCTTCTATAGTCCTAGCCATAAAGTTGTAGTGAAAAGAAATAAAAGGAAAAGAGTTGATGAAACTCTTAAATCTACAGATGAATCAGTTGACGTTCTCTGGAAGGATTCACTTGAAGATCCTACTGAACATTTAACTAAGTTATCTCAGTATGCAAGAGCTTATGCTACAGCCACTGTAGACAAAGCCACTCAAGTTAAAAATTTGTTAAGGCAAAGGTATTACAGGATACAAGAGTTTAAACTTTTTTTGGATGTAGAGAAGGTTAAGACTACAGAATAGATCATAATGAATTCAGAGTAGTTCCTTAAAGATATTGAGAGGCTTAAGCTAGAACATCATGCACAGCTTGAAGAGAAACATGTACACATAGAGAAGACTTTAATAGAATTACAATAGAAATCACAGTCATAAAGATTTGTTAAAGAAGCACTTGATATAAATACCATGTTAAAATAACAACAAAAGGTATTTTGTTATCAAGCAGCCATAATTGATTCTTATTGTGATTCAAATAGAATAATGATTCAACAAATCGCTATCCAAAAGCTTGAATGTGAAAAACTTCAGAGTCAAATTGAAGAATATGTTCAACGGCAAGATTCAAATGCTGGAAAGAAGGATAATCTACCTCAAGTAGATAAATTTCATAAGGAATTATTGTTTACAGAATGGAAAACACAAATTGCTAGAGCAGAAAAAGCAGCAGCTAAAACATCCAGTAAATCAAATGAAATTATACAACATTTGTGTGATCAATTATTCAAAATAGGACTTTTGGAAGAAAACACGTCTGATGTTTTTTCAATGATCAAAGAAGTAGAGTCAAGATGGATTCAACAAGCAGACCAGCAAGAAGTGATGATCAAGAAAATTGACAAGTTTGATCAAGAAAATTCTTTGAATTTTCTGATCAAACTATATCATCAACATAAAACACTTCAGTTAATCACATAATCAGCCCAAAGCTCACAATCAACAATTTCAATTGCTATATTCAAGGATCAGATTCGCTCACGAATATCTCAACCACCTCAGCTCAAGACTATGCTAGATATTTGCAAGTTACGTGACCACATTCAGCAAAAGAAGAAGGATCCTTAAATCAATATTATCAGTTTGTTTAAATTCCTAGATTATAGTTCAAGATAGGTTTCATAGATAGAGGTTGTTTGAAACCTCCTCTATATTTTTTGTAAAGTATTTAATTTAGTTAAGTAGTTAATTATAGTATTTAAACCCTTCTCATGCATTTAGAGAGGGGTCCTCAATTATATTGAGAACATTTTGCAAAGAACGCTTAAGTTGCAACATCTTCATATTATTCAATTATTCATATTCATATTATTCAGTTGGAACATGACCTTATTCAGTTATATAAATCATCTTGTTGATCAATGTTGATTCACTTTGGCTTGGATTTTTTTATTGAAGAATTGAATATGACCTTTCATCATTGATTTGATAAACAGGACGACAAACAACTGGTACTAATATCATGTATGTTGTTACTGTTTTGAATATTAATGATTAACATAGCTTTCATGAATCATATGTAGAATTAATTATTTATGTCTGAAGTAGTTGTTTCATTAATCGTACAATATACAGGAAGAAATTAGTTATTTTATATATGGTCATTGCATAAATGCGATATGTTTTTCATATTCTTTTTGATTAATTAATCTTTTTGAAAGGAATTATTTTACACCATTATAATTCTATTTAATCTGCAATGATTTCAAAACAGATTAGATAGTTATCTTCCTAAATCGCATTTGAGATACTTTACCCGGGTTAGATTAAGTTTTTTTTAAAGTCTTGCATTTAGAAGTAAATTTTTTTAGTTTGTAGTAATTCATCATTTTTAAAATGTTTTGGTAAAATTCTCACAAATCATCACACAAACACCAAAACTGGGAAACTGGTCCCAACACCTCTAGTCGGAGCCACTACCTAAAACGGAAAAGGAGCTTCTTTAAGGTTCGAACCGGGTGGTTATCCCCCTTTTTTGTTGCCACGGATTTCTGAGGCCTCAACAACTCCATAACGCCTAAAGGTGGCGCCACACGTTCGCACCTCCGAAAAAATAGAATTTTAGTGCCGACAGGTATGCCCTCTCTCATTTTTTTTAAGCACATGTCTTTCAATAATATTTGAAGTAAAGAATATGCTTTCACTTGGGGTATGTTTTTGCAGGTATTGTGCAAACCATCCATCGCTCCATCCACTGAAAGTTCCAAAGTAGGTATCATTTTACCCTCAGCATGATATAGTCCCAGAAGAACTCTGCATATCCTGACATCATTTCTCCATAAGAAATCAACCATAGGTTCTAAGCATCCGACCATGTTTATCATCACCCCACCTTGCACATGATAAACATCCTCGTTGGTCAGTAGAGCCTCCCCTCCATGGCAGCTATCACCTAAAGTAGACCATATATCACAAAAATAATGATGCCATGGCCATACCACTTTAGTCTTGGAAGCACCTCATGTCTGTTTCACTCACCATGCATTAGGTCAAGTTTTACCATATCAAAATAAAACCCCTTTCCTGGACTACCAGGTTTTGTAAGCAGATCGAAAGCGCACTATTGTGCCTCACATTTGGCTTACCATACCTCCATCAACATAGCTCATCTGTGACATTTTCCATTCACTTCATCAACCCTACACATGATACCAATCAATGGGGCCCCCACCCTCAACAAAACACCTTCCTCACATCATCAATGAGCGAACACTTTCATGTTTTGGGGTACCCGTCTCAATGTTTTGTACAAACCAAAACCTATTATTTCATTATTTTGGTAAGTGTACAAAGACCGCGAACGATGCACTATGTCCCCCATTCATCCATCCATTTTTTATCCCATGGCATCAGTCCCTAGTCACCCTTGGTCAGAGTATTACACCCTTCATGCATAAGCCACCATGACATTCATAACCAATATATACCCACCCTGGACGTCCTACTAACCCCAGGGATTTCCCCATCAGAAATAGTTATGACTGTCGCCAAGCTGCTTTTTATACTCTGACCTTGGGCCATTGAATCCCCATCATAAGTTTTCAGTCACCCCTCGCCATCATGCCTATGTTAAACCTATCACATTCAAGATCTTGATCCCTAGCATCAGCGACTCTCTCGTTTAGTTGAGGCTTCCCTTTTGTCAACATCAACCCCTATTTTCCAAAAAGGAAACGATACCTTGGAACGCCCCTCACCACAAAAGGGACATCCTCGGGTGGCACTGTGGGAGACATCATCGCCCACAGATGTCATCGATCCTACTCACATTTGACTACAACACAAGCTTTCATGTCAATATGGTATCATACATTACAACCATTGCACTTTGATCAAATTTGTCGAAGCCCGTGCCTTTATAAGCATCTCTTTCAGTAATTCTTACATGGGAAGGTACCAGTCAAACACCCATGAATAAAATGCACATTTATATGCCATACCTAGCTTACGCATATGGATACCAAATTCCACCTATTGTCAGAGAAAAAATGCCCTTGAGGGCGTCAAAAATCATCGTCATCAACCAACAGGTCACTACCATACTAGTGACACTGACAAAATCTGTATCTGTCAAATAGATTTGTTTAGCTAGCCAAAGCATCACAAGCATGGGACATGCCCGCCTCGTAGAAAAATGTATTTATTGTATTATACCATTGCTTGCAGGGTTCCCACAGGACATGGTCTCTCTTCGACCTGGTGCTAGGTGTCTCCAACTCCGTGCTACATGCAGGTCTCTCTCTCTCTCCACACATTACACAAAAATAAACTATAATGTATTTCGGCTATATAGTTCTTCCTAAACCTCACACATTAGGGGGCAACTGTTATCACTGGAAAATCGGACAAGCAAAGATGACATTATTAAATTTCAGGCAGAAGGATTTACAGGACTGAGGAACATTAGAGAATTTGAAGTATTTAAAAATCTCTAAGGTCCAGAAGGAAAATCAAATTGCGCATGGAAGAAACCATCAAAATGCACCTTTACGCGCACTTTTCTTCGATAAGCGTGTCTTTGTGCGGCTTTTCCTCAAAAAGCTGCGTGGACTTGAGAGCGACGGAAGTCACTTTCTAGGACCACAATGCACACTCCATAAAATTGATCCCACACTTGAGGCCGCCTAAGGATAGCCACCCAAGCCTCCTTAGGACCTCAAGGTAGCACACAATGGAATAATGTGGCACACAATGGAATCATCCTCCTCTCTTGGATCACTATCCATGAATGTACCAAGAGAGGGAAGGAGAGTTTGAATTCTCCTATAAAAGGCCACCAAGAGATGAACAATGGGAGAACACATTGTTATGCTGGCCAGAATTGCCCCAATCAATCTAATAGTGTGCGATCTAGAGCAGAGATAGAGGGGATTCAGTTGTTGGCCATCCAACAACTCAAATCCTTCGGAGTAGAGAGAGGTACTTTGTGCCAAGGTAGCTCGGAAGTAAATACATCCTTGCATTGGGTCTTAAAACTCCCTAGTTCTAAGGTTCCCTTGGCAAGTGGGTAAACATTTCATCCTTTATTCCTACCAACACTCAATAAGAGGGGACGTAAGCACCACCATTTGGATTATTGAAGTTGTTTGACTCTATTAGAGCTTTTGTATTATGTGTTTATTTTAATTTTGTTTTGTTTCCAAATATGCATGCTATTTCACTATTTAGTATGTTTATTTCTTAGCATGTTCACTAACTTGCTTGACTCCCTTGATTTTCTGCCTGTGACCAAGAACTTAAGAGGAAAAAACCACTCCTCTTAAGTAGGTGCGATTTGTTACACTCGTGTGCCAAATCCACCTACACAATATTATCATCTTAAAAACATAATTTACAAGAGGAGCCACCATGGCTCAATTACATTCAGTCACCCTCAAAGGCATACTATGCCCATGGAGCTTGGGTGTTGGCCAAGACATTTGAAGCGCTTGGTTATTTGCCGCAAATTAAAAAAAAAAAAAAAACAAATAGAAAGCTATCATCAAGGAGGTGGATGCAGGGGACCTAGCAGAGGAGCCACGAATAAACGAAGGTAGCTGATGTGATCCAGTTGAGTCTCGAGGGTTTGGAGGTGGTATTGAGAGCGCCTCAGAATATGACATAGGCTCTCCATGGCCTCAATGGTCTCCATCTGAAGGCTTTGAAAAACGTTAATGTAAGCCACTATTTCATTCTGGTCCTTGTACTTCTGCTCTTGCAAGGTGCCCAAGTTGAGCTGAATCTGTTGTAGTTGGGTGGAGATGGCATCAAGGGAGACCAGAGCTTCAATTTCACTAGGGAATTGGGATGGGGAGACAACCATGGTTTTTGTTGAGTGTGGGCTCTTCGTAGACTCCGAGTGAGAACTAGGGTCTTTTGGAACTGCTCGATGATCCATTCCTCGGCCCAAACCACCACGAAGGGCACATATGCGCTCTCTCTGCATGCAGAATTCCCTCTTTGGCTCGCGTTTGGCTGCGTGAACGCTCCAAGTCATCGCTATACCACCCGTCCGGGAATCCCACGCTCAACCACCAAACCCTTGGCTGAGATTAGCTTGGATCGCGACCTGCATCTCTTGCGTTCCATAAACGAGGGACACACTGTCGCTCAAGGAGGTGTAGAGGTTCCACCACCCATAAATAAAAAAATGCAGGGAGGCTAGATTTCTCCGCTAGTCCGAGGCAAAACCACCCAGGAGTTGCAGCGCTGAGGGGTTGCTAATACACAATCCGTGGAATTGGAGTTAGGACCCAGGCATCGAACCCAATTCTCCCAGTCAAGAACACATCGACCGTCTGAATTTCCCTACCATCTCCCTTGTCCTCCTCCTGGTGCACCTCGCGCGTTCTAAAGCCATTGCTAGGATACCTCCCCGCTTCTCACCGTTCGCCTCCACTTCACGATGGGTCTGCTCCTCTGCTCTGTCCAAGCCAGTGGAGCTCAAGCTAGGGCTTTAGAGCTAGTAGGTGATCATCAACATAGACTGATGCTCCAACCTTCACCATCACCCGCGGAACTGAAATGCGCAGAACAATGTCCTCCATGTGCCTTAACATGACCACCTTGTCGTGAAATTTCATGCCCCGAGGCTCTTTACCACTCACTCCTACGAGCATGGTGAGTCGACGAGCATGGTGAGTCAACGAGCATGGTGAGTCGACGAGCATGTAGCTTGGGGTCGGGTGGGCCTTAACTGCCCCCCACCCACTTGTCCAAGTGATTGGACACCCCCAACGGGGAATATATTTTGTTTCTTTTGATAAACGTCCAGGAATATTTTATTCTAGGTTGTGCTGAAGACCATTTTAATTTAGAGTATGTAATTATATTTAAATATTTTCATCCTTGTATAAAATCTTACATTATAAAAATAAAACTAAATAATTTATATTAATATTTCTGTTATTGGTCTAAAACCATACACTATACTATAATATTTCATAAATTTTAAATAATTAAAATTAATCTCTCACCAATTCACCATGCAATAAGGATATTATTAATAAATACTTATGTAATTGACTATGGGATATAAAGATAAGAAATCTATTACTGATATCTAAAGGTCACCCGTCATTATTTTGTTATTTCTAAAAGTAATAGATGCAATAATATGCATTGGAAATATACATCATGTTATATATAATTACTTATTTTAGGATTTATTTTAATACATTTGACGAATTAAATGTTATATTAGTATATTTCATAAATATATATAACCATTTTTCTAAATTGACATTTTGTTCTCGTTTAAAGATTTGGTTGTGTCGACATTAAATTTCATTGAATCTTTGTCTAAGATATCCTTCTTCATAGCAAGTTCAATTTCCCTTCTCTATAATTGGTAATAGGAGGTTTAGTTAGTGAAATTTATCCTCCTCCTTGGCATTACGGAAAGGAAAAGACAAGATAGGTTAAAGTTAGTTCGACTAATTTTTTTATCTTTTATTTTTTATTTAATATATATATATATATATATATATATATTCGAAATAATATTATTTGGTGATTATTCGTTGATGTGAAGTCATTCGTTCAATTCCCTGCCCTGATTGAGATATTGATCTAAAGAAAACCCACACATTTTATTTTTACGCATCTGCATAAAACACCGTGCATTAGGACAAAGAGGTAGCGATACCACTCTCCTTGACCTTAGTACCAGTAAGACCTGCCTACAGGTAAAAATAATAGAAAAACTATACCCGTTTGTGAGCTTCAATTTACGAAAATTAAATCTAAATTGTATTCTGATTCTCATAAATATTATTATGTATTCAGGAAAAGTCACGATGGTAAGGACATATCAATGGTGACAATGCCATAGGGTTGCATTGCCATCACTAACACCACCACCGACCTCGTCACCACCACCATCACCATTACCATCGCGACCACCAAGGTCAGCATCAACACTAGTTGTTACAGCACCAGTCGCTACAACACCTGAGCTAACTACTATAATGCGCTCAATAGAAACCATTATGGAAACATTAAAAGGGTCGTGACCGACCAACACCAATGAAGAACGACCTCATCTTGAGGAAAGACATTCATAAAAGTCTAAAGATTGTGATTATAAGCCACCAAAGGAAGACATTTCTAGAGAACTACAAAAGGTTAAACTCTCGGAATTCTCAGGAGGACGAGCGGGAGAACGTGTTGAAGCATGGTTAGAAGGAATGATAATATGCTTCACACTAAGAGAATATTCTTCAACCTCTAAAAAAAATATCATTATATTTCAACTTAGAGGGAGTGCTTTGGTTTAATTTAGAAAAACAACTACATCTCACATCAGACAACGTTCCTTGGGAGTTGTTTGAGGAAAGATTTTGTTCAAAATACTTACCACCTTTATTTCAAGAACAACAATCCGGAGGCTTCCATATGTTTGTCCACGGAAATAAAACAAGGGAAGAATATGAGATAAGGTTTATGGAGATGGTAAAATATGTTCCTTATCTAGATACTGACAAACGCCAAGTTGAGCGTTTTGTATATGGATTAAATTCTCTAATCAAGGCCATGGTTAGAATGTGGAAGTCGTCATCAGTAGCAGAGGCAGTTGAATGTGCACAACATGCAGAGGAACGTTTAGGGATTAAAAGGGATATCATGCCAATGGAACCCTCACAGTCAGGATTTATAGGAAAGACTCCCCATAACTTCTTCAAGGGAAGTAGCTCTAGACCATCTCCTTATGGCAACAAGTTTACTCCAAGAGGAATAGGAACCGTTAATGCTATATCTATTGAATCATCAAATATTAGACCATGGAAATCTCGAGGGACTGTTAATAGAGGAAGAAATGGGAGAGGAAGTGGCACAAGAGGATAGAGCTTCTTGTCTAGAAATTCACAATCTGATTCAAGGGGACCATCCCAAGTTAATTATTAGGGATGTGGGGGACGACATTTTCAACATGGTTTTCTAGAAGTCTCGTCAAATTTAATACATAGAGAAGGAAAAGAACCATCATCAAATACTCAAGGCAATCATAGAATCCATGTTGTAGTCAACAATAACCACACAACGCATCAGTCCATTTTCGTGGAATCCTCAGGTACTATCAATGGAATAAAGCTCAAAATTTTATTTTATATTGGTGATATTGATAGTTTTATTTCATCATATGCATTAAATATATGTGGGTTGGTAGCTTGCAAGCAAAGCGATTTCAGACAGATAGAAATGGCTTCAGGAGAACTTCAATCCGTAGATTTAAGTATTGAGGAATGTAAAGTTGACCTAGGAGTCTAGTCGACTGAACTAAAAGTATATGTCATAACCCTAGGAACTGATGACCTTGTTATATGGATGGATTGGTTAGAATCTCATCAAGCATGGGTATATTTTTACGAGAAAACGATATTTTGTATAAATGATGAAGGAGAGACAATCCAAATCCAAGGTATTAAAAGGAAAGTGTCCTTACACTTCATCTCAGCAATGCAAATGAAAGGTTGCTTAAGAAAAGGGTGTCAGGTATATGTAGTTCAAGAAGTAAACAAGGAGAAAGGACCATCCTTAGAACAATATCCGGTGTTATCTGAATTTTTGGATGTTTTTCCAAAGGAACTACCAGGACTACCTCCTAAAAGAGAATTGGATCTCACAATAGAATTAAAACCTGGCGCGAAACCAATTTCTAAAACACATTATAGAATGACAACCCCAAAGCTTCAATAATTGCAAATTCAATTGAAGAAACTATTGGATATAGGGCACATTCGACCCAACATTTCACCTTGGGGTGCACTTGAATCTTTGTCAGGAAGAAAGATGGTTCCTTGCGATTGTGTATGGACTATCGAGATTTAAATCGAGCTACAGTAAAGAATAGGTATCCAATGCCTCGAATTGATGAATTTCTTGACCAAATGAAAGGAGTTGCAATCTTTTCAAAGATCGATCTACGATCAGGATATCATCAACTAAGAATTAAGGAAAGTGATGTTTCTAAGACTGCATTCCGAACTCGTTTCGGGCATTATGAATTCATTATGGTACCATTTGGGTTGACCAATGCACCATCAGTATTCATGAACCTTATGAACAGTGTTTCCCGCAAATATCTCAATCAATTTGTACAAGTCTTCTTAGATTATATCCTTATCTACTCTAAGAATGAGAAAGAACATGAAGAACATCTATAGATAGTATTATCTTGCCTTAGGGAACACCAGTTATATGGAAAGTTATCCAAATGTTCTTTATTTCAAAAGGAGATTCATTACTTAGGTCATATTATATCTGGTGAAGGAATTTCAGAAGACCCGAAAAGGTGAAAGAAATCATGGAATGGCTGATACCTAAGAATGCACAAGAAGTGCGAATTTTTATGGGTTTAGCAGGTTACTATCGAATGTTTGTAGAAGGATTCTCCAAAATTGCTAGCCTATCACAACCCTCCAGTGCAAAGGTGTTATGTATGAATGGACTGAGGAATGTCATAAAGCATTCTCCGAACTTAAAATATTATTGACTAGTGCACCAATTTTGCGAGTACCTAATATGGGCAAATTTTTTACTGTTTGTAACGATGCTTCTCAACAAGGATTAGGTGCAGTATTAATGCAGGATAGAGGTGTAATAGCATATGCTTCAAGAAAATTAAATCCTCATGAATAAATTTATGCTACGCATGATTTAGAGTTAGTCGTTGTGGTACTAGATTTAAATATATGAAGACATTACTTGGTAGGGAGAAAATTTATACTCAAAAGCGACCATCAAAGTTTACAACATTTGTTCACCCAAAGAGACTTGAATGCTAGACAAAGATGATGGAGTGAATCTTAAGTGAATATGATTTTGGAATTTCATATATAAAAGGGAAAGAAAATGTAGTAGCAGATGCTTTAAGTAGAAGACCACAAATATTTTCCCTCATACCTATCAAGGTGGACTTAAGAAAACGAGTACTAGAACATCTTGTAAGAGATAGATGGTACTTAAAATTAAGGTCTGGGCTAGATAGTAACCATTCAAAGGAACCTAAGTTTGAAGGATATGATCTGGAAGATGATAGAATTTTACGATTTCATGGAAGGATGTATATACCAGATAGTGGAGATCTCTGAAACACCATCCTGAAGGAAGCCCACAGGGAAGTGTATTGCGCACATTCAGAAGTAAAGAAAATGTATGCTGATACAAAGAAATTCTTCTTCTGGACAGGCATGAAAAATGACATTGTCCAGTTTGTTGCTAAATGCGTTGAATGTCAGCAAGTAAAGGCTGACCATTGTCACCCAGCAGGTCTCGTGCAACCTCACGACATTCCTATGACCAAATGGGAAATAATTTCTATGGATTTTATCATTGGGCTACCACTTATACCACAAAAGCATAATACCATTTTGGTTGTGGCAGATAAATTAACAAAAAGCGCTCATTTTATTCCTGTATGAGATACTTACAAAGTTGATAATGTATCTCAGGTATTCATAAATGAAATGATTAGATTTCATGGAGTACCTAAGAAAATAATATCAGATAGAGACTCATGATTCACGTCAAGGTTTTGGACTTGCGTGCAATCAGCCTTAGGAACTCAATTAAATTTAAGTACAACTTATCATCCTGAGACCGACGAGCAAACAGAAAAGGTAAACCAAGTACTAGAAGATATGCTAAAAATGTATGTTATGGACCAACAATCGCACCGAGAAAATTACTCGCCCTTAGTTGAATTTGCATACAACAATAGTTATCACAATTCAATCAGGATGCCGCCATTTGAAGCATCATATGGAAGATCCTGCAGAATACCATTGAGCTGGGACATGTTAGAAGATCGGGTAATAATGGGGCCATAATTAATTTCAAGAGATGGAGGAAAAAGTAAAGCAGATTGGGCAACGATTGAAAGAGGCAAATGATAGATAAAAAAATTATGTTGATGCGCAAAGAACATATAGAAACTATAAAGTAGGAGATCAACTTTCATCTGCATCATGCCAAATGAAAGCACCATGCGATTTGGAAAAGGGAAAAAATGATCTCCCTAATTTATTGGGCCATTCAAAGTCCTGGAAAAAGTTGGACTTGTCGCTTATCGTCTTACATTGCCACCCCACTTGCACAAAATTCATAATGTATTTAATGTATTTGTATTATGACACTATATTGCTGACATATCTCATAATATTCAATGGAAGGAACTGTAGGTATCGGACTAGGGAACCATCATGGTCAAACCATTACGTATACTGGAACATAGGGTTCGACGGCTCAGGAACCGATTGGTAGACCAAGTTAAAGTCTAGTGGGACAAATATAATCCTGGGTCGGCTACCTGGGAAGATACAGAGGTCATATGTCAAAAATACCTTAACTTATGCTAAATTTTGAGAAAATGAAAATCTTATTTGTATATAACTAAATGAAAATCTTATTTGTATATAAATACTATATTTTGGACATTTGAGAAACTAGAAATCTTATTTGTAGATAACTAATCTATTTTGGATACTTGAGATTTTATTTTGAAATATCACGTAAAAAGGAATTTTACTTTGCTAGTATATAGATACCCATAAATATATGATGTTTACTTCTCTATTGATACATGACATATGCTATTTGTTTAACTCTACTGGCACATGGATACCAATATGAAATATGTCATTTAATTAGCATTGCGAGAATATGAAATCTAGATCATAGATTATGTTATAAATTAAGATAGCTATAAATTTATTTCATTTCTGCATATCGATATGATTGAAGAAATAGAAATAACAGAGTAACTACATTTTAATATGAAATGGTTGAATATATTATGTCATAGATAACAACATGTATGAATTACACAAAAACTATGATATGAATACAATTTTTTTTTTAATATATTGATGCATATGTTATAATGGATGGACAAGTGTTTGAATTGCAAATAAGATCGTTACGAAAATGACCACATGATGACAAAATTTCAGAACAATTGAGACTCAATGAGATTCCATGATAAAGTGTTACCCTTGGTCGTACTAGGAGGGGTGGAGGCACTTCCCACTGTTTATCCTCCAAAACCTGGAGTCATGGGAGGACTGTACGAGTCACGCTCCCCTAGACGTGTGATGAAGTCTGTCGGATGAATACTGGGATGTCAGGTCGATAGAGTCGACACTATCTATGAATGGTTAGGTTAGTATATATGACACCATTGCATACCCATTAGAGGATGGATAGGATGGGAGCGGAAGAGATTAGGAAGGATAAGATGATTTTAGAATAGCTTAAGGACCCAATTTTGGAAAGAACATAACTATTAAGTTAAATATTAAATAACATGACTATAAATGGTAAAACATAAATTTAATCTTAAAGTGAAACCCTCACATAATCACACCAATTACTAATATATCACATAAACCCTAACTTCAGGACGAAGTTTTCTAAAGGGAGGGAGTAATGTAATGACCCATTTCAAATTATGAAAAAAAGGTATTAGTAACCATACGATATATGCGTATGATAGCTACATAGGCATACATCGTATGTCTTACACTAGTATAATTATTAAATAATTATGAAGATGTCTAAGTAAAGGATAAATGGACCAAGTACCTTAAAATATTAATGAAGAGAAATAGTACTTATTTTGTAATTATTAAGCTATTTTAGTAAAATATATTCTACCAACCCTATTAATGTAAATATATATGAATATATATTTTAATTTAATTATAATTAAAATAAATTAGTTTTAAAATACACACACACACACACACATATATAATTTGGTATATTTAAATAATATATATTAAAATAAAAATAATTAAGAGTTTAAAGTAATCTCATACGTATCCTCATTCATAAATAGAGGTTACATGTATATACCCTAATAAATGAATAAGTAGGCGATGATGAGGCGGCAACTGCCTAACATGGATTATTTAATCATATGGACATGAGAACATGAAGGGGGGACAAAAAAACTGATGGAGAGGAGAATTTCTGAGGAGTTGTGTTGAGAGATGGAAGGTCAAACTATAAGTTGAGAGATCAAGAGATACAAAGTGTCAATTGTTCTGAGATGTTGGGCACGAGGGCCAAAGTATCTCAATTTGAGTACTTTGGAACTGAATATTGCGGTTATATTCAGTTGGTTGAGTGGTTTTTGGTTATTTGTTAATTAAAATATGAGCAGGGGCATTGGAGTGAGAGTTACAACAAGGAAGAATCTTCATCAAACACCGAACCAGGTTAGTGTTTAAGAATGAATTTCATAAATTATATATATATATATATATATATATATATATATATATATATATATATCTGTTAAAATTCCTTATTGTTAATTTTAGGAATTATATTAGAGTATCAGTTAATTAAAGTATCAATTTATGTAATTCGAGGTATTATGTTTGATTTAATGTTAAAATTATGAATTAATACATAGTTTGAGCATGAGTTTTGTTAAAACCCGTTAAAATCAAAATTTTAGGACTTTCAAGTTAAATTCTGAAATTTTAAGGCACCACAACAAGCTAGAATCCCAACCACTCGAGCTAAGAAATATTGGGCAACAATGTGATAAATTATCTCTAACATGATATCAGAGTTTGGTTCAACTCATTTCCTACTCAGTGTTTGACCTATTAGTCCACCTATTAGGTATGCCTTATATTGTAGTCAAAATTGATACACTTGATTGTTTCCTTGTTGCAGACCTTAATCCAAGAGAGAAAGCTTTATGTTTGCTCATTGTGTACTTACTTGTCAGAACAATTACCTCAAACATGATAAGAACCCTAATGCTCAAATAGTTTAGTGCCTATCTGGAACCCTAACATATGATAACCTCCCTCTCCCTCTACAATTTCATTCTCCCCGCCCCCAAGCTATCTACAATTCCTCTCTACGTGGTCTATCAAAATTTTATTTGTAGGTAATATCTTGGCATCTACGTCATAGTCCTCACTATGCAAATCCTTTTGAGAATATTTTGAAACAACCACAAGAAGTGTGGTCAAGTATTTTGAGCTTATTATATCCTTGATTTTCACTAAGTTGGAAAACCAAAGGAGATACGAGTTCAACCACTTTAACAATTTTTTTCACAAAAGAAAAAAACCAACATGCCATATTTATATTAAAACCAATTGTTTACATGTGTCAGAATATACATAAAAACCCCAAAAATAACACCATTTCTGATGTTTTCCTGAAAATACTAGTGTTTTTCACATATGCCTACATAAAAAATGTCTAATATTAAAAGATTGAAACATATTTGTAACCACCTCCTCCCACATCTACCCAAGTAACCGACCAACTGGGGTAAACCTGTGACGAGAGGCTACTATGATCTAATTCAACTCCCCATGTACAGTTAAGGAAGTGGAACTAACACAACACAACCAATCTAATGTGCTACACATCCTACATAATCTCCAGTAGCTAACCCACCCTTCCAGGTGACCAACCCCTGAAGGAACTCAACATTTCAAGGAATTAAACCCCCAGTTGCTCCCTTGCCTAGGAATGCATGTTACTAAGAGCCCCAGTCGCTCCCATGACCCTACCTGAGTGCGAATGTAGCCTCTTTCTACCAGCAATTGGGATTTATAAGGCTAATTTATAAGGTTAGGACCTAGTCACTGCCCAAAACTTCATGGAATTTACAGAAATTATAAATAACATAAAGAAAAATGATACTAATGCAAATACTTGAACAAAGAATTGGCTGGACCCCTACTAGCCATGGCAGGCATTTCATCAAACATGTCACAAATATGCATTCTACAGATCATAATAACATATCTGAGCATAGGGGTCTTATACTTATCCGAGAATTGCTAAGAAGAATTGATGCCTTATCACATTAGCTGCATTATCATCTATTAGGTCATATATTCATTACTCATTAATTTACAAATCAAAACATCATGAGAACCATACATTTTCACTGTCATAAAACATATTCATAACCAGTGTATAAACAAAATAAATAATGAGGATACAAAAACCATAAATGCCACACATGAACTAGTACATTTACACATAAAATACCAAGGAAAGGAACTCTTATCAATGAATACAAAAGCCAACCCGGTATGGGACTACCACGTTGTTATGCAGGATTTACGATTGCGGACAAAAGTATCTCCCCTAGGTTCGATGGCCAACATAGAACAACAAAGAAACAAGGAACCCAATGCTTTCCTTAAAGTAAATAGATGATGGAATGAAGCTTACCTGGAATCTGTCGCATACTCCGTTCTTTCTTCAGCTTGAATGCTCCAATTCCAGCTCTAATTTCCAAAATTAGAACCTACATAGTCAGATAACACAAGCCAAGAAACTACGAGATCTATGTTGTAGCATCCAAGTACTTTATTCAGTAGATCAACATGGTATTGAAATAAGTAAAATACCGACAATCACATATAGGAAAACATAGAACTCTTTGCATTAATATAAATGGAAAGACGTTACAACCACAAATAGGTGTTCATCTTGTGGAGGAGCTCCTCCAAGCTGTTAACTTGTCCTTTTATTATCACAATATGCACCTCCAATCACCCTAAATGCATGTAATGTCAACCTTTCACCTCAACAGCATAAGGGTAGGATCCAAAACCCAACCATTAACCTCTTGCATATGCAAGATGGTAAATATATAGAGGAGTGGGGTAAGTTGGGAGTTCTTGTCCAATTATCAATCTAAGGTTTTAGATCCACCTTTGATGGGAGGATGGGATCAAAGGATAAGGGATGGAAACTCCAAAGAAGGATGAGATAGGATCTAAATGTTTAATCCAAGGTAAATATTTGTAACAAATTCTCGAAGAGGAAGCTTCTGGAAATTTTATCTTTTTCCCAAATTTATAGAACCAATGCAAGTGCAAAGGGAAGCAACCTGTAGGTGATCAATGCAGGCCACAATGATGCAACCTATAGGTGAACGTTGTCCAGAGGAAGGCCAGGGAGGGTTGGTACTAAAACTAGCTCAGATGAGGTGCTTTCAGGTTGAAATTATGGGAAATGGAGGTTCACTTAGGCCTTTGTGCAGTGATGTTGACAAGGGGGGATATGATGTTGATTGATCCCATTAGGAGGCCTAGTGACTAGATGTGACAAAATTTCCTATAACACACGTTCCAACCGACCATATATTGGCTAAGCCAAATCTCTATTCATCCAACCACCCTCATGCATATTCCAAGCATGAATGTGGGACTCAAAACCAAAAGAATCAACTAGGGCTTCACAAGGCTAAACCACCTCACCCTCGTCAATAGAACCAAGATTTACCGCAATCCTCACCTGATCATTATGCCAAGCATGGATGCCACCTGATTTCTCCACCTACACCGTGAGGAATTTTCCTATCTCCTAGTATCTAGGCTTTACCACAATCCATAGTCTGATCCAAGGATCATTAGCCATGACCGAGACACCACCCTCCAGGCTTTATCGTAGATCCCACCATTCACTGACAAGGATTCCTAGGCTTGATCAAGGGAAACCAAGGAATCCTTGATCAAGGGAAACCACCTCTAGGCTTTACCGTATATGCTGTCATTCACCGTTCAAGGATTCCTAGGCCCACCGAGGCACACAATACTTGGATTTACCGCAACCCACAGTTTGTGTTACACTGTAATTTGTCACCTTGTTCGCTTCTCGTCCCTAATCCCGAAGTGCCCTATGATGCATATTGTGTAGTCTATACACCTTGGAAGGATACATCAATATTTCCTTTGAATACTAAAATAAAACTGCCTTGAAGAATTTTTGAAGAAGCTTAGCTCAAACCCTAAATTTATAAGTCAGCGCACATAGCCAGTTGACTGCCCATGTTGATGGGAGGTTGCATGTTCTGGCCCAGCGTTGTCAGTGCCCTTATGATTAGAAAAACCACGTTGAACCCTTTTTGGTAGTGTTTCCTCAAATGGAGGAGAAGCTTCATGCACTAGAAGCTTCCAAAACGACAAGGTGGATAATGTTCAATGGAGATATGGTTGAGCTCTCTCATTTTGAGCTCTTGATCTTATCAATAGGTGGTTTTCCCTTGAGAAGTGGGTATTCCTCCTTATTTTATGGGCTCCTAACTCCCTCTCCCTTCATATAAATTCAATCCCATCCTTCCACTACTGATTAGTCATGGTTGTTCATTGTTGGTTTAGGCTGATCATAACCCTTTGCATCCCTATGCTAAGATAATGCCCAAATTTCCACTTGGGAGAAGGATTGCTTGAAAAGCCTCAGTTCGGACTTGGACATCACCAAAGGGAGGTCTCCAACATCAAATACACCATTGTATGCTTCCTCTTTTATACATTAATAATACCTCTGATGTTTCATTGTCCATATTTGTCTAGATATCTATGGAAGTAGCCTAATACTCCTTGATCTGCTAGGTAGTTTGTATTTGATGTATGTTATGTATCCTATCATGTTGTTTTTTGTTGTATCTTTATCTGCTATGGGTATTAAAATGTCACAACTAGCGAGGAGCGAGCCTGAAGGATCATGGATTCAAGGCCTTCATCAAAATACTGGATGATAGCATCAAGAAGAGGTAGGTTCTTTTTCTTCCTCTTTCATTTTGAGTACAAGCTAGGAAAGGGTTTGTTAGATGGTATCGTGTGTTGCTAGACCCACTCTAGGGCTAGAGAGATCACCTCTATCCACAGAGGGTATTGGCTTAAATTGGCTCTCGTAAAGTCAAATTCCCTTACAAGTTATGCAAGGGTGACCACCTTCTTAGGGATTGTCCTACCATTCCCAGGATATTAGAAGTATGGTCCACCGACTCACATTAGCCTTTGTCATTAGCATCTAGATATCATGCTGGTGATAAAACCTTAACTAGTCATAATAAGGTCCATGGGAAAAAGGGGAAAGTCATATTTCCCTGTAAGTTATGTGAGGGGAGTCATCTCATTCACCTTTGTCCTTATATGGACGAAGCCTCCAAAGTCTTGGATAACCTTATGAATTCTCAGTCGCGACTTTTGGCTAGTTACCTGAAGCTTTTCCTTGATCCTCCGCTAGTTGATCGAGTGATTGATCAGAAGTCATCTTTGGCCAATCCCACTCTCTCTGAAATTGAATCCCACAAGTCCATTCCTGACCAGCCATTGGTTGAAAAAATGGTCGACCCGATTCCAACTTCAATTGATCAAGTCTTTCCTGTAGAGATTGCACCTCATACCACACAGGTTCTTTTTATTTCTTCAAATTCCCATGCATTTGAGGGAAATCCTCTCGTTCCCATGGTATAGGAGGGTGATCCTCCTGTTCCTGTAACACAAGGGGGAAGTTCTCTCATTCCCACGCACCCCCTTCAAGTAGTCTAGTCACTTCCTTTGATTGGAGTCGATGATACAAGGGGATCCTCTAATTGCTCCAAGTTCAAATGTCTCAGTTGTTCTCGGAAATAATGCCAAGAAGTAGAGCTCGTCATTCTGAATCTGATGGCACCTTCGGTTTTTCATTTGGCCTTTGGGTGGAGAAGAAATTGTTTGTTGATGTTTATGATGTGTCAAGGTGCAAGTGCATATAAAGTGGTTACAAGTCTATGGTTGTGTTTTCAAATACATGGGAAAATTATTTTTAAATCTTTAAATCTATGTGGTTAAACCATATAATAACTGTGGCACAATTTTCAAACGCTAAACACCTATGGTAAACATTACAAGTTTATAAACCGTGGTGGGGCGCATATAAACCTATGGTGCGGAATTAATATTTGTATTCACAAAACTTATGGTTTTAAAACTTTTGTGTATATATATATATATATATATATATATATATATATATATATATATATATATATATATATTTCTATAGTTCTATGACAGAATATGTAATGAACCTATGGCAGAAAACTATATGTTATCAAAGAAATATCCAAACAGTGAGTCAACAACATACATGGCACAGAGCAGGTGAATAGGTCTGGAGTCAACAACACAGAGTTGGCATGGATGAAAAATAGTGCGCGGTTATGCTGAGTAAAAAATTCCACGGTATTTCAAACCATTTCACGTCACCGCTGGAGAAAATTCAAATGAAATGGTTAAGCACCGAGTTTTAAATGAATTGTTTTATGTTGCATGATAATTGCAAAGGTTTCGGTCCTATAAGATTATACCATGTATAAAATTTTGCGCCGAAAAAAATGTAATGGTATTAAGGTTATGCGCCAAAAATATGATTGTATTAAAGTTATATGGTTTTTTTGTAATATAATGGGTATTAATATTTATGGTTTATGCGCTAAGGTCTAAAGGAGGTTGCACCATGTGTGTCGAAACCATAGTATACCCAACCTTTGCTCTAATTGTAGATCTTCTATCGCACCATGTAAAAAATTTACCAAAACAACCTGCTACGTATAGCCCAGGAGGTTTGACCCTTGAACCTGCCCGAGGCCTTATAAAAGACTTATCCATTGCACCAGTGCAGTGAGTGCATGAATAGTAAAACTTTGGACATAGATTTATGTATGCCTGCAGATGCTCTTTTGGGCGTATCTTGGTCGTCCTTGGACCTTTTTGAGAACGAAGACAAGCGTTGGAAAGTTGACAAAGAGAGATTTTTTTTTTTTAGAGTAACCAGCAGTGCCTACATGCATAGTTCAGTTTATGAAATTTTTTGTAAAGAAACTTTTTGGAGCATTCCTAATAAAACAGACGTCGACTTGGAAGTGGACTCAGAGACGTAGTCCAGGAAGGACGAACTCCGTAATCAATTTTTGTGTGTTTGCGTCTTTTATTTCCGCTAATATTCTTATTTGTTGTTCACAAGATGATGTTTAAGGCGCACAAATAACTCAGTTTCCTTTATTCATTCACATAAACACACCCTTATTCAATTGTGCAAATAATCAATCCCGTAGATTTCAGATCATATTTTGGTATCAGAGCGAGGTTGATCATGTATAGCGGGATATTTGCCAATGAATTTTGAGTAGATACAGGTCACGATGTGGAGAAGGGAAACTCAAGGGGAAAAATCTAGGGATTGGAAAGAGGAAAATCTCTCTAAATATGGCAGGTGAAAACAAAGGAGAAGTGCCTGAGAGAAAGAGCGAAGATCAAATTCAGCAAATGTTCCTTAATATGCAATAGATGATTACAAAACTTTATGAAGACAAGAAGACTAGAGGTGCAGCTTCATCTTATAAAGGACAAAATGAGAAAAAGGGCAAGGAGAAAATTGATGGTAACAAATCTCCTCCTTCTCCATCTTCATTCTCTAAAGGCATGAAAGAGAAAAAGGACAACAAGAAAACTAATGGAAATGAACCTCCTTCTCCTCCATCTTCATATTATTCTTCTTCATCTTCTAATGATTCAAGTTCAGATTCAGAAAAGATTCAGAATCAAAGAAGAAACATAAGAAATCTCCTTTTCTGAAGCTTGATGTCAAGTTTGAACTGCCCATATATGACAGTGAAATGAATCCTGAAAAGTTAGATAACCAGATTAAACAACTTGAAGTGTATTGTAGAATTCAAATATTGTTGATGATTCTGCAAAAATTCAATTAGCTACACTTAGAATGTGGGGTACAACCTTGATTTGGTGGGAGAATAAAACTCAATCATATTTAAAGCATAAAGGTAAAATCATCTCTTCATGGTCTAAGTTTATTAAAGCTCTTAGAAACCAGTTATATCCTTTAGGATATATGCAACAGGTTGTGATATATTGGCATCGTTTAAGGCAAGGTATAGCATAGAGTGTGAAAGATTTTACACAGGAATTCAGGAAGAAGGCATTATCACTTGATATTCCATTAACACACGGGAAACTTATTTGCAACATACATTGCTTATGTTTAACCCAACTGACTTTGATGAAGTATGTGTGCAATCCATTCATATTGAATTAGTGGGCAGACCATTTCAGTCAAACTTTTCAAAGAAACCATTCAAGCATTTAGAGAACAAGGACTCCAAAGAAGGCAGGGGAAAGAAATAAACAACAACTAAGAACGAAGGAGAAATGCATATGTGTACTCATTGTTAGAGGGTTTGACATGATGAATCCAAGTGTTGGAAGCTTCATCAAGAATTGAAGCCAAAGAAGTTCCTTAATAAGAAGGGTGGAATGAAGGCTAATGCAACAGTCCAACAAGATTTAGGATATGACTCCGGTGACGAAAAGAAGATAACCGCTATGATTCTGACATGTAATCCTTCTGAAGCTAGTTCTAGTTCTACTTGTTCTGCATCTTCTTCAAAATATAACAATGTGGTTGAAGATAAGAAGAGGATTGAATTGTTTCACATAAGGATAATATTCAAGCACACTAAAATTGACACATTATTTGACAGTGGATCACAAGCAAACTTAATATCCGAGAAATTAGTAAGGAAATTGAAATTGGAAACTAGGAATCATCCAAAACCTACCCTTTGGGATGGTTAAAGGAAAACACTCATATGCATGTCAGAAAACAATGTCGATTAAAGTTTTAAATCACAGCTAATTTTGTTGATGAAGTTGATTTAGATGTGATTCCTTTGGACATATGTGGAGTTGTGTTTGGTAGTCCTTATCTTTATGATCGAGATGCCAGGGCACACAAAAGTAAGACAAAATTGGATTTAATCAATGTTGGTCAAATGAAAAGACTCATGAGTTCAAGTAAAAAGTATTTTCTCATGATTGTTAAAAAACAACCTAAAGACAAGTATGATGCTTTTCAAAGATGTTCTCAGTTTAAGGAAAAAATGGTTGAAATGGTAATTTCTTATTAAGAATTGTTTAAATAACCAAAAAAGTTCCTTCCAAAATGAGAAATACAACATGAGATTCAATTACTATTTGTTGCACCTCTTCTGAATATTGGCATGTATTGTATTTCGGTCATTAAACTGGATTTAAGAAATGTTTATCATTAGATGTGTATTGCAGAGAATGATGTTTGTAAAACGACATGTAAGACTAGACATGGGCTTTATGAATGGTTGGTTATGCCATTTGGTTTATGCGATGCTCCAACAACTTTAATGAGAATGATGAATGATGTGTTTCATTCTTTTCTTGATAAGTTTGTCATAGTCTAGCTGTATAATATTCTTATTTTCAGTTCAAGTTGGGAAATAAGTTTTGGGCATGCAGATTAGTATTGGAGGAAGTTTGTTTTTAATTTCTCTTTTATTTCATCACCACTTAATGCTTTAACAAGTTTTAAAGCTTCCTGTCAATGGGGAGGAAAACAACAAAAAACATTTGATAATTTGAAGCAGAAAATTGTAATAACTCCACCAGACCTTCCACAGTTGTTTGAAATAGAAACTGATGCTAGTAGGTATGCAAAAGAAACATCGATTCATACAGATCATCAGCCACTTCAATACCTTCAAACTCAAACTAAGTTGTAGCAATCTCAACATTATATATGGATGTTTTTTTGCATCAGGTACACTTAGTAATGAAGTATGACAAAGGTACAACAAAAAAAGTAGCCGATATTTTGTCAAGATCTTCTTTTAATGTTTCAGTTATTTTTCAAAGTAGTTCTTTAGCGCATGAAAGTTACAATGAACAATATGCTGTATATATTGTTTTCAAAGAAGTATGTGAATCACTAACTCATATTTCTCAGATGGAAGAAGAGAATTACCGTGTTTATGATAGGTTATTATACCATCTTGGAAAATTGTGAATACCGTAGGGAGAAAGAACACATGTGATCAAGGAAGCACATTTTTCTCGTGTTTCAGGATATGTTGGTGTAGGCAAGGCAGTGGCACAACCACAAAGGTTTTTCTATTTTCCTCTGATGAATGAAACAATTCAAATGTTCAAAATACGTCATGATAAGCATCAGAAGGGTCATCACTTTCAGGTTGGTGGTCAAGTATGGCTTTACATCGATAGAGTAAGAATGAAAGGTGAAGGTAAAGGGAAGGTATGCACTTCTAGGCATGGAGATGTCAAGTATCATCGAGTAATATTCAAGGGCATGAATCCAAGAAAATAAAGGTGGATGGATATCAGAAGGGTGAGGGAGTTGTACCCTCACCTCATGTCTACTTAAAACCAAACATTTGGTGGTCCAAAAGCTTCCAGTGGAGAAGAATGATCTAGGAGGATCCTCTAATTGCTCCAAGTTCAAATGTATCAGTTGTTATTAGAAATAACGCCAAGTAGTAGAGCCCGTCATTATGAATCTGGTGGTACCTTCGATTTTTCATTTGGCCTTCGGATGGAGAATAAATTGTCTATTGAAGCTTATGATGTGTCAAGGTGCATGTGCATATAAAGTGGTTAAAGGTCTATGGTTGTGTTTTCAAATACATAGGTGTGTTACTTTTAAATGTTTAAATCTATGTGGTTAAACCATATAATAGCTATGGCACAATTTTCAAATGTTAAAAACCTATGGAAAACCTTACAAGTTTATAAACCATGGTTTAAATCTATGTGGTTAAACCATATAATAGCTATGGTACAATTCTCAAATGTTAAACACCTATGGAAAACCTTACAAGTTTATAAACCATGGTGGGGTGCATAGAAACCTATGGTGTGGAATTAATATTTGTATTCACAAAACTTATGGTTTTAAAACTTTGATGTATATATATATATTTCTAAAGTTCTATGGCAGAATATGTAATGAACCTATGGCAGAAAAATATAGGTTATCAAACAAATATCCAAACGATGTGGAGTCAACAACATAAATGGCACGGAGCAAGTGAACAGGTTTGGAGTCAACAACACAAAGGTGGCATGGATGCAGAACAGTGTGTCAAAGGTTATGTTGAGTCAACAATGCCATGGGATTGCCAACCGTTTCATGTCACTACCAGAACGAAGTCAAATGAAGTGGTTAAACGTCAATTTTTAAATGTGATTTTTTTATGTCGCTTGATAATTGCAAAGGTTTCGGTCCTATAAGATTATACCATGTATAAAATTTCGCGCCTAGAAAAATTTAATGGTATTAAGGTTATGCGCCAAAAATAGGACTGTATTAAAGATATATGGTTTTGTTGTAATGTAATGGGTATTAACATTTATGGTTTATGTGCTAATGTCAAAAGGAGTGTTGCACCATGTGTGCCGAAACCATAGTATAGCCAACCTTTGCACTAAGTGTAAATATTCTATTGCACCATGTAAAAAGTTTGTTAACCCAACCAAAACAACCTACTATGTATAGCCTGGGAGGTTCGACCCTGGAACCTGCACGAGGCCTTATAAAAGACCTAGTCATCACACCAGTGTAATGAGTGTGCGAACAATGAAAGTCGAGACAGAGGGATTCTTTTTTACAATAGCCATCAGTGCCTGTGTGCATAGTTCAATTGGTGAAATTCCTTGTAAAGAACCTTTTTGGAGCATTCCTAATAAAAGAGACGCCCACTTGGAAGCGGACCCGCAGACGTAGTCCAAGAGGGACGAACTCAGTAATCAATGTTTTTTATGTTTGCGTCTTTTATTTCTGCTAATATGCTTATTTGTTATTCACAATTTTATGTTTAAGGAAAAAAAATAACTCAGTTTCCTTCATTCATTCACATAAATGCATCCTTAGTCAATTTTGCAAATAATCAATCATGTAGATTTCAGATCAATCGACTAACAAGATACTGCCTTCCTTCTTACGTGCCCTTTGAGATCACGATACAAACATATAATGTGGCCATACCTAGCACCACAATAGATGAAGGCGCATATGTTAGTATTTTGTCTTCAACTACTTGGAAAGCTTTCGATTGTCTGTAACTTATGCTAGTTACTCAAAATCTGTTAGTGTTTAACAAAGGAACTAGTAAACTGTTAGGGATCCTTCTGAAGTTTCCTATTAATTTGGGAGGGAAGACTGTCTATATAGACGTGATGGCTGTACAATTCCCTCTGGATTTTTAACTTACTCCTTTGGCATGAATATACTTATGTCATGGGAGCTCTTGTCTCTTCTCTCTTTCGTATGATCTGTTTCCCGCATGAAGGAATAATTGTGACCATTGATCAACTTTCATTCATTAGTACTAACTTGACTCCAAAACAACCATCATCCCTTAATTGTTCTTACATTCAAGTGGTATCTTCCTTGCCACAGGTTAATTATGTGGCAACCTGTTCCATGTCCTTATAAGTTGATGATCTGGTCAGTGATACAGTGCGCCATGTACTGGGGCCATTGGACCCTCATTTTAGTGTTTTTCTCCCGTCTGATGAGAACCTCTTGGAAACCATGACCTCTTATGGGCCATGATTAGTTGTTCAGAGTAGAGTTACTTTTCTTGCGTCAAGCTCCTTAAAAAATGAAACAAGGTATCCGAAGCATAGTTCCTTGTCTTATGTCAAGCTCCTTAAAAAATGAAACACGGTGTCATGAGGATAGTTCTTTTACTGTGTCAACCTCATTAAAAAATGAAACAGATTCCTATGAGCATAGTTTTATTCCTGTGTCAATATCGTTAAAAAATGAAACAAAGCCCCTTTCAATTCGAGTTTTGACTAGATTTTGTAAATTCCCAGTCGAGTCTTTCACTTAATCTCATAAATGAACCTTCATTCCATCCACCTGTTAGTAACCAGTAGTCTACTTAGGTGAATGAGATGAAGCTTGGGGGGCATGTACCTCGAATTGAGTCATTATGCTCGGGGCATGCAAAATTTTTCAAAGAATATTTTTTCTTCATGTTTCAAGCTTGTGAAAAAATGAAACCAATTTGAATCATAGTTTCCCATGTTTCGAGCTTGCGTAAAAATGAAACCATTTTGATCCTACCTCTCGTGATTGCCTTTTTACCAACCCTTTTTTTCCAAATGAGCCTTGGTTTTGTCATCCCATCATCACCATATGCTTGGCCGATCATACACTCTCACTTGGTTGTTTTACTCTTTCTCGAGGAACCACTGCAATGAGTGGTCTTATTTTCCAACCTCTTGACCTTTACGTGTTTTGAATAGTTCCATTATGACTGAAACTAGTTGCTACCATTTATACCACTCATTCCTCCAGGAGGAGTCCTCTTTCAGCTTAATATCAGACACCCTAAATATTAAAATATCATCGAGCACTTGTCATTTCGAGCTCGTTAAATTAAATGAATCGACATCGCCTCAGTATACATTTATCCCTTTTTCGGGCTGAGATTGACTATTTATTAAAAAGGAATAACTTGATCGAACATGATCAGGAGGTTCTCCTGGATATTATTTTCTACCTTTTAGGATTCGAGGGACGATTTACAAAAAGGGACATGATGGAGTCTTATTTTCCGTTTCTTTTTAAAACTCCCTAAACCTGAAAAAGACACCATGTTACTCTTCTGTCAGACTCGTAAAACTTAAACGGCCAAAGAATTGTCACCGTGACAAGACCGAGTTACTCCTTCCTATGACTCGTTAAAATTAATAATATGGATTCATTCGAAGAATGAAATTACACGCTCAACATAGGCTATCCTCTTCAAGCTTGTTATAAAAAATAAAGAGGTACTCGTTGAAAATAACTGGGGAAAATTGAAAGTGAAACTTCCCATGTGTTTTGAAGCAACATGTTGCTCTTGAACATGACACTTGTCTGCATTTCGTATCGGGTTGGGGATATCCTTCATTCGTCACTTGCCTTCCTGGGTTTGGGAAATCCATTTGCCTCTCATTCAATCATTATCTTCCATCATCATGACCTTTGATCCCATTTTGAGTCAAATGTTGCCACACTCCAGAGTCGTGTCACTGATATGTTCAAGAGATGTCCTTTATGTAAAAGTCAAACATTCTCTGCTTATCTGACCCTCTCTACAACAATCCTGAATCACTCCTATCATCTTGAGAAATCCGTTGTTTCGTGTCGATGAACTGGGAAAAATTATGGCCCTGTTTTGACGAATCACTTCCTATTGAATTCAACTCATTATCCAGGAAGATGATTTAGAAACTCTTTTTCAGTACCTTGGAGCTTGATGCCTCAATGGAAATTTCTTTGCGTTCAACGACAGGTTCACATTATTGGTCTTCGATCGAATGATTCTGCAAGTGTTCGACTTCAACTCATTCATTCACACTTGTAGATTTTGTTGTCATTTCTTGAGGATCATTGTCATTATTGGTGGTTTCTCTTGTGCCTGTTAACATTTTACATTATTAACCATATATCAGGTGTTTTCTACCATATTCGACCTCAGTGCATTTATTCACATGGTTAGATTCGTATAATGGGTAGATCAAGATAAAGAAGAAGACCTTGGATCACATTTTTTATTATCTAGGTTGTGTGGAGTTATTGAATTTCATGATTGTACACATGATCCTTTCTATACAAATGGTTGCGCCCATACCATGGATTCATTTCCATGACCTCTTTTAGATGGATGGTTGTGACCATTATGTGGATTCATGTTTTATTTGCCGCCTATTCAGAGATATGATTTTAGGCATGTTTATATCAGAGATGTCACATATTACATTGTGTTTTATTTGGTAGGTCTCCCGAAAGTGTTCCTAGTCCTTGCCTTGGTTCATAAAGCATTTCACCCATCACTCCTTGTTTTGCCTTCATGCTTGAGTGGGCATCTATTACACAGTAATTTGTCACCATGTTCACTTCTCGTCCCTGATCCTTAAGTGCCCTGTGATGCAATATATCCACCTTGGAAGAATACATCAAGATTTCCTTTTAAGACTAAAATAAAATTGCCTTGAAGAATTCTTGAAGAAGCTAATGTCAAACCCTAAAATTTTGGGTTAGCGTGCTTAGCTAGTTGTCTACCCATGCTGATGGTAGGTTGCATGTTCTGGCCTAGTGTTGTCAGCGCCCTCATGATTGGAAAAAACATGCTAAACCCTGTTGAGATTCAACAAGATGACGAGTTTAGTGAAAAGAGTCGCCTTCACTAAGTGGGCCCGTAGGCTATTTTTGGCGCAAGTCTATTTTTAGACATGATGATCATATTTCAGAAGTTGCAGGATGCTATTTGTGGATGGTTGGTCAAGTTGGAAAAATAGATGAAATTCTATTTTTAGAATATTGGGCGAAGTCTATTTATAGATCGCTGATCTAAAAATAGATGCATGTCGATTATTATTAGCTCTTAATAATAATCAGACTCTAAAAAACAACTTATTCTCTTGGAGCACTTTGTTTCAGTGCACAGATGTGGCACATCAGTGGACTGAGGGAATTACGCAATTCCCAAGGGTTTACTAGAGCTAATGCATGGAGGACTCAATTAGAACTCAAGTGGCAGAGTTATGACACAGTTGGAAGAAGTAGTTATGGAGTTGTATTTAGTTTAACTCAGTTAGACTCAGTTGAGCTAGTTGTATCTAGTCTAACTGATTGATACACTAGTGAGAGTGGAGTGAATTAATTAGTTAATTAATTCATAAATAATAATTCATTAATCAACTGAAAAATACATCAGTTAACTACAGTGCATGGCAGTTTCAGTGGAGACCAGTGGAGAGATAGGTGAAAGGGAAAGATAGACTATCTGTTGTGACTATAGTGATGCATTGATTGCATCACACACTCAGTGGAGATTCCAATGAGGATTGCGCAGTCAAGTATGGAGTAATTCAAATTCACTCAGAGCTATTCTTCAACAGAGATTGCATAGTGGAGGCAGGCTAGCAGGTGGCAAAGATCGGTGCATGGATTTGCAAGATTAGGCCTGATTAGTGTATGACGATTGTACTGTACTGAGGGCTTGTGATAAGCTTTGTATTCTTGTATGAGAATGTCATATGATCTCCATGTTACATAATATATAGTTGGGGTTTTCTACTTTAGGCTTTCCCGGTTAAAAACTATGTTATGTGCGATTAAATATATTTGTTTATGCTTCACATGTGTGTGCAATTATTTTTTCCGCAAAAGATTAACAAGTGGAATAGATTCAGTATCTTGCATAAAGTTAAATAGTGTGAGATCAAGTGGATCTTGGACATATGAATTCTTAGTGCATATAATTTCTACATGGTATCGGAGCATTTTTGATTGAAGATTGCAATTGTGAAGTGATTTTGTGCCGGTGGACAATTCGAATTTGCTACAGAAGATTCTTGGTGCAGAAATCGAGTATACATTGAAAAGTATTTCAACGGGTTGAGATTGGAGTATGCCCTTGATGGGAGCTCAAATTACATAGCCTGGAAGGACAGGATGGAGGCGGTGCTGGAGGGTAATGGGCTAAAGGAGTTCATCGATAGTGATGTTCCTAAGCCGGGATCTAGCGATGCTGCATTACTTGATGCATGGCAAAAGAAGACTGCAAAGACAAGGAGGACTCTGTTGGAAGGTGTGAAGGACCATATTTTGTCCAGCTTTCATGAGAAAGCCACTCCATTCTTAATGTGGAAGGCTTTGACAGACTTGTTCCAAAGCAGAAGTGACCAGAGGAAGTTGGCGCTTAAAGACAAGCTCAGAAAAATAAAAATGGAGAAAGGCGACATTATTCCAAAATACCTCACGAAGTTTGTCCATTGCAAGGATGAGCTGGGAAGTGTGGGGGTTACTATTGATGAAGAAGAATTGGTGAGCTTGGCTCTCCTTGGGCTTCCAAAGGGTTGGCATAGCTACGAAGATTCTATCAATGGATGGGAGAAACTGTCGGGATGGGAGCAACTTTGGTCGAATCTTGTGCAGGAGGAGATAAGGCGGGGTAGCAGGGATGGATCTTCATTTAAGAATGAAGATGAAGAGAATTTCACTTTGGCTGCCAAAGCAAGGAAAGGGAAGGGGAAGAAAAATACTTCAAAATCCGGTGCTAAAGGCAAGAAGCAGGATTTGTCCAAAGTGAAGTGTTTTCACTGTCACGAGCATGGAAATTTCGCCACTAACTGTCCACAGAAGAAGAAGAATAAGTAGGCTGATGGATCTGCAGCTGGAGAGGCCTTAGCCTCGCAATTTGAGCTGAATTTTTCCTTGATTGCATGTTTGGTTTCAAGTTGCATGGGATCAGTGTGGTATCTTGACAATGGTGCGTCTTTCCATATGACGGGAGACAAAGAGTTGTTTAGTGAAATGGAGGAGAAGGACCTCCAAATGCATATAGAGATGGGCGATGATGGTCGATATAGTGTGACTGGCATTGGGACCATTACCTTTGAGAGGGAGTTTGGTAATCCGTTCTTGTTGAAGAATGTCATGCATGTTCCAGGTCTGAAGAAGAACTTGGTCTCAGTCGCAATGCTGGAAGACAAGGGTTATGATGTTGTTTTCAGTGAGAGAAAAGCCTTCCTTTGACATAAAAAAACAGGTCAAACCAAGAAGATAGGGGTTCGAATTAAGAATCTCTACAAGCTGGAGGTAGATGGCTACGCTGCAATGGTGGGAAAATTAGAAGAAGTGGTGAGCCGAGATGAGGGCGAATTATGGCACAGGAGATTGGGCCATCTTCACCATGGCGCTTTGAATATTTTGTAGCAAATTTCTACTGGACTTCCCAAGGGTACTCTTGCGCAGTCAGATCAGTGCAAGGGATGTACCATTGGTAAGTTTATGAAGACCACCTTTCATGAGAAGGAGAACCGTGCTTCGGTGATCCTGGAGAGAATTCACACAGACGTGTGTGGACCGTTCTCGATTGCTTCAACAGCAAGACATAGGTATTATGTGATATTTTTTGATGATTATTCTCGTAGATTCTGGATCTTCTTCATGCAGAAAAAGAGTGAAATGTTCTCAAATTTCCGTGAGTTCAAGGCAATTGTGGAGAAGCAGTCGAGGAAGCAAGTGAAAGCTCTACGGAGCGATAATGGTGTTGAATACATCTAGAGCGAATTCAAAGGATTCTGTAGCAAAGAAGGAATTCGAAGATAACTCATAGCACCTCATAACCCACAGTAGAATGGGGTCACAGAGAGAAAGAAAAGAATGATCGTGGGTGCTGCACAAGAGATGCTGCATGACCAGGGCCTATCGATGCACTTGTGGGCGGAAGCATGCAACACATCGGTTTATGTGCAAAACCATTGTCCTCATAGAGTACTTGGCATGAGTACACCTGAAGAAGCATTTTTTGGTAAGAAGCCTGATATTTATCATTTGAAGATTTTTGGCTCCCCTGTTTACATTCATGTGACGAAGGACGCCAGGAAGAAGCTGGAGCCGAATGTAGAAGTTGGGATATTTGTGGGGTACACAGAAACACCCCATAACTATCGTGTGTATTTGCCAAACAATTGGATGACTGTTGTGCGACGGGATATAAAATTCAATGAGGTGAAAGCCATGAAGTTGTCGCTTGAGAGGGAGATACACTTGCATGTGGAAGAGGAACTTCTTGTTCCCAAAGATGAGCCTCTTGATGTGGATCAGCCACAGGAGGAGATTCATGGAGTGGAGGAGTCCACTCATGTAGAACCAAACATCAGACAAGGTAGAAAGTGAACCACATAAGCTGAGAGACTGAAGCTTGATACAACACAGAATGTAGGAGTCCCTACATCACAGCACACCTGACCGATAAACTAGATACATGGCTCTTATGAGAAATTTTATTGTGACAGAGCCATATTCTTTTGAAGAAGCAGCGCAAGAGCCCACATGGGTAGATGCCATGGTGGAGGAGTATGACTCCATTGTCAGAAACAGTGCTTGGGAGATTGTTCCAAGGCCGGTGGGAAAATCAGTTGTAGGATCAATATGGATCTACAAGGTAAAGCAAGCTGCTGATGGGAGTGTCGAGAAGTATAAGGCAAGATTTGTTGCTTGGGGCTTCTCACAGATTGAGGGGATTGACTATGAAGAAACCTTTGCACCTGTCGCACGGCATTCTTCCATACAGACCATCCTTGCTCTCTCAGCGCAGATGGGTTGGCAAATTCATCAGATGGATGTGAAGACTGTGTTCCTTAATGGGATCATTGAGGAAGAGGTGTACATTGAGCAGCCTGAAGGTTTTGAGATTTTCAACAATGAGTCGCATGTGTGCAGGCTCAAAAGAGCGTTGTATGGGCTGAAACAAGCACCCCGTGCTTGGTACACTCAGATCGACAACTATTTCACTTGACTTGGCTTCACCAAGAGTGAGGCAGATGCAAAAATGTCCCAGATTGTGGTTGAGGGTAAGCTTTTAATCATTGTACTTTATATTGATGATTTAATACTAACAGGTGATGAGCAGTTGATACACTCATGCAAGGCAGATCTTGCAAAGGAGTTTGAGATGAAGGACTTGGGCCTCCTTCATTATTTCCTTAGATTGGAAATATGGCAGTCGGAAGGTGAACTATTTGTGTCTCAAGGCAAGCATGCCTGGGAGATACTAGAGAAGTTTCACATGCAAGGCTGCAAGCCTATCGACACTCCTATTCTAGGAAATTGGAAGAAAGAGGATTCTGCATCGGTAGAGGTAGTGGATGCCACTGTTTATCGACAATTGGTGGGGTCGCTCATGTATTTAGTCCATACAAGACTGAGCATATGCTATGTGGTGAACCAACTTTCACAAGCGATGGTTAAGACTACCAACCTCTTTTGGAAAGTAGGCAAGCATGTATTGAGATATCTCAGGGGCACATCTGAGTATGGTTTATGGTATAGACATACGGATGAGGTGAAGTTGCATGGCTTCACAGATGCAGATTGGGCAGGAAGCCCAACAGAAAGAAAGAGCACATCAGGAGGGATTTTTAGTATCGGATCTACGACAGTTTCTTGGTACAGCAGGAAACAAAGATCTGTGGCACTCAGTTCAGCGGAAGCGAAATACATGGCAGCAAGTTTAGCTGCATGTGAGGCTATCTAGATGAGGAAGATCCTGGTTGGTTTGTTCGGTTCACATTTAGATCCCATGGTGATTCATTGTAATAATCAGAGTTGCATTAAACTCTCGGTTAATCCTGTGTTTCATGATAGATCTAAACATATTGATATCCGGTATCATCATATCTGAGATTGTGTGCAGCAGAAGATCATGTTGCTTCAGTACATTCCTACGGAGGATTAGGATGTAGATATTCTGACGAAGGCACTCACCAGGAGAAAATTCGAATACCATAGAGGCAGGTTCGGGGTGAAGGATAGTCCCTATCTTGTTGAGAGGGAGTGTTGAGATTCAACAAGATGATGAGCTTAGTGAAAAGAGTCGCCTTCACTAAGTGGGTCCGCAGGCTATTTTTGGTGCAAGTCTATTTTTAGACTATGTCTATTTTTAGACATGATGATCATATTTCAGAAGTTGCAGGATGTTATTTGTGGATGGTTGGTCAAGTTGGAAAAACAGATGAAATTCTATTTTTAGAATATTGGGCGAAGTCTATTTATAGATCGTAAACCTGAAAATAGGTGCATGTCGATTATTATTAGCTCTTAATAATAATCAGACTCTAAACAACAACTTATTCTCTTGGAGCACTTCAGTTCGGTGCACAAATGTGGCACATCAGTTGAAAAAAGGAATTACGCTGTTCCTAAGGGTTTACTGGAGCTAATGCATGGAGGACTCAGTTAGAACTCAAGTGGCAGAGTTATGACACAGTTGGGAGAAGTAGTTATGGAGTTGTATTCAGTTTAACTCAGTTAGACTCAGTTGAGCTAGTTGTATCTAGTCTAACTGATTGATACACTAGTGAGAGTGGAGTGAATTAATTAGTTAATTAATTCATAAATAATAACTCATTAATCAACTGAACAATACATCAGTTAGCTACAGTGCATGGCAGTTTCAGTGGAGACTAGTGGAGAGATAGGTGAAAGGGCAAGATAGACTATGTGTTGTGACTATAGTGATGCATTGATTGCATCACACACTCAGTTGAGATGCCAATGAGGATTGCACAATCAAGGATGGAGTAATTTTGATTCATTCAGAGCTATTCTTCAACAGATATTGTGCAGTGGAGGCAGGCTAGCAGGTGGCAAAGATCGGTGCATGGATTTGCAAGATTAGGCTTGATTAGTGTATGACGATTGTACTGTACTGAGGGCTTGTGATAAGATTTGTATGCTTGTATGAGATTTCATATGATCTCCATGTTACATAATATATAGTTGGGGTTTATAGCTTCAGGCTTTCCCGGTTAAAAACTGTGTTATGTGCGATTGAATATTTTTGTTTATGCTTCACATGTGTGTGCAATTAAGTTTTCCACAAAAGATTAACAAGTGGAATAGATTCAGTATCTTGCATAAAGTTAAATAGTGTGAGATCAGGTGGATCTTGGACATATGCATGCTTAGTGCATATAATTTCTACATGGTATCGGAGCATTGTTGATTGAAGATTGCAATTGTGAAGTGAGTTTGTGCTGGTGGACAATTCGAATTTGCTACAGAAGATTTTTGGTGCAAAAATCGAGTATAAATTGAAATGTCTTTCAACGGGTTGAGATTGGAGTATGCCCTTGATGGGAGATCAAATTACATAGCCTGGAAGGACAGGATGGAGGCAGTGCTAGAGGATAATGGGCTGAAGGAGTTCATCGATATCGATGTTCCTAAGCCGGGATCTAGCGATGCTGCATTACTTGATATTGGAAGGTGTGAAGGACCATATTATGTCTAGCATTCATGGGAAGGCCACTCCATTCTTAATGTGGAAGGCCTTGACAGAATTGTTCCAAAGCAGAAGTGACCAGAGGAAGTTGGCGCTTAAAGACAAGCTCAGAAAAATAAAAATGGAGAAAGGTGACAGTATTCCAAAATACCTCACGAAGTTTGTCCACTGCAAGGATGAGATGGGAAGTGTGGGGGTTACTTTTGATGAAGAAGACTTGGTGAGCTTGGCTCTCCTTGGGCTTCCGAAGAGTTGGCATAGCTACGAAGACTTTGTCAATGGACGGGAGAAACTGCCGGGATGGGAGTGACTTTGGTCAGATCTTGTGCAGGAGGAGATAAGGTGGGGTACCAGGGATGGATCTTCATTGAAGAATGAAGATGAAGCGAATTTCGCTTTGGATGCCAAAGCAAGGAAAGGGAAGGGGAAGAAAAATCCTTCAAAATCCGGTGCTAAAGGCAAGAAGCAGGATTTGTCCAAAGTGAAGTGTTTTCACTGTCATGAGCATGGAAATTTCACCACTAACTATCCACAGAAGAAGAAGAATAAGCAGGCTGCTAGATCTGCAGCTTGAGAGGCCTTAGCCTCGCAATTTGAGCTGGATTTTTCCTTGATCGCATGCTTGGTTTCAAGCTGCATGGGATCGGTGTGGTATCTTGACAGTGGTGTGTCTTTCTATATGACAGGAGACAAAGAGTTGTTTAGTGACTTGGAGGAGGAGGACCTCCAGATGCATATAGAGATGGGTGATGATGGTCAATACAGTGCGATTGGCATTGGGACCATTACCTTTGAGAGGGAATCTAGTAATCCGTTCTTGTTGAAGAATGTCATGCATGTTCCAGGTCTGAAGAAGAACTTGGTCTTAGTCGCAATGCTGGAAGACAAGGGTTATGATGTTGTTTTCAGTGAGGGACAAGCCTTCCTTAGACATAAAACAACGGGTCAAACCAAGAAGATAGGGGTTCGAATTCAGAATCTCTACAAGCTGGAGGTAGATGACTGCGCTGCAATGGTGGGCAAAGCAGAAGAAGTGGTGAGCCGGGATGAGGGTGAATTATGGCATAGGAGATTGGGCCATCTTCACCATGGCGCTTTGAATATTTTGCAGCAAATTTCTACTAGACTTCCCAAGGGTACTCTTGCGTAGTCAGATCAGTGCAAGGGATGTACAATGGGTAAGTTTTTGAAGACCACCTTTCATGAGAAGGAGAATTGTGCTTCGGTGATCCTCGAGAGAATTCACACATATGTGTGTGGACCATTCTCGGTTGCTTCAACAACAAGACACAAGTATTATGTGATATTTGTTGATGATTATTCTCGTATATGCTGGATCTTATTCATGCAAAAGAAGAGTGAAAAGTTCTCAAAGTTCTGTGAGTTAAGGGCATTGATGGAGAAGGAGTCGGGGAAGCAAGTGAAAGCTCTACGAAGCAATAATGGTGGTGAATACATCTTGGGCGAATTCAAATACTTCTGTAGCAAGGAAGGAATTCGAAGAGAACTCATAGCGCCTCATAACCTGCAACAGAATGGGGTCGCGGATAAAAAGAACAGAATGATCGTGGGTGTTGCACGAGCGATGCTGCATGACCAGGGCCTACTGATGCACTTGTGGGCGGAAGCATGCAACACCGTGGTTTATGTGCTAAACCGTTGTCCTCATAGAGTACTTGGAATGAGTACATCAGAAGAAGCATTTTCTGGTAGTCACTAGGTCAGTGGCTTTACCGCAATCCATTGTTTGGTTCAGGGATCACTAGGCCATGTGTTCTTTCATTCAAAGATCCACCTCACTTAGTTTTTAATCAATATAGAAATCCATATAAACCAAAACATGTGAACCCCATCACACCATGGCTATCTATAAATGGAAAGGAAAGGTTGAAGAACAATGTCACACCTGGGAAAACCCACGCCAATGACAACAAGAGAATCAATAACAGACATGCATAACCATATATGACAAATATAGCAAGGAAATCACACATGCAAATCGATACCTACAAGTAAACTTCTTTTCGCTGCTTGATCATGTTCTTCCTCTTTGCCTTTTGATGCAGGAGCATCAGAATTAGCCAGCAATGTGGAAATTTTTCCACATGTTGTGGTTAAATCCAGTGAAATTTATTTACTGTTGGTCAAAATCGATTTGCTGAGGAGGTTGGATTCCTCAAATAGTTCTTTTTATTGTAATAAATCAGAGACTGTCTTATTTTAGATTAGTGATAAGATTTGTTTGTATAGATGTGATCGAGAAGCTATAAAATAGCATAATTCTGTTCAATCCTTTGAAATAGGAGATAGCGTTAGCATTGTTTTAGGAGCTAGTTAATAATAAAAGGTTGGAAAGGCTGAATAGAAAGATATAGTCGATTGGAGTGTGTAAGCCTACGGGTAGATTTGTTAGAGATTAGTGTGTGGCTTGGAGTGGAGCGAAAGCTTGGATGTATGTGTGAGAATGGTGTTTTGCCATAACAAATATTATTATTTGTATAAATTGACTGAAGAGCAGGGCTCTGTTCTTTTATTTAATATAAATGAAATCAATATTATGTGCAAGTTTGTATATCGAGCCGTTTGAGTTTGGATTGGGTTTTTTTATGTAATTGCTTGAGACAGTGGCGGATTGCGCGCTTTTGTTTTAAATTGTGAGAATTCCTGTAATTTATTCAAACTAGATATACTTTGAAATTGTGAGTTGGAACAGTCTTAATACAGATAATCTGGTGTAAATTGACTTCACAGAACTTTTGAGTGGAGTTGAATTGATATACATATTAGTTTTGATGTGAATCGGGTCTGGAGAGATCGATCGTAGATGTGAAATCGGGTGATAAATAAATTAACATTTAGCTCTGGCGATCTCCGATTTCCGATTAATCAGATCGGAGTTATGGGAATTGAATCCGCGAGTTCTGACTTCCGATTGTTACCAATACCGATTTTTGATTCCGATTGAATCGGATCGAAAATGTGGCGATTGAATCGCATCGGCACTATGGAAACTGGTCGATGGTTGTGATATATATAATCCCTGCGATTTCCGATCCCGATTGAATCAGATCAGAGTATGGGAAATGGCATCAGATCGGAGATGGTTAGTGCATGTGATTGCCGATATTTATGGAGACAGCTGAATTATGTTTTATAAATCCATATATGTGTGGCCGCAGAGTTTGAAGTCTGTGACAGTTGGCAATAATATCAAATCCCAGCGATTGCGACTGTGAATGAATCCAGTGCTAATTGCGATGGCAATTGGAAGTGTAGAAGTTTAAAGAAGGTGCAAACGAATCGATGTAGACCTGCGAAGGATCCATTCAGTGATATTTACGTAAGAAATTATTAAATCGGAGGCATGCGGTAAGAGGTAATTCTGTTCAATCTGAAATCGAAGTAACATGAGCGAAGTGTTCGATGAACAATATGTTAGGTAGCGTTGGATGTAATTGAAGTTGCAGTGAAAGATGGAGTCCTGAAGTAAACGAAGAGAAAATTGATGAGCGTTGAGATCCTGCGTTTATTTGGGTGGAAGGTATGTTAATTGCATGACCAGATTGTTGTACTTTGGTCTTTAATTAATTTGAAGCTGGTCAAAACTTAGATTGGTGGCTGAAGAATGGTTTAGGAACGTGTTGTCAAAACCTATGGTAATTTCTTCAAAGGGTTGAAGTGAATTGAAACGACATATCTGAATGAGAATTCAAATTATTGGGTTTTGATGAAATCTTTGGAGAGAGTTGAATAGTGTTGATAAACTTCTACATGAAGTTTAATTATTGGGATTGTATTAAAAGTGGTGAACATATGCTGTTGAAGGGTTTCCGAAATAGAAAAGAGTATGAGATTGCTTAGATTGGAGTCTTAATTGGGCAGTGATTGCGATGCATTCTTATATGCATAATCTTTAGAAAGATTCTGGGTATTGCAGGGCTATCCCTGCGTCACCTTTGTTGCTTTTATTGATCCAAAACTAAAGTGCTCCAAGAAAAATCTAAGTGCCCAAGAGTGTGTGAGAGAGAGAATAGAGAGAGAGCTCCAAAACTGAACCAACAAAAAAGGTACCAACTGATCCTCATAAGAATTTTTATTAATGTGGTCTCTATTTTCTTCATTTTCCATTTTTTTCCTTCCTTTTCCTCCTCAAATGCAACCTGTGACCTTTCACCTTCCTTTTCTCCTAATTTCCATTATTTTCGTAAATAAAATGCCAAAAACGCCATTTTGCCTTTCCAAGGCCTTTGTCATTGCCATTTCCTTTGCCAATTTCCTTAGCCATAATAAACCGAAATGAACACCCACAATAGGATGTTTTTTCCCAACATTCGGATTGGAATAAGTGTCCCATAACCATGGTTATTATTTTGCCTTTATTAACTTTTATTGCATGGAATTTTCACTAGGGTTGTTACAATATGTTAAGTCACCTATAAAAACTGCCATCTCGCAAAATTTTAGAACATAATAATTGAAAATGACAACATGTGACTTATGCTCAAGAGTAGCTTATATTCCCTTGTCTCTAAAGCCTATCATCAAAGAAGGCATAAAAAATAATCTTCTTGCAAGGATACTGATGACCCACTTTGGTTAATGCACCAACCACACCATTTTGTTCTCTGTAGATGTGTGCGAAAATCACTTCCCTTAATAATTTAATCAACAACTTGATACACTTCATCCAATTAATGAGCATAGGAGGATTAAAATTTGACCTCTCCATAGCCCAATCGATCACAGTCTTTGAATCACCAAATACCTCCACAAACTCAATGTCTAACCAACATGCACATGATAATATACCCCAAAGTGCATTGAGATCAGCTCTATTATTAGTACCCTTCCCATTGTTGAAACTAAAATGATAATAATAGATAGGCTTAATGATGATGTAACCCCCACTACCACATTTATATTTGGCAGTTGCCCCATCAGAGAAGCCAACAAGACATTTATGAAAAATATTTTGTGTCCCTATTTGTCTTGATATGCCTTTATAAATCGTAGGTAAGATCTCTCTAAAATAAGCACATATATTCATACAAGTATCCTTAATATTTTGTGTAGAATTTTCAAATATAATAGCATTCTTGCACTTCCATATACCCCATAAAACATATATAGGCAAAGTTCGATATTCTTTAAAGCCCCGCCACTAGTCCTGTACACAAGCCTTGATAAAAGAGGAGTTCTATTCCACCAAAATATTCAATATATCCATCACACCGGATCATACAAAATCCACAAATGGACAATTAAGAAAGAGATGGGCCACATCCTTAAGTGCTTGTTTGCAGAGTGCACACCTCCTCGGACCACTCAAACCATGTCCACAAAGATTATCCCATGTTAAAATTTTATTGTGCCATGTCAGCCACCCAAAGCATTTGAGCTTTTGAGGTAGGTTCCATTTCCAAATTTTACTTATCCACCCACATGATGTTGAAATGACACCAAGAAATGGCACCCAAAGGGGTCTTTTGATTTAATTTTCCCTTAATTAAACTGGAAGAGAAATTATAATTTCATCTCATAACAACTTATAAGTGTTAACTGATTCAGGAAGACTTAGTTAGCTCAGATAATTTGAATTGGGAGTCAAAGAGGAGGCATGTAGAGTTCTTCCTAGATTTTAGGGCGTCCAGTTACAGTTATTTGTGAGTTGTAATTAGTTAACTCAATTAATTGAGTTAAAATAAGTTTAACTAGTTCTAACTAAGAGATGAGCTAGTGATAGGTCCAGTGAATTAAATCTGATTTAATTCACAAGTAGCGACCAATCAGCTAATTGATAATTCACTATAAATAGTTATTGCATGTGAGTTCTAAGGAAGGCCCAATTGAGATTGAGGTTAAAAGGAAGATAATTGACAATCGTATAATTAGAAAATTGTATAGGCCATACGTCATTAGGATGCCTTGAAGGAATTGCGCAATAAATTATTGGGAATTTCCTATTTAATAGGGCCACAATTCATCCAATAATGTGTAAGAAAGGCTAGTCAGACAGACGCTGAGAATTGGTTAAGTATTGGATCGATTTTACCTAGATAAGAGTGAGATAGACAAAATAGTGCAATGGCTTCTTAGTGAGGGAAATAGCACTGTATTGTTTCATGGTCTTGACTTGATGCAATATACAGATAGTGGGGTTTTGAGCAGTTTCTTTCCCCAGATACATCTTGTGTTGTGTGATTTATTATTTCTTTCTCTTACTTGTTATGTGATTGTGCGATCATAATTGGTTTTCGCAATTTGTAGAAGGATTCAATATTTTGTTTTAGTACATTACAGTATCAGATTGAATCCCTTTGGATAATTTCTACACATGACACAACACAATGTTGAGTAATCATGATATATTTATATACCTCAAGAATAATAATTTTACCATATATAAATCTCCCATCCCATATCATTATGTCTTCCCCACCAGACAAAGAAATACCAACCAATTTTAAATTGTCCATATAATTTCCGGTTCACCAAATAAGCCTAGTTCCAATGAGCCAATCCAAGTGAAATAATTGCAATCCACCCAAGATACACAATTATGGTTAGTATAATAATACCCCACATTATGTAAGAACCTGACAAGCGCAACGAGTAAAGTTTGGTCACCATCAAATCCTTTGATAGGATCAAGACCAATCTCCACATAATTTCCAGATACAATCTCCCATCTAATATTTCCCAACAACCAATGTTTCACTTTAATAAAATTGTTCCATATATATGTTTTTGAACATGGTGATCGAGCTTCATCCTTTATCCAATAATAAATAGACCTAGTTTTTAGATATTTTTTCAGAGATAATTCGTTTCCAAAAACCTTCGCCTCTTAGTGTATGCCAAAAACTCAATGAGAAGTGCCCATCCAAAATTTTCAGTATCCAAAATACCCCATCCTCCGTCTCCAAAGCACCTAGACAACTCCTCCATGCTGACCAAATGTATCTTATTTACATCTGAAGCACCCACCCATAAAAATGTTGAAATGAAAGTATTAATCTTTCTAATAATGTAGTTAGGAAAGAGATAAATATGCATCCAATAAACTAATATACTCTGTAATACTGATTATATAAGAATAAACCTCCCTACAAGTGACAACCATTTATGGAGCCAAGTTATTAATCCGTGATTAGATTTCTCAATAAGCCGATCCCAATCATTGATCCCATAGTTATTGGATTTCAACATAAAACCAAGATACTTGAAACCCTAATCCAAAGGGACCAACTTCACTCCATATAAATTTACAATCACCCCTGCCCTAGTATCATCCATGGATGACAAAATTAGAAGGTATTTAATTTTACTCATGCAGATCCCATAATCATCACGAAATGTACCAAGAATAAAATGGAGAAATGACCATTCCCTAATGGAATTTTTCACTATAATGAGAACACCATCAACAAATATAAGGTGAGTGATAGATATAGTTTTTGTGATCATGAAACATGTAAATAATCTCCTGGAATGTGCCTATGTGATCATCCTACTCATCCCTTCCATCACCAACAAAAATAAGAGTGGAGAAAGTGAACAACCCTACCTTAAACCCCTAGTCAACTTGAAAAAAGGTGTGAGGGGGGGGGGGTCATTTATTAAAACAACAAAATTCACCAAAGTCACACAAGCTATGATCCAACCCACAACCCTTGAGGAAATACCAATATTATGCAGTTCCAGTCACTGATAATCCCAATCAACACAATCATAAGCCTTGATCAACTCTATTTTCATAAGGATGACATCCTTCTTTTTTATCTTAATCATATGCATACACTTGTGCAATAACCACCGCGTCCTAAATTTGCCTATGTTTTAAGAAACCAATTATTCCAAATAAATACATTTTGACAGAGTATCTTTTAGCCTAGAAGTGATGATATTTGATATCAACTTATACACAATATTAAAAAGTGAAATAGGTTGATAGTCCATGAAAGTAGCAGCCACAGATACTTTTGAAATCAAAGCAATGAAGGTAGAATTTACCGCCCCAGTGATTACATAAGTGGATCTAGATTCCTTCACCATAAGAAGTAAACTTGCCCCCATAATGTCCAAGAAATGGAGAAACAAATCTACATACATGTTGTCTGGGCTAGGGCTTTTTTCCCTAGAAAAATACTTGAGTTCACTAACCAATTCATCAATAGATATTGGTCAACCAATAATATAATTATCACCCTCCTCAAACATAATAGGATAAGATTGAATGACTCTAAGTTGATTTTCAATATCCACCTCCTTCCTGGATGAATATAGATGACCAAAATACCGAAAAACCTCCGCCTAAAGCAAATGATCTTACCGTCACCATCCCCGAGCTTCCAAATAATGTTTTCCCATTTCTTTGGGATGCATATCTATGAAAAAAATTTGTATTTTTATCACCCCACTTGATCCAAATTGTGTGGATTTTAAGCCACCATTCTTCTTCCTGTAGGTTTAAAAGCCTCCATTTCCATTGATCAAGGTCAAGTGAAACATTTTTCTAATCCTCCGAAAAATAGTCCTTACCATATAGTTTAGATATATCTAGGAGCTTTTTTATCGATCTCCACTAATTCTTTAATATTTATCCATTTTTTTTTTCTCCCTCCCATTTTCGAACAACGCTCTTAAAATTCTTCAATCTGTTACTCATCAATCACATCCACAAAGCCTCCTATGTATTATCCTCCTATGCCAAAGTAATACAAATAAGTTTCTCCAATTCACAATCTGATAACCAAGAATGCTTGAATTTGAAAGGAATACCAATCCAATCACAATCCCCATTCCAGTAAAGAAAAATAGTTTCATGGTCAGATATCCTTACCAGAACTACCCAAGAATGAAAATTTCCCAACCTTTTAGTCATATTTTCATGGACCAAGTAACGGTCAAACCTTTTTGAAATGCCATCCTTACCAGCGTGCCCATTTCTCCAAGTCAGAAAAAAATGATCTGACATAATGTCGAAAAAATGATTAACTCCAAAAAGGTTCGCGAAGAAACTCCATAATGGATCACATTTACCTTTCAATACCCATATCTCTCCCCTCATTCACCATTATATTCAAGTCACCAACCATGTTAAGTGAACCTATTTTTAACAAGCCACAACCATCAAGTTGGTTCCAAAACTCCTTCCTAGAATCACAGGGAGCATAAATGTTTAAGATGTGAAAACAAGATCTAGATCTCCTAGAGAATTTGAAGAGCTGAATACATGCATAAGTATTAAACACCTAAAAATTAATGACCTTAGGATCCCAAAGAGATTCCAAACCAGCATAAAGTTCATGTGCGCCAGTCACACAAAAATGCCACCCCAAACATAATTTCAAGAACTAATGTCTAGCCTTATCCCATGGAACTATAGTCTACCAAATAAGGATAACTAATGGTTTATGGACACCAATCAAATGTTGAAGAGAGTTCCATTTTGGGGAACTCCCCAAACCCCTAATGTGTTAAATTTACACGATCTTGGGTCTAGGATAGAATCTTAAAAACTTTGATGCTACCAAACCAAGAATATCAACATAACTACTTTGCACAATGGAATATAAACAACAGTAAATCACACATGCACAAGTATAGACAAATTTTTACATTTAAAAAAAAAATCGTTATATTAAACAACATATAATACAAGAATCTTGGGCTCCCATAGTAGGGATAATGGCCCTCAATAATCCACTAGTACAATATACAGACTGGGGCTTGGTGTCAATACATTGATGACCAATATACCCTCAACAATATACTCTGATCATCTAGCTGTTGCATGCTCTCCCAGATCCTCTTAGTCATACCCTGTACCTGCCCGATCCTTCAGCTCTTGATCTACAGCTCTTGCCTCTATCAATGCTCCAAGTCCATCTTACCACTAAACCTCGACTATCAATTTGCTCTCTAGTTGTGCCTTAGTCCATCAAGGGTACAACACATCGAGACTCATGTCATGTTGTTAAAAACTCCACTTGTAAACAACTCTCAATATGCCCACTATTTCTCCTCAGCTACTTAGGGACTTCAACCCACTATGGTCTTCTTGCACAACTCCGATGAAGACCAACATAGGGAACGAAGGGCTGCCACCTATCAGTGCAAGATATCCATTTCCCACATTTAACACGGAATAGGAGGATTTCCCATCATATGTTGTAGAATTCCTTCTCCACACACAAGTCTCGGGCTCCACAAAATTCTCTTGGCTCATTAGACCCTTGAGCTCTAACAAATGCCGCTCTAGCAACTACCTTTGTTCATAAAGGTGTTACACGATGGGCTCCAACTTGGGCACTATAACACTATGCTTCGTCAAACCATAAATGTGCAATCCACGTTCACACTTGGTCCACTCTCACGCTGCCCTCCAACAATCCATGAGTGGCCAATACACGTTGTAGCATCTACACCTAGCTAGGGCATACCCACACTTAGGAGGCCCTTCTATTGGCTGCCAACAGACTTCTCCACTTGTCCTTGTCTAGGGAATCCATCCACCATGAGATCTGCTCCTAATTAGGGTTTCTTAATATCCAAGACAATCCCAACACATAGCTCCCACAGATTGTTAATCAAACTAATCCAATCATTGAGTTTCAATGTGGAATCTTCCCACTAGTAAGGGTTGCTAACCAACATGTTATCCCTTCCTCCTTGGCTTCCACAGTCTGCATTAATTATTTCCACACTAGGGCTGATCCACCTTACATAAATTCAACACTACAACAACATAACATAGCTTGAGATCGAAACCTTCTTTGTTGTAGGTGACTTTGACTGGTCAGGGAAACCATCAACTCATAATTGATCCATCTCACCTCCAAATTGTACTTGCAGTTGCGTCATGCTCATATTGTAGCCCTGTTGTTCTACACTGGTGTATAAGGTTGTTTCCAGCCCTATGATATATTATTTAACCTCTTTACCACTATAATTTAGGGTTTCAGATTACCCTCACCACAGGATAGACTTGTGGCTGCCCTCACAATACAAAATGGCCACCAACTAATACATTGGTCCACCTAGAATTGTTCCCTAAAGCAGTGGATCCCTTGCCTGAAATTTTGACCCAACAAGCAGTCCAATGATGCCCTAACTCAAACCTATTTCTCCCTTCTTGGTTGCAGCTAAGTTTCTGTTTTTTTTCTCTATGAGAAATGTGCACATGGATATGGAGAAATGTACTCCATAACACCTCCTATTTATACACTAAACCAGGGCTACTCATAACGTCTATAAAGGGCTTGTCCAACTATCATTTGGCTTATTATTAGCAAGCCGACCTTGACTCTTTATGTGTAAACCTAACCTTAGACTTAAAAAAATTCATATCTCCCTTTCTACAACTCCGAATTGGATGATTCTCATTGCGTTAGATTCATCTTGCTGAGAGATATCATAATCATCCATCACTTGTCGAAATGTGCTTATGGTTTTAGCCAAAATCCTTATGTGTGCAAAGCCACATGCTTGGGTTCCAAGCCCACAACTGACTCTTGTGGTGCTTTTCCCTCCAAACCTAGAACCATAGGGCTTGGAGTACCTCCCAAGTTACCAAAAATCAACACTCCCTCTTAGCGAGGTAGGTACTTCCAAGACTTTTAAGTAATCATCATCATCGGACAACACTAGCCCATATGGCATCCATGACTACAACATAATGTGTAGAATGAACCAGACAATCTCGGTAGTGCCTCTACCTCATCATATTTGAACCTGAAGATCTAGATCCTCCACAGGGCTGCTCTCTTTGAGGCTAGACTCCCTCTGATCCTACACGATCTCCACTGACTTAGTCCTACAAGCACTCATCCTCCTGGATAATATATCACTCGTGCAAATCCCACCAATCTCGGATATGCAACATTACAATTCGATGAATACTCTAGCTTGTCAACTTGTAGTCCATCACATGAAGCCACCTTGATCAACCTGATATCATTCAAGCCAAAGCCATCCTCGAGTTGTCCCAACCATCCATGAAAAATAAAAAAAAATTCATGGTCAAAAACATGTGCTACAACAAACTGTCATTCACCAAGCTCACCACCAATCCACCATAACTCCCAACCAATATCGTTGCCAAGCTATTCAAGACCACATCTCCATGTCTTTAGTTGAACCCTCTTCTCTATGATCTATACACCCACAACTCCCTTTGAGTTGCTTTGTTTTGCACAATCTGATTCACTGTCCCTCAAAGTAGCTTAGAAATGCTCTCATACCATGTTAAATTTCCATGATCTCAGGTCTAGGATAGAATCTTAAAATCTCTGACACTACCAAACCAAGAATCTCAACATAACTACTTTTCACAACGAAATATAAACAATAGTAAATCACACATGCACAAGTATAGAATTTTTTTTACATTTTTCAACCCAACTTCGTTATATTAAACAACATATAATACAATAGTCTAGGGCTCCCTTACCAGGGATAATGGCCCTCAATCATACACTAGTACAAGATACAAACTGGGGCTTGGTGTCAAAACATTGATGACCAATCCTCCCTCGACAAGATACTATGACCATTTTCTGTCACATGCTCTCTCAGCTCCTCTCAGTCATACATGTACTTGCATGGTCCTTTGGCTCTCGATATGCATCTCCTAGCTCTATCAATGCTCCAAGTCCATCTGAACATGGAACCTCAGCTGTTAATATGCTCTCTAGTTGTGCCTTAGTCCATCAAGGGTACAAAACATTGAGACTCTTGTCGAGTTGTTCACAACTCTCAATCTGCCCATTGTTGCTCCTCAACTACTTAGGGACTTCAACCCACTATGGTCTTCCTACACTGCTCTGATTAGGACCAACATAGGGCACAGAGGGTTGTGACCTATCACTACAAGAATTCCATCTCCCACACTAAAAATAGGCTAGGAGGACTGCCCATCATATGTTGTAGAAGTCCTTCGCCATACATAAGTCTTGGGCTCCACAAACTACTCCTGGCTGATCAAACCCTTGAGCTCCAACAAGTTCCACTCTAGCAACTACCTTTGTCCTTCAAGGTGTTGCACACTGAACTCCAACTTGGGCACTATCAAGCTGTCCTCCAGCTGACCATAAATTCCCAATCCACGTTCACACTTGGTCCACTCTCACCCTATCCTCCAACAATCCACAAGTGGCCAATACACGTTGTAGCATCTGCACCTAGTTAGGACATCCTCATACCTACGAGACCCTTCTATTAGCTTCCAACATACTTCTCCACTTTTCCTTGTCTAGGACATCCATCCACTATGAGATATGCTCCTATTTGGGTTTTCTTAACATCCAAGACAACCCCAACACATAAATCCCATAGATTGATAATCAAACTAATTCAATATCTAAGTTTCATTGTGAAATCTTCCCAGTAGTAAAGGCTGCTAACCAACATGTTAACCCTTCCTCCTTGGCTTCCACAAGCTGCACTAATTTTTTCCACATTAGGACTAATCCACCTTGCATAAATTAAACACTCAAGCAACATAGCATACCTTGATATTTGAAGCTTCTTTGTAATAGGTGATGTTGACTAGTTAGCGCAACCATCATCTCACCTCCTAACTGTCACTTGCAACTGCGTCATGCTCATCTTGTAGCCCTGTTGTTCTAATTTTGTGTATAGGGTTGTTTCCAACCCTCTGGTATATTACACAACCTCTTTACCACTGTAATTTAGGGTTGCAAATTACCGTCACGATAGAACAAAACTGTAGATTCCCTCTGTTAACTACCCTAAGAATCCCAAGGCTAAGAAAAGAGACTAAAGGGGTAACCTCAAAACAACTTTCAATCTGGCAGTCAGCCCTACCAAATCAGAGAGGGCTCTCTCAATATCAAGCTCATAATCGATGAAAAAGACTCGAAAATAAGGATTTTAGGCTAGTTATAAGCTCAGTAGGGTTTGATTTAGGGTTTGCTGGAGAAAGGGCACTAGGTCTCAGAACTAGGCAAGGTGACCCAAAGGTCACTTGTAGATATAGTATGAAGCAAGGTAGGTATGATCAGTGACACAACTGGTTTGTCATTTTAGTGGTGTTGAGGAGAAAATAATAGGAGGCAAGTGAGAAAATTCATGAATTCACTTTTTGAGAGGATGACACATTTAGATGCTTATATAAAACAAAAACAGAGCATAAAAGAATGATTTATTTTTTAAAATTTAAAATATAAAGCATAGGATGAAAGTAGATGGTTGCTAACAAGATATAATCATCAAATATATAAGAAAACATAGGAAAAACAAATCCTCTAACCATAACACAAGAATTCCATAAAAATAGCTGCAAATCTTTGTTATATTTCTGCAAATGATCATTACACCAGTTCCAAGTCTAAGCCACAAGTATGCAACCCTCTTAATGACTTGATTTTGAGTACATATAGAAAATAAAACAAGATTCCACCTCTAGGGGTCGAATCTTGATCCATAGCTGATCTGAAAATGGAAGGTACTTGAAAAGGGTGCAAGGTATCCATTTTCAATTATGTAAATGAGTGCAAAAATACTCTAAGTTTAAATCTGAAAATGTGAGAACTTCATATTTCTAATACAGAGATAGACTGTAGGGGCATTTACTGGATATTTCACCTTTCAAAGAAAGGATGAATCCAGAGGCTACCTGGCCCTCCTATAGACTCTGCCTAAAGAAATAATAGAAGTAAACACTCATATTTAATTAAAATGATCTTGCTTTAAACTTGACGTTATGCGGAAATTTAGCTTGCAAATGGTGTATATCTTTTCACTGTTTATGTATCTCAAGTGTAATTGTTTTTGTTTAAACTTAACATGGGTATCAACAACAATATTCAGCAATATAATATCAAAACACAACAACAATATAATATAGGAGTTCACCCCAACTCTTGGGCTACATCTCCTGGATCAAGCCTCCCAAAATGGGCTTGTCCTCTTGTATTAAAAGCTCTCGAATGCAATACAAGATTATAAGTGTCTCAATAGACAAATATGAATATATAAACTAATTCATAAGGTAGGAAAAAGATAATAATGCCTTTTCAAATTCACTAAACAGTGAAAGATTACCATAAACAGTGATTTCTTCATCAATGTCCTGTTGGTGCTTTGAACTTCTCTGCAACTTTTCGGGCTGTAGAAGTCCTCAAATTCCTTTGAAACCACTTCCAATGGCTTCATAAGGTCAAAATTATCTGAAATAGAGCTTTGGTTCACCTCAAACTGATAACCACAACTCAAAACAGCTTAAACCCCAAAATGGCCATGGTGGCCCTGAAAACTCTCCTAAAGGTTTTCAGCCACTAAAAGTATTCAAACAGAGCTAAGACCTATTCCAATGGCTCTGGAATGCAGGAAATAGTCGAAAATGACTTTTGGTTCACCAAAAAAGGTTAACCACAGCTCAAAAAGCTTCTCCGAAGCTAAACAGGCTGAAAATGAGCTCCAATGGCTCTGAAACCTACGCCATTAAGTCCAAAATGCTGAGAACATACGAAATCAAAAAAAAATTTGTTCCAAAAGGTTGAGTAATGAGAAATTTATGACCAAAACAACTTTGCCCCAATTTCCTCCACTAAATGTGGGGCAACTGCCAGTTAACTCCACTAAAAGTGGAAGTCCACCTAAATTTGAGAGCGCCTCCAGAATCTCCACCATATTAAACTCCACTTAACTGAAGCTTAATTAAATATTAAACTTGAGATTAGGCTCCTTAAGTGCTCTTAATCATTAAGCTCCCACACTGGTCATATGATGAGGTTCCATGGGAGGAGGGCTGGCCCATCCGTGCTCTGCCGGACCCACTCCACTAAAAGTGCAATAAATTCTTCATACGGTGTCCGTTTTTTGAACCGTTTATGGCGCCGGAATCAGGAAAACGAGACCTATGAAACATCTTGGTTTCAACCAATTTTAAACATTTTCAATTTTTAGTTTTTTTTCCATGGCTTGGACTTGAGCTCCTGATTAATAGCCACTAATTAATGCACCTAATGACTCATAACCTAATTCTGGGGGAGTTAGAAACAACTTTCCCCTTTTTTAGCTAACAAGTTGAGTTTTTGTCTCAAGTAATTAAAGATAAGATTATTTAATAAATATGACCATAAATAGACCTATTAACCATAAAAAACCTCATGAGACAGCTGTTACATTGACCATTTTGACCTTTGGCCTCCACGTGTCAAGAAAAATCTTCAAACCTAGAAACGCAACAAAAATTCTTAGAAGCGCAACGAAAGTTTGGAAGGCGATTTGGAGGCCTTCCCGGTGGATTTCTTGGCTAAAAGTGGTATATTTGGAAATATTGAAATGTCTACTACACCATGCAATCATCAAGCACTAGAAAACACTACTCCAAACCTCTCAAAAAGTTACCTTGAAATCAAGTTTTCCAAAAAACAAAGCAAATTCTCCAGAGGCGTAGCAAAAAAAATAAGGGTCAACGATGAACTGATATCTTTTTAACCATAACAATTTTTACAAAACTGGGAGAGGTTTTGTACATAATGTTGTTGTGGAGAAAACTGTCTCTCTGTTTTTGGAAATTCATTTCAATTTTCTCGGAATCCATGCCAAAAAAAAATGGCTAAAGATAAGAAAAACTGGAGAATTTTATTTTCTGAAATAGGTCTCCAAGAAAGTTGAATATCTCCCAATATATGATACCTCTGTAGAAACTGAACGTGGTTATCGTGATTGGGTATTTCCTTAAAAAAACCTCTTTTGGTGTTCCAAAATTCATCTTCATTTGGTTAGAAAAATTCTTTCGAAAATGATGACAAAAAATAGAGTCAAAAGCACAAAAGATTTCAAAGGGGTGAAATGAGAGGGAAGGGGGGTAGGGATAGATTTTAGGAAGACAATGGAGGTGTAATTTCTTGAAATGAGTGAGAAAAGAGGGGTGAAAACAACGAATTACATACCTAGGGAAAAAATGGAGCAAAAAACTTTTGGGAAAATGGTGAAATGAATGGGAAGGGGGGTAGGAAAATTTCTAGAAAAGTTATGGGAGGTAGGGATAGGTATTAGGAACATAATTAAAGTGGAATTTCTGAATTTGAGTGAGGGAAAGGGGAAAAAAGAGGGAAAACACAACCCTAGTCTAGAAGTGTAGCAACTAGTTAGGGTTAGTTGGGGAAATTGATGAAATGAGGAAAATAAGTATGGGAATTGATTGGGGAGAGTGGGATGAGGGATATTTAGGGTGTATAGGCTTAGAAATTAATAATTTTCCCTTGAAAACAAATAATACACCATGAAACCATAAAAGCGCAACAACTAACCCTAAAGGAGGATTTAATCAATTTGCTGGAGAAATTTGACTGAAGGAAGGGTGTGTGAGAGCCTCACTTACTTATTTGAAGATGTCTGAAACACTTAGATGAAGTTTGACCTGTTCTTCCCCTCCTTATGTCTCCAAAATAAAATCACAACAAGGTCTTCCAAAAGCGCAACAAACTGATGGGTTGAGCAATTAGTGATGTAATCTGACCTTCTGATCGCTATGGTGAGTTTTGGAGTGCAAGAGAGGAGCTCTTAAAAACTTTGAAGGATGAGATGAACTTCTTGAGTGATTGGATGTTCTTTTATTAGCTTGAAACTTGATTTTTTTCTTTGGTGGTGGTGTAACAGCATATGTAATTTTGAGAAATGACTTGATGAGGTGATTGTACTACAACATAATTTCTTGAAAAGGAAATGTTACCTTTTAAATTTATTCCCTAATTTGCTAACTCCCATGAGGATGACCCAAATGATGGACATGACTCCCTTTTTGATTTTGATGACTGACATTATGATGACAATCAAATGTAAATCCTAGACCATGACCTATATTACATCACATTAACTCTTTTGATGACCTAGGACACCTAAATGATGACATGACCATGATAAGTGATGATGACCATGAGCAATTAGAGGGAGTAGCATTGACCTAGACAATACCAATGACCATATGAAAACCAAGAGAGGTGTCAAATTTGATATGAAAATCTAACAATTTGACCATAATACCTTATCAATCACATGGAAAGACTATATTTGAGCAGTGGTGACTCATAGACACTAACATTGGCTCCAGTTGGGGATGGAAACTCCTTTAGTAGGTGTCAGGAACACCGTAGACCAGGTCCCCTCATCATTGGGCAATAGAGTCACTGCAGCTACAATCCTGAAACTCACTCAAGTCAAAATGAAAACTGAACTGTACATTGTCAACTGCAAACTCTACTATAAACATACACTGAAAAAGATCCTTAAAAAGTTGAGCTTATTGATCACACCTTACCTACTCTAATTGATCCATAAATGATATGATCAAGTGAAGTCGAAGATCCAGTGTATCCATGAAAGCAAATGGCTATTTGATTTCTTGCTCCTCCTACCTTCCTCAAAGGAAAAGTGTTGTGGTAATGACAACCCAACCTAAAAACTGAACCCAATATATGTGTTGGCGAAGAAAACAAACCTGATCTCCATTGATGATTTCAATAGATTTGCAAATGGATTTTTCAAAACATAGAGGACATCTTGTTGTTGTTCAATATCTTTAGTATCTTTACTAGAAACTTCATAAAAATTTGAAAAACCATCAATCTGGTTGTTCAAATATTCATTCCTCTCATCCAAAAGGCAAGGTTTTGGATGCCCATGGAAAAATTTAAATGCAGCAACCTCTTCAAGTATATTCAATTCCTCACGTGCTTCCAGTGTTTTTGGTTCCTCGTGTGCTTCAATAGGAATAATATCAATTTGAATGTCACAAGAATCAAGGAAAACAAATTATTGTTCATTATTTCCTTACAAAAGTAGATGATCATCGCCATAAGATGGTTCACTACTTAAGTTTTTCGTACATGAAATTTCAGAATTTTGACTTGGACCAATTTCTTCCTCATACAAAATCTCAGAAAATGAATAAGATAAAAAAAAACTTGAATGATTATCCTCATACTTTTGACTGCATAAAGACTGACAAGGCTGCAAATCTTTGTTAACTTCATGGGATATAATCTGGCTGTTAGGATGCAAATCTGTTTCATCGTCAAGCAAAGAAGGAGTTGGTGTGTGCTGTGAATGATTCTTTGTATCAAGGCAGCTAATCTCTGTTATTTTCTGTTGGGAAGAAAATTCATCAAGGGCTTCTAAGATCTCATAATCCAGACACTCTTCATCACCAAAAGCCTCTTCAAGGTATTGAATGAAATCTTCACACGATTCACAAAACCTCCGAACAATAATAATAAATGATGAGATTTTCCATAAAAATCAAAGAATGTTGTGTGAAAATATTTAAAAGAGAATAAGCTACCTGACTTCAACCCTTCATACCATGATCTTGCTTTCCCTTCCAGGGTAGCCATAAAAAATTTCATCAAACAATCCTCACGAAACTTAATCCAAAGCTTATGTATATGCCAATTAAATTTTATTAGATGCAGAATATCCTCATCCTCGTTTCCATCTATGAATTTGGGCAAATAAGTTTTCCAATCTATGCATGGAATTCGATTTTGAAAAACGGAAATGTGAGCAAGATTCACAAGAGCATACCTTCTAGCAATTGAATCCATCTTGAGAACAATAGATGAAATAAGGCATGCTTCAGGCTACTGATTCTTTTGCCAGTGGAATCACCAATAAAACCCTGATTTCTGGAACATACTTCTAGTGGAGTCTTTGAATCAGGTTGGAGTTGCTAGGTAAATGATTTCAGGCTTCCCATTTGACTATTGTCCACCATCAACAATCAGATCTAATCCTTGTCGTTCACACCCAAGGAAAATGTGACCTTTTTTTCCTCGACAATGTCATCAAAATATTACCTCCCCTGAGTTTACCAAGGCTGAGAAAGGAGGCCAAAGGGGTAACGTCAAACCAACTTTCAATTTGGCAGCTAGCCCTACCAAATTAGAGAGGTCTCTCTCAATATCAGGCTCACAGTCGATGGAAATGACTCGAGAATAAGGATTTTAGGCTATTTATAAGCTCAATAGGGTTTGGTTAAGGTTTTTTGGACAAAGAGCACTAGATCTAGGCGACTGTAATTGGTTAGGTTGGGTTAGAATATTTTTCTCCAAGTGTGCCAAGTGGTCCCGGATGGTGACATTCTACATCCCAAAGACAACACGACTATTGGAGGGATAGTCATGCACTATGCGGATATCGAAGGAAAAGCTGCAATGCACATTCAGATCAAGTGCTTCATGTGTGCGGTTCAAATTTTTTACCTTCTGACCTTGGGAAAATTTAAATTTTTAGCTCCTCTAATGTACCTTCTGCTTGACATTTATAATTTTTTCTGCCTGTACAATTTTCCAGTGTTAACAACATGCACACAGGCTGATCCAATCTGCTCTCTGGGTAGGCCTAATATTGAGCTCCAATCTTCTAGGCTAGCAGTCACCTTTGTCCATCAAGGCACTACACTTTGGCACCAATCTTCACCCAAACTTCAACTCCTCTTTGTCACTTCAAGATAGCATGTCGAGTGCTATTTTGGGCTTTCAACATGCTTATCTTCACCAAAACAATGACAACCAAAATTATACTGCAATATCTGCACTAATGAAGGCTTATGATCACTCAAACAAGCCTCCAAATTAGCTCCCATATGCTCCCCGACAATATGATCCAAAATGACCCAAAAACATGGATCCAACACACATCAAAACTGTTGTTACAAGTCTTATTTTTCTATTGTACCTAACTGTGCTTGGTTAGGGAACCCACACGCTGCTAAAATCCTCAAACAATCACCCAAAACAACCCTCAAAGACTGCAACCTCATCAAGGAAGGGTATCCTCCATACGTGCTGTTGTTATGGGCACTTTGCAACCCAAGAATCCTCCACAATATCCCTATTTTAGGTTAGCAAAGCCTGCGGCCTACTACTGGGACTTGTTGTCACCTACAACTAACCAAAATATTATTTCCCTGAACTTGAAGTTGCCCACACATACTTTTGTGCACCCTTCATCAAAATCGGCTTGGCTATAGCATAGAACAACCCCCCACGCAACTACCAAGAGGCTCCAAGAACCCTAAAACTCCCACATTTCCCCTTCCTTATTTGTTGTGGTTAGTTAAGATATATTCTCCTCTCCAACGAGTTTGTCTCAAGTGTGTGTTGCACTTTTTGGATGCCTTTATCACCATCATATCACCTTCTATATATAACATAAATAAGGGCTCCAAAACATCACATTTATGGGCTGCCAACTGTCACATGCCTAAACACACCTTAGGTCGACCTTAACACTTGTGGTGTAAACCCCAAAAATACCTTAAAAAATTCAAATCTCCATTTCTACAACTCAGAATCAGACGATTCTCATTGCATTAGATTATTTTCGCCAAGAGCTATCATCCTCATCTATCACAAGTAGAAATGTGCTCATGGAAATTCCCAAAGCATGATTTGGTGCAAAACCCCTTTCTTGGGTTCTAAGCCCACAAGTGAACCTTGTAGCGCTTTTCCCTCCAAACCCTGAATCCTAGGGCTTGGAGTACCTCCCAAGCTACTAAAAAATCAATAATTTCCTCCTTTTGTAATTGGCATATTGGACATATGCCCAACCCTTGATAACCTCTACCCTGCAAGTTATTCCAAGTGAGGATCCTGTAATGTATATCCAACAACCCAAATCACGATAGTTTACAAGGAATCTCCCATCCCCATACAACCTTAAAACAAGATTTGAAGCACAACGATTTATCTGACAATGGGAGATTTTTATAAATATATTTGACTTAACATTACACACTTCAATGACCCATCTAATATTTCATATTCAATAGACTCTAGCTGTAATTAATGTCATTGGGACGAAATAGTTAATTGGTTTTCCTTATAATACATTTTCTTTGTAAGGTTAGTTCGTAACTTTTATATATGTTGTAAGGCGCGTTAGTTTACATGGTAAGGTTTATTTGTAATTATTTTAAGAAAATTCTTATGCAAGTGTGATTGTGGATAACAATCTCAAATCAATTCAATAAAATTTACATAATTATAATTTGAGTATCATGGTATGACAATTTAGTAAGGTTGTAACATTTCCTTTCGTGCAAGCATGATTTTTTTCTACCAAAGTGATTTCCTTTCTAGAAACTGTGATCTTAGTTTTGAAGTTATTAATTTCAATACTTGTAAGTGTGAGTGATTTCAATTCGTACAAGTATGAGAAACTTAATTCTTGCAAGTATGATTTTAGCTTTAGTATGAGTGATTTCAATTAATTCAATTGTTTATTTCCACTAAAGGTGTGAAGTTCAATTCCAACAAGGTGTGAAGTTTATAGCTTGATTCCTAGAGTCTCCCTTTTAGTGTTCTTTCCAACTCTGGAATACATTTGTACTCTCTTCATAATTTTCATAACTAAAACTACAAAAATACATTAGTGTATGAGTACTTATTTCCTGCATAAATAGTGCATGATAGTTCATAGTTTCTATGTGAGCCTTGGGTTGACTATTATATGCACTATCCTTCTAGCTACCTCTTTAAGAAATTAGAAGCATAATTAAAGGGCCATAATTTGTTGCGTCATTGTTGGGGATCAATCAAAGGCATAAGTACATTCTTGCACTAATTTGGTGGAAGATATACATCACATAAGAAAAAGGGGTGGGGGGGTGTGAGAGGATTATAGATGCATTAAAACACAAATGGTTACACAAATAATATACTGTAACCCTCTTTTCCCGTCTATATATTTTCACGTGGAAATTACATTTATATTCCATATGAGGAATACACATGTTTTGATTCTCCAAGAACTATTCATTCTCAACAAGAAAGGTCAAAGGAATTACATCAAAGCTCATCATGTCATTTGTGGGAATTGAACATGGGAGGGGAGGATCCCAATCATTCTTCCTAACCACCTAAGATAAACCGAATTCACACACACACACACACACACACACACACACATGTTTGTATGTATACTCTTTTGCTAATGATTTTCGTAGGGAAAAAAATTGTTTGATTCTTAATAAACAATAGATTTGAGAGGAATATTTAATATTACTACAATACCTCTCTAATATACTAACTGTCCAGGGAAATAAACCAAGGAAGGAGGTTCAAAGAACATCAATGTAACAACAATCCCTATTTTATGTGTGTAGATAGAATTATTTTATAAATAAAATATATTAATTGATATAATGAATAAGAACAATGAATATTACAATGAGGGTTATTGTTATAAATACGTAGGCGGGGTGCATATTCACTAGTGGACATGTATTTTTGATAAGACACATCTTTTTGTTAACCAATTAACTTATCATTATTTATTATACCATTATATTTTTATTATTATTATGTTCATAACATTGCCATCCCCTTAAAAGTTGCTTTGTCATCAAAACAGGGGTAATGAGGGATATCATAGGATTTTTTTATTTTATTTTCCATGATGAGTCCTCCTCCAGAATTAGGTATTAATCTATTTCCTTAAAAATGGAATTAACTTGATTGACTTTATAAAACTCCAGGTCAACACTAAATTCAAATTCATCTTACCTTTTCCAAGAGTAAATTCTAACTCTAGTGAAAGTGTGTCATTTTATTTAATAATATTTTGCATTTATGAATCTAATTCTTATTAATATAGTTCTTAGACTAATTATATTTTTATAACATGCCCATGGGGCATAGAGCATACAAAGACAAGGTGTTATGTTAAGGAACTCCATGGTTTAAAGGTTATCGGCTCGAAACTTCGTCGGAAAAATGCCAGCAATGTTAAGCGCTGGTGTGGCCCAAGACAGGTGCAGTCCCCGAGTGTTTTTGATAGCTTAGATGCCCCTATTTCTCGACTACTCAAGCCACATATTAGACATGCCAACCATATCAAGAATCACATAACCTAGTAAAAAAAAAAATTGTAATTTTATAACATTGATATTTGTATTTCAATGTTAAATATAAAACATCACAATGCTTTATGCATGGTTACTCACCCCCTCTTCGAATTTGATAATGGTACCACCAAATAAAGAATTTTAACCTCAAGATAAACTAGAATGCCATCCCATCCAAAATTCCAGTACATGATAAATTACTAGAGTATTGATCTACGTCAGGCCATTTACTTATTGATGCGCTAGAATGGAAACAAGAATTATGTGGAAGCGTGGCTGATTATCTTTCTTATCATGTTGTTGGCTCACTAAATGCCCCATTATGAGTGTTATAAGCACTTAGATAGACATCAGTAAAAACAAACGTATTTGAATCAAATTTATGGCTCCACGATATAATTTTAGAAGGATATGTTGTGAATGACGAATAGTCTATTAGGATGTCCTTTTCAATAATGATATCTCCTTCATTTTAAATTTTCCCTAAGTCATTTATCTCAACAAGAACAAGGATTTTGATGGTACATCCAACAAAGTCATTGGGAATGCAAATCGTTTCATTAGGTGGCATGGTTGAACATGATTCTACTAATTGGTCGCAATTCGATGGTTTAATAGTATTATAACATTTCCCTTTATCCCACATACTTGAAGATGCAAAAACCTAATAATTGGTGCGAGAATAAGAATAAATCCACAACCGAAAACAATAAATTGACTAGTCATTATTAGGCTGCCGCTCAATTGAAAACTCAATGATTTTTATCATGGTGTACTTTTTGTTTTAATTCCAATAGATCTAAAAAAAAAGTGCTAATTCTCTACACCGATCAACGTACTAGAGTTATTATGAGGAAGTGGTGAGTACCCTTAAAAAATTATGCACAACAACTTATAAGCATCAAGAAGATGAGTATCAGGATGGTTAGACATTGATTTGATATTGTAGGTATGATCGTATTTGGATGGGATATTGGATAAAGAGGATAACTTGTTTTCCAACAACTTCTTATTGATATGACCAATAATTCTTGATCTCATTGTCTATGGATTCAGGTAAATTGGAAACATTTTTACACCACCTAGTGCCTCCATTGATGATAAAAAATGGTTTGGATTGATCCATGTTTTAGCTAGAATGATCTTAAGAGCAACATGATAATTGTTCGTAGTATTTTCAAGGATTATTTTGTTGAAAAAAATTTCTTCTAGGGTTGACCTAAATGGATCATATATGTATACATTTGATACTTTATTGTCTTCGATTATAATGAAATGGGATTTGTATTAGTTAGTAGCATCCTATGCAGGGCTATAGGAAAGAGTATAGGAAAAAGACATTGCTTTCCCTGATTGTTCTTTATTAATTTCCTTCTCATCAAGTTTGGTTGAATCCCCTTCCTAGTTAGAACATTATTCAATGCTAGTTTCTTTCATGTAAATGTCGGTTTCTATTATAGGTGTCAAATCTAGTGTTTAAGATCCTTCGGTCATTTTGCAATTAATTATTTGATTTCTTGTATCAATTACTTTTGCGATTAAGTGATTTCCTTTAACTTAGTGAAAACTGTCTTTGTTTGTCTAATTTCAGGACCTAAAAACATAATGGTAGCCGAAAATTGGCTCTGATACCAATGTAATAAATAGTCCCTATTTGTATGTGTGTGAACATAATTTTTTTATGAATAAAATGTATTGATTGATATAATGAATAACAATGATGGATATCACAATGAGCCACCCCCATTATAAATACTTAGGCAGGGTTCCTTTTCACTAATGGACATGTCTTTCTAATAAGACATATTTTCATTATGTAATTGACTTATCATTATTTATTTTATTATTATTATGTACATAACAACCAATCTGCAAGGAAAACATCAAGAGACAACAACTAGAAAATAAGGGAGAATGCAATTCCTCTTACTAGAACAGTGTAGCCAACCAATTAAATAAAAGTGATTGCTTCCATATTAGAAGTAAATATTGTTTTCCCAATATAAGATTCAACTAAAAGTGAAGACCCTTTGAACATGCAATTTGACCAAGAAAACCCAATCAAAGATATAATATAATCTCAATCAATAGTAGCATCCACAATTGGCGATTACAAAATTTGGGATAACATGGTAGGAGAAGGAGAGAGGATTGTTAAAAGGGGGGGAGGGGTAAAATTATTTTTGAATCTACGATTAGGAATTTAGACTAAATGATGCAGGGCTAACCCTACAATACTCACAATCTCCCCCAATGTTATGCACATAAAGACGCAATTCCAAATTCATGCCAAGTAATTCCATTCACTGGGCAATTTCATAAACTTTTGCAGAAGCTTAAAAATTAATCTTTCAAGGAAGATCTCTTCAATTTTAATACATGGTTATAAAACCATAGTCGAGTTCTCTTTATCCAAAAGAATTCTTCCTTCGCTTATTCCAAGCGAGATCCCTCTCATGCCATACTCGGTCTTATTCAATAAACCCTTCTTATGACTATTCGAATAAATATTCAAACTTTGCATTCAAAATAATGATGGTCCATAGCTTTTGAAATCTCACATTTAAAATGAGATATACACTTGCAAATCTGGATATTAACAAGCATTAATATATCTATACTCTTTAAGTTACACATTATCATCCCAATAATTTAAGCCTTTCGACCTGTGGCATACCAAACATATCTCACGTGCTATACTTTCATTTCACCATATATCCATGATATTCCAAAGCTAGTTTGGGTTATAATTTAACAAGAGCTTACTCACCAATTTCGCCAGTGACTGATCCGAACACAAATCGAAGCTCCACCTATATAAGACATCTTGACCATCATTATCCACTGTTTGGTCACCTTGACTTCACAGTTTTCCACACGAATTGCTCACATTTGCGTTCGCTCTTCTTCAAACGAATTGGACTTTAATAATGCGGGTTTCAATACATTCGTTTCAATCATCGGTCTAATGCCAATGCCCTGCGCATGATCTGCCGCTGTGGAAATTTACATAAACTCAGATTTTATTTAAAAGCCGAATAAAATTCAATCATAATTTACCAGTGCACCACATTAATTATACATCTGGCCCATTCAATTATCATTTCGATTTGCTGTTCGCTTCACAATTCCATTGTGATCTTTCCATGTGTGAACTCTGGCATTCACATCCAACGCATCACAGTTCAGTGCTTACTCTGCGCTCTTCATCTCAGGATTCTACTGTTCCGTTCCTAGTTCTGTGCTGACTCCCAATCGATCTCTGCTTGACCGGATTTAGCGTCTGGATTTTTATTCAACCATAAGGTTCAGAATATTATTTAAAACATTTGTTGGGTCATCGATCCACCTATTGATCGATGACTGTATCATCCAAGCCCTTTTGAATGTCTACACAACTTTATAAAATGTTCAGTGATGTGCAGAATTAACAAACCAGAGGTTCACAAAATCTGAACATTTCCTACGCATTACTCAACAATTAAGACATCATTTCAACAGATAGAGATTAGCGCAGAAAGTAAATCAATGACCAGTTGTCGCAGTAACACTGCGTCCTTTACAAAACTCGTTGTTCTTACTGAAACCTTCCACAGGTCAACACATATAATTCATCAACAAACCCGTGGATCAAATGCGTTTCACTTACCCAGCGGATATAGACCGATCGAAACCAAGAAGGCGAGAACACCCTCTCTGCCACCGTAACTAACAATCAAAGATCGAATCTAATCAATTCAATCGATTTTATTGAACAGTCTTAAATGGAATTCTGCAAACGTTGAACTTCTTCCACAGGGACTAAAATACAAATTCCCTTACAACATAATAACTCCAGAATTCAAAAAGGATCGAATTCCCCTTCATACATTGAACACACAAATTCAATCCTACACAAACTCAATAATGGGCATAAAATTCAAAAAATCAAATGCTGTATTAATACACAAAATACTTACATAACAATCTCCTTCCTTGGCCTAATTTCCAAATCATTGGCCCTTTTACAATCTGCCCGAAGGCTTCTAAATAGAAACCCCTGCTCTCTACTCTATTTCTTTACTCACTCTCTCTGATTTTCAATGCCTTTGAGGCTTCATAATTTATACAATTTAGAATGATCTAATCTAAGTTCAATCCCTTCAACTTCTCAACAAAATCCTAAAATCACTCTTGAATCCCTAAGGATCCTCTTTCACCCATAATTAATGAAACTAATTTCTAAATTAATATTTAGAAAAATCTCTCATCCCTTTACATCCTCAACTGATCAAATTCTCTCATATTCTCAAACATTTGAGAATTATTTACAATATTTAATTAAAAATACTTAAAACCCACTCAAATCATTCATAAAAATCTAGCTCCTCTAAAAACTTAAAAACCCTTAAGTTTTAATAAAATACAAAGTATTTTCTCTTTGCCCAATGCTCCTGCATCACTAAATGACACAAATGAAGAATAACCCTCCTTCTACCTTTCCCAACTTCCATGGTAAGATAAGTGAGGATCCAAACACTTATTTTCTCAAGTTTTATGTCCTCTACCAAAGTTTCAACTATGTGGCTAATGCTAAAAAAATAAAACTATTCCCTACCACATTAAAGGATGCTGCACTTATATGGTTTGTGGGGATGGAAGGAAACAACATCAAAACGTGGGTCAAAATGACAAAATTCTTTTGGAATAAATACCAAGACTATTGCAAGGAAAAATATCTGAAAAAGGAAATCTTTAGGATGAGCCCAAAGGAAGAAAACATATAAGATTACGTTGATAGATTACAATGCAACTTGCAATAATCAAGGAAGAACTATCTGGATAAAGACACACTCTAAATTCTGGTGCTCAAAGGGATAAGAGAAGAGTGTATTAACATATTTAGTTTGATGGGAAAAGGATACGTGTCCCAACATATTTAAAGTTATATTTGTTAGCTCTATAAGAGGTAATTGAGGGGAACTTATATGATTGGTAAATGGTCAAGGGACATAATCAATAGAATTACTAAAATGTTTGGGCATCACTAGGGAAATAATTGGCATTTTGTTGGAAGACTTTAAAACGTCACACTCAACTCTCTAAGTTCACATTTGGATACAATGTAAATAAAAAAAAGTAAGAATAATTATAGATGGAATTTGCAACATTTTCCCCAAATTATAGAAAGAAACACTCACTAAAGGGATATCCATTGAATAGGATATAGATATGTGGAATCCATGAACAGACCATGCTACAAGAAACTACCCTTCCTTGCTAATGCTAAGGAAAATATATCAAGATAAAACTGATGCTATGAAATAACTTCTTCATGTCTTCCATGTTGCATTTCAGTTTTTCTTCTATACCATCGATCTTAGATTCCATGCCATCCATCTTAGCTTACATGCCATTCTTCAAACGCTCCATATTAGCTTCCACGCCTTTCTTAAAACCCTCCATCTTAGCTCCCATTTCATTTTTTGTTACTTTTTGCGAGAGCGAAATTTGTTGCACTTGGTCTCGTAATTTTGATATATCATGTTGCACTTATTCCACTTCATGTGTCATATTAGAGCTTTCTAAGGGCTTAATGAGTGTGGAATTATTTTTGGGAGGCATTACAGAACCCAATACTGATATCAATGCTTCAATATGCCCTTGTAATCACTTCAAACTGATTTTTTAAACAAAATTTATGCAATTTTAAAAACAAAAAACACACATTTTTCTTTCTTTTGAGGAGATTTATATTGAACCTGATGCACCTATATGATTTTGGATCCCTAATATTTTAACTTCAGTTCTATAGTATCTCGCCGAGTCTTCTTTCCAATGCCACAGGTGAGACCTAATTTGGATTCTTCAAGACAAAGCTATGCCCGATCTCCCACAATGACCTAATTATGGACTGGTTCAGTAGAGCGAACTTGTACGACATGCCACATGTCACTGTTTCGACCTATGAATATGAAATCGATACACAAGAAACTACAAAATTCAAATCAGATGCCTGAAACAAAAGTTATGATGATTTTCCTTTGGTCACATGTTTGAGATGAAATTATGGAGCCTGCAAAAACCCTAACTTCCACAGATCATATCTCCGAAATTTTTTTGAACCAAGGTTTGAAACTTTTACACGAATTTCATCAAGGTTTTGGGTCCACGTGGTAAAAATTTCAGCTTTTGAAGCATTGTATAAAAAATGTTATAGCAAAAATTCCAAAATGACCTGTTTGAAGAAGTGAAAACCTAGAATCCCAAGCTCTGATACCAAATATTATGAAATGAACTCAAAAAATAGAAGAAAATATAGATCAACGACTTAGAAATAAAAATATTCAAGGGGGAAATCTACTTTACATTACAAAAATGAATAATTCTTGGATGATACTGTTGGAAATGTTGTCATTGATGGCAAAGGAGAAAGCAGAAGCAAAGGAGAAGACAACAGAGAAGCACAAAGGGAGAGTATATTTACAGAGACAGGGCAGCAAAAAGAGAAGCAAGCAGTGCAAAGGAGATATCATATATGGCAAAGGATACAGGCGGAATAAGACTGTTGAAATGAAACGGTCGAGCAGCAGAGGCTAAGGAAAATACAGTGACAGGAGTGCAAATTTGGCAGAGCAGCAGAAATACAGTGACAAGATATGTACAGAGGCAGAGATGAAACACTCGAGCAGTAGAGGCAGAGGTAGAGCCATTAACAAACCAACAGTGAAATGATTGCAAGATGCGGAATCGTGCAAAAATGAAGGAACCGAGGCTCTGTGTATAAGGGGAATAAACCTTATGGTAGCGTTGGTAGCATTGTATTAACATAACATTCAAACATGGTTCATATATAACAAAGTGCTGAAGAAAGGTATATAACAACAACAAGAAGGGTTTTTATATAAGCTGAATAGAGCTTATACAAATTTTTATATAACGAAGACACGACATCCTTTATGGAACAAAACCTTAACTATAAGAGGAACCCCGAACATAAACAATAAAATAGGAGGGGCACAAAACTAGTGGGTTCACGCGAGAATTGAAGTGGTAATCTGTATTACCAAAATGAACACGATATATGCCATTGAAGGACATGTTTCCTTAGGCCATTTTGTAAAACAACTTGTTTCGCGTGATTTTGGAAGATTATGCAGCGAGCGTTTAAGTTGCATGATATTGTGCATCGTCCGTTGGATCATAGGAGTCGATGCGACAAACTGTTAGCCATTGGATGCAAGAGCTATGTTAATGGAGGTGGGCCCTAGGAACGTGTGTATGTTAAAACATGTATCAAGTTTGATATTCATTGCAATGTTGGATATATATTAAATTTGAGTGCACAAATAGAAATGGGTTATGTGCGGATTATTTATGTGTTGCAATTTAATACATTGTGATACGTCGATGGGTTTAGTTATAAGCTGATAGTGCAGTGGTGGCATATATACAAATGCACAAGTAATGCGCCAACCAAAATTTGTGCTTTGGACTCATAATATATCATACGAAGGATAAGCCTGGAACATATATATATATAGTGGGTCGAACTTCGCCAAGGTGATAACCTTTGGGTTATTGAACTATTAAAGGCTGACTTCATACATGTATGTTGAAAATGAGTTGGTATGCAGATATATAAGGTGGATGACTGAAAACCTTATGTAAATTTTTGCATATAAACCAAAGTTAATATGCAAGTGGGACCCCACATAAAATTCCGAGAATCATTAACCTAGCTGGAGGATACATTAAAGACCAAAGCAGCAAAGTATACATATATACCTATATGCAGCGCTTTATATATGGGTAGCGCCTTTTTAAACAAAGGGTCAAAGTATATATGTATAGATATACATATATGTGAAGTACTCTATAGCTTGGGCCTAATACAACCAAAGACTTAAACTGTGGGACCCTCACCAATCGCATTGGAGAAAAGTTGACAGCGGAACAGGTTAACAAAAGATTGAAATTGCGATGAAAGTCCAGACCTGATGGGTTTATAAACCATGATTGATATGTTTTTGAGTTCCTGCATAATAGTGAATCATCGGAATCGGAGCATCGGAGCATCAGAACATCGGAACATCGGAGAATCTTAAATCAGTGAACAGTGAATCATCGCACCGAAGCATCGGAGCATCGAAACTCACAACTAAAAGTCGCGATTGCGATTAATCGCAATCAGAAATATTTGAAAGGTGATACATCACATCGACATTTCAAAATGAATAGTAATTGATCGCATCGGAGAAGGAGCAAAGCATCGGTACATTTAAATGGAAATTGTGATTGCGATCAATCACAATAAGAAGTAGTCGAGGAGTGATACATCACATCGGAAAGTTTGGCGAGTGGGCCCGTAAGGGAATTTTATGTATTAACATGATCTCTTAGCATTATACCGCTGGAAGTTACATAATTTATATAACACGACAGTGCATATATTTAAAAACACCTTATTATTATTATGCCGAGAATTGATTCGCATGATATAAAAAGTGTAGTTTCATACATACAGGAGTTACGCAATAGCTATAAATAGAAAGATATACAGACACTAGAACATTTGGTGGAAATTCCGACGGCCAAATCGTCGCTATTCCGACACATTTTCGTTGCAAGAGCGACAGTTAGAGGGCGGGCAAAACGTGGTTTACCATACCGTCGCAGTTCCGACGCAACTAAAAAGTGTCGCACTATCGAAACTTTTTCCGTTGCTTCCAAACAAGCGTCACTCTTCCGACGTTTCCCAATACATCACACTTTTGACCTTTATAAACTATCACACTTCCGACGAAATGTGGTCTGACATTTAGAACATCGCTCTTCCGACGTATGTAAACTGTCACAATTACGACGAAATGTGGTCTGACGTTTTGAACGTCGCTCTTCCGACGTCTGTAAACTGTCACAATTACGACGAAATGTGGTCCGACGTTTTGGACGTCACTCTTCCGACGTCTGTAAACTGTCACAATTACGACGAAATGTGGTCCGACGTTTTGAACGTCGCGCTTCCGATGTTTCTAATATGTCGCAATTCCGACGCTTACAAGACGTCAAAATTGCGACGGAAGGTTTAATTTAAAAAAAAAAAAATGAAACTTTAAAAGAGGAAAAACACTGTTTTGAATATATTATATGAAGTAAAACAATCCATGAAGTCATTACATTTTCACATCTGAAGATTTGAACCCAAATATCCATCCAGAAAAGTGGAAGTCCCACCCTAGACAATGATAGAAAAACTTTAAAAGTCATATATAAATACATGATATAAACCTGAAAATCAATCATGGAGATTATTTATTAACTAGAGAAAGTATCTAAAAATACTATGCACTATAAGAAATGAAAAATATATAGAGAATAGTAGTAAATGATAGAGGCTGACGTCCATTGTCAAATATGGTGTTCAAAATCATAGTCCTTAAATGTAGGAAACTGCCTAATCATGTGAGGAGTGTGATATGTCCCAAATATAAAAAGACCATGAGACCATATCAATAAACCAGCAACATAGACCAGCATCACTAGTTTTGAAGGCAGAGTGATAAACATTAATCATTTTTTTTTCACAAGAGAAAAAACGTTGTTTTGAATATATTATATGAAGTAAAACAGTCCATGAAGTCATTACATTTTCACATCCGAAGATTGGAACCCAAATATCCATCCAGAAATGTGGAAGTCCCACCCCAGACAGTGATAGAAAAATACCCCATGTCACATACAGGGACTTGATATAAAACCCAGTAACGGTCCACATGGAGATTATCGACAATCTGATACTCTTTAACTGCTACTCTTTGACCTCTTTAATTGATACTCTTTAACTGCTCTGATACTCTTTGACCTTTGTTCATCCTTTTATCCTTTTTATCATGATATACTGTGGTAAATAGGCAAAAATTTATGTAAGGATAATTTTTTACAAAATTTCCATCATTTCTTCCCACCATTGAACTTCTAGCACTCTGGTCCTTTGCAACTTTCTTAGTGTTTCATCAGCCTCAGTATATCTAAAGAAATCAGGCTGATTTGGGAACAAATGATTTACTTCATGCTCAAGATAAAATAAATTCTCCAATCTGTCATGAAGGTTTTTCCCTGTAGGCAATGCTGCTGTTGATGAACTGGATGAAGAACTAGCTTGATTATCAGCATATTTGTCCAATTTTTCAACATAACTATCAAGGTCCATTAGCTTATCTTCCGCAACTATAGGACTGGGCAATCCTCTATTTAACAAAATATTCAATCTTTCTCTGAAGGCAATGATTTCTTCTTGCATATCTGAGCACCTTCGTTCTAAATTCTATACCAGAGTTCTTTTAGTAAAAACTCTCTTTATTTCCAGAATTGTTCCGGTCCTGTCCTGAATACCAGTTTCTACAAGTTGATTCTTAGTTTGAGTATTCAAAAAATGTATAAGTCTATTGGCCTCTTCTGGCATATTTCCCAACTCTTGTCTTGATCTCTCAATCTCATCCAAAGCCAATTTAACTAAGTTATTCTGTTCATCCATTATCTGAATTGAGGACCAAACATCCTTTTTTGATTGAATGATATTATCCCAAAGAATTTCATTTATTTCTTTTAAAGGTTTCTCCAATGTGAGATCCTTTTCCAATGCTTTGACTTTTTTTTCTAATTTGTTCACTTCTCTTGTTTTATCAACAACACTCATTTTTGAAAGATCATATTTATGTTCTAGAGTGGCCAATTGTTCCTTTGTTTTGTGAAGCTCTATGGCCTGAATGTTCATATCTTCCATTGACTTTTTTAATTCATCAGTGTTCAAATTTGCAGTGTTGCTCTGTGACAATTCTGCTGGCTGACCTGTTGTTGCTGTACCTGTCACTACTCCTGCTGTAGATACTAGAATATTTGCCTGCTTATCTTTTAATTCATTCTCAAGCTCTTTTTCAGTTGCAGTAAGTTGCTCATTCAATTTTAAGAGAAAATCCATTAGTTCTTCCTCAGAATTTTGTTTGATGATTTCTGCAGTCTGTGGATGTCTTGAGGCCGGTAACTTTAATTGTTTTCTCAGAGCTACAATATTATCATCTTTTCTCTTGATCAAAGCTTCAATACCTTTCACATCTTTAGGATTATGACCCAAACCAATGATTATTTCCTCTAAAGTTTTGATTCTATTATCCTTACCCTGGGAGGAGGCTTTTTCAAGTTGTAACTATGTATTAGTATTATCCAAAGAATCCTGCAACTTATGGGTCATCATTGATTTATCCATCAGAGTAGAATAAATCATCTCACCTGTTTGCTTGTGTAGCTCAATTTGATCTAAAGGATGGATATCCTTTGCTAAGACTTCAAAATTAGTCCTAACGTAATCTGTAGCTGTCTGAGACAGCTGCACCTTGGGCTTCAAATGGCTCATTAACATCTTACCCTTTTGGATGCCATAAGCTGACATTAATCTTTCTTGATTTTTCGGAGCCATCTTCAAAAATTGGTTGTACACTTGAAGTCTAAGTGGATCGTTCCTGGCCTTTATATTGATGAATGTTCTTTTGATGTCCCAGGCAGTTTTTACTGGAGGTTTGAAAGAAGATATTTTTGCACTCTGTTGCCTCTGTATTCCCTGTTTTTGAAAATTAGTGGATGTCCCACTAACTGTACCTGTTTGCTGACTGTCTTCTCTTCCCTAGCTGTCAGGGATTTCCTGAAATGATTCATCTTCTGGAAGGGGAGTTAATTTCTGCCTTTTAACATCTTGTTGTTTAGAAGAGCCACCAATAGGAGTAGTTGTTTCAAATTTTTTCCTTTATATATTCGTAGGAGTTTGCAAATAGAAATTTTCCTTCACCGACCTTGTTCACTGACCTTGTTCTTTATAAGTCTCTGGTTGCGCTGTCATTATGAATTTCTCAATTATTTGTATATCAGGCTCCTTTTCTTTTCCTTTAGATTCTACTGCTACTGTACTAATCTCCTGCAAATTTTGTTGTAAAGTCCTGGCTGAAGAAGATCCCTACACCTGTCCAAAAGATTCTAGGTCAAGTATCTTTTCAAGATCTTCCATTACATTTTCAACATTGACCTGCTCACTATCATTTTCAACCAATGTCCCTTCTGTCCATTCATCCATATTAGCATATTGTTCTATTTCTGGGATTCTTTGATGGATGTATGGTGACTGCTTATTTTTCATTCTTCTATCACAGATAAAGTTGTTTGGATCATAAGGCACCCAGTAGAAACTCTTTTGTAGTCTGAGATAGTCTTCTAAAATCCTTTCGGCTTCCTTTCCAGCTTCCCTAGAGTTACAAATGAAGGGACCTAATTGGCTCTTGATCCTGAGTTGAGCCTTTTTCTTTGCATTGCAAAAATGAATTATATCCGAATTATTCATCTGCCTGAAATATTCTAATGCAAAGAGTCTCATTGGGACATACTTGGGCAGTTTGAATGGGCATAATTCACATCCATATATCCTGATCTTTGTGTAGTTTTGATATAGGTACCAGTCACCTATCTTGTAATGCTTTGAGAGCTGAAGGATTTTCTTGATTTCATTGTTAATTCTAGGAGGAGAGACTCCTTTCAACAAGGTAGTTGCAGGATGAAAAAAAAGGTCGACAAACTCATTATAGGAATAAGGAGAATAAGAGGAATTGTGAGTAATGGCAGACCAAAAGATGACTGACCTAGGATTCCCTTTGGCATCAAGTTTCTTAACATAAAAAGGGAAATTTTCTGACTGAAAGTAAATCATGAGATGATATATGACAGAAAAATACTTAAATACTCTCTCATTCTCAAATCTCATGAACTGATCATGGATTTTGTCAGCAATATAAGATGCAAAATTGTACTTGACAGCAGGAGGCTGTCCAGGGGTAAAAATGGATGACAATACTAGGGTTAAGTGATCAACATACTCACTAGTATTGAAGCCCATTATGGAAGATATCATGTTTAAAATAAGTCTACCCTCATCAGTAAAGAAAGTATAACCATAAGGGGGAGGGTTTTTAGGCTGATGCTCTGGTAACATGAAGGTTTGGCATAGGCGTTTAACTCTTCATGGGATAACTTAGTAGATTTCTCAAGTAATTCAGCCATGGACAGGGGAGTGAGAGCTTAACCAGGTTGGAATTGTAGCATTTCATTTATGGACTGAGCAGTTATTGGGAAAAGGACATTTTGACTTGGGGATAAAACTGCTCGTTGGTTGGGATCATAATTTGCGTAGAAATAATGGATTAACTCAGGAAAAATATGGACTGAGGGGAGAAGGTACATAGGAAGATTTGATTCCCAAAGTCCAAAGATGTTAGAACCATTCAAATAATTGTCTCTGCAGCGGAAAAATATTCGAAGAGGATTCTCACTGAGACACAAGTCCTTAATTTGAAAATCCATATCAGCTAAAGGAAAATAATCCAAGTCCTTGTGAGGGGCATTGATGGGCACGACATTCAGAGCTACAGGAACTTCCATTTCTGAATTGTGGATTCAGAAATGGAATTTCGGGGTTTTTGTGGAAAAGGGGCACAATTACCAGTTTTGGGAATATAATTGCAGTTCTGGGAACGAAAAAGACCAAACCGAACTTCTTTTCAGACCTTAGTGCAGAATTAAAACTAAAACCAGGATTTTTTACAGAGTTTAGCGGGGAATTAGAATAAATACCTGTTTACGGGAAATGAAACTTGTTTAAACAGGCGCTGGTTATGACAGAAGAACCCTGAAATACTCGACTTCAATTCTCTTCAGCAAGGTAATGGTCAGCAAGCGTTAACAGTTGGTTTTTGAATTTTGTTGCATGGAAGACTGGCTAGCGCACGGAACAATGAAAATGACGTAGACGCAATTTGTTTTATTTACAAAGTCAAAAGGGTGGCGGGTTTTGATTGATGACGTCAGCATGTACGATGGTTTCGTCACAGAGGGATAGGAGCGGATATTTGGTTGGGCCGCTCGCACAGTGGAAATATGTACCCGAAAAATATTAGGGCGAATTTGATAAGAAATTCGCGTCACAACTCTCCCTCCGTACGCCAGCCAACTTCGGACCCGAAAAAGATTAGGGCGGAATTCATTTGGTTTTTGCATCACAAAATTGGCCGACGTCAGCAGGCTATTTTGGAACACGAATTTGGTTTGAATTATGGTTTATCGCCGTTTGAAGTCCAGCGGGCTCGACTTAAGAACAATTTTGTTTGATCCCATCTTATAAAATTTGTGTTGGTTTTCTTTGATAATACACATATTTATAATAAATCATGGGAATACCACACTAGTAAACATGTGGAAAATTTATATAAATTATTGAGAACAATCATTTTTATGTGAAAATATCCAAATGTGCTTTTGGGAAATAAGAATTCGAGTATTTGGTTCATATTGTTTTAAAGGAAGGAGTGAAGTTGGAGCCTCAAAAGATGCAAGCTATTACAAAATGACATATTCCTAAGAAAATCAAGGTTCTTAGAAGATTTTATAGACTCACATGATATTATTGATCATTTTTTAAGAATTATGCATGCATTTCAAGTCCACTCACAATCTCTTGAAGAAAATATCATTTATATGGAATGATGAGGCTACTTTGGCATTCTCTCTTTTAATGGATGCCATGTCTTCTACACCAACATTGGTTGCACCTAATTTTGGTAAAACATTCATAGTAGAGTGTGAGGCACTAGGACAAGGAATTTACGTAACATTAACACAATAAGGGATATCATTGGCTTTTAAAAGCAATGAATTCAAAGAAAATATTTGGTGAAATCTATGTATGAAAAATAAATGGAAGCAATATTACATGCAATAAAAAATGGGGATAGTATATCATTGGGAGGTACTTTAAAGTCAAGATATACCATGATAGCATAAAGTATTTTTGAAGCTATGGATTTCATTGGAAGATTAACAAAAATGAGGAGAAAAAATGAAAAGTTTTAATTTTGAGATAATCTGCAAAAAGGGTAAGGAAAATTTAGTACATGATGCTCTTTCTAAAATAGAAGAGGCCTCAAATTTATATCCAATTACATTTTCTATTCCTAGGTGGTTAGAAGAAGCTTTCCATAATGGAAAAATGACAATAGTACTAAACAAAAACTAAAATTTATAAAGGATGGGATGAACTCTATGGAGCATTGGGAGTGAAAGAGAGATATACATTGGTGCAAATGTAGAATATTTTTATGCACGCAAGCATATTTGAATAAACAAATATTAAGGGAGTCCCATGTCTCTCTGATGGTAGGACGCAGGGTTCCTTAAAACATCTCAAAGGATCAAAAAATATATTTTTGGAAGGAATGAGGAAAGATATTCAAAATTTTGTAAGAGAAGGTCAGGTTTGCATAATAAATAAAAGAGAGATAGTAAAATCTCTAGGGTTACTTCAACCATTCCACATACATATTCAAAGATTAGAAGATATATCAATAGACTTTATTACAGGGTTACTGAAATATAAAGGTAAGTATTACATTTTTGTGGTCATTTATATAGACAAATTTTGTAGATTTTTTTTGTAAAGCTCAAAGTACATAAACAACAAGCCAAGTGGCAGAAGTGTCCGTGAAAGAAATTCATCGTCTTCATGGTTTTCCTAAAGTAATAGTAACAAGAAACTTTTGGAAATAATTATTTAATATGAGTGGAGAAACACTAGCTGCCATGAGTTCTACATATCAAACACAATAAAATGGTCAAACAAAAATAGTTAACAAATGTTTTTAAGGTTATCTACAATGTTACTCTTTAGAAAAGCAATATTAATGGATGAAGTGGGTTCCTCAAGCAAGAATGGTAATATGATACTATCATACTACCTATCACACATATACTAAAATACCATGATGATGTAAGTTTGGAATTTAACATTTTTACATGTTAAAGACAAATAGTCAAAATCACTGACAACTTAGTATGCCATAATTAATAATCATTCCCCGTTCACTTTTGTTAATAGGTTTATGTCACACGATGATGCAGGGGCATTAGGCACTAGCTAGCAATGTAGGAGGTTTTGTCCACATGTTGTGGCTAGGAGGGTTCAAAAACATTTGAGTTGTAACAGCTAGGTGTCAATACCTCAGCTGACTATATTACTTAGACTAGTTAGAGTTGTAGGAGTCGAACAGTTTCAGTTAGTTGAATTATTATAATTAGACCTTTTGATTTCTAGAACGGTCCTCTCAGAGGAACCGAAGAGCCATATGTTATGTATATAAATTGTAATTTCTCGGATGAATAAAAGTAGAGAGGGAAGAGGAGAGTAGAGAGGGGATTTCTGCAATAAACCTCTGTGTGTGAACAATTGTTTCCAGTTAAATGATTTCCAAGCATAGTTGCCATTGAATTATCTCGAACTGCTAATTGTGAAGAATTGTTTAACTGTGAGGCGATTGGGTACTGATAATTCCATTCTTATGTCTTTGAATTCCCGTAAATTGTTGGATAACCCTGTGAACTCACCCCCACCCGAAGGCGAGGTCTGTGTAGAGAACCGGGGTCGTGAACACTGTTCAAATATAAAAATCCCGCTTAATAAAGAGACAAGATTGTTGTGCTTTCGGAACCTGACCCGAGGATTGGACATGAGTTAACAAACAAAAGGATAGCGGAACCAGACTTGCACCCGTGGTCAAGCCATGTACCAAAACCACGAGCGGAATCACAAAAGCGGGTTTCCCATATCGCACCGCTTTTGCGGAGTAGGTGGTATTTCCTATTCGCGAGCGATTCCATAGGGAATGCGACACGTGGTGAAGTGACCCCCGGAAAACCACCGTTTAACCTGCGCCATCGCACGTTAAAGCCCGATGTTGGAAGCTGAGCGAAATTGCCAAGAGTCGTTGATTTGGAGAAGGGCCATCGGAGGGTGGTCGCACGTTGAACTTGCTCGGAGGTTAACTAAGGTGTGCGGAGGATATCCAGGTATGATACGAGTGTTTGATTGGTTATTGATATATATAGGTGGGGCCGGAGTATAATGAAATTGTTTAATTAAACGATTGGCGGATAATTAGCATAAGTCTGGAGCGTGATTGTTGTAAGGCCGGGTGGTGAAATATAGAGCCGAAAGTTCATTACAAGTTATTTATTTAAAAAGAAACGTGGAGTATAAATACAAAGTGTTGAAAGTTAAACATTGGTTATAAGGCTTGGAGATAATATAAAGTCGGGAATATAAATTAAAGTTCAACCATTGTGGATGGTATTTATTTATCAAATTCTACGAATTTGATAAATAAACCCGAAGAAAGAAGAAGTCAATGAAGACCCAGGCTGGAGGAAAAGAACGAGGTAAACCAGGGGAAAATGCTGACAGAGCGATTGTAGACACACCAGCTCTCCTTAGGGGTCCAATTTCAGTTTTGTTGCGTCACACGATGATCTCTCTTCTCTGGCATTTACTTGTATTGAAGATCACTATTCTAGGAACAAGGAGTTATTTTCTCCAAAAATAACCCTAGCCAAACATTGACAATGCATCAAGGATATCTTTCTATGCTTCATAAGCACATTTGTTCTACTTATAAATCATGTCTTGGAAGTGGTTGTTTTGCTGGAAATTATTCACCAGTTGGTTTCATACCAAAGTCTTTTTCACATTTTCAGCATCCAATACATGAAAAAGATAATGGTTTAAAACAACATAAATATTTGAAATTTTCCAAGAATTGTCTGGCACACTTTGAATATGAATTTTGAAGTCAAGTGCATGATGCTGTATAGGATCAAGTGTCATTTTGAATACCAAATGTTTCACAAGAAACTTCTCAACATGCTACCCTTTAGTAAGGATTAAATGACAATATTGCATCAACTATTTCCATAATAAAAGTGCACCTCGGCCATAAGACTAAACAACTACAAATGTTGTAGATCTAACAAGACCACACAATCAAATGTATTCCACAAGGCCAATATTGTATGAAAAATGAAAATGATTTTGCAACCAAAAATACCTTAGGCAACTAATTCAATTAGATACACCAAACCATCAACAAAAAGGAAAACCAGCCTACTTGGCCCCAATATTTTCAACTGGGTCCTCTAATTCAACCAATAAAAAGGCCAAAACCATAGCATTGAGATACATTTCATTACACTATCAATAACAATAAAATTTGACTCAGCCATAACCCTTTCCTTTTAGACCACTGGGTAACAAATATGTTTTCTTTCACCTTTGCGTTTTCAAATTATGCCTACCAAATATAAGACATTTAAGAGGGGGAACTAATACAAAGTTAAAAAGAAAACCAGAGCACACATCTAAAATAACAACCCTCCATGAAAAATTAAAATAACACATTAAAATCAAATATAAGTGGACAAGGAAAGATCCACCGCAGTGAAGTTTCACGTGCAGGTGACCTTCCTTTAAACATAATTTTTTCTCTGACCTGCAATTTTTTTGTCACCGAGCCATCCTTGTTGAAGTAAAACTCCTTTTCCATAGCTCTTGTATTAACTACCTTCTCTCTGTCGCGTAATCTCAGAGTCCCTCTTCTTCTTGAGCGATTAAAGGAAATGGGTGAAAAAATTGAAAGAGAAGACAATTGTCTGCCATAATTATCAAACATTGCACCCAACTTCTTCCCCTTTCCATTGTTACCCAATGAGGCAGATGTGGCAATTGTTGTCATACCACCCAAAGCAGAGGCCATCTTCTCTTATGCTGAATATAGAATTACAAGATCTTCATATTAGTATGAACCTTAAAAAACATGACTCCCATTGCTAAAAACCACTTTTAAGTTGTAAAAGGCAAACTAAACAACTATCGCAACTTTTGGCAACTTCTGGAGCATTAAGAGAGAAAAAAACAAAGAGAAATACAACCACAATCCTCATTTTAATGAGACCGGACTATATATTTACATTAAGATAATAGAAAGAAATCACGACTATATTAAGGCCACCACAAAACAATCTTTAACCAGTGTCTCTCGCAGCCTTCAGGTTGCCATGCTAGAGGTTGCATATTTTTAATTTAAATTCTTGACCTCTCGTGCCCATATATGAATGCATCCAATGGGATATCTACATCAAATGCTCCTTTATATCCCCAAAAACAAATTCCTTACTACAAGAGCACCAATATTGATGGATCACCCCACACCATCCCACCCACTAGAAACGGTGAAAAAGGAAACCCGAGAAAACTTCTGAAATATCTCAAGATGACTATATGGGTGGTTCTTATGAATCAACCAACCATTCACAACATGCTCATCAATCCAAACCATGAGTATTATGTGACAATATTCAAGCAGGCACTGAATCGGATTTCTGAAGCTATGTTAGAGAAACCCTAAACTCTCACTAAAAATAGGTGAAATGTGGCACCACTCAGGGATTGACATGTGCCAATTGGTACAAGTGGTAGACAATTGGCATGCTCAAACAACGAGGTGATGCAGGAATGACATGAGGGAGAAAATATTAGAAAAGCCCCAAATCTGGAGAACTAAAGCTCATCACCAACCCGAGATTGACAACTTTACATGATGTAACCTATGAAATCGTAAATGGAGAAATCATAGTAACAATAAAGTAACCTATGTAACAATAAAGTTGGATTCATCCTGGGAGTGGTAATGGGAGAAATCATAGTGAACAACAGGAAACATGCATAGTTGCTTACAATCAAATAGATGAAAAAACACATACAAAAACCCTAGATAATAATCGTGAACAAGCTTAATATTGAATTATGAACTGTAAAGGAACTTACAAAATGTGACATTACGAACCTGGTCAAGCGCACAAGCAAAATATCCTGGACATGACCCTGGTTGACAAGTTGTATTGCTCATGATGCAAGAGGATTTGTACCTGCACTGCCAAGTCAATCAAAATCCATCATTATCTATACAATAAATACAAGTAATTGATGTAGTATTTCTTACTCTAAGATGCATTCTTATGATAATGTTAGAACATATGTTGAAAATGTCAAAACATACCTGAATAAGCTCCTCTTCGTTTCAAGAACAATTTATTGGAGTCGCATGAACTTGGAACAAGCCTCCCACGATCCGAAAGAGTAGCAACTAAGTCAACAGTGAATTTTTTGTTGCTACGCTGGATCAAGGGAGGTTTGCTCCAAGATTAAATCGCTCCAATAAATTATTCTCTACTAAACAGGGCCAACCACGTGAAGGTGGAAGCTCTTATGGCCCCTCCCCCCCCCTTCACATCACTCTCAATTCCCCAATACCCAATCTATATTTCATTTTTTACTTTCATGAGCATAAAAAAAAATATTCAATAACTAATAAAAAAACAATTCAACAAAAAGTACGGAAGGAAACATTGCAATTAATGCTTGACATAAAAATAGTATGATAAATGAGTTTTTTATATAACGCAAAAAACGTTCCAAGTATGGTCATTGGTAATGTTTGTCTTATAATAATACAATATTTTACATTATCGAATTTTCTTTTTCTTCTTCCTATTTTTAAAGCTCCTAATTACATCATCAATATCATCATGCTCTGCTCCTGTTTCGTGCCTTTCGACCCGCACTACTGACCTAGTTGCGTAGTCACGATGTCTGGTCTCATCCAGTGACGGGGCATCGCCTACAAAAAAATATAATTTTAAACATTTAATTGTCAGCTTTTAAATATCATTGAACTAGTTCGGTAATATTAATAAAAAAAATTGCAATGAGATTATGTACCTGGTGCACCAGTTGTCATCGCTGACCTAGTTGCGTAGTCACGATGTCTGGTCTCATCCAGTGACGGGGCATCGCCTACAAAAAGAGATAATATTAAATTTTAATTGTCAGTTTTTAAATATCATTGAACTAGTTCGGTAATATTAATAAAAAAAATTGCAATGAGATTATTTACCTGGTGCACCAGTTGTCGCCGCTGACCTATTTGCGTTGTCACGATGTCTGGTCTCATCCAGTGACGGGGCATCGCCTAAAAAAACAAATAATATTAAATTTTAATTGTCAGTTTTTAAATATCATTGAACTAGTTCGGTAATATTAATAATAAAAATTGCAATGAGATTATTTACCTGGTGCACCAGTTGTCGCCGTTGAGACTGTTGCCCTGTCTTCCTCTCCGGTGGTAAGATCCTCAAGGGAAACATTCTCTGTCATTTAAACAAAAAACGTTATAAGGACAACCATCAAGGTATAATTAGAAAAAATTATAAGTGGAAATTAATTACCGTCACGGCCCTCACTGATAGTAACATTGTCGGCCTGGTCCCTACTACAATGATCAGGTTGCACGTGAGGATCATCTACATTTGGCTCTAAAACTGGGTTATTTGCGTCATCAGTAGTGTTGCTCCCCTGATTTAAACAAAGTTGTCAGACATTAAATTTATGGATGAAAACAAACATATTGAAAGGATAATGTTTTACCTTATCAGGCATTCTGGATCTTGGGACCTGCCCCAAGCTTATGCGACGTTCAACTACGCCTTGATAGCCGAAATGGAAAGCGATATTTTTATCTTCCTCTGTTGTTTCTGTTCCGAAGTCATCACCCTACATTACATATGTCTGTGTATTTTTAATCATATTTGATAGGATTACAAAAACGTTGGAAGGCGATACAATTAATTATAAGATGTTTAGCTACTTAATTACAATTCTTGCAGCTAATTTCAAGTAGCCGCCCTGGCCTAGCTTGTGATGGCCCTTTTTCTCAATCCTAGCTTTGGTTGACTTTGAGGTGTCAGGCAACCTAGCATCAAAATATTGAAGTCAGATATGACGTAGCACACTTTTATTTTATACATAAAGAAAATTAAAGCTATTGAATTAAAGTTGTAATTTACCTTGCGGGTCCAGTTGGCATTTTTCCTTCTTTCTTTGCCCTTTTCTCTTTTCCGTCATGGATGAGTGCTCTCCACTCACTCTCTGGAACTGTGAGAGGACACTCATATCTAGGGTTAAATTGCAATTGTGTCCTATAGGTGTCCCTGGTATATTTCAAATATTTGCCGGCTACCCGAGGCACCGCTGTTCTGTCAAATATGCCGACCCGAAAAAGGGTTTCTAGATAATCTAGAAGTTCTTTTTTCAGGTTGGAACTCTGGGAATTCCACCCTGTGCGTATGGTTGGGCCAAAAATTACCAACGCATGGGTCTCCAGATACCTGTAGAACTCATTGTTTCCTACACAGAAAAAAAGAAGATATTATCATTAATTTAAAAGTAAAAATCGTGATAAATATGTTTTAGATAAAGTACATGAAATAGTTAAAATATTAAAATTTACCTGGGAGTTGTACATGATTTATAGGGACACCTTCATTTTTCACCAACAACGTGCCATTAATGGTCCATGTGGAGCTGACACGTGTATCTCCAGGAAACACAATAATGTAGTTGGCCATATCAGCCTCATCATTGCCAACACGTTTAGCGATTGGCTGGGTGTCTGCTTGGGCAGGGTGTGTTTCTTGCCTGGCACCTAAAGGAGTAGAAGGTGTACAAGAGGGTTGTTGGGCAATCTCTTGCCCTTATGTCCCACTACCACCAACACCGGATTCAGCAAGTGCCAGAAAACGCTACATACAAAAGAACTTTTTGTTAGTTTAGTCAATGTAAAAATTAAAAATCAAACTATCACAATTCATCTCATGCAGAACAAAAAAAATATCCTTTTGACTTTTTATTATTACCTGATATCTTTCTAGCTAGCTCATAAGTTGTTTTATCTTCTCTTCTGTTTCAGGTGTTTGAGGCGCGTCTATCAAAGTATTAAATTCCAACCTTGCATCTCGTGCCTTTTTTCGCAACAAGAACACTGGAGATAGGGATGAAGAAAGATCTTCCTCAAAGAGGGAATCATCAGGCGTACCATGGCTAGGTGTCTGCATATTTGAACAAAATTAATATTATTTCAATTATGTAAATAACTAAAATATTAAAGATAGAGCAATGCTGGCACTTTACATGTTCTTCCGCTGGCCTCTTTCCGCGATCATCCTGTCTCGGGGTTGTTCCTGCACTGCTCTGATCAGTCTGCCACATTGCAACAAAATTATAAATGTAAAAACTTGAAAACAATATCTAACTTGAAAACACAAAATGAAAACTGAAATAATTTCTAATAAGACACTGGAAGACAGAGTTAGAGTTTCAAATATGCCTTGCATTGAATTTAGTCCTAGAAACATGTCATTGCACATTAAGGCACCCAAACAAGAGACGAGTTGACAATGAAGACCTTATTGAATATATTGTTGGAGCAACTTCTAGTAAACTTGTTATGAAGACCTTGAGGACATTTTTGGAGCAACATTGTTGAAGCTGATGGTATAGCATTGTTGGAGACGATCTTGAAGGGCCTTGAAGTGAAGCTTTTGGAGCAATTATTGAAAAATCCTTAGAGAATTTAAGTAAGGCACTTTCTATCTTCCATCACCTTTTTCCTTTCAATATCCTTTAAACGATTTTGTTGATATTTAATGTTTGATATCACGTTATAATTCCTTGATTATATGTGTTTGGGGACTAGAATAATTTCACACTAAACCATGCAAACTTAAAATTAACTTAACAGATCCATAAAGTAATAATAATCAAAATTCCTAATTTCCTATTGTACGATATGATGCAAATTATTCAAACATGAAGCAATGAAGACATGCAATGTCTGAATTTCAAGATTGATGAACCAATACAAGAAGTTAGAAACTACAACTTTGATTCAATACTCTGTGTCCTAACTCCAGGAAGCAATCTAGTTTGTAGTACAGAACATGCATCGTGTATTATCAATTCTTAATTGACAACAACTAAAGGTCATCTACATCATCAATTCCTTCCCATTTTGTGTTTTTATGTTATATTCCTTATAAAAGTGTCAAATTTATCTCAAAGTAAGCAACCACTAAATAAAATAAAAAATAGTTTAGATATGATTGAGAAATGGTCATTTATTTCTTGAAAGGATCTTCACAATTTCTTTGGTTGTTTTTCATCTCAAGAAACAAGAAATGACCTAAGAAATTATCGTGATGTAATATAAGAAACAACACGGTGCAATGGCCATTTTCAAAGCCAAATGATGTCCATTGAGGACATGGCCTTTATTTGGTTCCTGTTTCATAGGAGTTTCAGGTAGAAATGGAACTTTTTTGTACCATTTCCAGTAGTAAAAAGGGAAAACCTTCTTTTTCCTTGGGAAATAATTTACCTTTCCTTTTTCAAGATAATCTAAATCACAAAAAATATGAACTATACTGCACACATTCTTGGATAATGTGAAAGTGGAAAAGGAATACCCTACACAAATGATGCACACATGTACACTTGAACACTAATATATTTTTGTAGTTGAAATGCAATGCTTGTTTTCATTTAAATGTAGGGTTTTTAAAGCAGGGAGAAATAATGGCTGCCAATTTAACAAGCGTTTCTTTGGGAAAAATTTAAATCTTGTATTGGGTGATGAAGATAATAGAGGGTATTGAATCTTGATTCTTGACATTGTGTTTAACTTGAATAACTCAAATGATTATAAATATCAATCGATGAGTTCTTTTTTCAAGTATGTCACTCAAAACTCTTATGTCAAAGCATTGTATGATGGCTAGCATTTGCTTGTTTCCCTTTCTTCAGTTCAATGTAAAAAGTATATTAATATATTGGAGCACGAATGATAACTACAATTGTTTGTTCTGCAGTATATCCAACCAAAATATATGGAAAAGCCAAGTGGTTACTTGCTGTCAGGTCGTAGGTCAACCCTCTATAGGAGGAAGGGCCCAGAACAATAGAAGAACTTACCATTTTGCAAGAGCCGAGGACCAATGCTGCTCGCAAGAGCGGAGGGCGAATGATATTCTGCAAGAGCCGAGGGTGTGAATGGTTTCTCCCAAATATTCGTGCTATGATTATGGGCGACGTCGTTCTGCAAGAGCTCAGGCGACGTCTTGAAGCACGTTTCATAAACCAAAAGGGTTTTGAGGGCGAATTATGCGCGCGTGATATCAGATGTTAATGTAGCACACATGTACATTTGAACACTAATAGATTTTTGTAGTTAAAATGCAATGCTTGTTTTCATTTAAATGTAGGGTTTTAAAGCAAGGAGAAATAATGGCTGCCAAATTAATAAGCGTTTCTTTGGGAAAAATTTAATTCTTGTATTGGGTGATGAAGATAATAGAGGGTATTGAATCTTGATTCTTGACATCTAGAGAGAACCCTACAGCCTAACACAATCCAATGGAATTGACCAAAAAAACCCAAATAGAGTCAACCCTACTATAGGAGGAATGGCCTGCAGTAAGAAATTACCATTTTGCAAGAGCTGAGGGTGAATGCCTCAAGATTGAAAGGAACGCCGAGGCTAAATGCCCAGGAAAATTTCGTTTTGCAAGATTATGGCAAGACGTCATGCTGTTCTGCAAGAGCGGAGGGCGGATGCGCGCGTGATATCAGACGTTAATGTAGCTATTGCGATGGATATGAAACAATAAAATCATTTTTATGTAGTGTGCATATAAGTTTCGTATTTGTATTTAGCGCGCATATAAGTGTCGTTATACCGACAGAAGAAAAGGCGTCGCTATTGCAACGAAGGCCTCCAAACGTCGCAATTACGACACTTAGACATTGTGTCGCACTTGCAGTCGTCGCAATAGCGACGCGTTGGGCCATAGTGTCGCCAGTGTGATGTCTTCCTCCAAACGTCGCAATGGCGACACTTTTCTAAGTGTCAGTATTGCGACACTTTTCTATAAACGTCGGTATAGCGACGGTTTCGGGCGGGATGGAAAAAAATTGGGGAAATTTCCGACATTTGGTCAAAAGCGTCGAAACCAAGTGTTAGAATTTCCGCCAAATGTAGTAGTGAGAGGAGAAAAAGGGACAAACACAGTAATAGAAAAGACAAAGCGCAGTGAATCAAGAGGCTGAATGAGTGAGTTCGAGCTCTCATTGCAATTAAATGTAAATGGTTTAATTGATTTATATTGTTTGTGATGCATTGGAAAGTCTCCGGAGGAGAACAAATATCCCATTGTAATGTTAAAATTAGTACATACAGTTATATTTTTCTGAGTAATCTGGAAAAGAAATGAGAAGGCAGAAGACTGAGAGGTATGGCTATTCATTTCGAATTCCCTGAGGAATACAGATAGTAATAAGAAAATCTCTATAAATAATATCATCTTGATATGCATAGAGGTGTTAGAGAGAGTGAGTATAGAGAATGTAGAGTATGGAAACCTGAGACAGAGAAGATAAGGAAGAGAGAAGCAGAAAGAGATGCTACAAAACAGAGCTGATATTTGAGGTAAATCAGCAAACTATTCTTTTGATAAATTGAGGAAATTGGAGCTTCCCTATCAAGATGTAGCTTGATAGATGTCAGTTGTAGCTGACTGAGGTTGGAGCCTCCTGTAGGTTGGTGCCTGCAGAAAATTGAAGGGAGTTGGAGCTTCCTTGCAAGTAGTAGCTTGCAGAATTGAGGTTGGAGCCTCCTGTAGGTTGGTGCCTACAGAAAAACAGTGGTGAGAGGGAGTTGGAGCTTGCCTTTACATCACAACAATAATAAGATGTGGTTTTCTCCCTTTATGTATTTCCACTTATATCTGCAATCTCTATTTGTGTTACCTGTGTGCTGATATGATTTACCAAATCTGCTTAATGTTTGCTGCTCTCATAATAATTTTGATGTCACATTAATTTAATACTTGCCGCAACATATTAAGACTGTCCATATATTAAGGTTGGTTATAAAAGTAAGCTGTAAATAAGTTGATGAAAAATTTAAAAAGCTCATGTATGAGTTAAACTGATTCACCCCCCTCTCAGTTTAACTAAGAATTCAACAATTGGTATCAGAGCCACGTTCCTTTTGTACCAGTTTAACCACATAAAGGAGATCCTAGGTTCCCAAGATGGCTAGTCAAGTAAAGTCCCTTTTTTCATAGGTGCTAATTATGCTTTCTGGAAAATAAAAATGAGAGCATACATAATGTCTCTAGGAATAGAGGTTTGGGCTACTGTGGAATTCAGATATGCCCCAAAGGAAACTGACCCAGAGAGAGAAGCTAAACAAGAATTTGTAGCAAATGCAAAGGCTATGAATGCAATCTTAAGTGGACTTTGTGAGGCTGAATTTATCAAAATAATGCATAGTAAGACTGCCAAAGATATGTGGGATACTCTTGAGAACAGCCATGAGGGAAATAAAAAGGTAAAGACAGCCAATATTCAAGTATATAGAGCTCAGTTTGAAAATTTAAAAATGAATGATGATGAAGATGTTGGCAGCTTCTTCTTAAGAGTTGCAGAAGTTGTTAACAATATGAAAGATCTTGGAGAAACCATACCAGAAAGTGTAATTGTACAAAATATTCTAAGATCTCTTCCACCCAGTTTTAACCCCAATGTGTCTGCAATAGAAGAAACAGTTGATTGGGAAACCTTGACCATGAACCAGCTACTTGGAAATCTAACAGCATATGAGATGAGGCTCCCACAGAAGAAGCCAAGTATGAGGGAGGCAGCCTTTAAAACAGAAAAGAAGAAAGAAGAAAAGGAAGACATATGCTCTTGCTCTGATGAAGAAGAGGCTAAATTTTTCAAGAAACTGGATAGAGGCTCAGGTAAATACAGAGGTAAACTTCCTTTCAAATGCTTTAACTATGGAAGAATTGGACACTATTCTGCTAAGAGTCCTCACAAGAAAGTAAGGAATCAGGCTCAAGAATAAGGGAAAAATACATCAAAGAACTGGCAGAAAGGAAAGAAATTTAGTAGAAAATCCTTCTATGCTCAACAAGACAGAAGTGCATCTAAAGACTCAGATGAACCCTCAAGTGAAGAAGGAACCTCTGAATTTTTATTGATGGCCATAGAAGAACTTGAAGGACTCCTGCTAGAAGATGAAGAAGAAGAAGGTGAAGTCGACCTTGAGGGGAAGCTAAGAAGTGCCCTGGAGGAGATTGATAGAATCAAACTGAAGTGCAGAAAACAAAAGGACATTCTCCTCAAGTATGTATGAGAAGAATAGAATTCAGAAGTCCTCATGCAGCTAAAGATAGAGCTTGAAGAAGCCAAGAAGATAGAAGACATGTTACTTAAGCAAATCAAGGAGAAAACTCAGGAACAAGAGAAGTTGGAAGAAGTAGTATGTCTCAGGAAGAAATTAGAAAATGCTCAAAGGAAAGTGGCTATAAATTCTTCTCAAACAACAAGCTCTAGTAAGTTGAACGAGATTCTGGATGCTCAAAGATCTCTTATGATAAAAAATGGAATAGGCTATGAAGGAGAATCAAGTAAAAGCAAAGAAAAAGAAAACATAGATATTATTTTTGTAAAAGCAAGGAAGGTTGATGAAGCAGCTCAAATAATTCCTACTAAAGAAGAAACATGTAAGGAGGGAGAAAGAACCCAGAAGAAACCTCTAATAACAAAGAATGAAAGAAACACTCAGACAACAGAAAAAGAATCATATACCCCTGAGTATGTCAAATTTGGAAGCCATCAAAGGAGACTCTTCCCTCCTATGAAAAATGCCACCTATTATGTCTGTCACAAGCTGGGACACATTGCTGCATACTGTCATGCAAGGAGGAGTAATTCAAACCAACAAAAGATGCAAACAGTGAAGAGACTGTCTCAAGCAAACAAATGGAGAAGACAACCTTACATCAGGTATGCAAATAGTTTCTATGGTTACTGTTTTTATTGTAAGGAATTTGGCCATAAAATAATTGAGTGCAAAAAATATGGACAAAGATTGATGTTCAACACCTCAAGGAGGTTTATGAATCAAAGAAATTTTTCCCATACTCACAATTCTGCAAAAATCATGATCAAATGCTGTGTATGCAACAAAATTGGACATATGCCTTCCAAATGTCCTCTGAGAGGATGTGATTCATCATCTCACAAAAGATACCAAACAAAAGGATGTTTCCAGTGGAAAAAGAAGGTGAATAAGTGTGACCTGGCTCTAACTGCTCAAGACCTGAAAAGCCAATGGTATCTGGACAGTGGCTGGTCAAAACATATGACTAGAGACAGAAACAAATTTATAACTTTTGATGAAAAGAAAACTGGTAATGTTACTTTTGGCAATGATAAATCAGGAAAAATCAAGGGAAATGGCTCAGTCAGCTTAGATAATGGCAGAGGTAAGGCCCAAGATGTACTATTTGTAGATGGGATGAAAGAAAATTTGCTGAGTGTCAGTCAAATGTGTGATAAAGGCTGTGAAGTTATTTTCAGAGCACAAGACTGTGAAGTCAGATCAAGCACCACAGGAAAAACTCTTCTCAAAGGTGTTCGAAAAGAGAGTAATGTTTACATAGTGAAAGAGGAAGATGAAGCATGCCATCTTAGCAAAATTGAGGAGTCATGGTTATGGCATAAGAGGTTGGGACATCTCAGCTTCGATCATATCATCAGACTAAGCAAGAAGAAAGCTGTCAGAGATATGCCAGAAATAAAAAGGCCTTCCAATACCATATGCAAATCTTGTCAATTGGGCAAACATACCCGCACATCATTCAAGGCCAAAGATGAGTTATCAACAAGAAGACCACTCCAGCTTGTGCACATGGACTTGTGTGGACCTACAAGAACTAAAACACCAAGTGGAGAATCCTACTTCATGCTGACAATAGATGATTTCTCCAGAATGACATGGGTTTCATTTATTAAGAATAAATCGGAAGCTCTGGAGAAATTCAAAATATTTAAAGCTTTAGCAGAAAATCAAACAGGATGCAAGCTAAAATCATCAGATCAGAGAGAGGAGGTGAGTTCACAGATTATGACTTTGCAGACCTATGTAATGAACATGGGATAAAGCAACAATTTACTATTGCAGGGACACCTCAGCAGAATGGAGTAGCAGAGAGACAAAACAGGTTTGTACAACAAATTGTCAGAGCCATGATGCAAGGGAGTAATATTCCTCAAACCTTCTGGGCAGAAGCAGTACACACAATTGTGCATATCCTTAACAAAGCTCATTTAAGGCCAAGCAGTGACAAGACTCCCTATGAACTATGGCATGGTAAACCAGCTTCAATCAAGCACTTTAGAATCTTTGGAAGCAAGTGTTACATAAAGAATAATGATGAAAATCTTGGGAAATTTGATGCAAGAGTAGATGAAGGGATATTTCTAGGATATGCATCCAAAAGTAAAGGGTACAAGTTCTACAACAAGACTCTTCGAAAAATAGTAGAAAGCATTGACATGAGATTTGATGAAGAACTTCCAAACAATACAAGAGGTATAGACTGCAGTAGTCCATCAGACAACCATGAAGAAGAAAACCAAGATGATGATGAAACAAGCAAGACAACAAAAGATGCTGAACTGAGATCGAAAGCCCCGTCAAAATACACTCAGAAGAACCATCCAGAAGATCATATCATTGGAGACAAGAGAGTAGGGGTCCAAACAAGAAGGCAGCTAATTGAACATACAACCATGTTATCACAAATAGAGCCAAAGAAGTTTGAAGAAGCCATCAAGGACAAGTATTGGGTGAATGCTATGAATGAAAAATTAGACCAAATTGAGAAGAACAATACCTGGGAGTTAGTCCCTATACCCACTGAGAAAAATGTCATAGGCTCAAAATGGGTATTCAAAAATAAAATGAATGAGCAAGGACAGGTAATCAGGAATAAAGCCAGACTTGTTTGCAAAGGATATTCACAAATCAAAGGACTTGATTACGAGGAAAATTTTTCCCCTGTAGCCAGAATGGAAGCTATCAGAATGTTTCTAGTCTTTGCATGCTACCAAGACTTCAAGGTATATCAAATGGATGTGAAATCTGCATTTTTGAATGGAGATCTAGAAGAAGAAGTCTACATGGAACAACTAGAAGGCTTCTCATTAATAGACAAAGAAGACTATGTATGCAGACTAAAGAAGGCTCTATATGGACTAAAACAAGTTCCTCGTGCTTGGTACTCAAGGCTGGATAAATACTTGCAAAAACAAGGCTTTAAGAGAGAGGAGTAGACAACAATCTATACATAAAAGCCCATGAAAATGAACTCTTGATTGTTGTAGTATATGTTGATGACATTATGTTTGGAAGCAACATAAATGAGCTAGCAAAAGGGTTTGTTGAGGAGTTGAAATCAGAGTTTGAGATGTCTATGATTGGAGAGCTCAGTTTTTATTTAGGAATTCAAATTCAGCAAAAGAACACAGGTACATTCATATCACAGGAAAAATACTTAAAAGAAATGTTGAAAAAGTTCAAAATGGAAGATTGCAAACCTGTGTCAACTCCCATGATCACGAGATGCAAGCTATGTGCTGATGATGGATCTACTGATATATATCAAAGACTCTACATATCCATGATAGGAAGTCTGCTGTACCTGATAGCATCAAGACCAGACATCATGCTAGCAGTAGGACTTGTGGCTAGATATCAAGCAACACCTAAACAAAATCACCTTCTAGTAGTCAAAAGAATATTCAGATATCTACAAGGAACTGCACAGTATGGACTTTGGTATCCAAAAGGAAAAAGCTTCACTTTGACAGCATACACAGATGCAGATTGGGCCAGCTGTGTGGATGACAGGAAAAGCACAAGTGGAGGTAAATTCTATCTAGGAGAAAGTCTGGTGGCATGGCTAAGAAAGAAACAAACATCTATTTCTCTATCTACAGCAGAAGCAGAATACATAGTAGTAGAAAAATGTTGTACACAAGTCATTTGGATGAAGCAAACCCTCTAAGACATGAAGGTAAGCATTGATGAACCTATCTCAATCAAATGTGATAATACAAGTGCTATAAGCATATCAAAAAATCCTGTGCTTCATTCAAAAACTAAACATATCCCAATCAAGTATCATTTTCTCTGAGAACAAGTAGCTCAGAAGGTAGTAAAGTTGGAGTATGTGCCAACAAAAGAACAGACAATAGATATATTTACCAAACCACTTGTTAGAGAACCATTTGAATATTTAAGAGATATACTAGGGGTAGTATCTGTAGATGCTACTCTCTGATATGAAGAGAAAGCATACTTTCAGGGGGAGAACAGAAACGAAAATATCATTCCAGGGGGAGGTCAGTTAGCATGAAACAGGTCCTCAATATCATTGCAACATGGGTGAGAGTTAATAGCACACTGAAAAATGAGCAACACCTTGCCATTGATGTCAAAGGGGGAGGAAGAGCAAGCAACAGAAGAAAGGGTCCTAAAAGGAAAACAGAGGAAGTGTAATGCCATCATTGCCAAAGGGGGAGACTGTTGGAAATGTTGTCATTGATGGCAAAGGAGAAAGCAGAAGAAAAGGGGAATACAACAGAGAAGAATAGAGGGAGAGTATATTTACAGAGACAGGGCAACAAAAAGAGAAGCAAGCAGCACAAAGGAGACATCATAGATGGCAAAGGAGACAAGCGGAAGAAGACTTTTGAAATGAAACGGTCGAGCAGCAGAGGCTAAGGAAAATACAGTGACAGGAGTGCAAATTTGGCAGAGCAGCAGAAATACAGTGACAGGACATGTACAGCGGCAGAGATGAAACACTCGAGCAGCAGAGGTAGAGGTAGAGCCGTTAACAAACCAACAGTGAAATGATTGCAGGAGATGCGGAATCGTGCTGAAAGGAAGGAACCAAGGCTCTGTGTATAAGGGGAATAAACCTTATGGTAGCGTTGGTAGCATTGTATTAACATAACATTCAAACATGGTTCATATATAAAAAAGTGCTGAAGAAAGGTATATAACAACAACAAGAAGGGTTTTTATATAAGCTGAACAGAGCTTATATGAATTTTTATATAACGAAGACGCGACATCCTTTATGGAACGAAACCTTAACTATAAGAGGAACCCCGAACATAAACAATAAAATAGGAGGGGCACAAAACTAGTGGGTTCGCGCGAGAATTGAAGTGGTAAGTTGTATTACCAAAATGAACGCGATATATTCCATTGAAGGACACGTGTCCTCAAGCGGTTTTGTAAAACAACTTGTTTCGCGTGATTTTGGAAGATTATGCAGCGAGCGTTTAAGTTGCGCGATATTACGCATCGTCCATTGGATCATAGGAGTCGATGCGACAAACTATCAGTTGTTGGATGCAAGAGGTGTGTTAATGGAGGTGGGCCCTAGGAACGTGTGTATGTTAAAACATGTATCGAGTTTGATATTCATTGCAAATTTGGATATATATTAAAGTTGAGTGCACATATAGAAATGGGTTATGTGCGGATTATTTATGTGTTGCAAGTAAATACATTGTGATATGTCGATGGGTTTAGTTATAAGCTGATAGTGTAGTGGTGGCATATATACAAATGCACAAGTAATGCGCCAACCAAAAGTTGTGCTTTGGACTCATAATATATCATACGAAGGGTAAGCCTGGAACATATATATATATAGTGGGTCTAACTTCGCCAAGGTGAGAACCTTTGGGTTATTGAACTATTAAAGGTTGACTTCATACATGTATGTCGAAAATGAGTTGGTATGCGGATATATAAGGTGGATGACCGAAAACCTTATGTAAATGTTTGCATATAAACCAAAGTTAATACTCAAGTGGGACCCCACATAAAATTCTGAGAATCATTACCCCAGCTGGAGGATACATTAAAGACCAAAGCGGAAAAGTATACATATATACCTATATGCAGCGCTTTATATATGGGTAGCGCATTTTTAAACAAAGGGTCAAAGTATATATGTATAGATATACATATATGTGAATTACTCTATAGCTCGGGCCTAATACAACCAAAGACTGAAACTGTGGGACCCTCACCAATCGCATCGGAGAAAAGTTGACAACGGAACAGGTTAACAAAAGATTGCAATTGCAATGAAAGTTCAGACCTGATGGGTTTATAAACCATGATGGATATGTGTTTGAGCTTTTGCATAACATTGAATCATCGAAATCAGAGCATCGGAACATCAGAACATCGGATAATCTTAAATCAGTGAACAATGAATCATCGTGTTGGAGCATCGGAACTCACAACTAAAAGTCGCGATTGCGATTAATCGAAATCGGAAATATTTGAAAGGTGATACATCACATCAGAATTTCAAAATGAATAGTAATTTGTAAAAAATATTTCGGTAATAATCACATGTAATGGAACATTGTCAACACGTTTCGAACCAGCCAGTGTGGTTCATCATCAGGACTTGGAGAAGGAGCAGAGCATCGGTACATTTTAATGGAAATTGCGATTGCGATCAATCACAATCAGAATTAGTCGAGGAGTGATACATCGCATCGGAAAGTTCGGCGAGTGGGCCCGTAAGGGAATTTTATGTATTAACATGATCTCTTAGCATTATACTGCCGGAAGTTACATAAGTTATATAACACGACAGTGCATATATTTAAAAATGCCTTATTATTATTATGCCGAGAATTGATTCGCATGATATAAAAAGTGCAGTTTCATACATACAGGAGTTACGCAACAGCTATAAACAGAAAGACATACAGAGGAGAAAAAGGGACAAACACAGTCGCAGAAAAGACAAAGCGCAGTGAATCAAGAGGCTGAATAAGTGAGATGGAGTTCTCATTGTAATTAAATGTAAATGGTTTAATTGATTTATATTGTTTGTGATGCATTGGCAAGTCTCCGGAGGAGAAAAAATATCCCACTATAATGTTAAAATTAGTACATACAGTTATATTTTTCTGAGTAAGCTGGAAAATAAATGAGAAGGCAGAAGACTGAGAGGTATGGCTATTCATTTCAAATTCCCTGAGGAATACAGATAGTCATAAGAAAATATCTATGAATAATATCATCTTGATATGCATAGAGGTGTTAGAGAGAGTGAGTACAGAGAATGCAGAGAATGGAAACCTGAGACAGAGAAGATAAGGAAGAGAGAAGCAGAAAGAGATGCTACAGAACAGAGCTGATATCTGAGGTAAATCAGCAAACTATTCTTTTGATAAATTGAGGAAGTTGGAGCTTCCCTATCAAGTTGTAGCTTGATAGATGTCAGTTGTCGCTGACTGAGGTTGGAGCCTCCTATAGGTTGGTGCCTACAGAAAATTGAAGGGAGTTGGAGCTTCCTTGCAAGTAGTAGCTTGCAAAATTGAGGTTGGAGCCTCCTGTAGGTTGGCGCCTACAGAAAAACAGAGGTGAGAGGGAGTTGGAGCTTGCCTTTGAATCACAACAATAATAAGATGTGGTTTTATCCCTTTATGGGTTTCCACTTATATCTACTGTCTCTATCTGTGTTACCTGTGTGCTGATATGATTTACCAAATCTGCTTAATGTTTGCTGCTCTCATAATAAGTTTGATGTCACATTAATTTAATACTTGCTGCAACATATTAAGACTATTCATATATCAAGGTTGGTTATAAAAGTAAGCTGTAAATAAGTTGATGAAAAAATTAAAAAGCTCATGTATGAGTTAAACTGATTCACCCCCCTCTTAGTTTAACTAAGAATTCAACAGATACAAATGAAAAAACCTACCTTTTATATATAGGAATCTAAGGGGTCACAATATAACAATATGGGGATCACATGGGCACAAAATAACAATAATGGGGCTAAAACTATGGGGAAAAATAATAACAATATGGGGATTAAATGGGCACAACAATAATAATAACGGGGCTACACTAACAATAATAATAAGGGAATACACTAGTATTATAGGGACCTAGCAATTGTATTATAGCTAGTCTATTAATCAATTTTCGTGCCTGATGGCATCATAGAAGATGTTGTCATTTAGGTATATTTTTTAGAATATCCCATAGATTTCATGGTCTTATAAACCAAATATTGCTTGGGAGGCTACCCCTTAATGTTGGGAAGAACATGGTTAGCCATATCTAATTCTTACATCAATTGTAGGTTAGGTATTATGATCATTTCCCATGACAACTATCAAGAAACTAACCTTGTATCCCCCTTCCAGACGAAGTGTAGAATCATAGTTTCCTATATGAGTATAAGGTCAAGATAGTGATAATGAAGAAATATTCCATCAGTTTCTCAAATGTTATTAATATCTTCCTATGAAGGGAAAATTAAAGAAGAAATGATCAATGATTATATAACATCATCCTCTCAACAAACACCTCACATCCTCGAACAATTCATGGATCTCGTGGCTTAATAAAATTATTCATTAATAAATATCTATACAATCATGTATCTAGTACTTTTGAAATAAAAAAATCCTCAATTGGACACATAGAAATCAATCCAGGTAAGACCTTAAATATCAACTTTGACTCACATAGGCACAAAACGAGAAATAGATCAAAGCATTCTAAGAGCATAGTAATGGATTCAATTGGGATTATACAATCATGAAATAAATCCATCCATATCTATATACTCATCATTTATATATTAAGGAGGATTCCTACCTTATCTAACTAACTATTGATAGGCAGAAAAATTCCTTCTAACAAGAAGGGAAAAACTACCCGATGGTAGGTCCTAATCATAGATACTCTTGTTTGGAATGACGATTTTCAAATGTTATGTGGGCCTAGTTGCCACTTAAAGATAATATTGATGTAATATTGATCAATTTAAACAAATAAAACTAGCAATAGTAGGTTTTAACAAGTTTTTTAGTTGATGCAAAAAGGAGGGGGGTTCTGAAAGGGGTGAAAATAATTGATGATTTGAGGATCACCCATCTGCTATTGGTGGATGACATTCTTTTGTTTTGTGATGGTTCATGGCGAGATCTGGCTACAATGAAAGGGGCTCTAGACCCATTTCAGAAAGCCACAGGTACGCTAGTTAAATCTTTCAAATCCACTCTCTCCACTACAGGTCTAACAAGAGATGAATCTATGAATGCATGTAATACCCTGCCCTTCCGATCATGTGATTTTGATGCAAACCTCAAATATTTAGTTCTCATATAAAGTCAAATGACTATAGAAAATCTGATTGGTTATGGATAATTGCTAAGATAGAAAAGAGGTTGAAGAAGTGGAGCCTGAAATTGTTATCTAGGATGGGGAATTTGATTATGATCAATGAGGTTATGGAGGAAATTGTGGCATTTTGGATGTCCTTGTCATGGATACCCAAAGAGTTTTTAAATAAAATTAGAAAATTTTGTTGTCATTTTCTATGGCTTAGAGTAAAGGAGGGTCATATTTTATCCTAAGGAAGTTGGGAAAAAATATCATTGCCTAAAGACTGGGGTGGTTGGGGGTTGAAAATTTTACATTTCTTTTCTAAGGCATTGGTAGCAAAGGATAGATGGAAACTAATCTAGTTAGACAACATTTTTATGAAAACTTGACTAAAATGAGAGGGGTGTCTACTTCAGGTTATACCATGAGTCTTGGATTAGGAGCTGTCTCATGGAGATCACACAAATAGTCAGTTCCAATAGATTCCACAATCGAGGTAGAATATGTGGTAGCAGTTGAAGCAACAAAGGAAATTGTGTGGCTCGGGAAAATCCTATAATATTTGTAGATGAAACAAATGCATTCAACACCACCCATGATCGACAACACTTCTGCAATAAAGTTCGCCAAGAACCCAAAGTTCCATGATAGAACAAAGCACATCAATACAAAATACCATATGATTCGACATCATGTTGAGGCCAAAACTATCCATCTACGTCATTGTTCCAAAAATGATCAGACTACAGGCATCTTCATCAAAGCACTTGGAAGAGAAAAGTTTGAAAAGTTCAAAATGATGCTTGGACTCACCAACATCCCTTCAGATTAAAGGGGGGAATGTTGACACCTAATCCTAAGGGATAGGGTGAGACATTGGGAAGCGAATCCCAATAGTCTCACCTCTATGTATAAGTACACACACAATCTCCATCTAATGCATATTCAGTTTTGCAGAGTTACCTCCTGGCCTGACATGGTGTCAGTTTTTCTCCTTTAGCTGACTATTCATCATCTCTTTGATTATCCTCACCTCTTTACTTTGTGTCTTTAAATTACCAATTTCTTCCTTGTACTCATGCTCTTCTCATCAGATATTTGAACAAGTTTTTCAATTCTCTGGTTTCATTCTTCAGTCTATTTATTTTAGCCATTGTTAAGTCAAGTCTAGTTTGACATTCACCTGTCTTTGTTTCATGAGAGTCATGCAAATTCACACATGCAAGGGGTTTTATTTAACATACCAATTTCCTTTTGACAAGGCTTTTTCTTCTTCCTCTTACCCTTCTCTTCCTCTGCATTGCTGCTGCTAGTCTTTCCATACATGAGCTGCAATCTATCCCAAATTTCTCTTGCAGAGGTTAAATCTATTACTGTTCCAACATCATTATTATGAATATTGTTAAACATAACACATTTTTCCTTAGCATTCCACTATTTTTCTTTCACATAGGAAGATCCTTTATAGTAACCATCACATACAAGTTTCCATACACGAGGTCCATAAGTTATGAGCTCAAATTTTACCTTATCTCTCCATTCATGAAACTTTCCCGCACTTAGCACATGTACGCTTTGATAATCCATGACTCAACCAGACTTACCTTCAACATGTTAGGATTATACAGAAGGAACCTGCTCTGATACTGTAGTGTCCCTTCTTGGTGAGATAACGTTGATGAAACTTAGAGAGGGTGATTTTGATATAATGATATAATAATATGCATGACAGACTTGTGGATATGATTATATGCTATAGACTTGGTTTGGGTCACCTGGTTGCTGTATGGTTATGATAATATCTAAGGTTTTGTGTATAAGAAGCGATTTTAGTTAAGAGCATATTAGCTATGTTTTCTCTTTCTGTATCCTAGTTTTGATATAGGTGTATGACATGAATGGTGATCCAGGATTGGGACACATAGATCCATAGATGCTCATGGTTATGTGGAACATATGGTTAAATTATTATTCATGGATAATACATAACTTGTATGATTATATATATGTATAACCTTGTACTGAGCAGGATGTGGTAGGGGGCCTAGTCCTTTTCCAACAAGGATGTTCAATTATGAATGACTGTGGAAGTCATTTCTTCAAAACCAAAATGACTGTGGAAATCATGCACCATTATTGGTAAAATGTGATTAAGATAATTTCATTATGAAATTCATATGATTCCTTTGATCTATGAGATTGTGATGTGTCAGATCTTCGAACAAGGCCTTACCAACGAACCATCAAATGGGTAAAAGCTCACAATCAATACCATAAGGAGAAACGTGGAGTTTCAAAGCACAGTAGATGAGAAAGCATGGAAATTAGGGCGTGGAGTCCTAAATCCAAGAAATATAAAGACATGGAGTCTTGTATATTTAGGGCGTGGAGTCCTAAATATTTAAAAATATCAAGTTATGGAATCTTAGATATTTGAAGAAGATCAGGGCACGAAGTCCTCAATATACTAAGGCACGAAGATGCATGAAATAGGGGTGCAGAATCCCTATTATTTGAAAGAAAAATACCACTCATGGATAAAATTCCTTAAATAAAATCTCAATTTGACAATTCTGGTATGACTTTCTAAAAATAGAAAGTCATGTCTACCATCTCAAGCATGAATTTCCAAAAATAGTAAATATCCTTGCATAAATTGGTAATCAAGCATAATTGAATGAAATTAAATTAAGTTATGATTAATCAATCCCAATAGTTCAATATTGACTTAATCCTCAATATTATTAGTATTATCATTATCTTTTATGATCCAGATTTATGCAGGAACACAACAGAATAAACATATAACCATAAATACAAATATGCAGCGGAAATAACACTTCATTTCATTAATATCAAAGAAATGAAATTTGCTTACAGACAAAATGGAAATAAAACTAGATAGGGCGTTGGTAGCTATCTCTGAGAAGAGATGTGGCGGCTACAGGCCTCTGAGCTGAGTTACAATGAGGCTCGAGGGCCTATTTATTAGTTAGAAACAATGGGAAATCCTAAACAGCCAAAACCCCAACCCTAGGAGATGAAGCGCCAAAACTATGGGCCCCGTTTGGGTAAATTGGTGTTTCAACTTCCCAGGGGTGTAAATTTGGCATACGATCTCCGTTTGACGCGTACCATACCTCGTTAGAAATATCTATCCAAGGACTACGAATTTTGAATGAGAAACATCAGTCCATGGACCCATGTTGCTCTCAATTTTCCAAAAAAACGTTGTTTAGGGCCTCAAAATGGCTCTGGAAGTTCAGGACCCGAAAAACTGCTAAAAATAGTAAGTTGTGATGAAACTAAAAAACTGAAAGAGACCATAGTGGGGCCTCAAGTGGAATAGGCGAGTGACCACAAATATCCACCTGGATCATTCCTCCCCCCTTAGGAAGCAATGGTCCCCATTGCGTTAAGTTCCTCCATGAGATGAGGAAATTTCTGCTGAACTTGGTCCCTGACGAACCACTTTCCTTGGTGTAGGAGTTGGCCAGCTTTGAAAACCCGATACAGTTGGATCTTCTGTTGGCGAGTGTTCTTTATTTGCATGTCCATGATACAATCTGTGGTGGCCTGTTCCATGCAGTCTGGGTTTAACTCTGTTGGTGTGAGTTGTTCTGCAATGTAAGAGGTGTCCAGTAGAGGTGGGAAGTAAGGACGAAGGCGGTCCACATTGAATAGTGGGTGCAGACCAAGGAATGGTGGAATACTGAGCTTGAAGGCATTGTTCCCTAAAGCCTTGGTGATGGTGTGCGACCCATATCGGAGCAGGCGAAGCTTGCAGTGGGGTCCAGTGAGGCGCTCCTTCTGCAAATGTAGCCATACTTTGTCACCCACCTAGAAGTTGTGTGGCACCCGGTGTTGATCATGGAGTTGCTTGTACTTAGGATTTTCTCTATCCAATATGTCATGAACCTGTTGGTGGATGTGTTGAATGCGCTCGATGAAGCTATTTGCGTTGTCGACTTCCGACTGGACATGAGCCGAATCGGCCTGAGTAGCCGCAAATGGCATGGCTACGTCAATGAGACATAGTGGATGGAATCCCAAGCCCACCTGAAAGGGGCTATGGCCGATTGAACTGTGGAGAGCCTGATTATAACTATGTTGTACATAGGGGAAGCTCTTGTCCCATGTGTGTGGATTCTTTGAATTGTACATGCGCAGAATGTGTACAATCATTCTGTTGACGACCTCTGTCTGGCCATCTGTTTGGGGATGGAAAGCTGTGGACTTAGTGAGCTTGGTGTCCAGAATTGACTAGAGGTTGGACCAAAATGTGCTGAGGAACCTGCTATCCCGATCTGATATGATAGACTGTGGGATCCCAAAGTGCACCCACACTCGTTCAAAGAAGAGTTTAGCAGTGGCTTCTGCTGTGATATTCTTCTTGCAGGCCACCATAATGGCCATCTTCAAGAATCTGTCGACGACCACGAAAACACAGTCATTTCCATGCTTAGTAGAAGGCAGGCCTAACATGTAATCCATGGACATGGATTCCCAAGGTCGACTAGGGGTAGGTAGTGGAGTATATAGGCCTTGATTCTTGATGGTCGATTTGGAAATGGCACAGACAGTGCAGGATCTGATGTGCTTCTTGACATCCTTTCGAAGGTTCGGCCAATAGAAATACTTCTGCAGTACAACTACTGTTTTCTCAACCTCGAAATGCCTAGCGACTCGACTGTAGTGTGCTTCCCATATCACCTTGGCACGCTCTCTTGAAGGAACACAAAGGTGTCCCAGGCGACATAAAAGTGCATCTTGGAGGTGAAAATTTGGAACTTGCGTACCCCCCAAGAGTGCCTTGCAAGTGTGGCCGAATTCTAGGTTGCTCTCGTAAAGAAGCAACCAATCAGAAGTCTCGTGCCCACAAGATTTGAGAACGATGGTGAGCACCACGATCGGTGGTCGGCTGAGGTAGTCTGCAACATTATTGGTGCTACCCTTCTTGTACTTGATGTTCAAATGAAACTGTTGCAGATATGTGGCCCACTTATGGTGGCGATCATTCTGCAGCTTCCCTTGTGTTTGTATGAATTGCAGGGGCTGGTGGTTTGTGTGGATGATTTTTTCCTTCCCCAAAATGTAATGCTTCCATTTTCGACAAGCTTGCACAATGGAATACATTTCTTTGTCATAAGTGGGATACTTGCGAACTGTGTTAGATAATTTCTCACTATGATATGCCACTGGATGTCCTTGTTGAGTAAGAACTGCCCCAATAGCATAGTCATAGGCATCTGTCTCGATATCAAATGGCTGTTGCAAGTCTGGTAATGTGAGAACTAGGGCAGAACAGAGGCGATTTTTCAATTCTGTGGACGCCTTCTGTTGAGGTTCCGACCAAAAGAATTTTTCTCTCACTCCTCCCTTGGTGACTTGACTCAAGGGCCAAGTGATATGAGAGAATCCCAACACGAACCTACGGTAGAAATTAGAAAGACCCAGAAAGCTGCGAAGCTCTGTTATAGTGGTTGGGGCTAGCCAATCCCGAATGACTTGGATCTTGGTTGGATCCACATGCACCCCCCTTTCATTAATAATGTATCCCAGATATTGAACCTGGGTCATGCCAAAAGTGCACTTCTCCAAATTGGCACACAACTTGTGTTGCCGTAGTGTTTGGAGGACTTGTCGGATGTGGTGAAGGTGATATTCCCAAGTCTGGCTGAAGATCATAATGTCATCCAAGTACACCACTACAAATGAGTTGGTGAATGGTCGCAAGATGTCATCCATCATCCTCATGAAGGTTGCAAGAGAATTCGTCAACCCAAAAGGCATGACCAGCCATTCGAAAAGGCCTTCCTTGGCTTTGAAGGCAGTCTTCCACACATCGGAGGGTTCAATTGGTACCTGGTGATACCCAGACTTCAAGTCGATCTTGCTGAAATATTTTGCATATTTGAGTTGGTCCAGAAGGTTATCAATCCGTGGGATCGGGTACCTATTCCGGACAATGATCTTGTTCAACGCCCAATAGTCAATACAGAGTCTCCACGTCCCATCCTTCTTCTATACCAACATGATCGGGCTCCCACAGGGCAATGAACTTGGTTGGATGTGACCTTTCTGCAACAACTTCTGAATCTACCTCTTCATTTCATCGTTCTCTAGAACAGAGCACTGATAGATCGGTCCATTGGGTAGCGACGCACCCGGGGCCAGATCAATCGAGTGCTTGACCTGACAATGTAGAGGAACCCCTGTGGGTGAGGTGAAGATGTCCCTGTATTCCTCCACAATCCACCCATATGCTCTGTCGTGCGCAGGAGCCTTTCTCCGGGAGGTCACCATTCCTTCCGTCCTGGGGCGGATCATCAGGAAAAAAAATTTCCTGGTTTGGGAAATGAGCTTACTGCATTGTTTTGCAGTAACCAAAGAGATAGTGGCAGGAGGTGGTACCTCTAGTATCCTGTACAACTTATTTCCCAAAGTAACAATAACAGCGCGAGGCCGAGACTCATACATAGGATGACGCTTCCACAAGTATGGTTGTCCTAATAATACATCAGAAACATCAATAACGTCACATAGTACCTCATCCGTGAAGGGCTTGATGCTATATGGAAGGCGACACTGCTGGCTGACGCGGAGATCTCGTCCTTGGTGAAGCCACCCGATGGTGTATGGATGTGGGTGAGCTGTGGTTGACAAGCCCAACCGCTTCACAACATCTGCTGAAATGAGGTTCTTTTGGCTCCCATTGTCGACAATGAACCGTACTGGGGAGCCCTTTACCCACATCTGGGAGTGGAAGAGACGTTCCTCCTCCTTTGGATCTTCCAGTTCCTCCTTATGGATATTCGTAGTGGCAACAGTGGCGTTGGGCTCTACATCAATAATCTATTTCCCTTTGTCATTCCCCTTGTCAGGTTCTGATTCAGAGTCGGAGCATCATGTGACTTAGAAGCCCTCATCTCAGCCACCAGCGACTGCTTGGCCCAACACTCACTTGTGTTGTGAGTGGAGCTCTTATGGAACTCACACCACTTTCTTGTGTCCTTCTTTGGCTTTGCGGTGTTGTTCTTTGCTTGTGGCTTTGACAGGATGTCTTGAGTCACCATGCCTTGGCTCTGTCCTTTGTTCTGCAGTTTGGGAGCACCCTTCCCTTGCTTTTGATTCGCAGATCCAAAGTCTCGCTTCTTCTGCTTGAATTTCTGCTCAATCTTGACAACATACCGGTATGCCGTACCAAGTGAGGAGATGTCGAGGAACTCCATTTCTTCCTGAATGTATCTGTGCAGACAACTGTGATACTTTAGCACTAGATGTTTCTCTGAATCTTTGATACCCGACTTGGTGCGCAGGGTATGGAACAGATTCGTCAGCTCATGCACATCTTGATCCCTTTGTTGTTGCAGCGTGGTCCATTGTATGTACTTGTCCTCATAGCTCCCCACAAGATAGTATTGTTCCTTGATGGCATCTCGGAAAGAATTCCAAGTGGGTACGGTCGAGAATAGAGAGGGTTCTATCTCTTCCTTTTTCTCACAGTGGGTTTCCCACCAATCCTTGACATGGGGGGCAACCTTGAGGAGTGAAAAAATAATCTTCTCCCTGTCGGAAAAGTCATGAACCTAGAAATATCCTTCTAATAGATTCAACCATATATCTGCAACATTTGCATCTATTTGACCCTCAAATATGGGAATGTCAAAATTTACTTGTACCTTAAAAGGAGTCACACCTCCAGAGTGGCTACTGGATGCAGATGCGCCGCCGGTGGGCAGCCGTTGAAGGATCTGGGCAAAGTTATCCATCATCACGTTCCTTTGTTTTTCGAGGGCCTCCTCGAGCAATATTTTGATAGGATCTCCTGCTCCCCCATCTTTATTTTCGTCCCCCATGGGCGTCCGTCAGGGTTTGCAAGGCCAATCTTGCAAAGGTTCCACCAGATCGAGCCCTAAATCCTTATACCCTGACCTCGTTGGGGACTTGCAAAGAAAGATCGAGAAAAAGTTGACCACTCTGATACCACTAATCTGGATTTATGCAGTAACAAAATAGAATAAACATATAACCATAAATACAAAGATGCAGCAGAAATAACACTTCATTTCATTAGTATCAACAAACTGAAATTTGCTTACAGACAGAATGGAAATAAAACTAGCTAGGGCACTGGTAGCTATCTCTGAGAAGAGATGTGGCAGCTACAGGCCTCTGAACTGAGTTACAATGAGGCTCGAGGGCCTATTTATTAGTTGGAAACAATGGGAAATACTAAACAGCCAAAACCCTAACCCTAGGAGATGAAGCGCCAAAACTATGTGCCCCGTTTGGGTAAATTGGTGTTTCAACTTCCCAGGGGCGTAACTTTGGCATACGATCTCCGTTTGACGCGTACCATACCTCGTTAGAAATATCTATTCGAAGAATACAAATTTTGAATGAGAAACATGGGTCCATGAACCCATGTTGCTCTCTGTTTTCCCAAAAAACGTTGTTTAGGGTCTCAAAACGGCTCTGGAAGTTCAGGACCCGAAAAACTGCTAAAAATAGTAAGTTGTGCCGAAACTGAAAAACTGAAAGAGACCATGATGGGGCCCCAAGTGGAATATGCGGGTGACCACCAATATCCACCTAGATCATTTTATGAGACTATGATATTTTATTAAAAGGGAATTACAAATTAACTTCATCTATTCAATCAATTCACACCTCTCTCCTTCATGACTCTCATGGCTCTATGTAACTCTCTTTATTTTAAATATTACATTACACTCTCTTTTATGCAGTCATCAAAGAATGGCATATTCCTCTTACACTCATTAAATATATGTCATAAAATATTCCTCTTACACTCATTAAAGATATGTCATAAAATATTCCTCTTACACTCTCTTTAATGCATATGTTACATAGTCCTTAAATAAGGCATGCATACCTCTCCTTAATGGCATAATTTATACTCCTATAAATGGAATACAATGCATGCATATTACTCCTAATTTATGACAAGAATTTGTTGCTCCTCCTATATACGAGTCTCATGCATTCTCACTTGAGGAGGGAGGGTGATGCCAAGAGTGGAAGAGACTTGAGGAAGATTGTGAGAGGGAGAGATATGGAGAGTATCCAATTGCTTCCAAAACAAATCTGAATTCCTCACTAATATACTAAGTATCTATTAAGGTTGAACATGAGTGGTATTTAGAGGAAGTGAAAAATATCTTCCTTAGTTCGCCTTACATCTCTCTCCACTGTTGTATTGTGGTATTGGTTGTGAGCTTTTGCAGCTCGGGGGTTCCAGGGAGAGAAGTTCTTCCTGGATATGGTTGGGAGGAAAACCGGGTGGTTCATGATGAGTTGGTAAGGATATTGGCGTTGGAGCATACTCTTATTGGAGCTGGAGCATACATCCATCGTTTTGGAGTTGTAAAAATTCACTGTCAGGTATGTGGATCAAATTATATTATGTATTTTTGTAGTTTATTTCATAGTTTTTTTCTTGTTTGGTTGTTTGGTGAAAATTACATGTATATGAAGTGTTGCACACCAAATGTGAGGAAATTTTGTAATGGTTGTTGAAGTATTTTCTTGTATAGTGTTGAATCGATTAACTACAAGTACTAATGGATGAAGCATGTAGGCTGCCATGAATTAGATGGAAAAATTTTAATGGCTTAAATTCTGTTTTTCCTCCTCTTTGTACAACTTTAGATAAGTTTTCATACTATGTATTTGATAGAAGTCATAAATGAGATTGTAGGATTTTTGGGTTGTTGTTGTTTTGAAGAATCATGTTTCTGGGCACCCCTGTTGCGATTCAGCTCAACTTCAGGGGCTATCTGAGCCAAATGGCCATTTCACCCTAACTTTGATTTCAAAAATCAAGTTTTCGAACAACGATTCCCAAATCTGCTCTGTTTTGCAGATTTTCTTCTGCATGTAGGAATCACTTGTTGTTTTGTTTTGCTGTTTTGTTCTTTTTATATTGGATCTGCCTGATAATTTATAATGATGAATCTAATATAGGCTAACCACTTGGAATTTTTTTTTAAAGTCTAAAATGGTTAAAAAATTGAAAATTGAAATAAATTTATGGCAACTTGTTGTATGACTGCCAACTGTTTGTCAAATTCCTTAATGGTTGTACCTTACAACTTGTGAGCTATGTGAAAAATTCCTAAATATTTATATTCATTTATTGGCATAGATTCAACAATTAAGATGGCTGATAGTCTACTTATATCTTGAGTTCAATTATTGGCATTACTCACAAAAAAATGAAGTCACGTAATTTTGGATTCATGTTAGCTAATTGTTGTGAAAACACCTTAAAGAGATAATGATTGTAAGTGTTTGACAAAAAGCCTCAATGGATGTACATTTCATGCTTTTACATTGTTTTTCATAATGTTTCAATGGTTGCATCTAATTATGTTTATGAATTGTCCATAAAAAAAGGGCTTAAGTTAATCTAGGATTTGCAACTAAGGTGTTTCTAGCCTAATAACTCCATTGAGTTATAGGTCCTGCTGAAAAGTCACAATTAGGGTAAGTAATTTGTTGTAATATTACCTCACATATAAATTCCTAATTATTGGATACCAACCCTATATAAATTTAATTACTCTTTTAAGCAAATAATTCATAAACATGTTATTTAGAACAAAATCAAATTAGTCACTCTTGAACACATTTAATTACAACAAAATTAAAAATTAGCTTATTGTAAATTGTGGTTCATAAAGGTTGACAATTATTGATCCCACTAAATACTTTATATTTTGAAGGTGATTTTAGTCTTGAAAAACAAGTGTTATGGTTGTATGATTTGGATCTTGATAAAACTTGAACCTTGTAGCTTTGCGGATAAGTTAGTAGAATTTAGGGTGTAGTGTAAAGGACACCAATACCTTTTATGTTCTAAATAATAATAATAATAAATTTATTGCATTTTGATTCAATATTTCTCTATAATAATTATCGTAGGTAAGGTGGGACCTTACATATGGTATCAGAGCTAGTTACAACACTAGGGCCTAATGGTCCAACATGCTTACTTGTAGGTTTATAATGCATGAATGTTGATTTTTCATGCATGTTGAGTTGTTGTATATCTTCACTTGGAAGCATATTGGTTGCATAGAGGATATTGTTATCATTATGTCATTTAGAAACTCATGAAATTTTTTTTTTTTCTTATATTCCGTTATATTTTTGTTAAGACATTTTATTAGAAATATGTTAAAATGCTCAAAGACATGCTGGGAAAGGATGTGCTTGAGAAAGTTGGGGTTAAACCCAAGTATGTGAATGACTTGTTTTTTAATCGATGAGTGAGATAGGTGGAGTGCATGCATGGTTTCATATATGTTTAAATGCATCATTTTCAATGTGATGTGGGTTTAGTAGCCATCTTTACTAGCTGAAATCGTATCTACCAAGAAAAATACTGGCTTAATCTGGACTATAGTATGATGACCTTGGTGTGTATACTTTGGGAATGAGTAACAAGTATAAGTTTGATATTCAATTAACGTGATGACTGAGTTAATCATGTTATTTTTGACTCTTTTCTTACCTACACTAATGGAAACTTAACAAAAGCTATCTTGAAGGATGTCAGTTTTAACTGTGAATCTAGATTCAAGAGTAATGTATGTGCATTAATTAGATGTGTTAAAATATGATTTTGGAATACATTCTTAATGAATAATAATGAAATTCCTCTTATTTATTTGACATGATTTTGTGTAGTTTGGGTTGACATTCTGCAACAAATAACTTGAAATGACTCAAATACTAGGTTGAGGTATGACCTTCCTATAAACAAGAGGCTTAAATGACTAGTGCATGAAGCATCGTGGAAGCCATTTTAAGGAAAATTTGAAGGTTATGTTTTACTTAAGATAACGTATGGGTGTGGAATCCATACTATCATATATCTATGAGAAACGTTATGGGTGTGGAATCCATATTAACATATATATATGAGCTAATGTATGGGTGTGGAATCCATGCTAGAATATATCTAGGAGAAATTGTATAGGTGTGGAATCCATACTAGCATATATCTATGAGCAAATTTATGGGTGTGGAATCCATACTAACATATACCTATGAGCTAATGTATGTGTGTGGAATCCCTACTTGCATATATCTAGGAGAAAATGTATGGGTGTGGAATCTATACTAGCATATATCTATGAGCTAAGTAGTGAGTTAAGGTATGGGTGTGGAATCCATACTAAAATATATCTATGAGCTAAGTAATTCTTATGGTTAGAATATTTTGATGGAATCTCATAGACATGATTAAGGGGGAGTGATTATGAGTAATTATATTTAAATGGATATAGATTTGTAACATGAATTTGCTTGAGATTTACATCCATTATTTTATTTTTATTACAAATGAAGATACTAAGATTGGTATATTTAACACCATTAAGTGGTTTATAATATTTATAATAACTGATTTAAAATAGAATGTGTGAACTAGGTGTCTATCCTCTAGTATTGTAATCCTTTTGTATGTGTTGGATTTAGGTAGAATTAAAATTATTTTCAAACGCTTGAAATGTAGAAAAAGATTATTGTAATAAGTTTATGAAATATCTTTTCTATTGGATTAAAACAAATTAGGTCTAAGAAAGCCATAATAATCTCTTTAATTATTTTGTCAGTTGAACATTGGTTGAATTCTATTTAACCAAATTAATTAGATAAATTATGAGATTGAACTCGTATACTGCTCTAAAATATTGTAAGTTAGGCAATCGATTCTAAATTCATATTGTTTATAAATTGTTAAGAGAATGACATGTTTAGAAGGTAAATATTTATGTGGTGATAACTTTGTTTTATTTGAACTTAAAGAAAAATGTATGTGATTAATGAAGGGCTTAGTTGAGTTCTTGTTTTACAAGAATATGTGCTTGTGATATTTTTTGAGGGATAAATTTAAAGAAAGTGAGATCACATTTTGATGAATTGGATGATTTAGAAGCCTAAGATGATTATATTGCATTTGGAATGGAAGAGATTATTGAATTTAGGAATTTTGTGTTGAGATGTATAGTTGTATGAGTATTTACTAGTCATACAAAATGTTGTAATAATTTGAGAGGGTGGTAATTCTCAAGGGTTTAACTTTAGGCTACAAATTCTCTTGTGATAGTATAAATATTATTTAGATTCAACAAGATTCATCACATTTTGAGAAATGTATTGTTTTTATAGCTTGTTGTTGTGTACATATTAATAGTAAGGAATAAGACATAAAACGAAATGAATTGATTAATTACTGAATAGAAACCATGATTTATTTCATAGTTGGAAAACAAATTGACTTATAGTTATCAAGGTAGATTCAATAATATAGATATTGTATTTTCATAATTGTGATAGTTGTTCTTGATTACGAGACACTTTCAAAACGATATCATTAATTTGCTTTCGGAATGAAGATCTTCTAACAAAGTCATTCATAATTGATTCTCAAGTTATAGAAGTGAATAATAATTAAGATTATGGAAACTAAAGGAATGGTATATAATACATAAGTGGGTCAATGAAGACTGTATCAAAACTTAGCTTGTTGGTTTATTAAAAAAAAAATGGTGCCTTGAACCTGAAATTGTGATTTTTCCTAAAGAGTAAACATTTAGTTAAAAGAAAAAAAACTGAAGGTGGATCCTAGAGATTTTGATTGCAAGGATGTTTTATGGAATGAAAAGGGGAAACTTGGATTGAGAAGACATAAATCAAGTAGGATGTAAGAGTGGGTTCTATATATGACATCATGTTTTGTTGCATAATTTCACTCACAATTATATGTGGATGATTTTATGGTTATTGTATGCAAATTTGATTGTGATAAGGGATGGACCATCATTGTTGTTTATACAACCAATGTGTGATCTATTTATAGATTGACAAGCTCAAAATACTACAAAACCGAGAAGATAACACATGTAGGATTCATACAGACTACGAGAAAGAAAAACATGTAGAATATCAAATTATTATATATAACTTAAGTAGATGTCATATCAATTACATAAAATAGTATTTTGATACGGTACTATAAATTGTATGGATGGTTTTGATATAGAAATATTTGGTATTTTATATATCAAAACATGCATAATATAGCATGGATATATTTTCTACTTGATTAAGAATGGTATGTTTCAGTTTTCATTGAGTTGCTTCCAATTTAGAAAACATTAAACTATGGATTGGCATGAAGAAAAATATATCAAATACATATACATAAGGTTAACAACTTATTGATAGGAGAATAGAAAAGAACTAAGTATCTTCTAACTGTAGGAAAAAACTTTGGGCCAAGTTTAACCTAAGAGGGGGAGGATGTAGTTTCCCTTCTTGGTGAGATAACGTTGATGACACTTAGAGAGGGTGATTTTGATATAATGATGTAATAATATGCATGACAGACTTATGGAAATGATTATATGCTATAGATCACTTGGTTTGGGTCACCTGGTTGCTGTATGGTTATGATAATATCTAAGGTTTTGTGTATAAGAAGCGATTTTGGTTAAGAGCATATTAGCTATGTTATCTCTTTCTGTATCCTAGTTTTGACATAGGTGTATGACATGGATGGTGATCCAGGATTGGGACACATAGATCCATGGATGCTCATGGTTATGTGGAACCTATGGTTAAATTATTATTCATGGATAATACATAACTTGTATGATTATATATATGTCTAACCTTGTACTGAGCAGGATGTGGTAGGGGGCCTGGTCCTTTTCCAACAAGGATGTTCAATTATGAATGACTGTGGAAGTCATTTTTTCAAAACCAAAATGACTGTGGAAGTCATGCACCATTCTTGGTAAAATGTGATTAAGCTAATTTTATTATGAAATTCATATGATTCTTTTGATCTATGAGATTGTGATGTGTCAGATCTTCGAACAAGGCCTTACCAACAAACCATCAAATGGGTAAAAGCTCACAATCAGTACCATAAGGAGAAACGTGGAGTTTCAAAGAACAGTAGATGAGAAAGCATGGAAATTAGGGCACAGAGTCCTAAATATTTAAAAATATCAAGTTATGGAATCTTAGATCTTTGAAGTAGATCAGGGCGCGGAGTCCTCAATCTACTAAGGCATGGAGATGCATGATATACGGGTGCAGAATCCCTATTCTCCGAAATAAAAAAACCACTCATGGATAAACTTCCTTAAATAAAATCTCAATCTGACAATTCTGGAATGAATTTCTAAAAATAGAAAGTCATGTTTACCATCTCAAGCATGAATTTCCAAAAATAGTAAATATCATTGCATAAATTGGTAATCAAGCATAATTGAAGGAAATTAAATTAAGTTATCATTAATCAATCCCAATAGTTTAATATTTACTTAATCCTCAATATTATTAGTATTATCATTATCTTTTATGAGACTATGATATTTTATTAAAAGGGAATCACAAATTAACTTCATCTATTCAATCAATTCACACCTCTCTCCTTCATGACTCTCATGGCTCTATGTAACTCTCTCTATTTTAAATATTACATTACACTCTCTTTTATGCAGTCATCAAAGAATGACATATTCCTCTTACACTCATTAAATATATGTCATAAAATATTCCTCTTACACTCATTAAAGATATGTCATAAAATGTTCCTCTTACACTCTCTTTAATGAATATGTTACACTCTCCTTAAATAAGGCAAGCATACCTCTCCTTAATGGCATAAGTTAAACTCCTCTAAATGGAATACAATGCATGCATATTACTCCCCATTTATGACAATAATTTGTTTCTCCTCCTATATACGAGTCCCATGTATTCTCACTTGAGGAGGGAGGGTGATGCCAAGAGTGGAAGAGACTTGAGGAATATTGTGAGAGGGAGAGATATGGAGAGTATCCAATTGCTTCCAAAAAAAATCTGAATTCCTTACTAATCTCCTAAGTATCTATTAAGGTTGAACATGAGTGGTATTTAGAGGAAGTGAAAACTATCTTCCTTAGTTTGCCTTGCATCTCTCTCTATTGTTGTATTGTGGTATTGGTTGTGAGCTTTTGCAGCTCGGGGGTTCTAGGGAGAGAAGTTCTTCCTGGATATGGTTGGGAGGAAAACCGGGTGGTTCATGATGAGTTGGTAAGGATATTGGTGTTGGAGCATACTCTTATTGGAGCTGGAGCATACATCCATCCTTTTGGATTTGTACAAATTCACTGTCAGGTATGTGGATCAAATTATATTATGTATTTTTGTAGTTTATTTCATAGTTTTTTCTTGTTTGGTTGTTTGCTGAAAATTACATGTATATGAAGTGTTGCACAATAGATGTGAGTAAATTTTGTAGTGGTTGTTGAAGTATTTTCTTGTATAGTGTTGACTCGATTAACTACAAGTACTAATGGCTGAAGCATGTAGGCTGCAATGAATTAGATGGAAACATTTTAATGGCTTAAATTCTGTTTTTCCTCCTCTTTCTACAGCTCTAGATAAGTTTTCATACTATGTATTTGACAGAAGTCATAAATGAGATTGTAGGTAGGGATAATTTTAAGGATGGAAATTTATCTTGAAGTTTAAAAAATTGGCGAATATCACTAGTCCCTAATATGCAAAATATAAAGTGTTTATTGATGTATTTGTAAAATTATTCAAATTTATAATGATATTATATATATTGTCTATATAATTTTGGCGATTTTTAACGTAAAATAATTTTATATTGTAAAATTTGGGTGAATCATTTTTATAAAAAAATGGAAATTGGCGAATCTTTTTTTTGGAAAAACCATGGAAAATTAGCCCACTTGCGAATATTAGCCCCTAAAATTTTCCATGATTGTAGGATTTTTGGGTTGTTGTTGTTTTGAACAATCGTGTTTCTGGGCACTCCTGTTGCGATTTAGCTCAACTTCAGGGGGTATCTGTGCCAAAATTCCATTTCACCCGGACTTTGATTTCAAAAATCAAGTTTTTGGACACCGATTCCCAAATCTGCTCTGTTTTGCAGATTTGATGTTGCATGTAGGAACCACTTGTTGTTTTGTTTTGTTGTTTGGTTCTTTTTATATTGGATCTGCCTGATAATTTCTAATGATGAATCTAATATATGCTAACCACTTGGATTTTTTTTTTAAAGTCTAAAATGGTTAAAACATTGAAAATTTAAATAAATTTATGGAAACTTGTTGTATGACTGCCCATTATTTGTCAAAATTCCTTAATGGCTGTACCTTAAAACTTGTGAGCTATGTGAAAAATTCCTAAATATTTATATTCATTTATTTGCATAGACTCAGCAATTAAGATGGCTGATAGTCTACTTATATCTTGAGTTCAATTATTGGCATTACTCACAAAAAAATGAATTCATGTAATTTTGGATTCATGTTAGCTAATTGTTGTGAAAACACCTTAAAGAGATAATGGTTGTAAGTGTTTGACAAAAATCCTCAATGGCTGTACATTTCATGCTTGTACATTGTTTTTCATAATGTTTCAATGGTTGCATATAATTATGTTTTTGACTTGTCCATAACAAAGGGCTTAAGTTAATCTAGGATTTGCAACCAAGGTGTTTCTAGCCTAATAACTTCATTGAGTTATAGGTCATGCTGAAAAGTCATAATTAGGGTAAGTAATTTGTTGTAATATTACCTCACATATAAATTCTAATTATTGGAGACCAACCCTATATAAATTTAATTACTCTTTTAAGCAAATAATTCATAAGCATGTTATTTAGAACAAAATCAAATTAGTCACTCTTGAACACATTTAATTACAACATAATTAAAAATTAGGTTATTGTAAATTTTGGTTCATAAAGGTTGACAATTATTCATCCCACTAAATACTTTATATTTTGAAGGTGATTTTAGTCTTGAAAAACAAGTATTATGGTTGTATGTTTTGGATCTTGATAAAAATTGAACCTTGTAGCTTTGAGGATAAGTTAGTAGAATTTAGGGTGTAGTGTAAAGGACACCAATAACTTTTATGTTCTAAAATAATAATAATAATAATAATAATAAATTATCTCATTTTGATTCAATATTTCTCTATAATAATTATCGTAGGTAAGGTGGGACCTTACAAATCCCAGTTGATGAAAACTTGACTAAAATAAGGCGGGGGGGTGAATCACTTTAGTATATTCATGGACATTAAAATTATTTTCATTAAACTCATTAAGTGAAACATTACATGAGCATCTTAAAAAATAATGACCAACAAATTGAATATGTAAACAACAAGTGATAAGCAAACCAAAACATCACATCAGCACAAATAACAACACATATTGACACTGAAACCCACAAAGGGAGAAAACCACGATTTTATTATTGTTGTGATGCAAAGGCAAGCTCCTACTCCTTATTACATATTATTTTATGTAGGATCTAACCTACAGGAGGTTGCTACCTTAATTTATACAAGTTGCAACATGCAAGGAAGCTCCAACTCCCATATGTTTTATGTAGGCTACAACCCACATGAGGCTCCTACCTCAACAAGCTCTAGCCTGATGTTTGTCAAGCCACTACTTGAAAGGAGACTACAATCCCCTGATGTAAACAAGAAACAACCATGTGTTGGTTTACATAGTCATAAACTATACATATCTCCATCTTCATTTTTTCCTCTTCTTCCCTTCAAATCTGCTTCACATAAGCTTCATATGTGCTAGGTTACTAATGCATAACACCTCAATCAACTCTTACACATACTACAACTCTCTAACTCTCATACCCTTAAAAAACACATATTTTATAAAGATATTTTGTTGGTTGTTTGTATATCACATAAGATAATGAAGTGAATAGGCTTGAATCTTTGCCTTCCACTCATTCGTTTCCAAGCTCTTCATATTTTGAATCTTAGAACCTAAATAAGTGCTCCATCACGTATTATTTCAACCATCTATAATGTTTAGGAACACCAATATTAATATAATTCCAAAAGAAACATTATAACATTACATCACATGCAAAAAGTGCAACCACTCTCTAATGTAAACAATATGCACATAACATATAAAAGCAATGCAAGCACATGTATGCAAAATTCATTATCCAAAGCCATCTATATGTTCAAAGCCATATTTTCTTCATGCCATTGCCTAAACAACCTTGCCTTTGCTATTATGGAGTTTTTCCTTTGCTATTATGGAGTCTTGTCTTTACCTTGCATCACAAAAATTTCCTTGCATCACAACATATCACTTCTTGTTGCTCCTTTACATTTCCTTGTTGTTGCTCTTTTGCGTTTACGGTTCCTTGCTACTACATCTTACTTCTCCTTTGTAGATCCTTGTTGTTGCTCCTTTGTCTTTACGGTTCCTTGCTCACTACTACATTTGGCGGAAATTCTGACACTTGGTTTCGACGCTTTTGACCAAATGTCGGAAATTTCCCCAAATTTTTTCCATCCCTCCCGAAACCGTCGCTATACCAACGTCTATAGAAAAATGTCTCAATACCGACACCTAGAAAAGTGTCGCAATTGCGACGTTTGGAGGAAGCCGTCGCAATTGCGACACTATGGCCCAAAGCGTTGCTATTGCGACGACTGCCTTCAAACATCGCAAGTGCGACACAATGTCTAGGTGTTGCAATTGCGATGTTTGGAGGCACCCATCGCAATAGCGACGCCTTTTCCACCGTCGGTATAACGACACTTATATGCACTCTACATAAAAATACGAAACTTATATGCGCGCTACATAAAAATTCGAAACTTATATGCGCGCTACATAAAAATGATTTTATTGTTTCGTATCCATTGCAATAGCTACATTAACGTCTGATATCATGCGCGCATTCACCCTCCGCTCTTGTAGAATAGCATTCGCCCTCAGCATTTTCCCTCAGCTCTTGCAGAATAGCATTTGCCCTCAGCATTCGCCCTCAGCTCTTGCAGAACAACATTCGCCCTCAACGCTTGCAAAATGGTAAGTTCTTACTGCAGGCCCTTCCTCCTATAGTAGGGTTGACTCTATTTGGGTTTTTTTGGTCAATTCCATTGGATTGTGTTAGGCTGTAGGGTTATCTCTAGATGTCAAGAATCAAGATTCAATACCCTATATTATCTTCATCACCCAATACAAGATTTAAATTTTTCCCAAAGAAACGCTTATTAATTTGGCAGCCATTATTTCTCCCTGCTTTAAAAACCCTACATTTAAATTAAAACAAGCATTGAATTTCAACTACAAAAATCTATTAGTGTTCAAATGTACATGTGTGCTACATTAACGTCTGATATCACGCGCACATTCGCCCTCCGCTCTTGCAGAAAATCATTCGCCCTCAGCATTCGCCCTGAGCTCTTGCAGAACAACATTCGCCCTCAGCATTCACTCTGAGCTCTTGCAGAACAGCATTCGCCCTGAGCTCTTGCAGAACAGCATTCGCCCTCAGCTCTTGCAGAACAACATTTGCCCTGCATTCACCCTCAACTCTTGCAGAACAGCATTTGCCCTCAGCATTCGCACGTTCGCCTCGCTCTCTTAACAACATTCGCCCTCGGGCCTCTTGCAAAATGGTAAGTTCTCACTGCAGGCCCTTCCTCCTATAGTAGGGTTGACTCTATTTGGGTTTTTTTGGTCAATTCCATTGGATTGTGTTAGGCTGTAGGGTTCTCTGTAGATGTCAAGAGTCAAGATTCAATACCCTTTATTATCTTCATCACCCAATACAAGATTTAAATTTTTCCCAAAGAAACGCTTATTAATTTGGCAGCCATTATTTCTCCCTGCTTTAAAAACCCTACATTTAAATGAAACAAGCATTGCATTTCAACTACAAAAATCTATTAGTGTTCAAATGTACATGTGTGCATCACTTGTGTAGGGTATTCCTTTTCCACTTTCACATTATCCAAGAATGTGTGCAGTATAGTTCATATATTTTGTGATTTAGATTATCTTGAAAAAGGAAAGGTAAATTATTTCCCATGGAAAAAGAAGGTTTTCCCTTTTTATAGGTTGTTTGGACTTACGTGGAAAGATTTATGGTATGCCTTTCATATTATGTAGTTTAAATTTGAATTAATAGATTATTCTACATGAAAATATAATTACCTATGTGATGTCCTTCATCACTAATTAAAATTATAGGGTTTCAATTTCCTAGACTCTAACTCATCTGATGCTAAATTATAGGTTCTCATTGGTGGATCACTCTTCCATTGATTTCCTTTCCCTCTGGATCTTGTCATACTTTAAAAGTCATCAATGATACATATATTATTTCAAGTATCCCAAAAGGCTTTATAGTAGAACATATTGTGAAGTTTTTTTGACACTTGAGGATTCTTTTTAGAACTGCAACGCGGTTTATGCTATCGAGTTATATACCAAGCAACTTGTCCTTAATAACCACACTATGAGGTAGGTTCAACCAGTTTGAACTTGTTGGGACATAGCATATGAAGTTTTGTGATGAGTCCATATCACAGGTCTATTATGGTGACAAAAGTGAAGACACGTAATGATAGTTATTATGTTAACATTACTAGAAACATTTTCAAAATTATCCATGCTATCAAGATGTCAAAATTCCAGGCATTAGGTGTCAATACTCGTAGCTAATAGATAATAATAATAATATAAAAAAATCACAACTTTATTCTTGAAATATGATTGTTACACATCGGTAACCTAGTTCATGAGTTACTATCACCCAAAGATTGCAAAACAAACTTAAAATATAAATTAAACCAACATGAGAATCCAACTAAGGGTTTCTCGACAAAATCATGCCATAACCTCGCATTTTGAAACCCAAATTTGAATCCATCATAAGTAATACAATGCAAACTCAGATGGATTTTCAATGCATGTTTGCATGCTACACTTATTCTCCGTCTAGATATCATTTTTTAAATGGAACCATTAGTCAAGCCCACAGTCCTTTTTATGTGAAAAATTTCAGCTCTATTTGAGCTCTTTTTTGCTCCACCACCTCCATAAACATATGCAAACATATATCATGATCTTGGAATTCCATTACATATGTATGTTCCAATGTTCCATAATCATGCCCCATCATCAATTTAAGAAATTTTCATTGAATATCAAATTATGGAGGGGGGGAACTTTTTGCTGCAACATTTGGCTCAAAATCAGGGACCATCTCCGTATGAGGTGAATGAGAACTATAGATACTTGAAGAAGTAGATTAGTGCCTTTTCCTATGGCCATGGAGTCATATACAGTCATCCATCACAAAAATTTGTCTTTGTTCATTCTCAATTTGAAAGTTGCAAAAATTCATGCCCTAATTGAAACGACACTAAATTTGAAAGATATAATAAAAATGCAAGCTAGAAGTGCCCTATTAATACAAAGGGAAAACCTTCCTACCTACCCTAACTGAGATAAATTTTGATTGAATAGGAAACATGATATTTCCAATGGAGTTGATCCAACAACTTGTTAAATGTATGGGACTAAATCATGCATTTGATTTCCAGGGAAACATGCGCATGAAGAGAAAAAGTGCAGAATTAATGGAAGATCTATACATGCCACTTATAAAAACTACATCGAAAGGTCAAAAAATACTTAAGGCCTTAACTTAATTTGAATCCAAAAATGACAAAACAGGATTAGTGAAAACATGAGAGTGGTGTGGGTGAACGACATAAATAAAAAGTGAAGATACCTTTCCCCAAGATGCCTTTGTCACCGTTGTATGAAAACATGTTTTCCTTTCCCTTTATACATGCAAGTGAATGCATTATAGGTATGGTGTTTTCCTAGAATAGGAGAAGCCTACTTAAATATATCATTCGTGGAGTGAATTTTTGGGTGCCTTAATGTGCAATGACATGTTTCCAGGACTGAATTCAATGCAAGGCATATTTGAAACTCTAACTCTGTCTTCCGGTGTCTTATTAGAAATTATTTCAGTTTTCATTTTGTGTTTTCAAGTTAGATATTGTTTTTAAGTTTTTACATTTATAATTTTATTGCAATGTGGCAGACTGATCAGAGCAGTGCAGGAACAACCCCGAGACGGGATGATCGCGGAAAGAGGCCAGTGGAAGAACATGTAAAGTGCCAACATTGCTCTATCTTCAGGTATTTTAGTTATTTACATAATTGAAATAATATTAATTTTGTTCAAATATGCAGACACCTAGCCATGGTACGCCTGATGATTCCCTCTTTGAGGAAGAGCTTTCTTCATCCCTATCTCCAATGTTCTTGTTGCAAAAAAAGGCACGAGATGCAAGGTATGAATTTAATACTTTGATAGACGCGCCTCAAACACCTGAAACAAAAGAGAGGATACAACATATTATGAGGTAGCTACAAAGATATCAGGTAATAATAAAAAGTCAAAAGGATATTTTTTTTGTTCTGCATGAGATGAATTGCGATAGTTTGATTTTAATTTTTACATTGACCAAACTAACAAAAATTTCTTTTGTATGTAGCGTTTTTTGGCATTTTCTGAACCCAGTGTTGGTGGTAGTGGGACACAAGGGCAAGAGATTGCTCAAAAACCCTCTCGTACACCTTCTACTCCTTTAGGTGCCAGCCAAGAAACACACCCTGCCCAAGCAGACACCCAGCGAACCGCTGAACGTGTTGGCAATGATGAGGCTGATATGGCCAACTACATTATTGTGTTTCCTGGAGCTACATGTGTCAGCTCCACAGGTACCATTAATGGCACGTTGTTGGTGAACGATGAGGGTGTCCCTATAAAGCATGTACAACTCCCAGGTAAATTTTAATATTTTAACTATTTCATGTACTTTATCTAAAACATATTTATCATGATTTTTATTTTTAAATTAATGATAATATCTTCTTTCTCTTTTGGTTTTATTCTGTGTAGGAAACAATGAGTTCTACAGGATTCTGGAGAGCCATGCGTTGGTAATTTTTGGCCCAACCATACGTACAGGGTGGAATTCCGAGAATTCCAACCTGAAAAAAGAACTTCTAGATTATCTAGAAGCCCTTTTTGGGGTCGGCACATTTGACAGAAAAGCGGTGGCTCAGGTAGCCGGAAAATATTTGAAATATACCAGGGACACCTATAGGACGCAATTGCAATTTAACCCTAGATATGAGCGTCCTCTCGCAGTTCCAGAGAGTGAGTGGAGAGCACTCATCCATGACGGAAAAGAGAAAAGGGCAAAGAAAGAAGGAAAAATTCCAACTGGACCCGCAAGGTAAATTGCAACTTTAATTCAATAGCTTTAATTTTCTCTATGTCTAAAATAAAAGTGTGCTACGTCATATCTGACTTCAATCTTTTGATGCTAGGTTGCCTGACACCTCAAAGGCAACCAAAGCTAGGATTGAAAAAAAGGGCCATCACAAGCTAGGCCGGGGCGGCTACTTGAAATTAGCTGCAAGAATTGTAATTAAGTAGCTAAACATCTTATAATTAATTGTATCGCCTTCCAACGTTTTTGTAATCCTATCAAATATGATTAAAAATACACAATCATATGTAATGTAGGGTGATGAATTTGGAACAGAAAATATAGAGGAAGATAAAAATATTGCTTTCCGTTTCAGCTATCAAGTTGTAGTTGAACGTCGCAAAAGCTTGGGGCAAGTCCCAAGATCCAGAATGCCTGATAAGGTAAAACATTAACCTTTCAATATTTTTGTTTTCGTCCATAAATTTAATGTCTAAAAACTTTTTTTAAATCAGGGGAGCAACACTACCGACGAGGAAAATAACCTAGTTTTAGAGCCACATGTAGATGATCCTCACGTGCAACCTGATCATTGTAGTGGGGACCAGGCCGAAAATGCTACTATCAGTGAGGGCCATGACGGTAATTAATTTCCACTTATAATTTTTTTCTAATTATACCTTGATGTTTGTCCTTATAACGTTTTTTGTTTAAATGACAGAGAATGTTTCCCTTGAGGATCTTACCACTAGAGAGGAAGACAGGGCAACAGTCCCAATGACGACAACTGGTGCACCAGGTAAATAATCTCATTGCAATTTTTTTATTAATATTATCGAACTAGTTCAATGATATTTAAAAACTGACAATTAAAATTTAATATTATCTATTTTTGTAGGTGATGCCCCGTCACTGGATGAGACCAGACATTGTGACTACGCAACTAGGTCAGCGGCGACAACTGGTGCACCAGGTAAATAATCTCATTACAATTTTTTTTATTAATATTACCGAACTAGTTCAATGATATTTAAAAACTGACAATTAAAATTTAATATTATCTGTTTTTGTAGGCGATGCCCCGTCACTGGATGAGACTAGACATCATGACAACGCAACTAGGTCAGCGACGACAACCAGTGCACCAGGTAAATAATCTCATTGCAATTTTTTTTATTAATATTACCGAAATAGTTCAATGATATTTAAAAAATGACAATTAAAATTTAATATTATCTGTTTTTGTAGGCGATGCCCCGTCACTGGATGAGCCCAGACATCGTGAATACGCAAATAGGTCAATAGTGCGGGTCGAAAGGCACGAAACAGGAGCAGAGCACGATGATATTGATGATGTAATTAGGAGCTTTAGAAATAGGAAGAAGAAAAAGAAAATTTTATAATGTAAAATATTGTATTATTATAAGACAAACGTTACCATACTTGGAATGTTTTTTGCGTTATATAAAAAACTCATTTATCATACTATTTTTATGTCAAGCATTAATTGCAATGTTTCCTTGCGTACGTTTTGTTGAATTGTTTTTTTATTAGTTATTGAATAATTTTTTTTATGCTTATGAAAGTAAAAAATGAAATATAGATTGGGTATTGGGGAATTGAGAGTGATGTGAGGGGGGGGGGCATAAGAGCTTCCACCTTCACGTGGTTGGCCCTGTTTAGTAGAGAATAATTTATTGGAGCGATTTAATCTTGGAGAAAACCTCCCTCGATCCAGCATAGCAACAAACAAGTCACTGTTGACTTAATTTCTACTCTTTCAGATCGTGGGAGGCTTGTTCCAAGCTCATGCGACTCCAATAAATTGTTCTTGAAACAAAGAGGAGCTTATTCAGGTATGTTTTGACATTTTCAACATATGTTCTAACATTATCATAAGAATGCATCTTAGAGTAAAAAATACTACATCAATTAATTGTATTTATTGTATAGATAATGATGGATTTTGATTGACTTGGCAGTGCAGGTACAAATCCTCTTGCATCATGAGCAATACAACTTGTCAACTAGGGTCATGTCCAGGATATTTTTGCTTGTGTGCTTGACCAGGTTCGTAATGTCACATTTTGTAAGTTCCTTTACAGTTCATAATTCAATATTAAACTTGTTCATGATTATTATCTAGGTTTTTTGTATGTGTTTTTTCATCTATTTGATTGTAAGCAACTATGCATGTTTCCTGTTGTTCACTATGATTTCTCCCATTACCACTCCCGGGATGAATCCGACTTTATTGTTACATAGGTTACTTTATTGTTACTATGATTTCTCCATTTACGATTTCATAGGTTACATCATGTAAAGTTGTCAATCTCAGGTTGGTGATGAGCTTTAGTTCTCCAGATTTGGGGCTTTTCTGATATTTTCTCCCTCATGTCATTCCTGCATCACCTCGTTGTTTGAGCATTCCAATTGTCTACCACTTGTACCAATTGGCACATGTCAATCCCTGAGTGGTGCCACATTTCACCTATTTTCAGTGAGAGTTTAGGGTTTCTCTAACATAGCTTCAGAAATCCGATTCAGTGCCTGCTTGAATATTGTCACATAATACTCATGGTTTGGATTGATGAGCATGTTCTGAATGGTTGGTTGATTCATAAGAACCACCCATATAGTCATCTTGAGATATTTCAGAAGTTTTCTCGGGTTTCCTTTTCCACCGTTTCTAGTGGGTGGGATGGTGTGGGGTGATCCATCAATACTGGTGCTCTTGTAGTAGGGAATTTTTTTTTGGGGATATAAAGGAGCATTTGATGTAGATATCCCATTGGATGCATTCATATATGGGCACGAGAGGTCAAGAATTTAAATTAAAAATATGCAACCTCTAGCATGGCAACCTGAAGGCTGCGAGAGACACTGGTTAAAGATTGTTTTGTGGTGGCCTTAATATAGTCGTGATTTCTTTCTAGTATCTTAATGCAAATATATAGTCCGGTCTCATTAAAATGAGGATTGTGGTTGTATTTCTCTTTGGTTGTTTCTCTCTTAATGCTCCAGAAGTTGCCAAAAGTTGCGATAGTTGTTTAGTTTTCTTGTTACAACTTAAAAGTGGTTTTTAGCAATGGGAGTCATGTTTTTTAAGGTTCATACTAATATGAAGATCTTGTAATTCTATATTCAGGATAAGAGAAGATGGCCTCTGCTTTGGGCAGTATGAAAACAATTGCCACATCTACCTCATTGGGTAACAATGGAAAGGGGAAGAATTTGGGTGCAATTTTTGATAATTATGGCAGACAATTGTCTTCTCTTTCAGTTTTTTCACCCATTTCCTTTAATCGCTCAAGCAGAAGAGGGACTCTGAGATTACGCGACAGAGAGAAGGTAGTTAATACAAGAGCTATGGAAAAGGAGTTGTACTTCAACAAGGATGGCTTAGTGACAAAAAAAATTGCAGGTCAGAGAAAAAATTATGTTTAAAGGAAGGTCACCTGCACGTGAAACTTCACTGCGGTGGATCTTTCCTTGTCCACTTATATTCAATTTTAATGTGTTATTTTAATTTTTCATGGAGGGTTGTTTTTGCATATGGTCTGGCATTCAATTGCACACTTATTGAAAGCATTGTCAATTTGTCTTGCAGGCGGTGTGAACAAACTTGCTGATCTTGTTGGAGTCACCCTTGGGGCGAAGGGCAAAATGTTGTCTTGGAGAGCAAGCATGGTTCTCCGAAAATAGTTAATGATGGTGTGACAGTAGCTAAGGAGGTAATTTGTAGATGTGTACTCTGGTTTTCTTTTTAACGTTGTATTAGTTCCCCCTCTTAAATGTCTTAGATTTGGTAGGCATAATTTGAAAACTCAAAGGTGAAAGGAAACATATTTGTTACCCAGTGGTCTACTTGGCCTATGGACTAGCCACATTAGAGTAATGCATAAAGTTTTTCACAACAATAAAAGGAAAGGGTTATGGCTGAGTCAAATTTTATTGTTATTGACAACGTAATGAAATGTATCTCAATGCTATGGTTTTGGCCTTTTTATTGGTTGAATTAGAGGACCCAGTTGAAAATATTGGGGCCAAGTTGGTAAGGCAAGCTGCGGCAAAGACAAATGATTTATTTGGGGATGGAACCACAACATCTGTTGTTCTTGCACATGTTGGAATATTGAAAAATTCCAGAACAATGAATGGAGAATAAATCTCCCTTCCTCTAACACAGAGAAAATAAAAATTTCTTTGAAAGGAGACAGAGTTTCAATACTTTGAAAACAAGCTTCTATTCCCTTCAATAACTCAAAAAAAAACTATTACACTTCTTCCTCACTGAGAGGGATTACAAAATTATGACTACTACAAAACGCAGTGCATAAAACCAACTCACTGTCTGTTCAAAACAAACATACTCTGTCTCTAAAACACTCTACTGTGTTTTTCACTTTCGCACTGTTGTGCATACACACTTAAAAAGTTACACTCGGTCTTTCACTTTTTACACACTGTTGTGTAATAAAAAATTTACGTACTGTCTATAAAAAAAACTACCAAGATTTTTTTTCCTTTTTATTTTTATATGCCATAACATATAAAACATATTATAATAAACCCTCTTTTAAAAAAAATAAAATTAAAACTAAATTCTATGGCCCACCTTTCATTTCGCATATGATATATATATAACATATGTTTAAAAAATATGTATATATTAAACTATCAAAACATTAAAGAACCCTTTCCGTCGGACTTCAAAAGTCTGAATAGATTGAATTTCAAACCAAATTCGCGTTCCAAAATGGGATGCTGACGTCTGTCTAATTTTAACTCGAATTCTCAATCCAATGTGCCCTATAAAAAATTCGGGTCCGGTTTTCAGGTTTTCAAATTCCCTTCAATTTCATGCGATCCAATATTAATGCTCCACGTGTCCTCCTTTTGAATTTACAAAACTGTCAGGTAAATTTCTGTTTGTTTAATTTCTGGTTGGTGAATTGCGTTAATGCTTGTTGTTGTGTTTAAATACAATCTTGTACAGAAATATGGTTGCGGCCGTCTACAGAAAAAACTTGCAGGAATTTTAAATGCTGAATTAAATTTCTGGATGGCATGCAAGCAACCTCCAAAAAAAAATATTGCTGCTGCATCCGTCCTTCTGCTGCAGCAGTTGAAGTTAAAATTCAACAACACAGGGTTTAATAAGTGAGGGTGTAAAGGTAACTTTTTGTCGATAGTACTGGATTAAGATCATCTATTCATTTTTGTAGGGTCTTATGGTGTTTGTTTTTTTAGTTTTAGGTTGGTTTATTAAGTCTAAGATAGTTTTTGAGTGAAAAAATTGCTATCAGGTATTAAAAAAATTTGGTTCTTTTGTCATAATTTATGAGCTTGTTAGGAAATACAAAATTGACAATGGTTGTATCTTAAATTTGTGGAAAATAATTTGAAATGAAATCTTTTTGTTTAGGTTGTTGCAGCAGGTGCGAACCCCGTTCAAATTACTAGGGGCATTGACAAGACAATAAAGGCCCTTTTTCAGAACTCAAAATTTTGTCAAAGGAGGTAAACGCTTGCCTTTTGAGTAGGCTGGTTTTCCTTTTTACTAATGGTTTGGTGTATCTAATTGAATTAGTTGCCTAAGGTATTTTTGGTTGCAAACTCATTTTCATTTTTCATACAGTATTGGCCTTGTGGAATACATTTGATTGTGTGGTCTTGTTAGATCTACAACATTTGTAGTTGTTTAGTCTTATGGCCGAGGTGCACTTTTATTATGGAAATAGTTGATGCAATATTGTCATTTAATCCTTGCTGCAGGGTAGCATGTTGAGAAGTTTCTTGTGAAACATTTGGTATTCAAAATGACACTTGATCCTATACATCATCATGCACTTGACTTCAAAATTCATATTCAAAGTGTGCCAGACAATTCTTGCAAACTTTCAAATATTTATGTTGTTTTAAACCATTATCTTTTTCATGTATTGGATGCTGAAAATGTGAAAAAGACTTTGGTATGAAACCAACTGGTGAATAATTTCCAGCAAAACAACCACTTTCAAGACATGATTTAGAAGTAGAACATATGTACTTATGAAGCATAGAAAGATATCCTTGATGCATTGTCAATGTTTGGCTAGGGTTATTTTTGGAGAAAATAACTCCTTATTCCTAGAATAGTGATCTTCAATACAAGTAAATGCCAGAGAAGAGAGATCATCGTGTGACACAACAAAACTAAAATTGGACCCCTAAGGAGAGCTGGTGTGTCTACAATAGCTCTGTCAGCATTTTACCTTGGTTTACCCCATTCTTTTCCTCCAGCCTGAGTCTTAATTGAATTCTTATTTCTTCAGGTTTATTTATCAAATTCGTAGAATTTGATAAATAAATTCTATCCACAATGGTTGGAATTTAATTTATATTCCCGACTTTATATTATCTCCAACCCTTATAACCAATGTTTAAATTTCAACACTTTGTATTTATACTCCACGTTTCTTTTTAAATAAATAACTTGTAATGAACTTTCGGCTCTATATTTCACCACCCAGCCTTACAACAATCACGCTCCAGACTTATGCTAATTATCTACCAATCGTTTAATTAAACAATTTCATTATACTCCGGCCCCACCTATATATATCAATAACCAATCAAACACTCGTATCGTACCTGGCTATCCTCCACACACCTTAGTTAACCTCCGGGCAAGTTCAACGTGCGACCACCGTCCGATGGCCCTTCTCCAAATCAACGACTCTTGGAAATTTCGCTCGGCTTCCAACGTCGGGCTTTAACGTGCGATGGCGTGGGTTAAACGGTGGTTTTCCGGGGGTCACTTCGCCATGTGTCGCATTCCCTATGGAATCGCTCGCGAATAGGAAATACCGCCTACTCCGCAAAAGTGGTGCGATATGGGCAACCCGCTTTTGTGATTCCGCTCGTGGTTTTGGTACAGGGCTTGACCACGGGTGCAAGTCTGGTTCCGCTATCCTTTTTTTTGTTAACTCATGTCCAATCCTCGGGTCAGGTTCCGAAAGCACAACATTTTTGTCTCTTTATTAAGCAGGATTTTTATATTTGAACAGTTTTCACAACCCCGGTTCTCTACACAAACCTCGCCTTCGGTTGGGGTGAGTTCACAGGGTTATCCAACAATTTACGAGAATTCAAAGACAAAAGAATGGAATTATCAGTACCCAATCGCCTCACAGTTAAACAATTCTTCACAATTAGCAGTTCGAGATAATTCAATGGCAACTAAGCTTGGAAATCATTTAACTGGAAACAATTGTTCACACACAGAGGTTTATTGCAGAAATCCCCTCTCTACTCTCCTCTTCCCTCTCTACTTTTATTCATCAGAGGAATTACAATTTATATACATAACATATGGCTCTTCGGTTCCTCTGAGAGGACCGTTCTAGAAATCAAAAGGTCTAATTATAATAATTCAACTAACTGAAATTGTTCGACTCCTACAACTCTAACTAGTCTAAGTAATACAGTCAGCTGAGGTATTGACACCTAGCTGTTACAACTCAAATGTTTTCGAACCCTCCTAGCCAAAACATGTGGACAAAACCTCCTACATTGCTGGCTAGTGCCTAATTCCCCTGCATCATCATGTGACATAAACCTATTAACAAAAGTGAACAGGGAATGATTATTAATTATGGCATACTAAGTTGTCAGTGATTTTGACTATTTGTCTTTAACATGTAAAAATGTTAAATTCCAAACTTATATCATCATGGTTAGGCATCATGAGCTTGACTAATTGTCCACCATGCTCATAATTTCATTGTTGTATTCATATCTATAAACAACGTTTCAAATAATAATAATAAAAGTTCTATAAGAAAAATCCAGACCTCCATGTTGCTGCTCCTTGTGAGACAAAGTCAAAATTGCATTACACAATCTGACACATAAGAATCTCCTATATCCCGGTGGTATGTATCCAAATTCTTATAATAGTGTCTTCAAGACTTATGTTGACATTACCAATGAGATATTTAAGCAATGAAAGATGGAGCCTTCTTCATTGTTGTATATGTAACAATCTTTTATTAATATAAAGATTGATGGTTTTGTCTTTCTGAAAATGAAATGTAAAAATAATTTATTGTGGTCAATTGAAAAGTTTTTTTTAAAGCTTTTCATTATGGAAGGGCGACATAGATATATGCCCTTCTAATTGAAATTCGGACCTGCCCTTCAAATTTGATCACTGTGTGGGACCTTAACAAATAATAAAACTATTCCACCACGCGTTATATAAAACATATAACAAAACCTTTGTCAAAACTTCAAACGAACCCTTTAGCCGTGGGTATTTCATCACGAATTGATCATTTTACCATGTACCTTCTTCTAGAAGAATATTCTTCCACTTGATTAGGTACTTCATAATGGTTATATGTCAAAGAGATACATAATGTTTATCTATAACTTTTTGTGGTTCAAGAATCAACTTTCATTCTTCATCTAATTTTGGAAGTTCTATTTACATTGGCATATTTTTTCCAAAAACATTTTTTAGGCAAGATACATGAAAAACCTTATGAATGCAAGAAGAAGGAAAATATAACTTCTATACCACTTGTGCAATCCTATGAATAATTATTTAGGGCCATAACAATTATGATTTTTGAGCTAATTCTTTATTCTTCTTTTTCTTGAATGAAGATTGCTTATAATGCTATAATCTAAAAAATACCCAATTACCCTCCTCAAATTATCTTTCACTTCAATGTTGTTCCCCTTGTTGTTTTATCACGTTTCATGTCATTTGAAGGTTTTCCATAATAATTTTCAAATTTTCTTTAGTATTTTCCATATGTGACTCTGTTTCCTATACTTTGGACTTATCTTGCAAAAAGTATGAGATACTAAGAGTTGGATATCCATAAAGGGCCTTAAATGGGGAAATTTTAGTAGATGTGTGATAGGTAGTATGATAGTATCATATTACCATTCTTCCTTGACGAACCCACTTCATCCATTAAGATTGCTTTTCTAAAGAGTAACCTTGTAGATAACCTTAAAAACATTTGTTAACTATTTTTGTTTGACCATTTGATTGTGTTTGATATGTAGAACTCATGGCAGCTAGTGTTTCTCCACTCATATTAAATAATTATTTCCAAAAATTTCTTGTTACTATTACTTTAGGAAAACCATGAAGACTATGAATTTCTTTCACGGACACTTCTGCCACTTGGCTTGTTGTTTATGTACTTTGAGCTCTACAAAAAAAATCTACAAAATTTTTCTATATAAATTACCACAAAAATGTCATACTTACCTTTATATTTTAGTAACCCTGTAATAAATTCTATTGATATATCTTCTAGTCTTTGAATATGTATGTGGAATGGTTGAAGTAACCCTAGAGATTTTACTATCTCTCTTTTATTTACTATGCAAACTTGACCTTCTCTTACAAAATTTTGAATATCTTTCTTCATTCCTTCCAAAAATATATTTTTTGATCCTTTGAGATGTTTTAAGGAACCTTGCATCCTACCATCAAAGAGACATGGGACTCCCTTAATATTTGTTTATTCAAATATGCTTGCGTGCATAAAAATATTCTACATTTGCACCAAAGTATATCTCTCTTTCACTCCCAATGCTCCATAGAGTTCATCACATCCTTTATAAATTTTAGTTTTTGTTTAGTACTATTGTCATTTTTCCATTATGGCAAGCTTCTTCTAGCCACCTAGGAATAGAAAATGTAATTGGATATAAATTTGAGGCCTCTTCTATTTTAGAAAGAGCATCATGTACTAAATTTTCCTTACCCTTTTTGCAGATTATCTCAAATTAAAACTTTGCATTTTTTCTCCTCATTTTTGTTAATCTTCTAATGAAAATCATAGCTTCAAAAAATACTTTATGCTATCATGGTATATCTTGACTTTAAAGTACCTCCCAATGATATGCTATCCCCATTTTTTATTGCATGTAATATTGCTTCCATTTATTTTTCATACGTATATTTCACCAAATATTTTCTTTGAATTCCTTGCTTTTAAAAGCCAATGATATCCCTTATTGTGTTAATGTTACGTAAATTCCTTGTCCTAGTGCCTCACACTCTACTATGAATGTTTTACCAAAAATAGGTGCAACCGATGTTGGTGTAGAAGACATGGCATCCATTAAAAGAGAGAATGCCAAAGTAGCCTCATCATTCCATATAAATGATATTTTCTTCAAGAGATATGTGAGTGGACTTGAAATGCATGCATAATTCTTAAAAAATGATCAATAATATCATGTAAGTCTAAACAATCTTCTAGGAACCTTGATTTTCTTAGGAATAGGTCATTTTGTAATAGCTTGCATCTTTTGAGGCTCCAACTTCACTCCTTCCTTTAAAACAATATGAACCAAATACTCGAATTCTTATTTCCAAAAAGCACATTTGGATATTTTTACATAAAAATGATTGTTCTCAATAATTATTTATATAACTTTTCCACATGTTTAGTGTGGTATTCCCATGATTTATTATAAATATGTGTATTATCAAAGAAAACCAACACAAATTTTATAATATGGGATCAAACAAAATTGTTCTTAAGTAGAGCTCGCCGGACTTCAAACGGCGATAAACCATAATTCAAACCAAATTCGCGTTCCAAAATAGCCTGCTGATGTCGGCCAATTTTGTGACGCGAAAACCAAATGAATTTCGCCCTAATCTTTTTTGGGTCCAAAGTTGGGTTGGCGTACGGAGGGAGAGTTGTGACGCGAATTTCTTATCAAACTCGCCCTAATATTTTTCGGGTCCGGATTTCCACTGCGCGAGCGGCCCAAACAAAGATTCGCTCCAATCAATTTCTGCCACGTGTCCTCAATAAAAACTTGCCCTGCTCCCGGCTGCGGGTGAATTTGATGGCGTTTAAGGCGATGGGACATGGATATGGCAATTTCATATCAATCGCATTAACATTTAATGCTGTTCAATTAAGTTTTCACATCAAATCCGCATTAATTAATTTTTAGCACTGTTCAAGATCAGACCTCCACTCCTCTTAGCGATTCCGCATGCTCCAATATGATCCGGCCTTCGGCTCTCATTATTAATGATCAGAGATTAATTATGATGGGCATCCTTTGATTGCATTGCAGTCGGGTCGAAAAAATGGCGTTTAGCTATGGTTTTTCAGACGAGCCAGTTGCTAGATTACACTGCCTGCTAACTGTGACGATAAGGAGAAGTGGCCAGCTGAACTGCTGCCTAGACCTTGCTGCATATCTGCATTTCTCTCGGTTCTGTCTCTGTCTGTCTTCCTCTGTTTCTTGGAATTCTTCTTCTCCGTCTCCTCTTGTGCCCACTGCGCCTGAGACTACACCCATGCCTCGCATGCATCATAGGATGCGTTGCCGTAGGGGGAGCACTAGAGGTCAACCCTGCGCGCTCCCTCCAGCCCCTCAACAGAGTCGACTTCCGGCGAGTCCAGTGATTATTACGCAGGTCGATATCCAAATACTAGGAGTGGGCGGGGTCAGGTTGTAGGATCTGGCCACCGTATGGATTCCCCTGCTCCTCGCTTCCCCACCGCTAGTTCACCTTCTCCCACGACGCGCACTGCGCAATTTTCCTTTAATTTCTCTCTCAACCGCCTGCGAATCATGGCTTTAGTCACTGTGGTCTTCCGCGAGGAGGCCCAAACGGAGGAAGAATGCACCCGTCCGGCGGGTCTGAGATCGGAAAAGGCCGGCCAGCATTCGGGCCTTCAGGAGGGGAGCCGTGGCATGCATGTGGAGGTAGCACCTAGCGATCCTGGACCTTTCGAAGGATGGTGCCGAATCGTGGAGGAACCACCAGAGGAGTAGTTTGGTTAATTTGTTTTTCTTGCTTAGCAGGCCCACTTAATTGGGCTACTTTTAGATTATTTTACTCTGCTGGACCTTTGTAATATTTTTGAATTCTGTAAATTAAACGTTTAAGACTGGTTTCCCCGTATGAGGGCAGTCTTCTTAATTTTTTGATTTTTTGATGACAAATTTTCCATGAGTCTGGCCAGGCAATGTTTTTGACTTCGGTGTAATTTTATTCCCAATGTTAATAGATTAAATTTACTTAGAATTCTCACATGATTAGCGTTTTTCTTGATCTGTTCAAGGATTTTGGGTAATTTAATTTGTATTTGGAACAATGGAATTCGGTACTCTATCTGTTGCTTTACTATTCTACATACTGCTATTTCACTTTCTTATAGATGCCTCGGGCATATTTGGATGCTTTCTCAGATTCTCGATAATCTCCATGTGGACCTTTACTGGGTTTTATATCAAGTCCCTGTATGTGACATGGGGTATTTTTCTATCACTGTCTGGGGTGGGACTTCCACTTTTCTGGATGGATATTTGGGTTCCAATCTTCAGATGTGAAAATGTAATGATTTCATGGACTGTTTTACTTCATATAATATATTTAAAACAACGTTTTTTCTCTTGTGAAAAAAAAAATGATTAATGTTTATCACTCTGCCTTCAAAACTAGCGATGTTGGTCTATGTTGCTGGTTTATTGATATGGTCTGATGGTCTTTTTATATTTTGGATATATCACACCTCACATGATTAGCGTTTTTCTCTGTTCAAGGATTTTGGGTACTTTAATTTGTATTTGGAACAATGGACGTCGGTACGTACTCTATATGTTGCTTTACTATTCTACAAACTGCTATTTCACTTTCTTATAGATGCCTCGGGCATATTTGGATGCTTCCTCAGATTTTCAATAATCTCCATGTGGACCGTTACTGGGTTTTATATCAAGTCGTTGTATGTGACATGGGGTATTTTTCTATCATTGTCTGGGGTGGGACTTCCACTTTTCGATGGATATTTGGGTTCCAATCTTGAGATGTGAAAATGTAATGACTTCATGGGTTGTTTTACATCATATAATATATTCAAAACATGTCGTTTTTCTCTTGTGAAAAAAAAAATGATTAATGTTTATCACTCTGCCTTCAAAACTAGCGATGCTAGTCTATGTTGTTGGTTTATTGATATGGTTTGATGGTCTTTTTATATTTTGGACATATCACACTCCTCACATGATTAGTGTTTTTCTCTGTTCAAGAATTTTGGGTACTTTAATTTGTATTTGGAACAATGGACGTTGGTACTCTATCTTTTGTTTTACTATTCTACATACTCTATTTCACTTTCTTATATATGCCTCGGGCATATTTGGATGCTTTCTCATATTTGTTGATAATCTCCATGTGGACCGTTACTGGGTTTTATATCAAGTCCTTGTATGTGACATGGGGTATTTTTCTATCACTGTCTGGGGTGGGAGTTCCACTTTTCTGGATGGATATTTGGGTTCCAATCTTCAGATGTGAAAATGTAATGACATCATGGACTGTTTTACTTCATATAATATATTCAAAACAACGTTTTCTCTCTTGTGAAAAAAAAATGATTAATATTTATCACTCTGCCTTCAAAACTAGCGATGATGGTCTATGTTTTTGGTTTATTGATATGGTCTGATGGTCTTTCTATATTTTGGACATATCACACTCCTCACATGATTAGCATTTTTCTCTGTTCAAGGATTTTGGGTACTTTAATTTGTATTTGGAACGTGGACGTTGGTACTCTATTTGTTGTTTTACTATTTTACATCTTTGCTATTTCACTTTCTTATAGATGCCTCGGGCATATTTGGATGCTTTCTCAGATTTTCGATAATCTCCATGTGCACCGTTACTGGGTTTTATATCAAGTCCCTGTATGTGACATGGGGTATTTTTCTATCACTGTCTGGGGTGGACTTCCACTTTTCTGGATGGATATTTGGTTTCCAATCTTCAGATGTGAAAATGTAATCATTGACTATTTTACTTCATATAATATATTCAAAACAACGTTTTTTCTCTTGTGAAAAAATGATTAATGTTTATCACTCTGCCTTCAAAACTAGCGATGCTAGTCTATGTTGCTGGTTTATTGATATGGTCTGATGGTCTTTTTATATTTTTGACATATCACACTCCTCACATGATTAGCGTTTTTCTTTGTTCAAGGATTTTGGGTACTTTAATTTGTATTTGAACAATGGACGTCGGTACTCTATCTGTTGCATTACTATTCTACATACTTGCTATTTCACTTTCTTATAGATGCCTCGGGCATATTTGGATACTTTCTCGGATTTGTCAATAATCTCCATGTGGGCCAGTTCTTTTGGGTTTATATCATGTCCTGTGTGACATGGGGTATTTTTCTATCATTGTCTGGGGTGGGAATTCCACTTTTCTGGATCAATATTTGGGTTCCAATCTTCAGATGTGAAAATGTAATGACTTCATGGACTGTTTTACTTCATATAATATATTCAAAACAACGTTTTTCCTCTTTCAAAGTTTCATTTTTTTTTTTTAAATTGAACCCGCCGTCGGTATACCGACGCCTTGTAAGCGTCGGAATTGTGACAACTCAGAAAAGTCAGAAGAGCAACAGTATAAAAACGTCGGACGAGCGACGTTCAAAACGTCGGACCACATTTCGTCGGAATTGCGACAGTTTACAAACGTCGGAAGAGCAACGTTCAAAACGTCGAACCACATTTCATCGGAATTGCGACAGCTTACAAACGTCGGAAAAGCGACATCCAAAACGTCGGACCACATTGCGTCAGAATTGCGATCGTTTACAAACGTCGGAAGAGCGACGTTCAAAACGTCGGACCACATTTCGTCGGAAGTGCGATAGTTTACAAACGTCGGAAGTGCGACGGTTCGTGAGACGTCGGAAGAGTGACGCTTGTTCGGAAGCGACGGAAGAAGTGTCGATAGTGCGACACTTTTTAAGTGCGTCGGAACTGCGATGGCATGACAAACCACGTTTTTTCCGCCCTCGAACTGTCGCTCTTGCGACGACTATGTGTCGGAATAGCGACGAATTGGCCGTCGGAATTTCCGCCAAATTTTCTAGTGGCTGCTGCTCCTTTTCCTTCATAACTCCTGTTATTCCTTTGCCTTTGCTTCTCTTTGACTTGCTACTGCTTCTTTGCCATCAATGAAAATACTGCCATCACCTTTGGTCTAAGGTTGTCTACAGGAAGTATATTTACTTGGTCCCTTTGGAATAATGGATCTTGTTATTTTGGAATCTTAGTGACAAATTCCAACCATGGGAATAATTTCCTCTTTTTAAGATGACAAATTTTGATCTTTAAAGCGCTATATTTTGACAAGGGAAAGTGTATTTTGGAAGTGAAGCCCACATGCACAAAAAAGGATAGGTCGAACTAAAAGAGAAATTAAACACTCTCAGATGGATATAAATACAAGTCAAGTGACCCTCATTTGGAGACCATCATGAACGTTCTTCTTTATTTGGTTTTGCTTGCACAGGTCTGAGGTGGTTCGCAAAGATTGGTTCGTATAGGTTCGAAATTGTAGGATCTGAAGCTTGCAGTGAGATCTGGGGTTTTGGTTTCTAGCTATAGGATTTTTCAGTTGCAACCAAAAGCATATAATCTCATGAGTGAGGTTGGAACCTAGGGTTTCATTTGAAATATTGACTGTAGATATTGACAGTTGACCACAAACTTCTGAATCATGATGTTGATTAGTTATATTGTTGGGCTCATCTCTTGGTATGGTTTAGTTTATTTTGCAGGATAGTCTTGTGGATAAAGAATTGGATTATTGTACTCTCTCTTTGCAGAAACTGTTATGAATCTAATTCATAACTTAAGTATTAAATATAGTTATTAATAGAATAAAATAGAATAAATGTAATTACTAACTAATCAGTTAGGATTATGTTAAATAGTCATTAGGTTAATGAAAAGGCATGTCTAAAAGACATGCCCATTCGTGAAAAGGTACCTGCATGGGTATAAAAGCGGGACCTCATTGTAAAATTTCAATCATGTCATATCTTATCAATAAAATATTATTATTATAAATACCTCTTGTGTATTTTTATAATTAAAGCTGCTTTTTCTATTAAGCCTACAAGCGTACAAGTCTTACTGCTACAATATTCAAATCTACGAATTCCGCTGCTACAGTGCTATAGATTACGCCAAATTTAATAAAAAATTTAGGCAGTTCTGATTGGAAGGTCTGGCTTGAATCAATAGAGTCCGTTAACAAAATTCTTGAAGAAGCAAATAAACGCATTCAGCCTACAGGAACAGTGGATCTATTTGGAGCATTGAGAGCTTGCTTATTTGACAAAAACAAAAACTTAGTTACTACAACTCTAACTACTATTGGAAACATTGCATCTGCAATGGGCCCTGCTGTGGACAAGAGCAGCAAGGGTATTCTCTCAGATATTCTTAAATGTCTTGGTGACAACAAGAAACTGATGCGGGAAAGCACTATCAAGACCTTGGATACGTGGGTTTTAGTTGTTCAACTTGATAAAATGGTTCCTTCCATAATTTTGGCATTATCAGATGCAAAACTTGGTGCTGATGGACGTAAGGATATTTTTGACTGGTTAGCAAGGCAGCTTACAAAACTGAATGATCAGCCAGATATAGTGCAACTACTGAAGCCTACGGCATCTGCTCTTCTGGATAAGTCTGTAGATGTTCGAAAGGCCGCTGAATCTTCTCTTGTTGAAATCATTCGTGTTTCTGGACATAAAATGGTAACGAAGGGTTTAAAGGATTCACAAGGGCCTGCTTTGAATGCAGTACTTGAACGACAGAGATTTGCAGGTGTACCACAAGAGAATAATGACCTGGAACTAGATTTTGCTGAAAATGCTGAAACTGATGCACAGGAAGAGAGTGATGCCACTGAAAACTCAGTTTCTGTGACCCCTATTTCTGAAGGTAAGACACCAATACGAGCCCGATCAGCTAATGTATTGCCAGATAGACATGAACAGGAAGAAAATCATGTCAATATGGTGTCACCCAACCTCTTACATGATAGTGATGGCAATGAATCTGACTCTTGCAGATCAGACATCCATCGAATCAATTACACCTGTGCAACAATGGCGCACAAGGGGGAATCTTCAGAACCAAAAGGAACGAAAAGGGATTTCAGCACTACTATTTTGGAGCGGAAGAAGGCTCCCAATCGCCTTGTTGTCGATGAAGCTTTCAACGACGATAACTCTGTTGTCTCTCTGCATCCCGATACCATGGAAAAATTACAGCTCTTCCGTGGAGATACAATTCTTATTAAGGGCAAGAAGAGAAAGGATACAATCTGTATCGCTCTAGCTGATGAGACGTGCGAAGAGCCCAGGATTAGAATGAACAAGGTCGTGCGTTCGAATATGAGGGTTCGACTCGGAGATGTTGTTTTGGTTCATCAGTCCCCCGATGTAAAGTACGACAAGCGTGTGCATATCCTGCCTATTTATGACACCATCGAGGGCGTTACTGGCAATCTGTTCAATGCATATTTAAAGCCCTATTTCATGGAGGCCTATCGTCCAGTAAGGAAAGGAGACCTTTTCCTTGTTAGAGGTGGGATGTGCAGTGTAGAGTTCAAAGTAATTGAGACGAACCCTGGGGAATATTGTGTTGTTTCTCCTGATACTGAGATCTTTTGTGAGGGAAAGCCTGTGAAGCGGGAGGATGAAAACCCTAAACCAAAAAGACTATTCCATTTTCTACGCGGGCGCCTTTTGGAACCTTATGATTTGGAAAGCGACATGAAATTTACAAAATTACAGGTCTTGAATCTGCCTGAAGTAATAAAAGGAAGGAACTGGAAGCCCTCCGTGAAAGCCAGAGTCAGACTCGTGAATGAAGCACCGCCTATAAATATCAGGGAATTTAATCTATATTTCAAGAATCGGTTAATTGTTCCCTTTTGGAGATTTAACCTGCAACGCCTGCCCACATTGTCATGGAAACCCAAATTTCATCACTATCGCAATCCAAAATTTCCATGTTTAGAACTCACGTGCATGCCAGCCTGTGGCACTGTTCTGCACGCGACACTGTTTTCCCGCGACGTTGTTCTCACCGCGACATTGTTCTGCATGCGGCATTGTTTTGCCCGTGGCACTATCCTGTCGGCGATATTGTTCTTCCCATTTTTACCTACTTGCATGTTCCCAGATTCGTTCACCCTTCGTCCTTCGCCTTGAACTTCTATTTTTTGAACTTCGACCTATGTCCACCTACAGACACGTCGTTTAATTTCGACAAACGGTGTATGGTGTAACGGTTTAAAAAAAAACAACGGACGGATGTTTTTGATCGATATATGTATTATATATATGTTATATAGTTACAACTATTATAACATAACATATATATATTTTATATAAATAAAAAGAAATATTAATTTAATTAATTAAAATTACTATTTAATTAATTAAATTAATGAAAAAAAAAAGAAAAGAGGGGAGAGGTTACTTAAAAATTCATATATATATATATATATATATATATATATATTCAAATGAAAAGAAAGAGGTTTTTCATATATATATTAAAATAAAAAAAAAGAGAAGTTAAATTATATATATAAAAGGGAGAACTTAGTTTCAAGGAAGTATTATTGGAGAATTATATATGCCAAAGTCCCAGTGATTAAAAGACATGCTTATGAGATAATCCGAGATGAAGAAAATTGTCGAAAGTTAAGCTTTGAGGACAAAGCTTTTCAAGGAGGCAATGTTATGAACCTAATTCATAACTTAAGTATTAAATATAGTCATTAATAGAATAAATGTAATTACTAGTTAATCCATTAGGATTATGTTAAATAGTCATTAGGTTAATGAAAATACATGTCTAACAGACATACCCATTCGTGAAAAGGTACCTGCATGGGTATAAAAGCAGGACCTCATTGTAATCATTCAATCATGTCATATCTTATCAATAAAATATTATTATTATAAATACCTCTTGTGTATTTTTATAATTAAAGCTGCTTTTGCTATTAAGCCTACAAGCGTACAAGTCTTACTGCTACAGTATTCAAATCTACGAATTCCGCTGCTACAGAAACATTCAATGAAAATCTAATAAGTAGAATAATTTGAAAGGGTTTTCCCCCTTGTGGGGTATTTTCCTGGTATCCGACCAATCTTGGTGTCTCTATGTGTGAATGCTTTTCTTCTATTGTTCCTTTATATTCCACTGCATTGATGATGGTATTTTTCTTTCTATATAATTGCATATGTTGTTGAATAATTTTGTAAAAATAAATAATGTTATGATGTTGTGGGGTGAATTCAATGTGTAACTCATGTAATGCAATTATCTAAATCAAAGTACAATATAGCCCTAAAAAAAAAAAAACATGGTATCAAATTCGGGCTGAAGAAAATTCATTGAAGACCAACCCTATATAGACACCATTAATGGAAGAAAGAGAACATGGAGGAGAGCTAAAATAATTCTAGGGTTTGAATGAGATCCTAAGAAATCTGGTTATTAGGGTTTAATGGATATTATGAAGTTAGGGTTTGGAAGAAACCTTGGATAATGACAAATATTTGAGATATGAAATCTAGAAACCCTAGCATGATCAATGTGAAGGTGTTATAGCACTTGTAACAGGTTTGATGTAGCATTAGATGGGATAATATCAATTAGGACTAGTTGCTAATGAAGTTTGTTGAAATATAATGAAGGCAACAATTTTATATGGACAATGGAAAATCATGACTCTTGAAGGCTGGTTCAAGAGGGAGATGATAACCTCTCATTGAAGATAAGTACTTTTTCGATTTATGTTACTTCTTTATGTCTTTAATTTTGTTTAGATTTATTGATTTGATCATTGATTATACTTCTTACATGTATATTTGAGTAATTGGATACTTCTAACCTCCTGATGAGATGTGATAAGTGGATACTTCTTGGGGATCCTTTGAGGTGCAAGAAGAGATAAATAGTGCAGGAAGAGAAGAGCTACAATTTCCCATGACAAGTAAGTGATACAAAGTGCAAAGGTATCTTAATGTTATAAGGTATCTATAGTATATTGTTTTAGCTGTAATATTGGATGGCAAGGTAGGCCATAAGGTATGATGGGAATATTACATTCATGAATGAATCTTATATGAATATGAAAGTAAGTTTGATTTACGGTACATGTGATATAGATGGATGCTCCTAATATTTGGCAAGAATATTTCATTTTAGACATGATGGATTACCTGATCTCATAAAGAAGGTTAACACATTTATTTTTACATATGGTAGCTTGATAGTATTGATAATGTTTGTGATACACAAGGTAACCTTAATGATAAAAGTGTAACAATAAGATGAATACTTAGAATATTCTTGTTGACTTTGTTTTTGATAAAGCTTAGAAAACATGAATGGATTCCCTGACTTGATATGATAATAAGTGATGTAGATCCTTGAAATATGATGGTACACTTGTCTACCCTAAGTATATGACGCTAACCCTTAATGAAATTTTGACGTCATGTTCATATGTGATGTTGAATTAGCCGATGATAATATGTTATGACTATGATGTATATATGTCTAAGAATATGATATAGTTTGATGATCTAACAATTCTGCTGATGCATGACAGTATTATGATAGACATGTTGTTGTTTTGAATGATGATGACTGAAGTGGCTTCCCATTTAGAGGGAGAATCTTTTCATGATATTTTAAAACCTATTATTATTTTAAAAAAAGACACTTTACTGTTGGACGAAGGATTATAGACATGAATAAATATCTGATATTGTGGAAAAAATTTTGGATTTTGGAAGAGAAGGGTTCTCATAGTCTAAGCCCCAACCGCATGGAAGAAGGCTTAAGGGTGGGGTTGTAAGCCTCCCAACCACATAGAATATGTCTTATGCGTGCAGTTGGGGGGTTTCAACCACACACATGTACACTCTCTATTTGCGGTTGGAAACTAGGGTTTGATTTTTCTGTTGACCACAGATAGTGACAGTTGAAGCTTTTGAATCAAGGTTTCGATTGTTAGTATTTATAAATTCATATATTGGATATGAATTAGTTGATTTTGTTGGATAGTCTTTTGGTTGAAGATATGGATCATTGTACTCTCTCTTTGTTGAACATTTTATGACAATATAATAAGAAGAAGAATTTGAAAGGGTTTTCCCCATAGTGGGTTTTTCCCTAGTCCTCGACCAATCCTAGTGTCTCTATGTGTGAATGTTTTTCTTCTATTGTTCCTTTAAGTTTAGTTGCATTGATGATGATATTGTTCTTTCTATATAATTGCATATGTTGTTGAATAATGTTTTGATGTTGTGGGGTGAATTTAATATGTAAATGAAGAAATGAAATTATCTAAAGCAAAGAAAAATATAGCCATAAGTAAAATTAACAGATCTGAGTGCCAGACAAAAGAAACATCTCTATTTCGGTCATCTGGAAAGTAGTTTTTTCCTCCTTCCCAGTAATTGAAGCAGGTCTGGCTTGGAAGATAGTAAATGGTGAAAATGTGAATATTGGAGTTAATCCATGGGTAGGAAGTGGGTAGTATTTCTGGTTACTTGATGAAATGGAAAAGAATCTCCATGCCAATAACATATTTTACCTCAACCAAGTGGAAAACCCCATACATTGATTAATATGGGCTCAAGGATGTAAAAATGCAAACCAGAAAAATTTGTAGAGCCATTTTGCTAATATGTGGAATAATTTCAAAATTGTACTAACCAAATCCTATGTCAAACTCCATGATAGGGAGGATTCCCTAGCTTTGGTGCATGCAGTGTCACAAGAATATTCACCAAAACTAGGATACTTGTTCATTAATGAAGGAAATAGGCCTATGAATGAAGAATGGTGGTGGAAAAAACATTGGAAATTAGTGTTCCTAGCCAAGGCACACCTTTTTCAATGGTGTCTGCTGAAAAATAAGGTCCCTATGAGGGATAACCTCAACAAAATGGGAACGAAAGGTCCTTGTTAGTGTGTGCTCTGTAAGAACACAAAAGAATTGATGGATAATGTTTTCCTTGCATGTTTATTTTCAAAGGTTGTATGGTCCATTTTAAAGGGAATTATGGCTATCTCTAGTGATTGGAAACATGATTCTATAGTTGAAGCATGGAAACACTAGTGGGATTTGGCCACTACAAAAAAAAAATCATAAATCTCTCCCCCATTATCAATTGGGGCTTATGGTTGGCTAGGAATGCCAGGATTTTTAAAGAAAAACTTCTATCACTAGATATAGAAGTTTCCTAGGTAAAAAATATTTATGATTTTCTTCCAGTTTCTTATTCAAGTCATATTCCCAGAATCATCTCTGAGGATGTCATTGACCGCTCTATCCCATCGGCATATTTTGACAAGGCATATTTGTCTGATGGGAATTGCAGTGGATGGGCGATCCGATTTCTAAATGAAAACCATTATTTCAGTATACATAATGTTTTGGGTAGAGGTGCTAATAATTATGTATATATTTTATGTCTCAAACTTTTGCTTCTCTATGCCATTGATCAAGGTTGTCGTCATTTACAGATCTTTGGTGACTCAATGCTCATTATCAACTGGTTTAATAATATACAAAGATGTCATGTGCACAAACCACAACCCATATTATTGGAATCTTATGTTGAAATATTCTTTTCACCACATTTCTTCTTGTCACATATATAGAGAGAGAAACACATCTGTTGACTCCTTATCCAAGGAGGGCGTGCATCTGGAAATGGGCACTTGGCAAATTTTTGAAAAGATAGGCACTGAAGTTATTGCTCATCCACTAAGGCCTTTTATGGAAGACCAAACTCCTAATCTACAACATATTTGACTATTCATGCATCATATATCAACTCTTTTGTTTTTACTTTTAAAATTAACATATTGTTATTATATGTAAATTGTTTAGACCCATGAGCTCAAAATAGATGAGTTCTATTCATATGCTTTATTTTGGCTGTAAATATATCAGATACTCATATATGTTGTTGTGTCTTTTTAGAAGGAAAAAAATCATAAAACCTCAGCTGATTAGGGCTGAAATGTGACTACGAAAAAAATGTTTTCTAAATACACAATGAGCATCTACAAAATGTAATTTCCCCTTTTAGTAATGAAAATTATAATTTTTCCTTGGGAAAAATAAACCTAACAATATTAAAACTTAAACTAACTATAATAATAGTATAAATATTATGTTCTAACCAGGAATAAATATAGTTGAAAGATATGTGATAAATTTCAACAAATATGTAGGCTAACTATTCTAACAAAGAGCAAATATAGTTGAAATGGGATAAAATATTAAAATAAAATATAAAACAAATTTCACAACTATATATAAATGACATTAAAAAAATATCGCATATAAATCTAATAATTCGTTTATATAAAAATATATTCTCCAAAAGATAAATAACCTTCTTCTTACATTTTTCAAAAAGTTTATAGCCCACCAAAAAAAACACCAACGTGCTTATAAAACCAACAACAATCAAAATCAACTCGACACGAATATACAAACCATCCTCCTCCATTTTGTTCCCCGGTTTCCAATATCCCAATAGTGTGACCTACAAAATCTAACTACCAAAACCACGATAGAGTGGCCTACTATAATAACACTTTTATAATCTCCCCGTTGAAATTTTGATAACAAAGTGCCTATATTTACTCCTATCCATCAAATTCCAAAGCATTCCTAAAATTTGCAATCTAGTTAAGTTCATCATATTGCTCACACAAAACAAAATGTTTCTCCTCTCATTTAGAAAATTTTAACCATGTCTTAGATTTGGTTCCCCTCTTTATAACTTCACACAATACCACTTGAATGCACCCATATTCTATTCCACCAAGCTTCTACATGCGATTTGGTGTCACTTATTTTTAGTAATCTCATGAATCTAGTTGTTTGGAAGATGACTCTCTTGCCTTTTTCTTAGGTTATCCCTGTCTCTAAATACCTAGCTATACATTTAATTAAAACGACCCCCCACACCCCCCCCCACAAAAAAATAAAAAAATTAATGAAACCATATTCATATTATTTAAAAAAAACATAAAATATTTCTTTTTTTCTTAGTGCATATTGAATGGATTGGTCAAACTGATATATTCTTCTTGGATATATCTATGAATTTTAAAATCAATTCCCAATAAAATAATTTCTTTCAACACTCCAATTTGCTTGCAACATGTTGTTAATGAGACCATATCTTGAAATTTTATGTTGTGCAAGCGCAATTTTACAATAGTCATACTTGGACATTACAAGTGAAAATTTATCAAGTCCATTAATATTCAATATTTATTATTTTAATTACAATTCCATTTACATTTGAGGATTGTGATGGGCCAAAGAATTGCAACACGAATGTTGAATTCCTCATTTTAAATGTCAACCCATGGTTCATGCAAAATTGCGAGGTATTGTGCACTATATCTGTAAACTACATTAACACAACTATCTTTCAAAAGTGAAGCATCCTATTTCTAATAATGTAAGAATCGAACAAGGAAATGAGTATAAAACAAATACTGATTTGATTGCATGGAAATTTGTAAATTGGAAGAAAACTACTCTAATAACAAGAAACGAAAGTTGCAATAAATTAAATGTGTATAGAGGAAATGAACAAAAAGTAAATTGTCGAAATCAAACTATCATAATAGCAAGAACTAACAAAACACAAATAGAACTATTCTAATTACAAATTATAAATCAAAAGAAGTAAAGGAAATATAAGAAAAATGCATGTTGGCAGTGAACGTACAAAAATTGCAGATATAAAACCACAACTCTAGGAAGAAATAATATCAACAATCATCCAATCCATAAGTAGAGGGGAATGAACCTCCATTATAGTCCAATATAGGTCCAAATCCTAAAATAAGAAATTGGGTGATGCCTCAAGATAAAAACATTATTTTCAACAAGAAAATTGAACCAAAAGTTTATGATTACTTCCAAATTCAAATTTACAAAAATGACGACGATAAGTCCTCTAGAGAAGACTTCATCTTATACTTGTAAAAAAGAATCCGATATAAGTTTAATCAATCACTTTATTGATGAAATTGATCCCAAAATATCCTAAAATAATGTATCATATTTTGTGGTATTACTCCAATATTTTAGAGAAGGTGAAGGGACAAAATGCGTTAAAAATATCAATAGTATTCAAGTTTGTCTAGAGAAATGATCGAGAGAGATCAATCTTGTTTTCTTGATTGAATTCTCGCACTTAATACTTGGGGATCATATTATCCTTCATATATATAACATATGAAATAATAAAAACCATAAATCACTCTAATTTCAAGAATATGTCATGTTTCAACTTAAATAAATTTAATTATATATAATTAGAAAAACATAGGTCATAATGGTCATCAAAAGGATGATTTTTTTATGAAGGTTATGGCTTAGGGGAAATAATGCATGGAATGTCGATGTAGAATGGGCCATAAAGATAGAGATTTTGGAGGCCAGTAAATTGCAATTTATATTGCAAATTTTGTGTATGAGAAGCCAGCTTCCATGCTCCGAAGGTTGCAAGGCAAGAAAAAAAACTACAATAAACTACCGGTATTCATCCAAATTCCATGATTTGAAGGTTGCAAGGACAAGAAAACAAAATTCACAAAAATACTAGCCTTCATCCAAAATTTTCCATGTTGCATTAAAACTCTAAAGTGTCAAATATTGCATTGTATAAAAGATAAATGATTTAATTTTGAATGTATTATTGAGAATTGTCTTTTCAATCTTAAGTAGTGTGCTTCTCACATTAAAATTTACGTTGAATATCATCATTTCTCATTAAATTTCTAATACTTTCTTGTACTTAATGATTTTAATGCTTGTGCATTTTGTTGTGCCCTCATGATTGAGATACATTTTCTTGGGCTTGCAAACTTGTAATTCTAATCTTGGAAATTTTAAGTGTGGATAGACAATATCCTTTGAATACCATCACTATATTTATTCAAGATGACCTCATTTATGCATCATGTAAATTAAAGGTTTCATTATCTAAGCTTTCAAAATATCACATGTGTTATGCAGAATTCATGATTACGGACAAAAGTATCTTCTATATACCTAGTGGACTGGTCTAGAACAACAAAAATCAAATAATATAGAGTTTCCCTTAGAGAAATTGAAAGATGGGAAAGAGGCCTACTTAGAATCTGTCGCAAGCTTTACTTTCCTCTTGGATTGTAAGCTCCAATCGTAGCTCCAAATGCTATAATTTCAACCTATACATACAACCAAAACAAGCCAAGGATCTACAACATCTACATTGAATGATTTAATTACTCTATTCAATGAATCAATGAGGCATTGAAATACATGAATATAATTGCAACACAACACATATAGGAAAACAATATATCTTTGTATTAATAGATATAGGAGATAGTTTACAACAAAAAATAGTAGCTAATCTTGTAGAGATATCCCTAAGTTTACTTGTCCTTCCTTGTCAGAAAGCACACCTCATGTCACCCTAATTCATGAAGATGACGAATCTCTTATATTCAAGGCAACAACATGAGGGCATGATTGGACTCCAAAAGGCAACCTTGATGCTGTGGATGACGGTAAATATATAAGAGAGTGTGGTAGTTTGGAAATTCTTATCCATTTACCAATCTAGGATTGAGATCCACTTAAGATGGGAAGATGAGCTCAAGGGATAAGAGGTGAAATATCCAAGGTAGGATCAAATAAGATTCAAGTTTCTTATCTAAGGAAAATGGTTAAAACAATTCCTAGAAGCTTTTGGAAGAGGAATCTTTAGGATTCTTTTTAAATTTCTCGAATTTCTAGAATCACCGCACCCCCAACAAGGAGCAAGATACTGATAATCAACATTGGTGTATAAGGGAGCAGCCCGCTTCTAAACGCAGGTATCTAAAGGGGCATGGTGCATTGGGGCTTAAAATCACTGATTTGGATCAATTAGATCCATCAAATCAGGAATTCGGAAGGTCATGCTTAGGGATTTATGTAGACATGATGACGACATGTTCAAAAATGACGATTGATCTAGTTTTAAGGCCTATTGACTAGATTGCGAAAAAATGACTATAATAGATTTCCCCCTAAAGTGAAAAATCAAAAATGGTAGTTGATGACTAAAGTGCTTTACCTTGTGACAAGTTGAGATCAAGAATAACTAGTCAAGATCATCATATGTTGCAATAAATTTTCATCATGATATTACTGCTGAGGGAGGCATACCCATGCTCAACACATAAGCTAACATTACATATACAATGATCAATAATTCATGTCCACTGATGACAAAGTGTGGACCCATGCTTGGATGATTGTCTTTATGATCATAACCATCATGATTTGTAAACTTGCATTAATCCTGAAAACACAACCCAGATGGAAGGAACTAGATCCAGGGTCTTCTATCTTGTTCACTCGATCGTCCAATGTACAAGTCTAACCATGTGAATAAATGAGTTGAACTCGAACATAGTAGACCCCATCTGATTATCGACCAATGATGTAAGTCGTTAAAAGATGCGATAGAAACCATCGATGATGTTAATGGCTCTGAAGGTACAACAATACAATCTACGTGAATGAATGTGTTGAAGTCGAACACCACACATAATATTTTGGTAGAAGGCTAATGATGAAAACCTATCACCAAGAGCAAGGAAAATTTCCATTGATGTATACAAGCCCCAAGGTACCGAAAGGATTTTCTAAGTCAACTTCTCAAATAATGAGCTGATGTTGATAAGAAGTGACCCGTCATAGGGAGGCCTTGATGTATCCTCCATCAACGACATGAAACGAGTATCACAATTTTGAGACAAAATGATGCTCATGTGGAACTGTTTCAAGAACGAAAAAAATATAATGAAGGATTAAGAGTATCGTAGTAGATATCAACTAAAGGACTTCTCTTAAACATATCAGTGACACTGAATGGAGTTGAAATCATTGACTCAAAATTGAATACAGAGGCTTCGATATGGTATGATGAACCAAAAGACGAGCATATTTCCCAACCCAAGAGTCACAAAGATGAAGTGGAAGGGTGTCATGTTCAAGAGTGATTCACTGCCACTAATAGGTAGAGTATCCCTTTTTCCCAATTTCCCCAACCATTTCTGGTAAGTACGTCTTTAATTTTTAACAAGCTTGAGGAGGATAACATATGCTTGATCTGTAATTTCTTCCTTTACATAAATCCCTCTGAGTATTTTTAACGAACCCTGAGAAGGAGTGGCTCGGTCCCATCATGTTCAATGAGCCCATTGTTGTTTGATGTTTTTACAAGTCCAACAAAGGTAAAACTTGACTCCTTTTTCATATTTAGAGAGTTTGAAAAAGAGGTGAAAAATAAAACTCCAAAGGTTTCTTTTCGTAAAGCTGTCTCTTGAGTCCATAAATGAAGAAAATGATACTCAGGAGAAACTCTTAGCCATGTTTTACTAAGGTATTCCTTTTTCAGAAATAGTTTATCTCAGTCCAGAAGAAGGGTAAAAGTATATTGAGTAGATGTATTTTCATTTACTTTAATGATTTCGAAAAGACAAGTGCTAGATAATATTTTCATGTTTTGAGAGTCTGAAAAGAGCTGAAAGAGGAATCCACCTTGAGCCTGAATGAGTGGTATAAAGGGTAGAATTTGGTTCTAGTCATGATGGAACTACGCAACATACGTGTTACACAACATTTTTTCACTGTCCCTGCAATCCCCATCTCACCCATTGGAGGGTCATTTCTGTGACCAATAAGCAATGTCATGCCCTGCAAATACCATCATTGCATCCATTTCCATGAGGAAAACATTCCTTCTATTGACCATTTCCTGAATATACCATTAAAAACACCTGTTTTTTCCTTGGTGTTGGTAGCCCGTTATGCCCTCGCACCAATGAGGTAGATTAACACTAGACCCCGCGCTAGCTGGAGCTTTGTCTAAGTTAGCTACCTGCGCCAATCTGTTTATGGAATTTTTTTTAAAAATAGAGGCGAAGTTTCGATCACAACAACTTTGTGGATGAGTCATAGGGAGTGGTTCGACCGAATAACCACAGCCTTCCTCCTTTGGCCTCTTGTTTCCACCTTATGGGGAAACCTCCCAAGGGATAAGGCCTCCCTTCCACTATTGTAGGGATCCAAGCCTCCTCCTCTCCTCTATAAATACAACCATCTTCCATTGATGTGCTAGTTGAACAGATAGATGAAAAATTTACCATAGAGAAAAGAAGCAATCATAGCTTTGGGAGAATAGTCCAGAGTGTGATTGTTTGTGTGTGTTGAGAACATAGTGAGATCTTGGACCTTTGTTCATGAGGGTGTGGCAAACGTGTCTGCATACAGACCTGCCGAAGGAGAGCCTCAACATCAAGGCTTGGTTGTAAACTCCCCTTGTCTTTATCATAATAACATGCATCTGATGTTTATCTTCCACTATTGTTTACATTTATAACGAGATTTCTAGCATTCCTTGATCAGTTAGATAGGTTGTAATTGTTTTATGTTTGTCATGGTTTTATTATTGTTGTGATGTCTTGACTGTTTGTACAGGTAATCGAACGTTGGTAACAACGTATATCGAGCTTGAGAAGAGCGACGAATCAAGAAGCTTCGACGGAAGATGACAACATAGCATCAGGACTAGGTAGGTCATCTTCCTTGCTCTGAATTTCATTTACAATCTAGGAAGGTAGATGTTAGTATGTTCTCGTAGTTGCTAGACCCACCCTAGGGCTAGAGGGATCACCTCTGTCCGCAGAGGGGATTTACTTGGACAAAAAATTGGCGACTCCACTGGAGAGTTTCCTTTGAGTTTTTCACTCTTTGAGGTCTTAGTCATTCGACGGATTTAGTAGAACGAACATTTCCCTATTTGTTCCTATGTTTTTCATCAATTACGATCTTTTAATTTTTTCTTGAAGTGGTGAGTCTGGTCTTGGTTGGGATAAATTCTTTGTTTTTTCCTGTTTAGGCATTGGCGATTTTATTTTTCTGACAGTCGCACCGATTGGCGCAATTTGTCAGTTAGAAACCCGCGCCAATTGGCCATTGGCGCTAGTTGTCAGTGAGCAAGTTGCACCAGTTGGCGCTAGTTTCACCCACAAAAGTCACGCCAATTTCAGGGTGTGTGAAAAAGTGCGGTTTTTCCCTAATTCCTCCACTAGTGTGTCTTTCCCTTCCACTCCTTTTCTCTGTATGATTTACACGTTCTCTCCTTTACTTTTTCACTTGTGAGCATATATTAAATTGTTCATTGTTCAACTGAAAAGTCTTCTTTCTATGATTGCTTGATGCAAAAGGGAATGAATGCCTTGTTTTGAGCTCATGCTTTGGAATTCCTTTTTGTGCTTGACCTCATATGTCTTGTAGCATTTTGAGGAATTTTGTTACAAAGTGTTTAAAACAACGATTGAATTCTTATTGTTGGTTTGCATCCCTTTTTCATTCATCCTTCCATTAAGGAAATTTGTGTTCATTTAGTTTTCATCTCAAGGTTTTCTTTTTCGTTAAAATGCATTAGATCACATTGCATTGAAAAGTATTTTTTGAGATTTATCATTGAACTTAGATTACATTGTTTAATTATTGTGTTGGCACCCTGTAATAAGAAGTATTGGCAAAGTCTGATCACAGAAACAACATCGTTTCCACCACTTTGGGATTCTAGGATCTAGCCCTCCTGAATCCAGAGAGGGATCTCTCCAATAAGTGCAAAGATGGATTTGTCTTTGAAGGTTTATGGTAATGATATTAGGCTAGTTATGAAGGCCGAGGTTTTTTTTTGTTTTTGGATGGTTGAGCATGATTATGACTTGAGGAGGAAGTTCTGAATGCAAAGATTTTCAAAGGTGTGAAGTTGCAAGCAAATAGGACAAGCTTTGGCCAGGAAGATAGATAATTGCAGGTTTTAGTCCATTGGGCTATGGTGTCATAATAGGGTTTATTTGAAACAACAAGGGGCAAGAGTGGTCCATGGGGCAAGTCATCTATGTCTAAGGATCTCTCTAGATTTTGATTTATGGAATGAAATGATACAAAAAGGGGGGGAACTAAACATATGAAGAACAAAGAGCAGCCCAGGATCTGGTAAGTACTTTGAAACTAGCCAGCCTTTGAACAACACTTAAGAAAGACATAAAAACAATCCAGGATCTGGTAAGTACTTTGAAACTATCCAGCCTTTGATACACTTTCAATAGGAAAACATTAAAAAACAAAGGGAAACTTGAAGGCAACTGTTAGAGTAGAAACTAGCGGGCCGAGCTCACCACAAATCCTCTCCTAGCTCTGCTCTACTTAGTAAATTTCAAGACAAACACAAAGCTAACAAAGAATGGCCTAAGATCTGGTAAGTACTTTGAAACTAGCCAGCTTTTAACACATTCCAAGGGAAACATTCAGACAGTCTTTGGGGATAAAACTAGGACCAGGGCACACCATATCTTCCTTAGTTCATCTCTACTTAACATATACTGAAAATAACATTCAAGAATAACAATTAGCTCAGACAGTAGGATGGGGGAACGCCATCATTCCTATGCTTGAACCGAATTAAATCATTCCTAAATAACACAAATTGGAAGAAAACATTTAGATAAAGATTTTCAGTGAAAGAAGGGTACTAATATATAGTAGGTCCTAACTCTATGCATGCTGTTATTTATAAGAGAAGATGAACACAGTGAAAACAAAAACAAAATAGAAAGTTACAATGAGAAAAACATCACCGTCAACATTGACCAGGATCCCATAAATCAACTTGTATTGATGCTCCAAACCAGTTACAACTTTAAGTCCAATGCTTTAGTTTAGCAATCATATACACTTCCCAGACTAAATTATCTATTACAAGCAAAGCTCCAAGAGCCAGTGAACACTATTTACAATCAGAAGTTTCAGCTCAAGTATATTTCAAAGTCCAGCAACTAACTCAACCAACCCCTCTCTCATCTTCTGCAATAGTATTTATAGAAGAATGAGGAGGTGAGATCTGATAAAAGATCTCCAAAGATAATTAATACAGACTTAATGGTTCCTCGGCCCTTGGGGGGCTCGATGAAGAAACTTACATAGGTTTCCTCTATATTAAATGATTTACATTAAGATTTTAAGCTCGGGGGGTGCTCTTATTGACTTTTGAGGCTCTGTGTCGTGTCAAAGTAACTCTGCTGATATTTTGTCATTAAGTTTGTTTACAGAATCTACTCTCTGGCTGTGCTTGAGACAAATATCTGATCCCGATCAATAACTTCAGCCTTTGATATGAACGCTTTGAGGCACAGGTGGCACTGTGGTATCTAGGAGGAATCATTTGCCTCAGCTTTGGCGGTGGAGGCTTTCTGTTTGATGAACCTTTATGATTTTTCTCTTAACTATGTTTTAATTGGGGATTAGGCTTTTGATAAACCATCTTAGATGTAATCCCCACAGATCTGTCTTTAATCTTCTGTTCTGGTATATTTTTGTCTTCGACACTGATACTCTTTGATTTGTGCCTGATTCGCTGTGTTCGTTGGTGTGCAGGGCTGCGCAGGGGTCATATGGCATCAATGCCACATGAATCATTGACAAAACATGGAGTTGAATCATGCGAATGATTCCCTTTGATGAATCAAATGCGGGAGGATCGTCACCCTCATCCTTTGAAATTTTCTTCAGTATAGTGGAAAAACCATTTAGACCCTGCAAAATACAAACAACATTATAAAATCCTGCATATATAGGTTTACTTCTTCAGAAGGCGCGTAGAGAGATTAGAGGAGGTCAAAGGAGAGGCAGAGGAAGAATTAAATCGGAACCGTCGATCACGTAGAGATCGACGGTCAGGAGCGGAGGTGAATAAATAATGTGAAGGGGATACAAAATATACATATTTATGTTCTAATTTTGAGGCATGTTATTGATATCAATTTGAGATGTGTGTACAATTGTAGTTTAACACGCTTGGCACTAGCATGTGAGGTAACAAATAAATTATTTTATTTTATTTTAACTAACAACTAAGTGGATGTGTGATAGCGTATAAGAGGACTTAGTTTCAACAAGAAGAAAATATATGGCCATTAGACAAGAACATGACAGGGGAAACTCCCATGAAAGAGTAGGGACCTTTAAGAATTTAAAGGCTGAGATGAATAATTGCAAGGAAAAAATTAATAAGCTTGCCACGAAGAAACAAGGGTTAGCCAAGTTGAACTCAAGGTTGTAAGATGCATGAAAGAGTTGACACAACAAGCCTTATCCTCAGAAGAGGAAAGTCATGCTAACAGGGCTAGGAAGAGGCCTCGTAAGGCTGAAAAGGAAAGGAATCCCATCTCATGTTGGCTCTATGGGGAGGAACAAATGAAAAATTATTGCCCCAAATGACAAAAAAGGAATAAGAGGGATGTATTAATTAAGCCACATGCACATGAGCCAACAATGTGTATTGTTAGAGGAGAGGAGGTGGAACAACCTCACAACCTCTGAATTGCATGAATATATATGTATAAATCAAAAGAGGCCCTCCATGGACTATTTTTGCGGGGCGTTGAAATTTTGAAGCACCATAAAGTCTGGGAAAGCACTCAACTTTAATTTTAAACACATACATGTATTTTTATACGATGCTAAAAAGCATAATGAACATTGAACCCGTGGGAATTGAGTTGATTTTTGGAATTGGTTTATGATTCATGTGTGTTTTATAATCGAATTATATTTTATTTGATTTTTATTTTTGACAAAACACATGGCCATTCAAATTTTTGTTTGTGATTTTATGATTGTTGTCATGAACTCTTATTGTTTCCATCATTTTTATTTTGAATTTTGCCTTTAGTGTTTCCTATTTTGGGGCCTTGGGAATTTTTTTTAGGCATGGAAGGAAATCCATGGATATCTAGGGAATATTTGAGTGAAACCCAACAAAATTATGTGACTTGAATGAGGCCCTACATATAAATAAACAACCGTGGAAAAAATTGAGAAAGGATGGAGTTTGGCATGTGGGCCGAAAAGGGCCAATTTTAGAATATGTTGGAGTGTTGGAGACAATAACCATGCATGAGGAATTATAAGTGGGATGAAAAATGGACCGTGTAAATAGAAACAATAGAAAATAGTTGCTGAAACACTGACAATAAAACAAGGTGGAAAAAGGCAAAAGGAAAGAATTGGGTAAAATAATTCCTTTAGACACATTGGCAATTGTTGTTTTAGTTCTATAAATGCCTTGCATAAATGCAAGGAGTTCTATAAACTCTAATCTTATTGATATATGTGAATATGAGTATTATGTTCAAGAACATGGTAATGGTTAAATGAATGTGTAAAAATGCCATTGAATTTGATAGGTTGTTGTCTGAAATTATTCTCATGAAATAATGATTGATCATGTTTATGAATTGGATAAATGTATGGATGACATGTTTAACATTCCCTGTTGTATGAGGGATATATTGAGTAAGTGTGAATTCTTTCTGATGATTATTATAGTTAATGATTTTATTACCATGATATTATGACATTCATGTTATGCCATGATTGTGAACTGGGAATGCTGAAGGTTATGGTAGCAGGGAAAGAGTAGGGTGATTTGCAACATGTTAGGACAAGCATGGAAAAGTTGAAGGAACCACAGACCCAAGATTTGGGTTTTGGGTTCACACAAAAAAGCATGGGAAAGCCACTAATCAGGTGAAGGAGTAGGGATCGTTGGACTCCTGGTTTTGGGTGGAGGTTGTGTATCCTTTGGATTCTTGGCTTGAAAAGGTGTTCTCTATGTCTTCAATATTTCACTGCAGGATCGTAGTTGGTTACATTGTGCTCTAGATTCGTGGTATTGGGAAGATACATTGGAGGTGGTATTTCCTAGTTCATATGGGTGGAGGCGTGGTAGTCTCTTGATTCCTAGTGACTAGGACATGTATGCCACCTAGGATTGGGGGGGTTTCCTAGGCCTTTGATGATATAGGGAGAGGTATGCTACGAAGGATTGGGGTCTTCCTCGGTTTGTGATGATATTGGGATAGGTATGGCCACCCGATATTGGGGCTTTCCTTGGGTTGTAGTTATATTGGGATAGGTACGCAACCTGGAATTGGGGGCTGCCTGGGCCTGTGATGATATTGGGGCGGGTAGACAACCTGAGATTGGGGGTTACTTGGACCTAGGACATGTGAGTTAAAGACTGAAGATCACATGGAGCATATCCACCACTGGAGGTTTGTCATGATTGACAACCAATCTAGTGCATGTGAGTCAAATACTACAGAATTTCATGGAGCATGTCCACCATTGGATGATTTCCGGGTTTGGAAACCAATTTAGTGTGTGTGAGTTAAATATTGCATGGAGTTGTGTGAGCACTATTGAGTGCTAGTCGGTCTTCGAAAATCACTCAGTACATGTGGATCAAAGGAACAAGAGAAAACCATATATAAGTAAGTATCTACCATTTAATTTAATGAAATTTTAACTATGAACATGATTTAGTTTTATTTAAATTTTTTATTTATGATGATTTGGATTATAGACTAATTGGTTTTGTTTTGATAGGAAATAAATAATAAAGTAGGGTTCACCTCATGGATGAATATGCTAATGAGGTTTAATTTAAATGTATTTCAATTTCCTTATGATGAGTCTCATGATAATTTGTATGCCATGATGTATGGAGGACGTTGAACTACCCGATTTCGGTGAATGAAGTTGTTGAAAAAGTTAAACAACGACAAATTGAAGAGGAAAGAGAAACAAATAGGGCCATTTTGGTGACACTGGAACCCAATATTAATAGTTTATTTCCATGCAAAATTCCATGCCAGATATAGATTATATTGAGGTAGGTAAATTCCTAGATTATGAAACTATTATGATGTGAGAAAACATTGCCAAGGGAAGGGGGTGCCTGAAGTTGGAATCTGAGTTACTACACGAAAGAGGAACCCAATCACTAGAGGGAATGGGAATTAGATAAGGGGTCTTCGAGACATAAATTAACTTTAAAATATTCATGGGAATGAAAATTTGGGACAAGGGATGCCTTAAGTGTGTCTTAGGAAACAATGAGCCAAAGTTGTTCACTGAAGGAGCACTAAGTGCAGTGGAAAAAAATGCTGGATATGGAGGCAAGAAACACTCCAGAAGGAAAGCTATCAGGTTATACAAGGCATGTCAAGAAGCATAAAGAGCCACTAAAAAATGGCTTATTTAATGAAGTTATACTCATTGAGTTGTTGGGAAAGAAACTGTTTCTATAAAATTGTAATTGAAAATTGATTTATGTATATAAAGCTAATAGTGATTATGCTTGGTTTAAACATGTTTTGTATTATTTTCGGGATCATAATGCTGAGGATGATGTTTCTGCAAGAGGGGAAGATTTGTGACAACCCCTTTGGGAAAATACCCTCTTGTAAATATTTGTAACTATAGTTATAATTAAATAATAGAAAATAAAAACACATTTTAATTGGTTGAGAGATGGGACACATATTTCATGGTTTGGGGAGGAGGTTTCTTGGGAAATTGGAGGAATTGGTTATTTAATTCCAATCATGGGCCGAACTATGGGACTTTAAATGGGTTGAATACAAATCCATGGAGTTAGAGGAAGAGAGGACAAACCCATACTCATATTGGGCAAGTCCACAAGAAAAAAGGGAAAAAAATTAAAGAAATAGAGTGGCACTCTAAGGAGGGGTGATGGGGTGGTGTGGGGATATGACATGAAAAAAAACCCATGGCCACACATAATTGAAACAAAATGGGGTTGCACAATAATTACACGATGTAGTGGAGAGATTCAAAGAAGAGGAGGGAGCAATAATACATGGGAAAATGCAAACAAGGAGAATATACAGGTAGATAATATCAAGAGTAGAGTAATATAACACAGGGGAATGTAAAAAAAAAAAAATACCTGCAAGCTTAGGGAGAGAGTGCACATTAGTGATATTGAAGGGGTGGAATGCACAAAGAGAGAGATAACTTGACCTCAAGGGAGTGCACACAAAAGCCAATGAGGAAATAGTAGTGAGAGAGCATGGAATCAGGCTGTGACAAGCTTGTTGCAATGATTAAATACCAAGAGGATATTATCTTAGGGGAATGAAGTTAAGTGCCTTGAAATTCCTGGTTTGGGTGGAGGCCTTAACCCCCTCTGGATGCCTAGTTCTTATAGAGTAGTCTTCTCTGTGTATTTAAAGGCTAGAATATTGATTTGTAGTGTTCCAGTGCCCCTGATTTTCCCATTATAGGGTGGAGGCACTGAGGTATAAAAGTATAGTTGTTATATGGAGATGACTCCAAGGAGTATTTGGTTGCTGGGTGGAGATAGGTAGATCTCTAGACTCCCAACGTTGTTGAATGTGTTAGAGATTTCCTTTTAGCACTCTTCTTCAAGCTTTGAAATTTGGCTTATAGGTGATTGATTGCAAGAAAATCAATAATGCATTAAATCTATGGTTGGGTGGAGAGTTTTAAGTCCTAATCTCAATTTCCAAACTTTCTATTTTAATATAAGGGTTTATTTGAATCTCTATGTATGTGAGCATTTTATAAAGTCTATATAAATATTTTATGTGTTGTTAACATGCACATACTAATGTTGAGGAATGCTTAGTTCCTGTGTGAATGATTAGGAAAGTATTTTCCTATAGGAATCATGAGGAATGATGATTTCTTGATTGATTGTTAAGGAATGGCTAATGTCTATGTTGTTTAATGAATATAAACCTAGTTATTTCCACCATTAGAGATATGTTCCATATCACTGATTATTTTATTGTTTCTTATATTAAAAGGATTTGTAATAGTAGACCCAAAACTATAGAATTGTCTAGAAAAGTAAGTTTTTATTTTATATATATTGTTGTATTGTCTAGGATGAGTTTGAATCCCATATGATATCAAGAGGGGTTGTTGAACTGTGCATGTGTTAAAGGGAAGGGCCTTTACAACATATATATATATGTGTGTGTGTGTGTGTGTGTTTGTTCAGGAGATATTAAAATTTTTTAGCTAAGTATTAAAGGTGCCCCACATATATGTACACAAATATATAAGAAGCCCAAGAGAGAGTGTAAATGACTGAGTGTCAAGGGTGGCCTTACCCATATAAATATGTATATTCACATATGAAATGGCATTGAGCCTAAGGACAGAGATATCACTGGTAACTAACTGAAATATCCCCATCTCAGGACCTTGAGGTATTTCATGCCATGGCTATTTAATAATGAAAAGGGACGAGTGTCAATGGAGGTCGAGATTGAGATTTCCTCAACAATTTCTGTAAGGAATTCCCATATTGGACCTCGGGGCTCTGAGCAGTGCCCAAACGCAATTAACGATGAAAACCTATGGACTAAGGCTTAAGGCTAGAAACAACCAAACATGGGCCAAAATGGTTATAGAAGGAAGGTCGGGTTTTGCACCAAGGGTCGGGGCTAGTGAAACCCAGACCAGGTGGCGAAGTGACATTTACATAGGTTGACATGGTGCCATGGTGGTGTGCCACATAGAATCCAAAATCAACCATATCAAAGGGTAAAAAGGCCCAAAAATGAGCAACACATTGCACTCTTGGAGGGGGCCACATGGATGCATTGATGTTGGGTTAAAATCATCTCAGGTATCTGGGTTGAGAGATAAATCCCTCCCATCAATCAACGAGGACATAGCTGTCTCTCTCTAGAGAAATAGAAGGAAAAAGGTTATGATAGGGCTATAATGTTGATGAGAGACCCCCCTTTCTCTCTGTACCTCATGGGGGTACCCCCCTCTATTTTTGTAGATTTGTATTAGTCAAATATCTGTCATTCAATTTTGGGTGTGGAACCAATAATGTAACCATGATAGAGGACCCATCATGACGTCAGTGAGGGGGAGGGGGGTATGTATGTATGTATACATTTATTAAATGGTCCAAGAAACAAATTTGGGTCATAACATATAATATTATCTTGAAAAGCCAAGGGGGTGGACCAATAGGGACCACAAGATGGTTATGTGTAAATGTCACATAGAGAGGCTTGATGACATGGACCTCCCTTGAAGGGTGGAGGGATTCCACGTGGGGTACACATGGTGCCATGTGGAAGCACAATGATGACATGATAAGAGTTTAATGGCCCAAATTCAAACAACCATATCTTGTGATAAATATGTCATTTTTGGAAAATGATGAAAATTTAAGACCCCATTTCCATGACAGGACTATGGAGGTCAAGTTGATGATGGTAATGTCTTCCTTTTCCATTAGGATGGTTTATGTGCTAGAAGGGGGTGTTATATTAAGAACGTCTTGTTGGTGTTTTATGTGGTTCTCTATTGCTTGAGCCTTTATAGTATCTTTTAAGGGTGATGTGATGGAATCATGGAGGATGACATCCATAAAGTGCTATAAATGGAGTATTTTTTTGTGAAGTATGGAAGGATGTGTTGTGCCACCATTCTACCAAGGGAAACCGTTTGATCCATTGCATATGTTTATCATATGCAAAGAAACTTAGTTAACCTTCTAAACATTTATTCACAATCTCAGTTTTTCCATCAAATAGAGGATGAGAAGATAAGCTATGAGCCAATTGAGTACTCAAATATGAAAATAATTTAGTCCAATTTTTTTTAGTGAAAATAGGATCTTTGTCACTTACAATAATATTTGGTATTCCATGTAGTTTTTGGGTTGTTTCCATGAATAATTCTTCGAAAATACTTGATTTAAAAGGACGATAAAGAGAGAAAAATTGGGCATACTTTGTCATTCAATCTACCACTACCATAATGAGACTCTTTCCTTAAAATTTGGGTAAACTTGTAATAAAATACATTGAAATTTATTCCCAACATTGACCTAATATGGCTAATGGTTGAAGGATCCCTGGGGTATTTATAGTCTCTCCTTTATTTTGTTGGCATACCACACATTCCATCATAAATTTTTGCACATATACTTTAAGACCTTCAAAAATAAAAATCGTTCTTGATCCTATGGTATCTCTTCAAGAACCATGAATTTCCTCCTATAGGACAAATGTGCAATTTCAATAGGACCTTCTATTTGAGCTGATAATTCTTACATAAGTATAAGTGATAATGATACCACATTAAATAATTTTTACATGTCAATTTTTATACTACATTCTGATCCTCCTGCTGCTATTGAATGGTCTTGCATATCTTCTCATATTACTATCATTCTAACCTTACTTCTTCCACTTAGTTATATCGTGTAATGGTAATAACACAATAAACAATTTTCCTCTTCCTCTTTCCTTGAGAGTGCATCTACCACAATATTTTGTTTTCCTTTTTTGCGATAGTTTCAAAGTCACAACCCAACATCTTTGTGACCCATTTTTGTTTCTCTCTAAAGACAATATTTTCTCCAAGAAGTACTTTAGACTATAATGACATGTTTTTACTTTGAAGTGTCTTCTTATTTTGTATGGACATCATTTATTAACTACATGTAGTATGGCCAATTTTTCTTTTCAAGATGGGTCTGAGTAAGTTCTTTCCTTTAAGTTTGCTACTTTCAAAGGCAAAAGGTCTTCCTTGCATCAAAATTGCACTAATTTCATGCCCTGAGGTATCACACTCCATAAGGAATATTTTTTTGAAGTCAAGTGTCACTAAGACGAGAGTTGTACACATTGCCTCTTTAAGTTCTTCAAACAATTTTCTTGCTTATTTTATCCAAGGAAATGCTTCCTTTTTCAATAATTTTGTTAGAGGTTCTGCTATTTAAAAATAATTCTTGAAAAACTTGCGGTAATGTCCTATCAATCCTAAGAATCCTACAAGTTTCTTCAAGGTATTAGGCATTGGTCATTCCCTCATAACTTTGATTTTGTTAGGATCCACCTTGACACCATCATGTGATACAATATGACCCAAATATTACACTCCTTGAACCCAAAAGACACACATGAAAGGCTTTGCATATAGTTGTTTCTCTTTTGAATAGTTTCAAGACCATGTCAAAATGTTTTACATGCTCTTCCCAAGATTTTTTTTAGATTAGTATGTCATACAAAATTACTAGCACAATTTTTTTAAGAAAATATTTGAAAATATAATTCATCAAGCTTTGAAATGTTTAAGGTACATTTGTAAGTCCAAATGGAAAAAAAAAAACTCATAATGATCTTCATGTGTTCTAAAGGCTGTTTTGGGAATGTTTTCTTGCATCATTATAATGTGATGACATCGAGAATGAAGATCCAACTTAGTAAAGAAAATTGCTCCATGCAATTCATCTAACAATTCATCAATGACAAGTTTAGGAAACTTATCTTCGATTGTAATTTTTTTGAGTTGTTTGTAGTATGGACACATACGTCGCAAACCATAATTTTTTATAACCATCACCACTAGTGAAGAGAAAATCCCCTATCTAGGTTGAATGATTTCCGCTTCTAACATTTCTTTAACCATACACTCAATCTCACTCCTTTGTGCATGTGGATATATATAGGGCCTAATGTTATGTGGTATACTTCTAGGTTGCAAATGAATAGCATGGTCATGATCCCGAACACGTGGAAGACCCTTATAAATTTCTCCAAATACCTTATCATGATTGCTGCTAAATTTTCAAAGATCCACTCGAGTAGAGGATATATATGTTTCAACATATAATGAACACAATTGTGCAAGTACACCTTGGTGCCCCATTTTTAGCGATTTTGTCATGATATTAGGGCTTATCACTATACAAGGTTTCCCTTGGATACCTTTAAGTTCAATTTCCTTTCCATATGAGAAAAATCTTATGAAAATATCTTGGAAATATAGGGCCACTGTTCCCAATGGTTGTAACCATTGGAACCCTAATGCAACATCAAATCCACCAATTTAGATTAAAATCATGGAACTAACCAATTAATACTCCCCCATATTCACCTTAATATTATGGCACTTCCACAAACAATTTATGGTACCTCCATCTGCAATCATCACTTGAAATTATGGTGTTGGATATACAAAGAAATTAAGAAGTTTTTCCAACTTTTAGTTGATGAAGCTATCAGTAATACCTGAATCAATCAATAATGTTACCCTTTTCCTTTTGATATATCCTTCTATATTGATGGTTTGTGGAGTATTGATGCCGACCAATTCATGCCAAGATATTGTTGGAGTAGTCTCTTCTAGCTCTAGATATTGTGAAGATTCCACTGCTTGATCTTCTTTATATTCGTAGTCTATGTAGAATAATTTCTTCTCACTAAATTTATGCCCTTTAATATAATTACCGTCACAGTCAAAACATATTCACTTTTCTCTTCTTTCATCCATTTCTTGAGGAGTCAACCTTGTCAATTTAGGAAAGGGAGAATGATTTTCTCTATAGTTATTAGTGACCAATTTTCTAATGGCCATATTTTTATTTCCAAATTTCCTTTTGAGATTGAGAGCATGCTCTCAAGATTTATGTTCAAAGAGACACACCTAATGTTGGATGTTTTCTTTTAAAGTTCCCATAAATAGGTCTAACACGTTATCCTATGAAATTTCTTTACTCTGAGACTCAAACTTTGGAATTGTTTGATGTGCTTTGTAACTAGACCATTTTGTTGAAGATTTACAAGTCGACTAAAGAATGTGTTTCTCTTAATATAGCCACAACGTGCTATCAATTACTTTATAAAAATGGACCAAGATATAACAAAATCCTTTTTTCTTTCAAAAATCCATTGATACCATACATTTTGGTCTTGTTATAAAAACATGGATGCGATATTTACCTTCTGTGAGGATGCCACTTGGTGTAGATAAAAGTATTTATTCATCTAAAATATCCATGTTGTAAGATAATTGCCATTAAAATTTCCTCATATCAATCTTCATAATGCAGTATTTCCTTGGTTCTGACTTGAAGCCTTGGTGATGTGATTCTTGGATTGAAAGTTCCTGATTATGGTTATGGGATTCAGAATTTGTGCTCTCTAATTGTGATAGCATACTCCCCATATGATATTAATTCTCGACAACATGTTTTTCCTTATGTTCAAGATTTTCTTGGATATCCACATCCCTTTTAGGAAGCCTCTGAATATTTTTCATGGAAATCATGTATTTTTATATTTATTCCTTATTTTGATTCATATTCTTTTCTATTCCTTCCTTATTTTTTTTCATCTTATTTTCAATTTCCCTTTTAAGTTTGTAACTCCCTCCTCCCACATCTATTCAAGTAACCGACCAACCGGGGTAAACACGTGGCGAAGAGTTACTATGATCTGATTCAACCTCCTAGGTCACCTTAAGGAAGTGGAACTGACACTACGCAAGAACACAAGCCTTTTTCACATGCTACAAGACACCTAGGAGCCATCACAACCTTCCAGGAGTCTAGCCCCTGATCCAACCTAAAATTTTCATGCATCAATCCCACAGTTTACCCCTTGACATGGGAAAGAGTGTGACTAGAAGCCTAAAGACGAACGCACAACATGGGTATGCATGTTATTGGGGAGTTTTCCCAATAGTTATAAGCATGAAACCTCGATTTCTGTGCCACTTTTTCAGGCCCAGAGCTCAGGTCACTGCCCAAAACTCCATGACACTTTCAGAACTAAAAGATAGTAGTGGAATAATGATGTAAATACAAACACTTAAATAAGGATTTGACTGGAACCCTAATAGACATGACATATATTTCACCAAACATGTCACAAATATGTAATATATAGGTTTAAACAATAAATCTAAGCATAGGGGTCCCATACTTATCTGAGAATCGCTAAGAAGCATCATTGCCTCATCTCATTAACTGCATTACCATCTCGTTTTTCATAGATACATTGTTCCTTCATTTACAACTCAAAAATTGAAGAGATTCATACATCATCACCATCATAAAACACATTCATAACCATCATATAAACAACATAAATTACAAGAACATAACATCCATATAAGACACATGATAACACACATATTTACCCATCAATACAAGATGAAAATAACTCCTATTTCCATAAGAAAAATGCAACCAAGTCTGGGACTTCCACGTTCCACCCAACCATAGACATTGCTGAGCCAAATATCTCTTAAGATATTCACCCCCGTGCCATATTTCAAGCATGAACATGGGATCTCATAAAATAAAATCCATCAAAACCAAACTAGGGCTTCCAAAGGCCAAACTACCGCAACCCTCAACCAGTGATTCCACCTCATAGTCGGACATCACAACCATCACTAGATTGGTCTCCACCCAAGATGTCTAGGGCTCCAAAGTGTTTTTTTCCAACCAATGCTCCAAGACTAGTAAATCAACCCACAACTATTTCTGGTCTCCATAGAATTTGTACAACCAAGGCTCCAGGACTAGTAACTCAACCCAAAACCAAAGGCACATGAGAACCAACCAAAAAAAAAAGGAAAGAAACCCACAACACCATGGCTTTCCAGGAAATGGCAAGGCTTGGAAAAACCACTATCAATCCAGGCAATCCTCCATTCCAATGAAAAATCTTAACCAAGAAATTGCATGCATTTGGCATGCATGCCAAAAATATTAAGGAAACCATACATGCAATTCGATACCTACAAAGAGATCCAACTGTAGCTATTGATTCTGATGTCCTCTTTTGCTTTCCTTCCTTTCCTTTTCCTTCTTCCTCTAAATCCCAAGTATGCCACACTCCTCCCAAGGGTGCTCCAAGAAAATCTAAGTGTCCAAGAGTATAAGAGAGAGAATAAAATGAGAGCTACAAAACTGAACTGACCAAAGGTTTGAGCCAAAATCCTTCCAACTGATCCTCAAAAGCCTTTTTTATCAATGATACCTCTATTTTCTTCATTTTACATTATTTTCCTTCAATTTCCTCCTCACATGCAACCTGTGACCTTTCAGCTTCATTTTCTCCTAATTTCCATTATTTTCATAAAAATAAATTCCAATTAATGCCTCATGCCTTTCCAAATTCTTTGCCAATTTCCTTTAGCCATAATAAACCAAAATAAACACCCACTAGGATGTTTTTTTTCCCACCATTCAACTTGTAATACATGTCCCATGACCATGGTCTTATATTTTTTACATGGATTTTAACCAGGGTTATTACAGAACCCTCCCCCTTGGTGGAACACCGTCCTCAGTGTTCAATGATACATATAACTAGAAAACCACTGAAAACAAAACATACTGCCCATGGAGCTTTATAAAACAACTCGTTGCAATATTTACAATGACCACCCACTGAAAACATGAAAATCATACCGTTTACTGGAGATTTATAACACAAATCATTATGATATTTATAATAAAAACCACATACACTTATGTAAATCTGCTTCAAACAAAAAATAATCATTCTATCTATGGAGCTTTATAAACACAACTTGATATAGTATTACAATAATATACACATATGCACATTTTCTCAACCAAAAATTAAAAGAATATTATGCCTGCATCCGCAAAAATGGAATCTAAAGGCTCACACCTCCACCCTCAGAGTAGTACCAGGATTCACTTCCTTCCCAGGAAGTCCAGAATCCACCGCCAAAGCCAAATTATACATCCAATGTCCAACACTACCATCCTACGCCACTTTTCCTCTCGGTGAACAGTTAACGACTCATTGTTCCAGGGCACTCTCCTAATGTGCATATGGTTCCATCTGGAAATGCTAATGACCAAGAAAAATCCATCCTTGACCTTCCCTTCTCTACTTCACAGTCCCTCGGGAAATCTGGTCACCCTCTTCGGTGCAATCACACACCTTCCAAGTTCTGCTGGTACCCCCATCCTGGGTAGTGCATCCCTTGCCAATGCTTCCTCGCATCGGGAGGTACAAAAACCAAGGCATATCCATGCCTCAAAACCATCATACTAGTCATAACATGCTCATGGAAATAAATGGACACTATTGGCTACCAATGTCCCACAATGGCCCTACTCTTGAAATATTTTACCAACATACTGCTGCTTGTTCCAATTCCTTTCACTGACGCTCTGATTTCTTGTAGTCAGTTTCAACCATTCCATCCCGGGAATTTCATGCTCTCCTATAACAAGCACCTAATTTCCATTAGATTCAAAATAAATTGAAATAACTTCAAATCATACCTCATTGGTGGCCCTTCAATAAGGTACACTTGCAATTCTATTTACTTCCTGCCACAACAAGTCAAACTAGTTGTTTGATCAAATCATCATGTGTAAACATATCACATATTGTTAGCTCAAAACACAACCATCGTATGTCAAAATCATGGATCACATGCAATCATCGTAAACCGTAATCATAAATAACATGTAATCATCATAAACTATAATCATAGATCACACACATAATAAAACTAAATTAAAATAATGATATTTATGCTTTAATGGATCCTTAGATTCTACCATTATCCTTTGTTCTTTCTTGACACACACTAGATTAGTTTCAACACCCGAAAAACACCCAGTGCCTTCTCTTCAACCATGTACACATACACATAGTGTAACATGACACACATACACCCACACATGACATACAACGCCATACAATACACACCTACACCTGACATACAACACATAAACCTACATTCGACATA